>CM023957.1:20007411-20052183 GCA_013407115.1 Glycine latifolia
TAACTGAAAACAGTTGGGAATAATATTAGAATTCATAAATCTCACAAATTTTCTCTCTCTCTCTCTTTCTCTTTTCGACTATCTTTTCTTATTCCACCAGAGTTTATCTTATTTCAAATATCAACAGGCTAAAAGCAGTACGCAAAGTCTTCACTGTCATCAAGGATTAGAAGCACATACCCAGTTTCAAGCATTGTAGTAGGATAGAATTGCTTAAAATCTTCTGCACTTAAATCTGGCCATCCAAGGGTACTAAAAGGCCACAGCGCACTAATAAAATATGAATCCATAGTTAGTCCATACGATTGACAGAAAAGAATTACAAGAAATGTAACATGTCATGTAGATCAGGTTTTAGAACTGAAAATGACTGCATCAGTTTTAAGATTTGCCCAAAAATAAGTTAAAATATTTTCAGCAAATGATTTGAGCAATGGCAAGCTACACAATTAACATAAACATGATGGCTTAGAAAATAGAAACTCCTAAGGGAAAGCAAAGCATGCTTCCGTAGAACACCAACAATTGTCACAATGAAAATCTCAAAGAACACCAAGATATTCTTTAGTTTACACATTAATTTCAAGGTTCCAAATGTATCTATCTTAAACATGCTTGCAAAAGATTTTAGCAATTCTCCCAAAAAGGAACAAAGCATTTGTTTTTCTTTCACCCATTTCAAGTTTCAACGTCCATAATCTCATGAGCAAAAATAATGTCAAACTTATAAACAGATCATGTGGATAAATAATGCTACCACAGCTTCACCCCAAAAGGAAAAATAATATAGACATATATGGAGGAATTTTAAAAACGTACAAAGATAAAAAGAAAAATTTACAAAGAGATGGGAGTATAAGGAATCCTCCATTGATATAAGAACAAAATGAAAAACAACAAAGATAAAAGAGGAAATTAAAGGAGCAAAGATGCCCAATCCCTCAACATGTATATTTGGAAACACCACTAAAAACATTACTGAAATTACTGAAACAATCTTTGCACAAAGATGAAGAACAAAGTAGAATAAAGCCGTAAAGAGACAGTATAGGGGAAATTGTCATTCAGAACATAAAGATAGAAGAAAGCTTAAAAGAGATGACTCCAATTATCAGTCATTAGCAGGGCAATGGCATACAATTCGATGCATTGGGTGGCATCAAAAGCACAAATATGGAGTGCAAAAAGAATTAAGAGAAAGATAAAAACAAAAATGTGTTCAATCTATCTATAAAGTACCAAAGGACACAGCAGGTCCAGTAGCATAAATGCAATATGTTACGGCATACTAGTTAATGGATGTCTAAATACATTTACAAACACTAGTTAGCAACATGACAGCATTCTATGTACAAAAAGAAAGTCATGTAGATGCATCTCAAATTGAAAGAGATATCTAAAATAAACTACCTAGAAAACCAAGTGTCCAGAACATCAGGATCTTGATATATTTCTACATCCTTCCCATATTTCTTGTGAGCTTTCTCAAGTGCTTCCTTAGAATTCCTAGCAACTATAATGTCCTCTTCATTGTCTTTTCCAGCAATGTACCATACAGGTATCCTGTGTCCCCACCATAGTTGTCTGCTTATACACCAATCCTTAATGTTGGAAAGCCAATGGTTGTAAATCTGCCATCAACATAAATTACATTGTATTATTTTTTTGTTTTACAAAATTTTTATTAGAAACAACAGAAAGCACACAAGAATGAGGATAAGGTATTGTCTGAAACACAATACCAAAAAGAAAGAGGTACACGAGGGGATGAGGCTGCACATTGGATCTGTATGTGATTGAGCATGGAAGAAAACCACTACTATCATGCTAGGTCTTATTGTAGATATAAGGGTCAAGAAAAAATCAAAATCCTTAGGTAAAACTTCCAAAATCGAAGGCATGTGCTCACAATGTGAATCAGGATATCCGACAGACAAAAGCGCATCAATCAGAGCTTTGATGCGTAGAAGATATTCATTAACTGGGCGATTATCAAGAGAAGAGTTTCGAAGCTCAGACCTGAGTTGTTTAGATTTGGTGCATGCCTAATGATGAAATAGGCATGAATTTTATCCCAAACCTCATAGGAATGAATCAATCCAAGAATGCGAGATAGCATTGGACATGATAACATAGATTGCATCGATAAGAGAAGGAACTGATTATGTTTTTCCCAAGCCTTATACTCTGGATTAACTCGATCAAGATTGGAATCCTTATCAGTTAGAAATTACGGTGGAATTTGAGAAGAAACTAAGAATCGATGAAGGTTGTGTGATCTTTGATAACTTGCTCGATTTGTTCACTCCATAACAAAAAAAATTGATCGGTGAGTTTTTCTGTAATTTGATGAGCAAATGTAGCTGAAGCAGAATTTGAAAACAAAGAAGATGATGCATCATCTCCATGTGGAGGATATGTATGGAACAGAGTTGCACAAACTGAAACTTCGGTATTGTTGGCGGCAGCCATGAAAAAGGATCGAGGTGCTCTGAATACCATGTAGACAGAAACAGAACTTGTATGTTATAAATGAGAGATTACAAGAAGTTACTGAGTCTCTGTTTACAGAAAGTATTTATACTACAGAGACTCAGTTAGAAGTTAGTTATAACTGTTTAAGACAGTTTATATCTAATTAAGGTAGACTAGCTATAGTTAATACTAACTAAAGGAGTTATACACTCACAAAGAGAATGATCTGTACACATGTTGAGCATTGGGGGGTGGATATACCCCATGATGGCCAAAAAAGCATTGGGTTTTGAGCAATCTGATCAGCCTATTGATTCCACCAGAAGTGCTGGATTGGGATCTTTATGTGAGAGTCAATGGAACAAACCACATCTTGCATGCTGCAATAGTTGTTCTGATAAAAACTAGCGCATGGACTACCAAGCTCAACTGATAGGATGACCTAGTGTACAATACTGCCACCTGGGGAATTTCAGGGAGGGTGGAGATGAACATGGCCTTACCACACGAGGACTATTTCTAAAACTTGAACCAGCAGCCTCCAAGTCAAAATGCAACCATTTAATGGCCTTATTGTCGTTTAATCCATGTGAGTTCAGCTGTTTGGTGTGACGATAAGTTTGTGTTTTCACTTGGAAATGGTAGGCTAATTTCCTTATCACTCAAATCTCTACTAAAGGGTAAGTTACAGTTTAAGTGAGGGCCCCAAATGAAATAGAATATAAGTTCTTGATGGGGGTGTTGAGACTAGGTAGAGTTATTAGAGACAAGGAAAAGCCCCTATGAAGAAAGCATTTTCTACACGAGCAAAATCATTGTTTATTATTTTCAAGCAATAAAACAGCCCTTGATATATGCATCTAAGATTGTATGTGTATGTCTAAAAATTTATATGCAAACCTTTTGAAATCTTTCCGGAATTATGGTCAGTTCTCCTTTTTCAACTGCTTGAAGAGCTTTCTCAGCAAGAGGTTCCATACTTACAAACCACTGCTTACTAACAAGTGGTTCTATCACCTGATTGAAAAATGAAAAAAAGTTCCAAGTGAGAAACAAATCAGCAACAAAATAATGCACGTTATCAGTTAAGAAAATCTTACTTCTCCACCACGCTGAGATCTAGGAACTCGTAAAGTGTGTGGTTCTTTTTTCACAGTTAATCCTGTCTCCTCAAGCTCTGCCCATAGTTTTTTTCGAGCCTCAAAACGATCAAGACCACTATGACAGATGTGGCTCCCATATATTAGCCCCAACAACATTTGGTGAAAAACAGCTTAATAAGATAGTTCTACAAATACCTGTACAACCCAGCAACATCATTTAGTGTTCCATCCTTATTCATCACATTAAGTATCGGAAGACCAAGCTTTCGAGCAAGTAGATAGTCATTATGATCATGTCCTGGACTAATTTTCAATACTCCCGTTCCAAATTCTCTATCCACATGCTGTGACACATAACATAAATCAATAAAGACAAACAATGACAAGAATTTCACATTAGAATTGTCCATGAAATAGTGGTTGCAAAATCATCAGTGGCAAAAGTAGTAACATTTAAAAAATGTAACAAGGAAATTTTATTGCCACAAGCAGAAAAGTTAGATTTAGAAAGTAGCTGCTGAAAATCATATTCAAATATTCTGTATTTACTGCATAGATGATTTATAGGCAAGTCCTAACTGATCTAGAGGAACAAAATCTCCTTTAATTATGTGTATTATTATAATAAGCCAATATAATTCAAAATCCATGGTGTCATTCGAGCACACGGATTCAGCAGCTCTATGCCTCTCTTTTCCCTCTTTCAACAGTAGCTATTAGAACATACAGGGTGTTATCAAGTTGGGATTGTACTATCATCTAGTAGCTACTGTTGAAAGGGGGAAGAGAAACAAAACCTTCGCATGAAGATAAGAAAATCAGAAGAAACCATATGCATTGGAAATGTACTAGATGATAGCTTACTTGTCAATCAACTTTAAGTCTATTAAAAGGCCTACTATGCATCCATCAATGAGCAACTTATATTTTAATTTCCTAATAAGTAGATTGTACTAAAAGGATACCTAGAGTTGAGTTTTCACTTTTCTGCCTCTATCCTTATTCACAAACATTATATGTACATATACTATTATTAAAAAAAAATGGATTTAGACTAAAGGTGAAGGGGCAGTCAAGAATATACATAAAGTAACATCTAAAAAGACTCATTTACTGATCACCAAATCTCCAAAGCAATACGTATAAAATGACAGCAACAAGTGCATTTATTATTCTCTTCTAATTTTCTAGTAAACATTAAACAATCTTTACATAAATTGAATTTCTAATAACAAAACAAAGCAAATAGCATAATCAGTATTCAAGCACTACAATAAAATAAAAAAACTAAATAATTAAAAATAATAAAAAAACAAACTACATTGGTTGAACAAAATTGGCACTTCTATACCTTGTCAGCAATGATAGGAACATGACGGCCAAATGTCTGAGGTACAATTGCCATCATACCAATATACTTGGAATATCGATCATCCTGCAATTTAGTGGAAAATACAATATTTTAGGACTTGAAAGGACAAAATATCATAAACATTAATTTCTGATACAAACTGTACAGGGAAATTTAGATTAAGGTCAGACATAAATTGGTTTGATATGCAAGAATCTAAATTGCCAAGGCAAAGCATCTGTTAGGGTACAAAATATACTTTTTATTTATTTATTAATGTACGAAAATTTAAAAGTCCATTGCTTCTGTTAATGATATGATTTGATTGAATGTAAATAGGGAAACTAGGAAATATGGAATATATCTCTCTAGCTGATTTTTAGGGATTTAATTCCTTTTTTGTAATTACTCCTTTGATTATAAATAGAGGCTTAGTGTGATCATTCTTGACACACAACATTACAGAAATAATACTCTTACAGTTTCCATTATTAATTATTAACTAAATGGGTGAATTTAGAATTTTATGTATCCTGTTAGAATAATCACATGTATCACATGCACCACACATTAAATACATTTAGTGTTGATATGAATTAGTGTCAAGGACATATCACCCACTTAGCCTTGTAAATTTTATCATGAATTGCATGTGTATGTGTGTGTGTGCGCGCGAAGACGAGTGTCTTTACACTAAATAATTCCATCCCATTTCTTTCTCATTTCAACATGATATCATATCAAAACCATCCTCCTTTACCTAATTTATTCCGCTACTCAAGTCTTAAGATGCAGAACCACTTTGATTGGTGATTGATTTTATGTTGTTCTAATTTCCAGTAGCTTTATTCTCTCTTGCCTCAAGCAGCCAAACTCCCATGAAAAGAGCTTGGCTTCAACCCCTTCCCACTGTCCACAACTGCCAGTGACCTTTAACAGCCACCAAACTTCTGTTGAATTTTACAGCAAAATTTACATCTAGATTCAGTCAGCAGTGAACTTTTCAGGCGAGATAATCCCCCACCCCAGTACCTTTGTTTTGTGTTTTGTTTTTTCTCTGCTGCAAACACTATCCAAAATTCAACCCAGCCACTTATAGTAGCCACCACATTTTCAACCATGTCTGAAGAAACTAAAAAAACTGAAAAGATGAACATAGAGAGAGAGAGAGAGAAAGATTTGTGTAAACTGAAAATGATATTAAATTAGTGTTATTGAAGTACAGGTACGGATATTTATTCTGACTAGACTACAGCTCAGCATAATTGACTTCAGTTAGTTAGTTACAACAGATACTTTGTTACAATAGACACTATGTGATTACAAACTTAACTAAGTGATTATAACTGTAAAGCTATTGTATACTCTATCAATGTCAATCTCCAACTGCCACCTCATGCTAAGCTGTGCCCCACCTCCAGCGGCTATATCACCCTGTAATGATTTATTCTCAAAGCACTGTGAATTACCATTTGTAACTGTCCATCAGAAGTGTTCTCTTTCGTTATTGGGGTTGAGCATTTTTCTGGTCCATTTTCTTGTGCTACCTTTTTGGGCTGAGACTTCAACAAAGTGTTCAGGGGTTGGCTGGATAGCTGAGCATTTGATACAACCTATCATCTATTCGGATCTACTTCTATTTGGATACATGTTGGGAAAACAGGTTATTTGGAGGAGCAAAAAGCCAAATGTAGTAGCAAGGAGCAGTGCTGAGGCTGAGTATAGGGCAATGGCCCAAGGTGTTTGTAAGATTCTATGACTTAAAAGGATTCTAGAAGAGTTGCAGCTTCCTATAACTCTTCCAATGAAGCTGTATTGTGATAACAAGGCTGCAATTAGTATCTCCTAGGACCTTGTTAAACATAACCAAACCAAGCATATTGAAAATGATAGACATTTCATAAAGGAAAAGGTGGATGCCGACTTGATTTGCATGCCCTTTGTTCCTACTTCACAGCAAGTTGTTGACATTCTTACAAAAGGATGTTTAGGCCCAACTTTGAGTTTCTTGTAAGCAAGTTGGGCATTTTTTTTTTTATCAACAAATAATATGTATTATAATAATTTAGAGAGAGTACAAGTGGTACTTTTCTATTTACATTGTTACCGTACTATGTATAATCCTATGGAGCCATAATACTCCCTAATACTGCAGTATTGCATGAATTAGTAATCCATAAGACTATATACGTTTTAGATCCCCTCCACAAAATCTTATATAACAAACCCCCCCGATTACAAAATACGATCCTTATATTACTGGCCCAATAATGGAAAGGGATATCAAATCTTTTTTCCAGATTTTTGAGCCATAACCAAAAATAATTAGACATCTTATTAGAATATGTATTTTTTTTTTTTTTGATCGGCAAAGATAATAATATTATTAGAAATATAGTACTAGCAGTACAAGAAGTACTGCTGTGAATACAACCTAACAAGAACAACATTGAATAAAGGTGGCTTAAAGCATAGAAGATACCAGCGTTCTGACTATCTGCTAGGTCCAGAACCTCCCCAAGATATTAGAGTTTAGACTTATACAAATTAAACCCTCCCCTGAACACCAAACCCTATCCCTCATATTGCTAGACCAATGATAAAAAGGAATGTCAAAACCTGGCTCCAAATTTTTGAGCCAGGACCAACAAAAAAATAGTGTCTTCCATCAACTTCAACCCATTAAACTCTTCATTATGGTAGATAATCCTGTTCCTATGGTACCAAATGCACCAAGTCAAAGCAACCCACCAAATCTGCCACCTTTTTGACCAGAAACCGTTTAGATGGCAAAAAGAGTGTTGGCGGAAGTGTTCCTTTGGGACAATAGAAGAAACCCCAACTATGTATACCTAAGACCTTGATTCCCACCACATCGGCATAATTCTATCACATCTGAAGAATAAATGTGAAGCATCTTCCTCATGATTTCTACAAAAAGGGCACGTCACGTCCGTGACTTCCACATTCCTTCTGCTTAAATTGGTCTTAGTAGGCAATTTGTCCCTCAGCAACCTCCATCCTCCATACTTTGACTCCAATACTTGGGCCCACCTCTCACCTTTATGATGAAACAAGTTCCACCGCCATCTCCCCAGCAATGCCTTATTAAACTTTACAAGATCCTTGATTCCCAAACCCCCATTTGCCTTCGGAAGATAGACTGAATCCCATCTCACCCAAGAGATCTTCTTCTGATCATTGCTGCCTCCCCACAAGAAACTCCTTTGAATCCTCTCCAATCTACTCACAACTTTCATCAGCACCCTGAAAAAATAAAAGAAAAATATAGGAATCGAACTGAGGACCGCTTTTATCAAGGTCACCCTTCCCCCAAAGGATAGGTATTTCTGTTTCCATCTTGACAATTTTCTCTCACATTTTTTAATTATAATGTCCCAAGTCTCACACCGCCTCGGATTTGCCCCGATTGGAACACCCAAGTAGGGGAAAGGTACAGACAACACTTTGCAGTTTAAATAGGTGGCAGCTAAGTTTATCCATTGCTCATTCATCCCGAACGCTCCAAAACAGCACTTGCTGCTGTTTATTTTCAGCCCAGATACCAACTCAAAACTCCTCAGCATTATCTTGATAGCTGCAACATTTTCCATAGATGCTATCCCAAAGAAAATTGTGTCATCAGCATACTGAAGTGCGCTAATATTCACTTGGTTTCTGCTCACCCTGAAGCTGTCATACAAATTTTTCATTTGAGCTTCTCTCATCAAACCAGTTAGACCGTCCGCTACGATGTTAAACAAGAAAGGGGCAAGGGGGTTCCCTTGTCTAAGACCTCTATGAGGGTAGAATCAGCTGTTGGGCTTCCGTTTACCAAAATGGAAATAGAAGCAGATTTTAAGCATCCTTCAGTCCAAGATATCCATTTGAGTAGAACCCCATCCTCTTCATCATATACATCAGGAATTCCCAACTTACCGAGTCGTAAGCCTTTTCATAGTCCACTTTGAAAACCAAACAACTCTTATTACTTCTTTTTGCCTCCTCAACAACCTCATTTGCAATCAATACACTATGTAGTAAATGACGGCCTTCTATAAAAGCAGATTGACGGTCGTCAATCACATTTGACAGCACCTTCTTCAGTCTTGTTGCCAGCACCTTCGCCACAATCTTATAAATGTAGCCTATTAGTGAAATAGGTCTATATTCTATTAAGCTCTGCGGGTCTTGTACCTTAGGGATCAGCGCTATGAATGATGCATTTCCACCCTTAGGAAAAATTCCATTCACATAGAATTCATCCATGAAGCAGAGTATATCCGGTTTAATAATAACCCAGAATTCCTTGATAAAATGGAAATTTAGCCCATCAGGACCAAGGCTCTTGTCACTGCCACAGCTCCATACCGCATCTCTCACCTTAGCCTCTTGAAATCTTGCCACTAGAAGGTTGTTATGGTACTGTTCAAGGGTCCTAAAATTTACCCCGTCTAGTTTAGGTCTATTCAGATATGATTCTTCATAAATATTTTTGAAAAAAAGTCTAATTTCCTCCTTGGCTCTTCTATCCAGCAACCGTTAGAATATGTATTTAAAACTGTAAAAACAGTTTTGTATTTCTGTGTGTTAGCTATTACTAACAGCACCTAGGTAGTTAGTTAGTCTGTTAGCTTTTGCTAACATTACCTAGGTAGTTAGTTAGTTAGTAGTTTTTTGTTAGTTACTTTCTGTTCAAGAGGTTTATATATACCTCTCTTGTAAGTAATTCACTTTAACTTTCATTTTATCAGAAATAATATTTCAGTTCATATCTCACTTTGTTTTCTCTCCACTCATATCCATATTCAACTTCTAAAACATCTATGCACCAACTTGAGTGGGGTGTCAATAGCTGTGTGCTTGTTTTTGAATTAGTATTCTACAATATTGACTAATTAAGATCAAGATCAGATTATTCTATTTGATCTGATTTTGTTATTATTTTGGGTCAAAATCAAATCTCTCTGATTTGATCTGATCTCCCTTTTATTTACTTTCCATTCTGCATTTATACGTAATTAGACAACCCAACCTAAATTAATATACAAGAAGTATTCTTCCTCCCATATAGTTATTTTTTTCCCTATCAATCCCTTAATTATGGATAGCGTGGAGCCTCCGGGTAATGGGGTACGTAGTTTTTTTAGTTTTTTATTAGTCCCTAGAACAACACACTATTTCTCTCTCATTTCTTCAATACATCCTATAAAATTATCTATGCTAGATAACTGGAACTTTGGATTCCTTCAACCAAACAATCTTCAAGGAGATCATCTCAATTTATTATAGTGATCACTTCTCTCGTTACTTATTATATCTATCAAAATATTTGAACACACATGCAAATGAATGATTAAACAAGTATATATATATATATATATATATATATATACACATACATATACAAACATGATATACATATATGTATATCATGTTTGTGCCGGTGCTATAAGAAAATGAGATGAGAGAGAGAGTTAGTGAGAGAGGGTGGGTCAAAGTGGGTTATAGGAATAACAGAAGGGGACGCGACAGTGACTATGGGTATCATCAACTTGCTAATCCAGCGGCGACACATTCTGAATCATCCCGGAGGAGGAACTGGAGGGTGAATGCTGATGTATCATCCTTTTACTTCACCCGCTTTCCAGATGACTTTGGTGCTAGGGACCTTTGGCCGGAGTTCAAAAAGTGGGGCGACGTAAAGGAGATTTTCATCGCCAAAAACAGAAACCAAAGTGGCAGGCGCTATGGTTTTGTTAGGTTCAAAGGTGTTAGGGACCTGAGAAGTCTAGAACGGCAGCTTGATAACTTGATTATCGGCGGCCTAAAGATACACGTTAACATTCCTAAACATGGACGTAATAGGACGATGGCACAAAACAACGGGGCAGAGAGGAAGACTATGGTGAAACCGTCTGAAGTAACAGCACCCATGGTGCAGACTAGGTCTGGGCCACAATATTCCGTCCACTACCAGAACCACAAACCTTCATACGCGCAAGTGGTTTCGACGGTCCACCATGGGAGGCGGCCACCGACGCGTCTTACATCGACGGCGAAGCCTTCCGTTTCGTCTGTTCAGCTATCAATCCCGATGGAAGACTTATGGTGCTCAGGTGTCTAGGTTGGCAGGTTAAGATATCTGACAGAAATTGACGGATAACTTTACATGGGACGGTGGCGAGGACGTCTTGCCCAAATACTTAGGTGACGACATGGTCCTCCTTCTGGGTCTCAAGGATGCGCAAGCGGAGGAAATCAGCAGGAATGCAGAGGAACATGGTATGTCTATGTTTTATTCCTTGGAGAAATGGAATCCATCAATGAGGTGTGGATCCAGACTTGTTTGGGTGACGTGCTGGGGGATACCCTTACATGCTTGGGATAAGGAGAACATCAAAAAGATCGTGGCCGAAGTGGGGGAGGTGGTGGACGTCGACGTCGACAGCGATATTTCCCATCGTATGGATAGGGCCCGCGTACTTATCAAAACTCCGTGGCACCCCATGATCAACCAAGATGTTGTGGCTTCCATCAATGGTGGTAAATTCACTGTCCATATAGTGGAGGAATCATGCTGCCACTCATGTCGGGGTCAACGTTACAGAGAAAGCTCTGAGGGGTCGTCAGAAGAGATAGCATCTGACGGCAGCTACATGGGGCTGAGCGATTTGGCGGAGGATGTGAAGGCCAGCGCGGTGCCTTTGGTGGATGCGACGACGGCCGGCGGCGACGCTTGCGGACACAGCGGCGCGAAAGGGGACATTGGGTCCTTGGATAACGGGAACTTTAGGTCTGTGTCTACAGGTCTACAAAATGGTCCGTTGGGTATTAACCAACTCTCTGACACGAGCCTATCCAAGGAACCTTTATCAGATCAAGGCGGCAATGGCAGTCACGCACCAAACCTTTTTCGGAGAGACCTTGAGGACGTGACAGAAGGGGAGATCGTTTTGGAAAGCAGAGATATAGATAGGGAGGCTACCAATATTGCTAATGAAGGAGACTCTTGCACGAAAAGGGTTAGTAACAGTCATGATGGAGGATGTGGGCAGAGGAGGGACCCACATATGTATGATTCATTGGAGGTGGAGTCAGGAGTAGGTGTTTTACATAAAGTAGTGGGCAGGATTAATGTGGGGTCACCAATTAGTGGTGATATGCAAGATCCAGGTGGTAATGATAGCTTATTGGGCCTTAATAAATTTGGGCCTGCTCTGAATTGGAAAGTATACTCCAGAAACAGGTGGTGCAAAAGGAAGGGTCAGCCTGTTAAGTTGCAGGACCAGGGCCTAATCGAAATAAAGCTTCAATCCAAAGGAAAGGAAGTCTCTAATCCTAATTGGGAGTCAACGCCAATGGGGGGTGATAGTGGGCTGAAGGAGGTTGCTGATTGGGGAGATTGGCCCACAGACAACTACCATAGGGATGAAGCATCATCAAGCAACACAAAAAGAGACTGGGTATATGAGCCCTCCCAGGACTGGGCCCTCGCTGAGATGCTGGGCTTAAGGTGTAGTAGTAAAGAGGATATGGTGGGTAATATGCTGGACATGGAAATCAGGGATGGAAAGGAGATCCTCAAGTTGGGAAATAGTGACGGTGTCTGATGAAGATTCTCTCTTATAATATAAGGGGGTTGGGAAGGGAAGTTAAATGGGCTTCTATTAGAAAAATGATTAATAAAGAAGGGGTGGATATGCTCTGCATTCAAGAGACAAAAAGGGAAGCTAAAGATATAAAAATCTGCCAAGCAATTTGGGGCGATTTTGAAGTCAATTGGGAATTTAAGCCAGCTTGTAATAGAGCGGGTGGTCTTTTGTGCCTTTGGAATAAGGATAAGATTATAGTAGACAAGAAGGTGATCGGAAGTGGTTTCATTTATTTGGAAGGCACTTGGACAGAAGATAATGAAAAAATTGTTGTTGTTAATGTCTACTCACCTTGTGAGACAGCATTGAAAAAAAACCTGTGGGAAGAGATCAAGCAGATTAGATCTTCGTGTAGTATTGGACTATGGTGTATTATAGGCGACTTTAATAATGTGAGGCGGACATCGGAAAGAGTTGGCAGCTGCCAACGTAGTCAAGATGAGGGTACTATTAGGGAATTCAATGAATGGATTGCAGATCTAGAGGTGGAAGATGTGCCGTGTATCGGGCGTAAGTTTACTTGGTTTAGACCGAACGGTTCAGCTAAGAGCAGGCTAGACAGAGCTCTTGTCTCTGCAGAGTGGACTGATAAGTGGCAGGGTACCCTTTAGATGGTTTTGGATCGCAATTACTCCGATCATTGCCCTATTCTGCTTAAAACCTCTACTGCCGACTGGGGCCCGAAGCCTTTTCGGGTTTTGGATTGCTGGTTTGGTGACAAGACTTTCAGGAGCTAGTTATAGACAGCTGGCACTCAACTGTGGTACCGGGATGGGGTGGGTATGTGCTGAAAGAAAAAATCAAAGCTTTGAAGTTGAACCTCAAAGCTTGGAACATGAATCATTTTGGTGTCATCTAGCAAAACATCAAAAGACTAGAGAGTGAAATGAACAGATTGGAACTGGAAAGTGAAGCCAGGAAGCTGAATGAAGTAGAGCTGAAAAGGAGGAAAGACTTGCAGCAAGAATTGTGGGCTGCTTCACAGTCTTATGCCTCACTCCTAAGGCAAAAGGCTAGAACAAGATGGCTCAAAGAAGGTGATTGCAACTCCAAATTCTTTCATAGGATGGTCAACTGGAAACGCAGAAGTAACATGATTAAAGGAGTTATGGATGATGAAGGTTGGCTGGAAGATCCTAGCAGGGTTAAAGAGGCAATCAGAATCTATTTCAAAAAAAGATTTGAAGAACCGGTGTTGGAAAGGCTTAAATTAGATGGGGTGAGATTCACGGTCCTAGATCAGCAACAAAATAATTTTCTGGTGGCTCGGTTTGGGGCAAAGGAAGTACCAAACGCTGTATGGGAGTGTGGGAGTGAGAACAGCCCTGGTCCGGATGGTTTAAATTTCAAGTTCATCAAGGAAATTTGGGAAACTATTAAACCTGATTTTATGCGCTTCTTGGATGAGTTCTATATTAATGGTATTTTCCCTAAAGGTGGTAACGCTTCCTTCCTAGCTCTAATTCCTAAAGTACTTAATCCTCAGGGCCGCAATGAATATAGACCTATTTCACTCATAGGCTGTATCTATAAGATCGTTGCTAAGGTGTTATCATCTAGGCTGAAGAAGGTGCTGCCAGCCATTATTGATAGGCGTCAGTCGGCCTTCATTGAAGGGAGACATATGTTGCACAGCGTGATTGTGGCTAATGAAGTGGTTGATGAAGTTAGAAGGTATAACAGAAGTTGTTTGGTGTTCAAGGTTGATTATGAGAAAGCGTATGACTCTGTGAGTTGGGGTTTTCTTTCATATATGATGGAAAGGATGGGATTTTGTCAAAAGTGGATTTGCTGGATTGAGGGGTGTTTAAATTCAGCATCTGTCTCCATTCTAGTTAATGGGAGCCCTACGGCAGAATTTAAACCACAGAGAGGCTTCAGGCAATGTGATCCTCTGGCCCCATTCCTGTTTAACATTGCAGCTGAGGGAATTGCGGGTTTGATGAGGGAAGCACAAGCAAAGAATAGATTTGAAGGGTACAAGGTCGGTCAGAAGAAGGTGGATATCAGCTTGCTACAATACGCTGATGATACAATTTTCTTTGGGGTTGCATCGGAGGAAAATGTAAAAACGATTAAGGTTTTTTTTTTTTGGCCAGCAAAAATAAATATTATATATATATAGTAAGAGTTGTCAGCATTACAAGAAGTATTGTAAAAACGATTAAGGTTATTCTGAGAAGTTTTTAGTTAGTGTCGGGGTTGAAGATAAACTTTGCAAAGAGTAGTTTTGGAGCATTTGGGGTGAATGATCAATGGATAAATAATGCTGCTAGATATCTGAATTGTAGAAAGCTGATGGTACCGTTTCTATATCTGGGCATTCCTATTGGGGCAAATCCGAGGCGGAGTGAGACATGGGCATCCTTAGTGAGAAAGTGTGAGAGTAAATTAGCGAAACGGAAGCATAAATTATTGTCTTTTGGGGGCAGGCTGACTCTCATCAAGTCAATCCTGAATTCATTACCTACTTTTATGTTTTCTTTTTTCAGGGTTCCTAAGAAGGTGGTGGATCGCTTGGTGAGACTACAACGGAGATTTTTGTGGGGTGGCAGTAATAATCATGTTAAGATTGCATGGGTCAGTTGGGATATGGTGTGTGAGGATAAAGCGAAAGGAGGCTTGGGAATTCGGGACTTGGTGAGCTTCAACAAAGCTCTACTTGGGAAATGGCGATGGAACTTGTTCCATAGTGATGGAGAACTGTGGTCACAAGTCCTGGAGTCCAAGTATGGTGGGTGAAGAAGTCTTGACGTTGAGAGAAGGTCTGCTAGTGAATCTATTTGGTGGAGGGATTTGAGTGATGTATGTCAATCTAGTAATGCCGAGGGGTGGTTCAATAAGGGTTTCAATTGGAGTGTCGGTTGCGGATCAAAGGTACTATTTTGGGAAGATGGGTGGAAAGATGATGGAGTACCTCTGAGGACGAAATTCCCTAGAATGTATCAAATCTCCCAACAGCAACAACATTTCATTCAGCAGATGGGATCTTTTTCAAATGATGGTTGGGAATGGAAACGTAATTGGAGAAGATGTTTTAGGGAGGGGGAAGTAGAAATAGCAATTAAGTTCTTAGAGGAGGGTGGTCATTCATCCTGAACAGCAGGATAGGTGGAGGTGGGAGGGGACATCGAATGGTGGATATATGGTGGGAAGTGCCTACAAATCATTGAATAGAGTGCTGGATACCCAATTCCAGGAGGAGATGTACAAAGACCTTTCGAAGCTCTGCATCCCGCGCAAAGCCATTTGTTTCGCTTGGAGGTTATTGAGAGATCGACTGCCTACTAAGAAGAATCTGGTCCACAGAAATGTAAATATTGGTGACCTTAGTTGCCCTTTCTACTGCATTTCTGATGAAGATGCATCACATGTGTTCTTTAGTTGCCAGAAGATCATGCCGCTTTGGTGGGAATCCATGGGATGGATTAATGTGGTAGGGGTATCTCCGATCAACCCACGTGATCATTTCCGTCAACACAGTTACTGCATGTTTACTGGCCTTAAAGTTCAGCGGTGGTATACTTGGTGGATCGCCTTGACTTGGAGCATCTGGTATCATCGCAATAGGATTGTGTTCCATAATGAAAGCTTTAATGGGTCTAAGCTGATGGAGGATGCTATATTTTTTTGCTAGTCATGGTTAGCAAACTTGGAGAAAGGCTTTAATATCCCTTTCTACATTTGGGCTAGTCATATCACAGATGGTTTTGTTTGTAGAGGAGGCTGTAATTAGGGTGTTCCTTTTGTTTTTCTGCCATCATGTGGGTTTTCTCTAGCTGTTCTTTGGCACCTTAATTCCGATTTTATCATGTATTAGGTTGCCAAAGCTTTGTTAGGCTTACTGGTGGCCTTTTCTTTCTTTTCCAGTACTTCTTGTACTTCTTTTCTCTTATATAATATATATTATCTTTGCTGATAAAAAAAAAAAATGTTTGTGCCGGTGCTAATGCTAGAGTTTCAATCCAATAAATTTTTCACAAATTACTTTTTGCAATTATTGAGGGCCATTCTACCTATTTAGTAATTCTTAATAAATAATAAGAAAAATATATTATTTGGTTTAGGGAATTTCATAGATTTATGAAATCAGCTACTATACTATTACTAAATAGTCAATAGTGAAAAAAATGGAAATATTATATTTGTCCATATTCGAAATATAAAATACATTACACAAGCCAGAAGATGGTTAAAAATAATTCCATTTTAAAGTAATATTTCATACATGGGGGGAAAGAAAATATGAATGCTCAACTAGGCTCCACCTGTTGTGGAAGCATGCCACACAAATGGTTTCAATTACCATGGCACACAACCAAATTTACTGCATATGTTTAACTAAATTCATCCTACCTTTGGATGAACTGCTAATGCCACATCACCAAATAAAGTCTCCGGTCGTGTAGTAGCCACAGTCAAGAAATCACTCCTACAAAATGAGTAATCTCCAAAACATCAATGCTAACAGTAATTGAAAATCCACAAGTTGCATCTAAAGAGAAAATAAATCTCATTCCAAAGTATGAAAATAAAAGAAAATCTACACAAATTAATCAAATTCAAATGGAAAGATGATGATACTAGTTTTTATGTCATCACTAAAATAGATATTGAAGATTAAAGATTTCAATTTCATGCATTCTGCTGTGATGACAAACAAAAATTCATACTATACATAAAAGTAAAAGTAAAAAATAAAAACTTAAAAATCTTGACATTTTCATAATTAACAATAAAAAGTTAAAGGTTATTATTAGCTGTTAAGCAAGCATACAAGTAAATAGTAACAAAGGATGTCATGACGAGAGAGAGAGAGAGAGAGAGAGAGGGAAGGTTAGGATCTTTGGGAGGTAGATGGCCAAAAATAAGACCTCGGAGACTCAAGCTAGACATACAATAAACAGAGAACATAGACTACTGGATCAAAAAGACCAACAGAATACAGGAAAAACAACTCACAGTAGAGACAAAAACACAGAAAACATAGATTTATGAGAACAAGATTGCCAGAGACAACTGGGGAAAAAAAAAACTGAGTATGAGAAGAAGTGATAAGTAAAAAAAAAAAATGCTATGTGGGTTGGTAGAGAGTCACTGAAGGGTCACACAGTGGTCAATGAAGGGTCTCAAGGTAGGAGAGGAGACAAGTGAGACATGATAGTTAAGAACTTTGAAAGGGTTTTCGAAAATGCATTTTTTACCCAAATTCCGAAAATTAGCTCCACAAAATGCCTCTCTAAGGCCATTATCAGGATTTTGGACACCATCGGCATAGCAGTGCTAAAGGATCGTGAAATGCTGTTACAGTGAAGTGGATGCTATGACAGTGCATATAGTGGCAAGGTGCCACCATAGTTCACTATTGTTAACTCTACGTCTACATTTGAATAAATATTATCAAAACAACTTAAAGGTTTCCTCAAAGGCTCAGACAACATGCTTTTACAATATATATATATACACCATTGAACAATTTAAGGAACCATCCACTATGTACCTTCCGGCAACACGATACTTGATATGATAAAGATATCCAGACTCTTCTGAATATTCAACTTCCTAAGCATAAAGGGAAAGGTTCAATCCGGACATTCAAGAACCAAATAAGTAGTAACAACTAACAAGAGTAATGTAAAATCCCAATGAAAAAGTAACTTACCAAGTCAGAAACAGCAGTTTGTAGAGTAGGTGACCAGTTTACCATATACGAACCTGAAGAAAGCAGAAGCCAAAGAGATTTCTGTTATACACCTCTAGATAATGTAAAATGTGAACACAACATGTACATGTGTATAAGATTTAACAGGTGCTGAATTGAAAGTCACTCTTAAAACCAAAGTTAATGTCATAACAAGAAAAGAATAAAGTTAGCTTCTAAAGTGATAAATTACTTCCAGGATGTTAAAATAGGAGAAAACAGAGGGATGGTTGAGTGAAAACGATGTGTTTGAATGCATAGCGGATGTGTGTTTATATAGGTTGATTGCATTAATTATACATAAATAGAGGATATTATGTTTCCTCTTAGTCAAATATTATGTGCCTACAACCGCTATTATTAATTGAATCAGGTTATTATATTCTGATTTTCAACAAAGACAGAGGTCATGCATGCTCAAATAGTTGACTACTCAGATGTCGATTTGGCTGGTTCTCCCATTGATAGAAGATCTACCTCTGGGTTTTGTGTACTTGTTTAGGGAAACTTGATATTGTTAGAATTAGTTGTAGAATCCCTAGTTATTAGCTGATTTGGCTTAGAATAAGAAATCACATTTATTAGTATTCATTGTAAATATATTATAAATTCAGAGTTGTGATCTTGTTCAGACACACATTCAGTAAATTCTTTATGGTATCAATGATTAGGGTTTGATTCCATCTCCCATTTGTGCGTACCCACTGTTGTGGGTGAACAGTACCCATGGATGAACAATGCTCACGCCCACTGTTGGGCTTGTTTGGCGGCCACCATGCCCTACCTTCGCTGGTTTGACCCTGTGACAACCGTCACCACTTCCTAGCGACCCCCTCTCCGCTAACCACGCCGCCACGCGCCTCTGTCAATCTTTCTATGATGGAATATAGAGCTTGAGGTCTATCCATGGCAACAAATCAGAATTCCACTTCCGCTACTCCTTTTCATCCGATTTCTTAGAAGTTAGATGATTCTAACTTCCTGCTGTGGAGGCAACGGGTAGAACCTGTCATCAAGGCTCATAAACTTCAGTGTTTCGTGGCAAGTCCTCAGATCCCGATGCGCTTTCTCACAGAGGCCGATTGTGAAGCGGGAAATGAAAATCCAGCATACACCGATTGGGAACAACAAGATCAGATTCTCTTGTCATGGCTCCAATCGACTCATTCAGTTTCAATCCTATCTTGAATAATCAGATGCGTTCATTCATATCAGCTTTGGGAGCAGATCCATGAGTAATTTCAAAAGCAAACACGTGCGAAAGCTAGGATACTTCAAACAGAACACAGAACTACAATGTTTGAGCAGAAAACAATGTGAGTTTCTTTTGTGCATCAATTGCATAGTCGATGCGCTTGAATCGTGTGGAGATCCTGTTCTTCAACACCTCCACGCGGTTCTTGAAGGCCTACTAGAGGAGTACGATCTAGTGATCTCAGTGATTGAAAGTAAGTTCGAACCACTTCTGATTTTCAGCCAAACGCGTCTCTCACTTTGATGAAATCAGTGTTTCAAAGCAATTCATCAAACACCTTTGGTTCAGAACAAAATCAGGGAACTAATTCTCACAAAGACTCCTAACCTAGTGCAATGCTGGTTAATTCTGAAAATCAAGATCCTAACTCTACTACTTGGATACTTGATTCTAGTGCATCGTTCCACCAGACTAGAGAGTCTCAAAACATCCAACAGCTTGGTCCATTTGAGGGGCCAGACCAAACATATATTGGTAATGGCAAGGCCTTTCTATTAAGTCTTCTAGTTACACTCATAGTTATCAATCCCGGATAGCGGAGCGGAGCGGCCGCCCTCAAAACTGGGATAGCGGGATAGCGGATAGCGGGATGACCGCTATTCTAATGTTTTTATATATGTATTAAAAAATTTATAATATAAATATCTAAGCTGAAAAAGAGAAATATAACTAAAAATTCATACACTAATTATCATTAACAACAAAAACTCTTAAGCAAAATATAAAGCAAAATTTATACTAAAGAAAAGGAGAGTATTAGAGCATGTAAGTGCTGTTAGCTTTTGCTAACAGCACTCCTTTGTAAATAAGCTGTAGTTAGTAATTAGCAAGGCTGAAGTTAGTATTAGCCTTTTATGTACTCTACACAGCTGTAAGTACAGCTGTCAGTTACTTAGTGATGTTTCATCAAGTTAGTGGTAAGAGGTTATAAATACCTCACATGTACAGCTTTGTAACTAATTATTCATTCTTTGGAAATAAAGAAATGCAGTTACTCTTCATTTCTCTCTCTCTCTTTTGTTCATTTTCTGTAACATGGTATCAAGAGCTCAATTTTTGCACCGATCATGCATTTTGATCCTTTGCGTTTCTGTTCAAAGCACTCGTTCGCGTTTCTGTCCCTGTTTGGATTGCACATCCTCTGTTCTAGGTCTGGTTCGTGATTGGTTTCAAATTGGAGTGCGAGTAATGAGCTTCTCGTTCGCGTTTCTGTTCAAAGCACTCGTTCAAGCTCTCGTTGGAGACTGAGACGACTCCAGACAAGGCCGTCGGAGAAGGAAGAGCGGCTGCCTGGAGTAGGTAGAATCGTCGGAGGTTTGCGCGCGCAGGGAAGTGAGGGAACGAAGGTTGCACGAGAAGGATGACGGAATCGCGGACTCGTCACCGCCATCGCACATGCTCCGCTACCCCCCGTTGCGGCCGCAACAGTAAAACGCACCGCTACTCTACCCATTGTAGCGGCACATGTCCACTCCACCCCGCTCTGCCGCGATCCCTGGCGTGACGACTGCTATTGATAACATAGGTTACACTAAGGTTATTTCCCCTATTAATCCTAGAGTCTCTCCATCCTTAAAACAATTATTACATGTACCTGCCATCACTAAAAGCTTAATCAGTGTCAGCAAATTTTCTAAGGATAACAATGTTTTTTTCGAGTTTTATCCTAATAATTGTGCTGTGAAATCACAAGAAACCAATGAAGTCCTACTTCAAGGTTCATTGGGTCCTGATGGCCTCTACTTATTTCCAAATCTTGCACTCAAAGACTCTGCCTCAACCACCTGCTTACTTTCAAATTTCAGTGTTGATTCTGCTGTTACTCCTGTTTCTAATTGTTCTAATATGCAAATTTCTGATTCCATTGTAAATCCAGCTTCTGATGTTAAAACAACACCTTGTACTAGCTCTCAAGCTATATGGCACCTCAGATTGGGTCATCCTAATGCTAATGTACTAAGGCTTGTGCTTAATCATTGTAATATACCCATAGTTAATAAAACTATGTTCGAATTCTGTGCTGCTTGTTGTGTCAGTAAGTCACATAGACTACCATCTTCTCTATCTCAAACGATATATTCTGCTCCTCTTGAACTTATATACAGTGAAGAGACTATCTATATGCAGCAGTCACAAGGCTTCGAAAGTTCAGATAAAACCTTGGTTTGCAAGCTACAAAAAGCTTTGTATGGCCTTAAACAAGCCCCAAGACAGTGGTTTGATAGGCTCAAAGGAACTCTTTTACAGCTAGGATTTGTGGCCAGCAAGTGTGATCCTTCGTTGTTTGTTTATAAAGACAATGGACACATTATCTACATTCTTGTTTATGTAGATGGTATTATTATTACTGGTACCTCCAATGTTATAATTCAGCAACTCACCACCAAGCTGCATTCCAATTTTTCTCTTCAACAATTGGGAAAACTTGGCTATTTTCTTGGTATAGAAATCAAATCAATGGCTGATGGGCTATTCTACTGTCTCAAAGCAAATATATCAAAGACTTGCTTAAGAAAACCTAAATGGCAGAAGCACAGTCTATTTCTTCCCCTATGACTGCTAATTGCAAGTTAACCAAAGCTGGCTCAGATTTATTTAGTGATCCATCTCTCTATAGGTCTGTTGTTGGTGCTCTTCAATATACAGCCATTACAAGGCATGAGTTAAACTTTGCTGTGAACAAGGTCTGTCAGTTCATGGCTAATCCTATGGACTCTCACTGGACAGTTGTTAAATGCATTCTAAGGTACCTCAAAGGCTCTATTCATGATGGTCTGCATTCCAAGGTTCTTCCTTCCTCTCAGCCTTTTACTATCAAAGCCCTGTGTGATGCTGATTGGGCCTCGGATCCATATGATAGAAGGTCTACCTCTGGTGCAGTGCTTTATTTTGGTCCTAATGTGGTCTCATGGTGGTCCCAGAAACAACAAATTATGGCTAGATCTTCCACTGAAGCTAAATACAGGAGCTTGGCTCAAGCCATGACTGAAGTTACATGGATTCAAACTCTTTTAACAGAGTTATATGTTCCTTTTCAGACCCCAAAGATTTACTGTGACAACCAAAGTGCAATAGCTATCACTCATAATCCAGTTCTTCATTCCCGGACTAAGCACATGGAAATTGACATCTTTTTTGTCAAGGAGAAAGTCTTAGCTAAAGAGCAAAAAGTGTATCATAGTCCTGCTATAGATCAATGGACTGATGCCCTCACTAAGCCTCTATCACCAACTCGGTTTCTCTTTCTTAGGTCCAAACTCAATGTAGTTGAGTCCATTTCTGATTCTCAACCCCATTGAGTTTGAGGGGGTATTAGTGTATTAAGTAAGTTTTACTTTATGATTCAGTTAGAGCAGCTGTTATTCTGTTAGAACAGTTATGATTCACTTAGAACAGCTGAGATTTTGTTATTTCTGTTTTTCTGTTAGAGTTGTTATTTCTATTATTCTTTTAGAGCAGTAACTAACTATGGTTACTTAACTGCCTTAGTCAGGTTAAGGGTAACCATATCTGGGATGCTTGATTGTCTTCCTAGTGACACTCCTATGGATCCCAATGTCAAGCTTCTTCCAGGTCAGGGGGAACCACTGAAAGACCCAGGAAGTTATCGACGAATTGTAGGTAGACTTAATTATCTAACTGTCACTAGACCAGACATCACGTTTGCAGTCAATGTGGTAAGCCAATTTCTGAATGCCCCTTGTGATAGCCATCGGACAAACACATCCTCTTTCGCAACTTTCATTGAATTATGTCGTATTTGTTCCTAGTTGTCCTTTCAATTTAATCTCTATTAGCAAACCTGCACTCTTGATCTTTTGGTCCTATTTGTTAATAAATTTGTTCTACTACAAGATCGATGCACTAGATGGACGATTGGAGCAAGACATGAGTCTAGATGATTATATCAGCTCAGGTTGCTTGTGTCTCATCTGCATCTCCAACTCTCTCACATCAAAGCCTTGGGCACCCGAATCTGGAGAAATTGCGTCTTTTAGTTCCCAGTCTTTTTAATGTTAAGTCCTTTCAGTGCAAGTCATGTCAGCTAGGTAAACATACTCGTACCAGTTATGGTCTCGTGTCAATAAGTGTGTCGTATCACCTTTTGCCTTAGTTCACTCTAATATTTGGGGTCCTAGTAGAGTCTATTACACATTAGGATATTTTTATTTTGTCACTTTTATTGACGACTTTTCTCGTACTTGGGTCTTTCTAATAAAGAATGGTTCTTATGTTTTTTCTATTCTTCAAAGTTTTTCTGCTGAAATTCAAAATCAGTTTGGCCTCTCAATCAAAATTTTACTAACTGATAATGCAAAAGAATATTTATCATCCCAGTTTCAGTCCTTTTTAAACTTGCAGGGGATTCTTCATCAGAAATCATGTGCCCATACACCACAGCAAAATGGTGTTGCTAAACGCAAAAACCGCCACTTGGTGGAAATTGCACACACTCTTCTTCACTATAATGTTCCACTTCGTTTTTGGGAGATAAGAACTGATAATGCAAAAGAATATTTGTCATCCCAGTTTCAGTCCTTTTTAAACTCGTAGGGGATTCTTCATCAAACATCATGTGCCCATACACCACAGCAAAATGGTGTTGCTAAACGCAAAAACCGCCACTTGGTGCAAATTGCACCGACTGTTCTTCACTATAATGTTCCACTTCGTTTTTGGGAGATGATCTTCTTACATCCTGCCATCTGATTGACTGCATGCCTTCTTCAGATTTCGACAATCAGATTCCTTATTCCATATTGAATCCTCAACAAGACCCTCACCCCATTCCTCTTTGTCTTTGGGATTACATGTTTTCTCCAGGATCTCACTCCAGGTAAAAACAAACTTTTTGCCAAGTCCCTTAAATGTATTTTTCTGAGTTACTCACGCCTCCAGAAAAGTTATTGATGCTACTCTTCCCAAATTCAACGGTATCTGGTCTTTGCTGATGTTACTTTTTTTTAGGCTACTCCTTTCTTTTCCTCCACCACTGAAAATGTTCCTCTTGAGATTCCACCGGTTGTTCCCGCGCCAATCATTGCTCCTACTCCATCTCCACTACAGGTCTACTATTGTCAAACACAGGCACCACCGGCAATGCCACCCAGTGATCCTCCAGCATCATCTCCTACTCCAAACGTCCTTCCACCACCGTTGCCTGCACCTGAATTTCCCATTCCGCTAATGCTAATCCTAAATATGCCTTTTCTCTTAATTGTGACTGTAAATCTCCTTCCTATTTTTCTTTCATCTCTTCTTTGGATTTTGTGTCTATTCCTAAGTCTATGGTGAAGCCATGGCGGACCATAATTGGCAACAAGCGATGTTGGTAGAAATGGCTACTTTAAATGCGAGCAACACATGGGAGCTCATTTTGTTGGCTACCAACAAATCCACTGTTGGGTGTCACTGGGTCTACATAGTGAAGATTACACCCGATGGCACAATTGATCGCTACAAAGCTCACCTGATGGCTAAAGGCTATACTCAGATTTTTGGTCTTAATTATGGTAACACTTTTTATCCTATGGCGAAAATCACCTTTGTTCATCTTTTTCTGGCTATGGCCGCCATCCGACATTGGCCTCTTCACCAATTGGACATCAAAAATGCCTTCGTACATGGTAACTTGCAAGAAGAGGTGAACATGGATCAGCCCCTAAGTTTTACAGTTTCAGGCAAGTCACGCCTTGTCTGTAGATTTTGACATTCTCTTTATGGCTTGAAGCAATTTCCTTGTGCCTGGTTTGGCCGTTTCAGCGCCACTATGCTTGAGTTTGGAATGACTCATTGTGAATCTGATCACTAAGTATTTTCCCTCCATTCACCGTCTAGCCTATGCATATATCTAGTTGTGTATGTTGATTACATCGTCATCACTGGCAATGACTCTACTGGCATTCTCTACCTCAAGTCTCACCTCCACAGTCAGTTTCAGACCAAGTACTTGGGTCCGCTCAAGTACTTCCTAGGCATCGAAGTTGCCCAATCCTCATCTGGCATAGTCATTTCCCAATGGAAGTATGCTATAGACATGTTGACCAAGACTAGTATGCTTGATTGTCGCTCAAGCAACACTCCTATGGATCCTAATGTGAAGCTTCTTCCAGGTCAGGGGGAGCCATTTAAAGTCCCCCCGGAAGATATTGTCGTCTAGTCTGCAGACTTAATTACGTCATTGTCACTAGACCAGATATCACATTTGCAGTCAGTGTGGTTAGCCAATTCTTGAAGGAACCATGTGATAGTCATTGGAATGTTGTCATATAGATTGTGATGCTGTCATCATTTGCTATTCTAATGCTGATTGGGCAGGATCATTATTAGATAGGAAGTCCACTTCTGGAAATTGTGTTCTCATTGGAGGAAACTTGATCTCTTGGAGGAGCAAGAAGCATAAAACAGTTGCTAGATCTAGTGCTGAAGCTGAGTATCGTGCTATGGCAATAGCTGCATGTGAGATTACATGGCTTAGGAAACTTCTCCAACAGCTAAAATTTGGAGACACTCAGGATGCTAAACTAATATGTGACAATCAAGCTGCTATTCACATTGCATCAAATTCAGTCTTCCATGAACGGACTAAACACATAGAGATTGACTGTCACTTTGTGAGAGAGAAGGTGCTTTCAGGAGAAACCATCACCGACTTTGTCGGATCTAGTGACCAACTTGCAAACACGTTCACTTAATCCCCCAAGGGCTCTTGTGTTGACAACATTTGTAACAAGCTTGGATCATATTATATATATGCTCCAACTTAAGGGAGAGTATTAAAGATATGATTTATAATTAGAAAATATCTACAGCTGATTATTAGGGATTATAATCATTATTAGGGAATATTAAGTTTCCATAAATTGTAAACCAATCTCACTATAAAATCATTTGTGATACAAACACACAAATACAAAAACCCACTTTATAATTACCAATTCTATTGACCAATTGGCAGGTATCTTCAACAAATCTCTACGTGATCCTAGAATTAGTCATATATATCTTTACCTATTTTAATTTTTTTAATATATATATATATATATATATATTTCTAATTATCATACTATTTAGAATTTCTTTTAGCATTACTTAGCTTATTATATTATATATTATTTTTTATTTTGTTATTATTATTATTATTATTATTTTTATTAGTTAGTTTATGATATTTTTCTTACTATTATTTATAATTTTTGTATTATATATTAGGCTTTATTTAGTGTACTATTGTATGTGTACTATTGTATGTTATAACGAAAACAATATCTGATTCATAGGAACAAAATCTTCTATAATCAATTGTATTTATTATTGAGTCTATATAATAAAGTCAGCGTTGTGTATCTTAGACACACAGTATTCACCAAATTTGTCCTTTGCTCGCCTTTTCAACAATATTGTTATAGAAGTACATAGAATTCTCCCATCAAATAAAAGTGAAAATACTTTAGCTTTTTAATAAGGAAAAAAAATATATATCAATTAGGTTTCTTAAACATTGAAAGTTGAAATTTTTAGTCTCTCATTGGTGCAAGAGGCTCATAATATACCTTATAAGGGGAGAGAGGACAGGTAAATAGGAGAGGGTTGGAATGTATTACAAGAGATTGACACTCACAATTCATATCTCACAATTTAATCAACTGAGCTGACTCGAAGAAACAGTTTATTGAAAATGTCATTGACCCTTTCAATCTGAGTTTATGCATAAAAGTTTTAGATGAAATGAGAAATGAAGAAAGAGAACTGAAAGAAACTCTGTTTATTGATCTCAGAAAAGTTAATTAAAGACTGTTACAGAGAGGGTATTTACAACCCTTGAACAGAAACTAACTGTCATAACTACTAACAGAAAAACCACTAACTGTCATAATTACTAACAACTGTACTGAGCTGTACAGAGGGGTGCTGTTAGCAATAGCTACCAGCCCTTACAATTACAACTTCACATCTATCAATCCTATTACAAACTGCTTGCACAGTTTGTATAAATACATGTTCTAATAAAAAGGATTATTTCATTATCACATTTCATAATTGAATGATTATAATGATGTTGCTAATCTTTTGGGAGCCAAATCAATGTCAAGTGTAACCTTTTTAAAAACCAAAATAGATGTTTATTAGTTTGTTATCTCCTTTCTTTGTCAACGAGAAGTGTTCAATTGCTCATGTCCACATTTCTCTCTCCCCCTTGTCTCTCTCCACTCTCCTTTCTTTCTCTCACTCCACTCTCTCCTTTCTCTCTCTCTATCCACTCTCTCCTTGCTCTCTCTCAAGTCATCTCTTTTTAAGCTAAGAAATGAAACTGCCAAATAACTGCTACTTCACTTTAAAAGTTCTTATTTAGACTTGTAACTTCAAGAATGAGTTGTAGCTTTAAAGTAGCTTTTTAAGCCAAAAGGAAAATTGAACTAAACACTACTTACTTGCATGTTTGTAAGAGCGTTTCTTAGGGAAATAAATGCTAATTTTTCAAAAAGCTCTCACTAAACTAGGCAAAATGAGAAACTATTTTTTCAAAATAAGCAAAATTAAACACAAATTAAAACAAAGTGCAAATGAAATATATAGTTATACACCAAAATTTAGCTTCAGTTATACCTTGATAAATCAAACCTTTCTCATGAAGTCTAACAAATGCCTCAACTACTGCTTCTGCATAAATTATAAGGCAAGGTATCAGTATATATTACAGCACAAGTAAACAAATGCTAACAATACAACAACGTTGGATTTACATTGACAAGAAAAATTCAGGGAAATTTAACAGAAGTTGGATAATAATAATAATAGCTCTAAATGAAAACAGTTATGAAAATTCAAAACAGCACTGATTATCTTTATTTGTATCACCATAATTTTTCCAATAAGTGCCCATATACTTTCTGGGTTAGCGAGAGTTCTAATTAGTAGAAAACTGTCTTACGACTTAGCTGTTCATCAAGTGTAAAATGCTCTCTAGACCAATCACATGAAGCACCAAGTCTCTTGATCTGATTTGCGATAGTTCCAGCATATCTGAATGAAGTAAACAAATATTATGAGAAGGATGGAGGAAGAAGATAACAATATATCAATGAAGAAATGGCTTCCCAGTTTACAGAGAGTAATTTAATCATGGGCAACATCTAGTTCTGCATAACACAAAACATCTCGTTCTGCAAAACACTCATTATTCATCCATTTGCTTTAATTTTGACAAATTTTGATTACCCATGCAATCATGAAGAATAAGCCAAGTTACGATGAACCGTGTCAACTCTAAAGCAGTTTGTTCAGAACCTTTTCACAAACAAAAAACAGGTCTAAGTCCATGTTTGCTGCCAGCATGAAGGACAGGGTTATGAGCAAGTGACACAGTGCTAGTGTTGTCACAATGGATGACAGGCAGCTTGTGTGGAACTGCAAGTTCAGTCAAAAGAGACTGAAGCCAAGACACCTCAGCAGTGACTAGGGCCAAGTTTCTATACTCAGCCTCTGTGCTAGAGCAGGCCACAACTGTCTGCTTCTTGGACCACCGGAGATTAGGTTAGGCCCAAAGTAAAAACACAGGCACCGAATGTGGGCCTTCTATCATCAGGGTCAGAGGCCCAATCTGCCTCACAGAAGGCATTGATTGAGAAGGGGGCAGAAGCAGGTTTCAGATGAAGACCCCATGTGAGAGTGCCTTTGACGTACCTTAGGATCCTTTTGACTACCACCCAATGATATTCAAGAGACTCCTTCATGAATTGACAGACCTAGTTGACAGAGAAGCTGATCTTTGGTCTAGTTATAGTAGCATATTGAAGTGCTCCTACAACTGACTTGTACATGTATGGATCAGGGAGGGGGTCAGAACCACTCTAAGTGAGTTTGCAGCCAGTTACCATAGGTGAAGGAATAGGTTTAGTCCCTGACAAGTTTGTCTGGCCAGTAAATCTCTAATATATTTGCTTTGAGTGAGAGCAATAGAGCCATCAAATTGGTGTTTCACTTTAATCCCTAAGAAATAATCCAAATAGCCAAGGTCTTTGAGTGAAAACACAGTATTTCTTAGAGATAAGTTGCTGCAACAATGGAGTATTATTCCCAGTGATTATGATGTTATCTACATATACTCTTAGAATGTGGGTTTAGGTTTATTAGAATATGTATTTAAATTTGTAAAAAAAGTTTTGTATTTTACTTTGTAAGTGCTGTTAGCTATTGCTAACAGCACCTCTCTTACTAACATCACCTAGGTAGTTAGTTAGTCTGTTGTTTTCTGTTAGGTAGTTAGTTAGTTTCTGTTCAAGAGGTTTATAAATACCTCTCTTGTAACTAACTTTCATTTTTCAGAAATAATCTCTCAGTTCATCTCTCACTCTATTTTCTCTCCTCTCATATCCATCTTAATCTTCTAAAATGGTATGTAGAGCCAATTTTTTGCACTAATCGTGCATCTGTTTCTTCAAGATCGTGCTCCTGTTCGTGCTTCGATCTTTGTTCTTCTGTTCAAAGTTTCGTTTTTGCACGATCTTCGATCTCGCTCGCAGTATCCAGTTCGTTCTCGCGATCTCTATTTCGTGATTCTCAGTGTTGATCATCTTCGATTTCAACCTGATTTGGCTTTCGCAGTTCATTACCGGTGCTTCTGTTCGTTCCTTTGTTTCGGTTCGTGTTGGGTTCAAGTTTTTCGTTCCTGTTTGGTTCGTGATCAGTTGCAGTTCTATTCAGTTGTTGTTTTGGGCTTCTGAGATTTCTCTGTCTGATCGTGAATGGCTTCCGCTCCTATGATTCTGTTTCACAATCTTTCCCACACTCCATTGCTGAAAAGTTGGATGATTCAAACTATCTTCGCTGGCGTCAACATGTTGAACCAGTTACCAAGTCACACAAGCTGCAGCAATTTGTTGTGAATCCTTTGATTCCACCTTGGTATCTCACAGAAGAAGCTCAGGTGGCTGATATAGTTAATCCTGAATTTGAAGCTTGGGAGGTTCAGGATCAAACACTTCTCGTTTGGCTTTAGTCAACTCTTTCAAAATCTGTTCTATCACGTGTTCTTGGTTCGGATCATTCTTACCATGTTTGGGAGAAAATCCATGAACATTTCAGCCTTTACACTAAGTCTCGTGCTCATCAACTACACACTACAATGTGTGCAGTTTCTCTTGACGATTAATCCATTGATGATTACTTGCAAAAAATCAAAGGTTATGTTGATGAGCTTGCCGAAGTTGGTGTACCAGTTAGACATGAAGAGTATGTTGATACTTTGCTTGAAGGTCTTCCCGCAGATTATGCGTCGGTTATATCGATTATTGAGGGCATGAAGCGAACTCCTTTGGTTGCTGAAATACAAGCACTTCTCTATGATCGTGAGACTCGTCTCAATCATTATAACAAAGAGGTTCAAGTGCTAAGTTCTCCCTCCCTAAATTACACTCAAGGTTACTCAAACTTCAGAGGTTCCTATGGCAGGAATGGTGGTGGTCGTAGTGGTTCTTTTGATCATGGAGCTGGTCGTAGTAGTGGGGGACCTGGTAGAGGTCGTGGTGGTGGCAGATTTGCCAATTTCCAATGTCATATTTGTTAGAAATATGGTCACACTGCAAATGTGTCATTTTCGTTCAGACATGAGTTTTAAGCCTCATGAATCTCTTGCTTTCTTGATCCTACCACTTTTCAGCAAATTCCTTACACTATGGGCTCTGCTAGATCATCCAATACTTGGACTGATCTGAATTCCAAACCTGCTGCTCCATCTGGTAATCATCCTAGTGCCATGCTCACTAATTCCCACTCTCCTGGAGGTGATCCAACTAGCTCCACTTGGATTCCAGATTCTGGAGCCAGTTTTCATGTGACTGGTGAGTCACAAAACATCAAGCAAGCAATCCAACCACTTTGATGGTCCTAACCAAATATTCATAGGCAATGGTGAAGGTTTGAGTATCAATGGTGCTGGTTCTTCCTTTTTTATGTCTCCTAATGACAACCATTTCACTTTTAAACTACACAAATCATTACATGTTCCCTCAATCTCAAAAAGTTTGTTAAGTGTAAGTCAATTTGCTAAAGACAATTTTGTTTTCTTTCAATATCACCCTCATTTTTGTCTTATGAAATCTTAGGAGACAAATAAAGTTCTACTTCAAGGTTCTGTTGAAGCAGATGGCCTGTACTATTTTCAGAATCTCAAGCTCCAACACACCTCTCATCATCTGTTGTCTACTTCAGTTTCATCTTCAGCAAACAACTTATCCAAAATTTCTATTGTTTTCAATACTAGTTCTAATGTTTCTTCTAATTCTGCTGTTTCGTTTCCTAGTACTGTCAGCCTTTGGCATGCTAGGTTAGGTCATCCAAATAGCCATGTAATCAAGCTTGTTCTCAACAATTGTAATATTGCTCAATCAAATAAAATTGTTTCTGATTTCTGTTCTTGCTGTATGGGAAAATCTCTTAGGTTATCATCATCTAACTCTACTTCTATTTATTCTCCTTTAGAACTTGTGTTCACAGATTTATAGGGACCCTCTCATATAACCTCTTATGCTGGATTTATGTATTATGTATCCTTCATTGATGCTTTCTCCTATTACACTTGGATATTTCCCATAAAGTCCAAAGCTGAAACTATTTCTGTTTTTCAGGCCTTTAAATCTCTAGTTGAGTTGCAACTTTACACTAAAATCAGGAGTGTTCAGTCTGATTGGGGAGGAGAATACAGACCTTTTTCCACTCTTCTAACCTCCTTTGGTATCTCTCATAGACTCATTTGTCCTCATACTCATCATCAAAATGGGGTGGTTGAGAGAAAACACAGACATAAAGTGGACTTAGGACTCACGTTGTTACATCATGCTTCTTTACCTTTACAGTTTTGGGACTATGCCTTTACTACTGCTGTTTACCTAATAAATAGGCTTCCCACTGCCTCTCTTAGCTTTGCTATTCCTCTCACCACTCTCTTTCATAAGAATCCTGATTATAAATTTCTCAAAACCTTTGGTTGTGCATGTTTTCCTCTCCTAAAACCTTATCATACTTACAAACTCAATTTTCAATCTCAAGAATGTTTGTTTTTAGGGTACTCTAATTCTCACAAGGGTTACAAATGTTTAGCATCCTCTGGCAGAATTTATTGATGATCATTCTAGGGTATGTTGCGTATATCTTTTAAAGGATAAGTCTGATGCTGCATCCACCTTTAAAAACTTTCATGCTATGATTCAAACTCAGTTCCAGACCTCTATCTAAATTTTTCAAACTGACAATGGTACTGAATATTTTAATTCTGTTCTTGGAGACTACCTCACCCAGCATGGTATTCTCCATCAAAGTTCTTGTCCTAACACCCCTCAACAAAATGGGGTGGCTGAAAGAAAAAATAGACATCTTCTTGAAGTTGCTCAAGCTCTTTTGTTTACCATGCATGTCCCTAAATATCTATAGGGGGAAGTTGTCTTGCATGCATCATATCTCATCAATCGGATGCCTTCTAATGTCCTAAATTTTCACTCCCCTTTATCTCGTCTTACCAAACCTTTCCTTTTTTTCGGGCTCATTCTTCCCTTCCTCTCAAGTTGTTTGGCTGTGTGGCTTTTGTACATGTTCCTCCCCATCAAAGGTCTAAGATCGATCCTAAGTCTATTCAATGTGTCTTCATAGGATATCCTCCTAACCAAAAGGGTTACAAATGTTACTCACCTTCTCTCCGTAAGGTCTTTGTTTCTATGGATGTCACATTTTATGAGACACAATCCATTTTTTCCTTCGACTTCTCTTCAAGGGGAGTCTATTGGGGTAGATGAAGATAAGTCTTGGAAACTAAATAAGTTTGTTGTTCTACCTTTGCCTTGGGAGACAGGGGGAGTTATTGTGCAGGAGATAGGGCGAGCTACTGTGCCAGAGACAGGAGGTCCTCCTGGTAAATGGGAAAAATTTACAACAGGCGAAAAACACTTCAGGAGCCTCTAGACTACCAAGATTCTGACTCGAGTCCTAGTTCCATCAACCCAATACCTGAATGCACTGATGCAGCCGACCTAAATTTGCCTATTGCTCTTCAAAAAGGTATTAAATCTTGTACTGCTCACCCTATTTCTCATCATATATCGTATGAAAAGTTATCCCCAGGTTTTCGTGCTTTCAACACTATTTTAGATAGTACAAAAATACCAAAAAACATCCAAGAAGCACTTGACGACTCAAAATTGGAGGAATGCAGTCTTTGAAGAAATTGATGCACTTAAAAAAATGGAACTTGGGAATATATAGCATTACCTAGAGGAAAGAAAACAGTAGGTTGCAAGTGGGTGTTCACAATAAAATTTAATGCAGATAGCTAGGAAAGTCTGGAAGAAATCAGAACTGTTTTTCCTCAATTGGACCTTGGGTACAAGGTTAATCTTGAAGGGGAGGGTATTGATAGATGTAATAATAGATGGGGTCAGGTGTATAATAGAAGAAAAGTGAGTTAGTGGCTCTGTTAGTGAAGTCTGTAACTGTTAGTAGTTAGCTGGTGGTTAGTTAACTAACTGAAGTAACTGACAGTTAGTTACTAGGGGGGAATATAATAAATAGAAGAGAAAGAGAGGGAAGAGGGGTTGGGAAATCAGGAGGTTGAGTGCACCTTGAATTCACTCAGTGATTGCTGTATCTGCAATTTGCATCAATAAAATTCATCTTTTTCTTCATTCTCTGGTCCAATTCCTATCACGCCCCAACCCTGATCTGGTTCTCCTTCTACTTGGTCAAACTATAACTGCACCTCTCCTATTAGATGAAATGTTCCTAATACCACCTTGTCACCATCAGCTAGCCTTTAATTTATAAAATTCACTCACAATGTTTCAGACATCCCAATGGATCCCCAGTGTTATCATAAGTGGGAAATTCCATTTTGGAATAATGAGGAACCATGGATCCTCCATATTGTGAGTCATCTTTGCCTCCCAAACCTTTACTGCCTCCATTGTTATCACTACTTGTTTCCTGAGTTCTCTCCGACTGAGCCTTTAGTCACTCCTCGAATAATAATGGAAGGTCATCCATATGCTCTTCTAGTGCACTTTGCCTGACCACCATCAGCTCTATGAAGGCATTCAGTTTTGCTGTTAAATCCATGTCAGCCATGCTGGCTCTTTACTAAGTTGTTATGAACCTTCACATAGGATTAACTTACAGGCATAAACAGGAAATAATCCTTCATGCGTCATATAGTGAAAGCAAGAAGCAAACTCATCTCTGACAAAGCCCCTCCTAGACTAACAAGTTTTTTTCTGAAAATATTCTGGTAGATAAAATTTCAATCAAATTTGAGCTTCAAAAAAGCTACAAAAGATATCCCTAACAATTATACTAATTGATAAAATAAAAATAAAGAGATTCCTAATAAATAAGATCATAACTAACAATTATCCTAATTGATAAAATAAAGGCTTAATTGCACTTTTTGCCTCCAAAGTTTCACAATCTCGCAAATTTTCCCCAAAGATTTCTTTTGTAAATTTTGCCCTCAATTAACAAAGTATGGTTTGTCTCGGGGTAGAAAAATTGCTACAATTAAGACAAATCACAACTTTTTTGTAAATTGAAGGGCAAAATTCACTGGATTGTCAAACTTTGGTGGCAAAAAGTGCAATTAAATCTAAAATAAAACAAAGAAATCCCTAATCAATAGGATCATATCTAAAAATATCCTAATTAATAAAGTAAGGATTTAAAATCAATATTCCAGATCTTACTAAGATAGGAAAAGATAAAGAAACAAGATAAACTAAAATAAATCAAGATTCAAATAAAGAGATATGATAATCCTAATTAGTGGTCAACATCACTTTCCTCTAAGACTATATTATTATGGAAGTGGATTTAGGTTATTAGGAGGAAAGTATAGTTCTGATTTAGATGAAAATGGGCAGCCCAAAGATGAATTTTTTAGACAGATTCTTATCACTTAATATTTATCCTCTTATATAATTGATACACCTAAGTCTTTATAATATTCCAGATTCTAATCTGTTGTAATAGGACATAATGAGATTTTTTCCCTTCTACATATTTTGATATGGGCAATCCATTGGCTGTGCAAAAACAAAAAATGAAGATGGAAGAAAAATAAGGCAGGGTATGAAGACATACTTCTCTTTCCACTGCCAAACCCTTTTTGTGAATTCATCTCTACTCAATTCAGTCCTTTTTACCCCTTCAGAAGCTAGCATTCTTTCAACAACCAACTGGGAGAAAGAAAATAAAACTGAGTGGAAAACTAAGATCTTTAACTGAACGAAATAAGGAGAAAAAGTAAGTAAGAATCAAAAAATTATATCTGACCAAAATAAAACTGTATAGTAAGGGGACTACAAAACAATTGAAATGTTGAATGACATAATCGTTAAGACAGACCTTGGAAAAGGAAAAAGAATGAGGGAGGGGAAAACTACAATATAGCAAGCCATTTAAAAATCTAAAAAATTAGAGCTGTAGCGGAAAGTCATATAGGCAATGATATCCTCCAATAAATACAGCTTGTCTTAGACTCCAACCATAGTGAAAATAAACCAGTGTTAACATTACACATTTCCTTGATTTTTCTTCAATAAAATAGCCTATAACGAGCATGAGAGAAGCAACAGGAATCCAAGCTGACACATCAGAGAACTTAACAAACTAAACTATCATAGTCATGTACATCCATTACAAGGCACATTATAATATTAGCTCAGAATAAGCAGAACAGCATTAAATTCTCCTTAATAACTGTAGTCAAAATACAGAGCACCCTACAGACAGAGAGAGAGAGAGAGAAGAAAAATGGGTGGCAAAAATTGGCCTCACAATTGACAAACCTGAGTTGCAATTCCAGCATGATCAGTCCCTGGAAGCCAAAGTGTTGGCCTTCCTTTCATGCGATTGTACCTAATCATAATATCCTGCATGGAAACATGAATATGCATGATAAGAAATGCATACATATATTAGCCACACATTTGTAGCATTGTAATAGTGTAAAAAGTTTACAAAGAACCCACAACTCAACATCACTTAACAAAATGCAACAAGCAGAAAAGGAAAGAATAACATCTTTTATTTTTTTTTTCACAATTTGATATTAAACTCCCTGTGTACATAACAACAAGCAACCAACCATAAAAAATTGATGACTTGCATCAGAAATCCATCGTTATAATTACCTTAGTAAATCACATAAAATAAAAATGGAACCTTAGCAATAGGGAAATACTGAAATACAGAAAATGTCATAGTGTACATAAATAAATAGTAATAGTAATAATATAACATACATGAACTAGAAATTAAAAAAAATAACAAATAAAAATAGAAACCTCAAGTGTCACAAACATGGCATGCCCCATGTGCAGAGAACCAGTAACATTGGGTGGCGGCATTGGTATCACAAAAGGATCACTTCCCCGGTCAAAGCTTGGCCTAAAATACCCTTGAGACTCCCACCTAGCATCCAATAATCACAATCAAAACATAACTCACATTCTCACAATCATCCATGCTTCAAAGTGTGAGCCCATAAAAGCCAAAAGAAAAAAAAAACAAATAAAAAATGAAACAATTATGACTCCAAAATGCACCAAAACAGTCAGAACCAAGCTTTATATATCAATACAAAAGCATCAAGGGATCAAAATCAAATAATTTGAATGCACAATTCTTTCGCCAGTGCAAAACAATAACAGCAAAAGCCGTTTTCTAACACGCAGGGTAGTTTTGCGCTGTGTCAAAATCAAGGTTTTAATTATCGGTCAACGACCGTGATTTGGGCCGCAACATCAAGGTCTTTAACTGTCCGCGACTGCAATTGGGACCGTATTGACCGCATTTATCCGCGATTTGCCGCGATATTAACAAACGACCGATATTTAAAACCTTGGTCAAAATAATAACACACCACTAATTTCAACATTAATTTCAAAAGCATACCAATTGTATATGCGTTCTTCTGCGGCAAAGTCGAAGGATTTGGCAACCTCAGGAGACGTAAAGACACCATTCTCTCTCTCCGACGCGGCAACTGAAACATATTAAACAATAACGATACTCACAATTGAAAAAAGAAAACAAAAAGAAAAAGGAAATTTTGTTGTTGGAAAGAGGAAGAGGAATTAGGCGAAGAGAACCTGCAAGATGACGGCGAGTGCAAGAGAGTGGAATGCGACGGCGGCGGCGGCGCGTGAAGAAGAGAAGAGGGTTGCGCGAAGAAGAGAAGGGAGACAAGAGACGAGAAGAAGAGTAATAAGAAGCGGAGAGAGAGAGCATCGTAGACATGCTTGATGGTTTTACTTCACAGCAACAGCAGAAGAAGAAGCACTGAGTAGCGTTCGGCTAAGCAGCACAAGTTGCCTGTGAAAGGATGAGATGAAGAGGGAAAATGACACGCTCCCCACAGATAAATAAATTGAGAAACAAGTTTTTTTAGAGGAAATTGAGAAGCATTTTATGTTTAGCTAAAGTTTATTAAGTTATATTAATTAATTTTAACTAACCCTCCTTTAATTTGATAAGACTAATTATTTTTAAAGAAATAGAATTATAAAATAACTAGTAAATAGTGGGAAGTTATTATAGGTTAGGAGGAAAATTTGAAAGTTTTAAAAGTGATTTAAGGGTAAAATTGTTTAATGAAATGTAGATTAAATGGGAGTATTCCCTTTATTATTAGTAAGTATAGGTTAAGGGTAAAATTGTTTAATGAAATGTAGATTAAATGGGAGTATTCCCTTTATTATTAGTACGAATAGGTTATGTGTATAGATTTTACATTACTATTTAATTATAAATCATTATTTTATGATAAATTTATTGATTTTTGTAATTTATTCATAAAGAAAAAGGATCGTGCACTTGTCATAATGAAGTAAGACATATCAATGGAGAAGCTGGGAATGAAATTCCTACATTCAAATGATGCAGGAGAGGGTTTTTTTGTACACCATTCAAAAATCAAATATATCACTCATTTTATTTTAATTTCAACTTTACCCTTTCTCTTCTTTATGTTTCTTCTTCATCTCATTTTCGCTTCTTCTTCGTTTTTTCTCACCTCCTCTGTTTGTTCTTCTTCGCAGACCTCCTTCTTCTTTTGGCTGACGGTGGTTTAGTAGCTGCATTGTCTTTGACTTCGTCGTCGTCGTCACAGTTGGTGTTGCGGTGGTAGCGAAGGTAAGGTTTTTTTTTTAAACACCCACTGTATGAAGCATACAGATTGTCAATGAAAATATTACTTAGGTTAAAAAATGTATTGAATTTGTATCATAGTAACATTTTCATTTTGCAAATATAATTATTATCCATATGGTTTGTCATTGAATTATTTTTTTAATGGTTTGTTAAGATGAACAAAGATGAGTGGGTGTATGAGAGCATTATGTCTGAATAAATTAATATGAATGCAGACAACGGAGAGGAACCTGTTGTGTTTGAAATATTAATTGTTCAGTTGATTGTTCTTATTGTTTCAATACTTCTGAGGTATTGACATGATGTTTATTTGGTTAAAGTAAGTAAATGAAGAAGACTAAACATGTATTATCCTTTTTATAGGTGTTTCCTTCCCATGAGGACGTATTACAATAGGCTCGTACTGTTGCGTATGATATTGGTTTTGTGGTTATAATAATAAGGTTTGATACATCAATTGGAAAAGGGGAAAGACCTCATTTATTTTAATTGGTTGTAAAAGGAGTGGAAAGTATAGAGCATACAACAAAGATTCAGTACGGATGGTGACCAATACTAGAAAATGTGATTGTCCTTTTAAACTACGAGCAAAACCAGTCCGGGGAGGTGAAGGGTGGATGGTCAACTTAATATGTGGGACCCATAATCATGCTTTGGCTAAGTCATTGACTGGACATCCATATGCTAGTTGAGGATGAGAAGATTATTGTTGGTGCTATGACAAAGTTGATGGTCAAACTAAAGAATATTCTTCTCACTTTGAAGGATCACAATGCCAACAATTGTACAACAATGAAGCAAGTGTACAATACAAGATATACATATCGTTCTTCTATAAGAAGCTGTAATACTGAAATGCAACAATTAATGAAGCTACTTGAACACGATATGTATATCCATTGGCATAGACTGAAGGATAAAGATGTTGTACATTATATATTTTGGACACATTCGAATGCAATAAAATTAACCAATGTGATATAGGACTATCCAAAGAGCATAAGGATCTTGAAGCACTCTATGGATTGAAGGGTCCAATGGCAAGGTCTAAAAGTCAAGCTTCTACAAGAAGAGATGACCAAGAGAATTCAGGTTGGACTAATTATCAAAGGCAAGGATGGAGGCTACCATAAGGAGCTGAATTGGAGCATATTGAAGATTGTTAAGAAACTCGCTTAGCGCGCATGTCGCGCTTAGCGCAATTCCTAGCAGAGACTTTTTTAGGCTTAGCTGCGTGACTTGCTTAGTGCATTGCCTTGGCCCACTTAATGCGCATGTCGTGCTTAGCACAATTCCTCAACAGAGTTTTTTGGGCTTAGCGCGTATGGCTCCCTTAGCACACAACATCGACAAGGATTTTTGTATCTCTTGTTTATTTGTATAATGAGCCTTAATGTGGACTAAAATAGGCCTAAACTATGCATTTTTAGGTTTTACTAAAGGCTTAGCTCTATAAGTACTCAGATATTGCTATTCTTGGCAAAACTTTTATTAATGAAATTAAGCATTTGCTTGAATTGAGAGCTTAGTCTCTTCTTGGTTCTTGGTTGAACCAAAATTGATTCTTATCAAGAAAGCTTTCCTTTGTGGCGAATTCTCATTCGACTTATTGCTCTACTACGGATTGTGGCGTCATTCATTACCATCTTCTTAATCTTCCCCATTTTTTTTTAAGTTCTGTACAACTATCCTTGGAGTCTTGAAATTTACATCCAAAAACAATCCAATTCAAGCGTTCATGCCTTGGTCATCATCACAATGCATGTCATCTAGTATTCCTCATAGATAGTACAAACAAAACAAACGGATACATACTTCCTTTACTTGATATTGTTGGTGTGACACCTATTGCGGTGACATTTTTAACTGCATTTTCCTATTTGGAGAGCGAACATATAAACAATGTTGTGTAGGTTCTTGAACGGTTTAGAGGTATTTTTCTAAGAAGTGGTGTACTCCCTAAAGTCATTGTTACTGACAGAGATTCAACATTGATGAATGCAGTGAAAACTGTGTTTCCTAACTCAAACAACTTTGTTGTGTCAATTTCACATTGATAAGAATGTGAAGGAAAAATGTAAGACCCTTGTGGGACAAAAAAACGCATGGGACTATGTGATGGAAGACTGAGGAGTCTTGTGGATTGTCTTATTGAGAAAGACTATGATGACTGTCTTATGAAGTTTGAAATTGCTTGTTCCCCATGGCCAATGTTTGTTGACTATGTGAAACACACATGGTAGATTCTCCACAGACAAAGATTTGTAACAACATGGACGAATAAAGTGATGCATCTAGGAAACACTACAATTAACAGGTATGAAAATTGTTAATCTATATTATATTTTAAGAACATATTAATTGTTGAAAATAATGATTTGACCTTTTAAGTGTAGGGTTGAGTCTGCACATTGGACCTTAAAGAGACTACTACAGAATAGCCTTGGAGACCTATGTAGTGTTTGGGATGTCATGAACAACATGATCACCTTGCAACACAGTGAAATAAGGCATCTTTTGAGAGAAGCACGCATGTGGTCTTACATGTTTTTAAAGTTACCTTATACAAGAGACTAATTGACATGGTATCAAGATATGTGTTAAACCAAATTATTGTCGAGTTTAAGCAAGTCAATTATGATGTCATTGACAGTTCTCGTTGTGGATGCTCTATGAGAACTACTCATGGTCTCCCGTGTGCATGTGAGCTAGCTAGATATGTTAGATAAAGGGGGAGCTTGAAGAGGATCAAGATGCTGAGGCTCTTAGTCTTGGAAATGTTTTGTCTTTTACATGCCATTCAATTAAAGACATGTGTAATCTTTATATGAATAAGAGTTTCATCCTATGATCCATTGCATTGCATAAACATCATTCATTGGCTTGCATTCATGGTTTTCATACAAGTACATGGTTTGTGAAAAAGCTTTATGTTTTCCTGGCTGCATAAAAAGCTAACTGCTCATGGTTTAAGTTTTCGAAAAACCATTTCACATTGCTTTAATCGATTACCAGAATATGGTAATCTATTACTTGAGCCATGAAGAACGAATTAATCGATTACAACTTTTACGTAATCGATTACATTATACAAACACAAAATAAGGCTGCCTGTGTTAATCGGTTACCATTTAACAGTAATCGATTACTTAGCATGTTTTTCAAAACAATACTACCTGTGTTAATCGATTACATGATGGATTAATCAATTACTTTGCTCATGTATATTTTTCAGAAAGCTCAAGAACACTTTAATCGATTAAATATGTAATTAATCGATTACACGAGTAGAATTAATTGATTACATGGACGATTTAATCAATTACATTTAGTTACAACAGTTTTCTATAAAAAGTTATTGGGTCTTTTGAAAAGAATAGATCATTACACAACGAAATTTCATAGATTTTCAAAAAGCATTCTAAAGTGAGAAGAGATACTTTGAGTCACTAATCTCTTGCCCCACAAATTCTAAAGCTTCATGTTGCATGGAAAGATTTCTTCTTGGGCAAGATTCTAAAGAAGTTCTTGGAGAGTTTGCTCTGAAACTTGTTTTCATTCAACCTGGATCAAGATTGGTAAATCATATGCATTCATATATGAAAATGATATGAATATCTCACACTTAACCAAGAGGGGGGGTGAATTGGTTAAACCTTGGTAAATTAAAATTTCTTTAATCAAAATCAGAGTTCCTAGGATCTTTATCAGTTTTCAAAACCAAAAAACTTTGTTCAATCAAGTAGCTCAGCCCCAAGGAATTCAATGAATCAAAACTTATATAATTGGTCAAGGAATTTAAACAAGAACACAATGAATATAGTGAGTTAAGGGATAGAGAAGCAAGACACAATCAAATTTATACTGGTTCACTTCAACACTAGAAGCTACATCCAGTTTTCTTCCAACCAACACTAGGTTAGAGTTCCACTATTATAATTTTCAGTTCTTACAATCAATTACAATGTCTCCCTTTATCAACCCTAGATAAAGTACAAAAATCTAAAACCCTATTAGATTCTAAGAGACAAGAACCTGAGAACACTACTCAGTTCTTTCACCTAGAGAACCCTACTTTAGATACATGCAAGAACTCAATTACAATAGCCAATTCACAAAGAAAAATCAAAACGAAAATTACAACCAGATTAAGGAGAGAAACAACCTGATGATCCAATGATGCAATGTAAAATGAAGTTACCAGCTCAGGTTGAATGATTACAAATCAAATAGCACAACTTTCCTTAATCTTGAAAAGGTTTCAAGCTCCAAGAATGACTCAAACACTCATGATTAACGCACAATGGAGCAAGAAAGAATTTATCCCTTAGAAAACACTTAAGAATGCTCTCAAGACTGTTTAAGCACAAAAAATACGAATGGGTAATGTTCCACGAAGTTAGAAAAACAGCTGAGCCATAGTTCTATTTATAACAGATTTTTATAACTGCTTGTAATCGATTAAATCAGCATTTTAATTGATTAAAACACTTATGTAATCGATTAAGTCACCACTTTAATCGATTAAAGTGTTCATGAGTTTTCTGGGTTTGAGCAACAAGCAAATTAATCGATTAATACGAGCTGTAATCGATTATTCCAGTAGCACTGTGTTTTCTAAAAGACTTGAGTAATCGATTACGAAATGTGGTAATCGATTATTCCAGTGCAGCATGATTTTCTCAAAACGTTGTGTAATCGATTACGAATCCTGGTAATCGATTATTCCAGTGGAGCATCATTTTCTCATAAGCTTATGTAATCGATTACAAATAGTGGTAATCGATTAAAGTGTTCATAAAAGCTTTTCCAGAAATGAAGATGAAGCAGATAATCGATTATTATGTTTAAGTAATCGATTATTACAGTAGACTTTGCATTTTTCCAAAAACAATTGAATCATTTTAAAACCTTAGTCAATTTATCAAAACCTTGTGATTTTTGTTAAACCAATTAAGTTCATTATGGATTAAATGAATGCAATGCACTTGGATCACCATAATTGTTTTTCTTTTACACATTTCACACTGAATTGACTTCAAGGCATCCATTGCATGTTGAAAGCTCAAAACCAATGCCTGAATCCAACCATCTCTCCCTTTTTGGCTTTGAACATGCCAAATCTTTAATTGATTTCCAGTTAGTCTTGAAGTTAATTGAGGAACCATATTGGGAAAAGCTTGAGCTTTACAAACCTGAAAAATTTTCCAATTCCTTTGCCAAGAACAAGTGTTAAAAGCATATGTGATTCATTCAGCATTCATTTACAAGATTTGTAGACTTAATAGGTTCATTTTAAGTACTCAGCTCCCCCTAAATTTCAGAATCCATTCAACTCGAAATTTGGGCAAAATATTGAACAAAAAACAAGGATAAACAGAGTAGTATGCAGAGCTTGTACAAAATCAATTATTTCTCCCCCTATTTGGCTTGTTAAAGACAAAAATGTAAAGTGCACAGCAACTAAGGATAGGAGAAACATAATGGAAGTCTATATTGTCAAGGAGGAACCATTACATAATGAAAATAAACACAAAATAAACAAATAAAAAATAGAGCAAAAAAAACTAAACAATCATAGGCCTTTTTAGAAAGAACCAGAATCATCAGCATTTAAAGTGGCCTCTATAATATCTAGCCTATTTTTTATTTCATCTAAGGAGACACTAGTCTCAGCTCTAAAGTCATGATGCATTTGAAGAAGCCCATCCATCTTCTGCAGCATCAATGATTCAAACTGGGTGTACATGGGCTGATTGGGGTCCCATTCTTCATCCTCAGAAGCTTCTTCTGGAACACCAGCATCAGCAGGAGGTTGAGGCACTAGTTGTGGACCTGCCATCACCCATCCTTGTGGTGTCTTCTGTTGGTTTCAAAGGAGTCACTTGAAGAATGGACAAAGAATCAAGCTTAGTTTTGAACTTTCAACATGCCTTGAAGCCTTGAAGATTAATTTGTGATTAAATGTAAAAGGAAGAAGCATTTTTGGTGATCCAAGTGCATTGCATTCACATCATTCATTAAGTCTTTTAAATTTGAGT
>CM023957.1:20052283-20077322 GCA_013407115.1 Glycine latifolia
CCCAAACTATGATATCAAAACTATAACCAAATAATAAAATTCCCTTACCTATATATATCCCTCTGATAGCTCCTTGTAGCATTGTTTTGAGACCTCTCAAGTTCACGTGCTTAGGTCCAAAATGCAGAGCTCTATATACCAAATTGAAGATAATTTAGTATAGATTTCTAACCATATATAATTCGGTTCTTCCTATAATATGTGATAATCTACGAGTTATTAAATTCCAATTTGTTAGTATATTAAACTAGACTTCCTAAGCTTTCTAATAAGGTATTACATGCCTCAATTGGAGTTCTAAAACTCTAGCTATAGCCTTTTAATCGCAACACTCCAAGGCTGCCAGCAAGCTCAAAATTCTACACTGACATCTCTTAGTGTTTTCGTGACTGCAAGCAGTACTCAATCTAGATTTAGCTTAATTTTTAATATGTTATATTTAACATCTATATCTTTAATCCCATATATCATAATCCTAATTTTAGTAAGAAATGAGAGAGAGATAAATTTTTAAAAATAGTTGGCAGTAGCTATTTGGATGAGGACAATTTCGGAACACTTGGGTTCAATTAAATTATGGGCACGATTCACTACTCATTTTGGTCCCATATTTTAGAAAACATAGAGAACATCCTAAGCTTTAAAATAAGTGGTCAAACACCTCATTTGGTTAAGTAAAGAGGGAGATATAAAATTCTAAAAATAGTCCAAAATTCAGCTTAAAACTATACGAATTTTAACATCAATACTTACCAAAATATTTGGTTGGAATACTTCAAGAGCTTAAGGAGTAAAAATTGATATCTTCTAATAGAATATTTTTGATGAAGAATGATATATAATTTGGTGAAGGCTACGGTTTGAGTGAGAAGAAGAGAAGAGCAAATGAAAGCAAAGAGAGAAAAGGAAGAGAGCAAGTGAACGTGAGGTTTAGAGAGATTTAGCATTTCATGTGCAAATTTTTATTTCCAAAGGGGTATTTATATAAAGGAATCTAGTTAGGATAGAAAGAAATTAGTTAGAATGAAACTTAGTTAGTCTTTGGTTTGGTTCAAATGTAACTAAGTCATCATGACCTAAAGATATTTTAATTCTTATGCATTAAATGCATGCTTACTAAGCAAAAGGCAAAGATTCCTTAAGCATGGCTGGCCATTCAACGTGTACAAGCTTGTCCAAGAGGCCAAATTTGATTTGTCTTATGTATGGTTGTACAATTATATATTGCACACAAATGCTAGAGCTTACACGTTCAAATGAACATGGTTTGCACTTCCTTTTCCAATTGATTTGTGCTGAAAAATCCCACGTGCACTTGCTTTGCTTTTATTTAAAGTTTGTCTCTTTTGATTTATACCTCTTCTACTTCATGTGTTTTCAAATTAATATGCTAGTTACTTATGTGTCATACATATAAAAATCTTAAGCTTTTATCCCATATTCCACATGGCTAGATCTTTTTATGTTACTAAAATTTGTTTCTTTTCTAAAATTAAATAATCATGACTAAATCTATCTAAGCACTTTTAAACTTGTCACTTGGATCCATTAGCTTCTATCTTATCCTTCATGTACAACCATCACAGGTGTTTTTCATGTGATAATTTTCCTCATCATATGGTCTGAAACTATAGCTCATGATAGTTTTAGATATTCATACGATTTTCCTTCATTTTTACGGTAAGGTTTATTTACTTGCATTTCTTATATTGTGTAGTAAAATTTAGAGACTTATCTTCTGGCTTACCTAATCATAAATTTACGGCCAGAAGGTACTCCTAGTTTTCTTGTGATGTATGTCTGTTACTAAGGGTAATTTGATAATTTATCATCCTAGGGGTATTTCTGTAATTTCCACCTCAAGTTTCTACAAAAATATCTAAGGCAAAATATCTAATGGTATTTTGGTAATTTTAACCTCAAGGGTATTTTGGTAATTTTTCATTCATTCTAAGGGTATTATTGTAATTTTCACTTCAAAATATCTAACCAAAATATATAAGGGCATTATTGTAATTTTACCTCAAGGGCATTTTTGTAATTTCAACTTCAAGGGTCATATGGTCATTTCCTTCAAAAAAAAATTTTAATTTCTCTTTTTATCTCTAATTAATATATTTAAATTTTTGGGATGTGTTACACTTCTCAACAAAGTTAGAAAGCTCATCTTTTCTAACCTAAACTTGTTTTACTTTGCATGCAGAAATTAAGTTATTCTTAACATATTTGACATTCTTTTCAATAGCTTTTATCCTACTCTTGCATTCGAATTTAAGATGTCCTACCTTGCCACAATGATAACACATCCTTTTCTCATACAAGTCCACATGCTTAGTTTTTGTTTTCCAGGTAGATTTCTTATTACCTTTAAAGCCTAACCCATGCCTAGATGTGTTACAATTCTTATTCAACCAATAAATAGCATTGGGTCTATCTACCTTGGGAGTCCTAAGGGCAAACTCTAACTTATTTTGGAGGTCCTTATTCTATTTAGTAAACTTTTCTACCTCACCCTCCAACTTTTCAATTTTTCCTTCCAGTAGAGCATCACAAATTGTCACACATTCTTCTTTCTTATGATCTTTCAATTTAACAACTAGAGAAGCATTTTCGTTTTCAAGTTCAGAAGCAATATTCTTAAGGCTAGTGATTTCCTCCTCTGGGCTCTCGTTTGTTTTTCTCAATTCTTTATTGGCCTTAGAGAATTTCTTAAGCTCATTCTTTAATTCTCCAAAGTCATCAATCAACTCATTATTATATTCATGTATTTTTAAATACTCATCTATTACAAAGTCTAACACTTTCAATAGATGCTTCTTTGTTAACAAATGCATGGAAGATCTTAGCTCAAGAAAATTTACCTCAGTGTCTTCACCTTCTAAGTTAGTTCTAGCCATAAGACAGATGTTGGCCTCAGCTTCATTATTTCAGAGCCTTCTTCCTCTGAATCAGAATCACTCCAAGCAGCCAACATTGCTTTCTTGAACTCCTTATTTTCATACTTCTTCTGCTCTTTAGCCTTCTTCTCCTTTCTACTTTCTTGCTATACTTTAGGACAATCCTTAATCCTATGACCTGTTTTGCCACACTTTTGGTTCTTTAAGTGTTTTTTGAACTTCCGCACAAGCATTGTAATCTCCTCCTCATCATCTGAGTCATCACTCACTTCCTTTGATTGATCTTTTAAAGCAATGCCTTTATCCTTCAATCTTACATCTTACTTCCTGTGGGACTTCAGTTGCATCTCATATGTCATTAGAGATCCTACCAACTGCTCAAGGTTGAAAGTCTTAAAGTCTTTGGTTTCTTGCAAAGTAGTGACCTTGGGCATCCAGTCCTCTCTTGGGAGACTCCTCTGAATTTTCCTTACTTGCTCCTCAACCTGTATGTCCCTGCCTAAAGCTTTTAACTCATTTACTATGTTAGTAAAATGAGTTATCATATCCCTAATAGACTCTTTAAGCTTCATAGAGAACAATTAATATTGATGCATAAGGAGATCAATTTTAGACTGTTTTACCTCGTTTGCACCCTCTTGTGTTACCTCTAAAAGATTCCACATTTGCTTGGTAGTCTTGCAACTCATCACGCGGTTGTATTCTTGTGTCCCTAGTCCATAGTGAAGAATTCTCTTGGCTTGAGCATTATATTCCAACTTCTTCCAATCTTCATCAGTATATTCGTCCTTAAGTTTTGGCACTCTTTCTCTCTTTTCATTCATCTTTGTGATCTGAAATTCTCCTCTTTCAATTACCTTCCAAACTTGATAGTTCTCTGCTTGAATGAAAATCTTCATTCTGTTATTCCAATAATTGTAGTACTTTCCCTCGAATAGTGGAGGCCTTTGGGTAGAGTAGCCTTCTCTTATTGTCTCCATTAGCATCATCTTAAGATCTACTTTTCAGGAGTTACCTGCAAAATAAAGAGAACACAGCTCTGATACCAAATGTTGGTCCCAGATGAATTCAAGAGGGTGGGTGAATTGAGTTTATTAAATAATTCACAATTTAAAATCAAACTCAAAGCAGTAATATGGATATAAGAGATAAAGAAGACACAATCAATTTTAACGTAGAAAACCCAATTAGGTAAAAAACCATGGCATCCAAATTGGATAATCAATCCAATGAACAACTCCACTATCATAATTTTGTGCACAAGAGTTCATAGTATCCTAATTTCCTAGTCTTCCCTTACACAACAATTCACCAAGAATAGAGACAGACTGGTATCCTTATTTCCCAGTCAGAAGTCACACGTCTCAATTCACCAATAACAGAGACAGAACTGGTATCCTAATTTCCCAGCTGCGACCTCTTCCAAAGTCAAGAAGAAGAATACAATAAAATGGTTACCTTTATGTTTCTTTCCTTAAGCAAATAGGTACCTTTAAATCCTGATGGAGAATGCAATCCTAAAAAATATTCTATCATATTATGCAATGCAATCCTAAAGATATTCTATTATATTATGCAATGCAATCTTAAATTTTTTTTTTATCTTATTATCTAATGCAATCTTAAAGATTTTATTTTATATTATGCAATGCAAGCTTCAAAAATATTCTATCCTATTTTTGAATGCAATCTTAAAAAATATTTTATCTTATTATGCAATGCAATCTTAAGGCAAATATCTTGGCAAGATCAATCTTCTAATCTCCTTACATAAAATTTAATAAAAATAAATAGAGACAAGTCTTCTTAATTCCATGTCATCTTGAATGATATCAATCTTCAGAATTCTTCAAATAATCTTCTTAATTATGTTGATCTTCATAAATCCAAAATATCAGTAATTTCAAAATATCAAAAATCAAATAATAATTATCAATGCAATAAATCTAATAATGTGGCATTCATTGTTTGTTATCATTAAAACTTTATAGATCTTTTTATACATTAGGGTTTCAACAAATATCAACACTTTGCACTTCTGTGACAAGGTGGATGGTGGAATGGCAGCAACACTTTTGCCCTGTATAAGTGTAGAAACATTCCTACCCATCTTCACTTGCTCATTTCCCTTCAGCTTCGTCTTATGGGTGCACAAATCCTACAAGAACTTTGCATATTTTTGGAATTTGTTTGTGGCATCCAAGACGGAAATGTTGACTTCCACCCTCCTGAAAGTCTCAAGTAGATCAGAATCAAGCTCTGCTTTCTTTGCAGAAATGGATCTAAAAGGAAAAGGTAGAGGAATCTGTTTTGGTATAGAATCTATTTTGGCATCATCATCAATTTTTTTACCAGCATCAATTTTAGCACGAACATTTGTTGAATTTGGAAGCTCTACGCGACTCCTCAAGGTAATAACACTCACATTCTTTGGATTAATAATTGGCTGTATTGGAATGTTGTCAGAACCTTGTTGCTGCATCTGGTTGACAATTGTAGCTAACTGTCCAATCTGAGTCTGCAGGTCTTGGATGGTGGCGCTGACATTTTGTTGAAACTGAATATTGCTAGTTGTCATTTGCTTCATCAGGTCCTCCAAGGAAGGTCCAGAATTGCTCTGCACAGGTTGTGCAGGTGTAGGTGTAGGCTGCTGGAATTGTGAGCTTGGTATTTGTTGGTGAAGGGTTAATATTGCTACTGTTGAGGTCTGAATGACTGTTGTTGTTGTGGACCAAGACCATACCTCAAATTTGGGTGATCTCTCCAACCAGGATTATAAGTGTTGGAGTAAGGATTATATTGTTGTTGTTAAGGTTTGAATGGTTGTCCAGGTTGTATGGAAGAAACTTCATCAACTTGTTCTATTTCTTGGAGAGTGAGACTTGCATATGTTGGATGATCAGGTGCACAACAGATACCACACAGCCTTGGTTGATTGGCTGCCATCACATTCTACTGTTGACCAATGGCAAGTTGTCTCACAAGGGATGTCAATTTTTTCAGTTTATTCTCCAACCTCTGGTTATCAGCAATCATAGAAACAAAAACTTCATTTGCAATAGCCTTGGATGTTGCAGCACCTCTAGTACCAAATTGTTGTTAATTGGCTACCATGTTAGAAATCAACTGTCTTACAGCAAGAGGAGTCTTGTCCATCAAAGCCCCTCCATTGGCTGCATCTATCATACTCCTATCCATCCACATCAAGTCTTCATAAAAATACTGGATCAATAATTGCTTAATGATTTGATGGTTAGGATAGGTAGCACACAACTTGTTGAATCTCTCCTAGTACTCATATAATGTCTCTCTAGGTAGCTGCCTTATAGCACAAATTTCTTTCCGGATGAATGTTGTTCTGGATGCAGGAAAGAATTTCTCCAAAAATATTCTCTTCATATTTGTCCAAGTGTTGATAAGATCTGGTAGAAGGTACAAACAGTCCATAGCCACACCATCTAGAGAGAATGAAAATGCCTTCATCTTCACATAGTCCTCATGAATGACATGTGGTCGCATGGTAGAACACACTACATGAAACTCCTTAAGATGCTTTTGTGGATCTTTACATGCAAGACCATGAAACTTTGGAAGCAAATGGATCAATCTAGATTTTAACTCATAACTAACCTCAGTCTCAGGATATTGAATACACCAAGGTTGATAAACAACATCAGGTGTAGCCAATTCCTTAAGAGTTAGGTTGTTATCATCCATTGTATCAACAAAAATTTCAAAATCAAGATGTTCAGAATTAGAACTAGACTCAGAAACAGAAGACTCATAATACACTATACTATTATCTAGAACTACACTATTATGCACTACACTTCTATTATTCAAGTTCAACCTGTGAAATGTCCTATCTATCTCAGGATCATATGAATGCAAGTCACTTGATTTGGACCTAGTCAGTTATAGAAATTACTAAAATCATAGAAATAATAGACAACTACTCTACCAAGACACTATTCACAATATCTGCTGAAATGAAACATAAAATGGAAAAATGCCACAAACAATTCTTAAAAAATTCAAAAACACCACAATAAATGTCTATAAATCATGTTTGATTTTTGTAATTTGTTTGGTGATTTTAAAAAATCATGAAAACACAAAATAAATTCAAAAGTGGCCTAGATCATCGAATTTTGCAATTTGGACCCCCAATGACCATGTTCGTCCCTCATAGGGTCACCATGATGTATTGATTTTTTCTACATTCTGGTAAATTTTTAGACCGTTCTGAGATGATTTGCTGTGAAATGACCAAAATATCTTTGTGCTAAAACTTCTACTTAGAAGCCTAATTTGCAAATTTTGACCCACACCAAACTCCAAAGGGGTTACTTTTGCTTAGAATGGAGGGATAAACTTTGGACACCAAGTTGCGCAACCAAACTCCATAAGACATATCACTACTAAGACACACAACGCACAACACACAACACTACACCATTCCTCTCTCTACTACTATGCTTTTTCCTCTATTTTTATCTGTTTTTTTTTTGTTTTTGCACCACTACTTTACATATACTACATAACAACAACAACAACAACAATGCAAATAGGTAGCAAAGTGCAATTATGCAGCAATATGCAATTTTTTTTATACTAATGTCAATTTATACCCATGCTATTATCTAATTATGAGTGAATTAAAGTTAGCACATAATGAACTATATCCCCATAACGACGCCAATTTTGATAATGTGTGTCACATTGCTTCAAAACAAATAAAACTATGCTAATTTTGTAGCACATGATTAACCTAGGTCGACTCAGAGATACGATCAATTTGGTTCCAACTTCAATTCACTGATAAACAATAGGGAGATTTTTATCGAATAGTTTGTAGTCAATGAACAAAAATTGTGAAAACACAAACTACAATTAAAGAAAAATGTAGAAACTGACAGAATTGATAAAAGGTATTGTAAAATAGATTAAAGAATATCAATCCAATTCACCAAACCAAGCAATGCGAACTATCATAATTATCAGATAACAATCTTGTTATGAAAGTTCATTCAATGTCATTATAAGCAGTTCAATCGAATTAACCCCTAAATTAATTGAAACCACAAACGTAATTGAAATATCATTCAAAAAATTTGTGATTAAAATTCAAAATTAGGAAATGAATCCATAACCTAATCCATTTTCAATCCTAAACATATTCATAATCATGAAAATCGTATAGAGGATTCAAGAAGAAAATGAACATTCATACAGAAATTGAAATACCAAACCAGAACTCAAATTCTCATTGCTTGGACTGGATCATTGGATTGATTGATTGTTTAGCCTACCATGATCATCATTAATGGAAGAGACACGAGATTAGTGCAAGAAAATGGAAGAACATAAATGAAATGAAGAAGAGCAATGAAGAATAGTGAAGAACAGTTGAGAGAAAAAGAGAGAAAAAATTTAATTCTGAAAACTTATAAAAAGACTAAAAATTTTGTTTGTACCAAATAATTTTTTTTTTCTCTAACTAACTAATTGCACTAATATATAGTGAGTGAGTTAGTAGGAAAGGATGGGCCCTGATTAGACCCATCTAATCTAACTAATTACTAATTACACCAATCAAAGTCCAACTCGTAGCCTAAAACTCAAGTGTAGAGGTTCTAACTTCCAAGCCTAAAATGACCCTCAAAATGATAGAATTGACCTCAGCTTATCTCTAACAAAATTGTATCTCTTTTCCTTATCTTTTCAGGGACTACTCATATGCTCCATTTGGAGTTCTGTAGAATCCTCTAGCTCTTGCATAAGGAACATAGGTGAAGTAAGCAAAAAATCTGAAAATAAGCAACAATTATCAATTAAGTCTAATTGTTTGCATAAGACAAAAACTGCGTTAGAGTCAGAAAATAAAAATCCAAGAGAATTCAAATAAGCTAAGAAGAATAGAAAAATATTAAACTAAAAATGCTTAATCAACAGCTTCCATCTACCCATAGGAGAAATGACTATTACCCTCGATGACAAGATGTCATTGTTACATATACCAATCATAGGTGCCTTCCAAACCTATGATGTAATAGATGCAGAGTGTAACGCCCTGAAATTTCAATAACTGAAAATATATGGTTGAAATGTTGTGTGAATTAACCTTGTGCAACTACTTGATGTGAATGTTAGGTTATGTGAAGTTTATTTGGTTTATGTTTGAATTATTTGTGTGAAATATTAATTAGAAACAAAAAGAGAATTTATAAATATATTTGAAGGGAAATGACCATATTACCCTTTCTCTTGATGTGAAAATTACAATAATGCCATTGAAGCAAAATTACAATAATGCCCTTAGATATTTTTGTTAGATATTTTGAAGTGAAAAGTACAAAAATACCCTTGGATTAAGTGACAAATTACAAATATACCCTTAGATATTTTGTGAAAACTTGATGAAATTACAAAAGTGCCCATGTGATGGCAAATTACCAAAATACCCTTAGTAACAGACAAATATCACAAGAAAACTAGGAGTACCTAGACTGGCTAAAAATTTATGATTAAGTAAGTCATAAGATCATCCTCTAGATTTTACTACTCAATATAATAAATACAAGAAAATAAACCTCATAGTAAAAATAAAGAAAAATTTCATGAATATCTAAAGCTATCATGAGCTATAATTTCAGACTATGTGATGATATGATGAGGAAAATTATCACATAAGAAACACATATGATGGTAATATGATACAAGAAGGATAGGATAGAAGCTAATGGATTCAAGAGGTAAGTTTAGAAGTGCTTAGAATATATTTAGTTATGACTAGTTAATGAGAAGAAACCAATTCTGACTGTGTAGGATTTGGGGTAAAGGCTTAAGATTTTAGATGAATGAAACATTAGTAGCTATCAACTTAATTGAAAATTACATGGAGAAGACTTAGTTTAAATTAAAAGAAACAAAAACATAAACCATAACATATATGTGAGAATTGGAACTAATTTAATTAGATATGGAAGTGAAATTTCATGTGTTAAAAAAATGTATGCCTTAGGAATTGTGCACAAGATGATAATTTTTCAGCCAAGTAGCCAATCATATTTGGCTTCTTGAAGACCCCATTCCACGTGCATATGCCAGCCAAGTCCAAAGGAATCTTGCTTTATTTGATGATAACATGACATTAAATGAATAAGGACAAAGCTTTTAGATATTTACCTTAGGTAATGACTATTTAGTTAACTTAGGACTAAACTAACTACACACCAAGTTAAGTCCTAACTAATTCACTTAATATAAATAGCTTATGGCACCACAAAAACTGCACGTAGAAGCTAGCTTCCAAAGCACACAGCCAATTGCATTCTTCCTTGTACCTTGATATCATTTTCTCACTTCTTTCTTCACTTCCAACCATAGCCTATCTTTTCTATTGCCTCCTTCACCTTTCCAAAACATAAAATTCTAGACAAGACTTTCATTCTTTCAAGACCTTGAGGTGCAGCCAAATACTTGGAGGAATTGGAAGCAAACTTGTTTGAGGTAGGTGAAAGTTTAGTTTTGTTTATCACTTGATTCTTGAAATTATTCGTATGGTTTTAAGCTGAAATTTTGGACTTTTTTTAGAAATTCATATCTCCCTCTGTACTTAACCAAATGAGGTGTTTGACCACTCATTTTAAAGCTTAGGATGTCTACTATGTTGTCCTAAAATATGAGACCAAACTAAGTAGTGAATCGTTCCCAGAAATTATTTTAGCTCAAGCTGTTCGAAACTGTCCACACCAAACAGATTCTACCATCCGTTTTGAAAACTTTATTCCTCTCTCATTTCTTACTCAAATTAGGTGTATGACATATGGAATTAAAGATCTGGATGTCAAATATAACATATAAAAATTTCAGATAAATCTGAATTGTTTACTGCTTGCAGTCACGAAAACACTAAGGGATGTCAGTGTAGAAATTGGAACTCGCTGGCAGCTTTGAAGTCTAGTTTTAAAAATGCTATAGCTAGAGTTTTAGAAATCCAAATAAGGCATATGATACCTTGTTAGAAATCTTGGGAAGTATAGTTTGACATACTAAAATATGGGAATTTAATGACGTGTAGATTAGCACGTGAACTTGAGAGATCTCAAAACGACGCTACAAGAAGCTAACAAAGGGACAAAGATAGGTAAGGGGAGTTTGTTATTTGTTTATAGCTTTTGATACCATAGTTGGAGGCCAGGGAGTTCAACTATGAGGATATTTGTTTGTCCCTGCTATGTACTGGTTTTTACTTATTTATAGAAAAACTGTGTTTTTAACTAATGGGATGCGATAAATTTGCTTGTTGATGGATAAAAGTGTGAATGATGTTGTTGTGGTAATGATTGGATTTTTGGAAGAAGTCTTAATTACAAAGGAGACTGCCCAAAATTTTATAATATGTTTTCTCATTAAATTTTTAAATGGGCATAAGAGTGTGATTTCTATATTGTAGTCCTCCTCTTTAATTTAGAATTTTCCTAAAATACCAGTCTCGTGATAATATGGATTGTGAATGGATGAGGTGATATTGATGTCATTGATAATGTTGAAATGAGATGTTATTGATGTGTATCGGTGATGTTGTGTATGTACATGGGGGTGCATGACTGGATAACCTTGCGAGGGAGGGTTTACAAATTTTAAGCATCCCAAGAGAGAACTGGATTGTTTAAAATTCTGGTCCCTAGCTATCCATGGTCAGTGCATTGATGATGCCCATGTTTCATACTTCATATTTGCATGGATGGAAATAGAATGGTGGCAGTAAGTACCGGGGGTACTAGGGGGCATCACTCTGTTTGGAACTCCCTTGAGACTCAGGGCTGATCACCATGAGGGGGAGCGACCTGTGCATGATAGGGTGACCTCGACGAGCTATTGCATCATTTACCTAGAGAGGCTATTTCCATGAGGATAGTACCACATTGCATTCTGCGAATTGAGTTAGGTGCATACATCATTCTAATCATGGTTGATTTGAGTTGTGAAAAAATGAATGACTAGTTAGTTGCGTGGGTTGAACTTAATTATTATTGAGAATGATTGTGATTGTTATTGTTGTTTCTTTCTAATTATTGTTATCTGGTGCTTGTTGATATTGGTATAATAAACTCACCCTTGCAATTTTTGTATCGTGTGGTTGGTACCTGTGATGATCGCAAACTTTTGTTCGTGGGAGCAGATGATCAACAATAGGTGATATTGAAGAGAGATTTCTTCTGTTGGAGCCGCCAAGCCAACGTGACAACGTTGGAATTTGCCATGAAGAGAGAGTTGTATTTGTTTTTAGTCGGTTCCTTGTTTCTCTTAATCAGACATGTAATCTCAAATCTATATATTTGTAAAAACTGAGTTATGTTCTGACATAGGAATAATATGTATATGTTGTATATATATTTATGTAATTATTTACATATATATGTGCGTTTTTAATGAATGTATTATCGCGGAAAAAAAATTTACCTTAATTTTTCATAATCAAATTAATGAAGTTTTATTAAAATTTTAAAAAAATCACATTTAAAGTTATGATATCGTAGCCACGAGGCGGGTCGTTACACAGAGGAGGCAGTGCAACTATTAGTTGAGTTGCTTGAAGTAAGTGCGGAAGAAGCTGAAGTTTAGACGCAACAATGACAAGGGCATAGTTCATCTTTCATGGCTACGAGACATTTATTGTCTGAAGTGTGAGTCCCAGCAATGGACTGTAGCAACTAGAGCACATTTGCTCCATTTGGTAGGTTGCACAATCTTTGCTAACAAGAGTACCACACATATCAGTGTGGTATTCTTGGACGCATTTCGTGACCTGCAACATTTTCGAGGGTTTCTTGGGAAGCGGCTGCACTCCAACACATGTATGAAAATTTAAATTATGCGTGTCAACACCACGACAAACATCTTGAATGATATATCACTCGCCTTCAAGTAATTGTCTTGTTATTTATGTTTATTATTTTTATAAACTTTGTATATACTATTAACAAATGATTTTTTTTTATCCTTTTTGTAATTGTAATATTGGATATACGAGCATTTCCCTGTTATTGTCAACATGATTGCAGATGAGGACTGCCATTAGAGTCAATCACGTGCTTGTCACTGGAAGGCTAGGAAGGCATTACTAGTGACAACCTATCTTAAGCGGTTGGATAGGTTGATGACAGATGTTGTTTGTTGGACACCATACACTGATCATTGTGGGTTCAGAGAATTTCAAATTATTTCTCTATTTTCTGGGCATATCCGATAAGGTCTGTACATTGTGAGACACCAACCAGAGAGTGTCTTAAGACAATTTGGATATGTCCAGGCGATTCCCCACCTTCAAAGCTCTTCACCCTCATCCATAGAGGAGGTTGATGATAGATGGCTCCACTTTTCACAATACCTTGCAGTGACTAGAGACTTTGTTACTTATCCTAGTCAGTGTGTTGTAGGGTATATGGAGTGGTTTTACCAAATATCTCACCTATTTGAGTCTACCACAGCTTAGGGAGCCTCTTAGACATCCTCTCATCGTGCATCATGTTGTTCCACCACATGTGTTGGCTGATGATACAACACCTGCTCCACCTCGACCTACACCAATAGTTGTTGATGTTGAGATGCCTCTACATACAGTGGTAAAATAAACTTATATTTCTGTTACCTTATGTTTTAAATAATATATTATGGTATTTGTTACAATGTTGTTGTTATTGTCTTAGGCCGTGTGTTAAAAGATAGTAGAAAGCTTGCAACACATGAAGGATGGTTACTGCTGGCACAAATGCATACCGTATAACAGATTAGTGTATAAGATTAGCACGAGGTGTATCCGAGCACATAAATGTTTAAGTGCAGTCTAGACGAAGCAGGGATGCACAACAGAGTGATGGTGGTGGACGAGGTTGAGGATGATTGTATTGTTTGGTTGACTATACACTCATGTTTCTATTACTATTGATACATGACTATAGTAGTTGTTTGCATTTAATTTATATATTACTATTGGTTACGCATGTCTCTGTTATAATTGAATTTACAAAAATTGTCTACACCACGAATATCCAACTTACAAACATATAACAATAACAAAATGTTCAATGTTTTCCTAGATCAACATATTGTGTTGGTAATCTCATCAGATTAGTATACTGGTGCATTTGACTAATATAAGGAGTAGGCCATTGTTTTGCTTCAGAATGACAATGTCTTGACCATAACAAAGCAGTTGATGGCATAGGGCATCCTTCTCTTAGTAAAACCTGTACAAAATAATAGAATAAACAGTTATTAGTAATAATTTGTCTTTTAACCATTGTTGACACTACAAAACGGTCATGATAATACCTGAACAAAATGATTGCCATACACATGACCAATACACATAATGTGATGCACAATAGTATCTCTAGGCGGTTGGCTTCTAAGGGGGAAAAATGCCATACTTTGTTGGAGAGAAAGAGAAACAAGTATGACATTATACCTTGATACAATGACATATACCATATCCAGAATAATCATCCACTTATCCATGGTAACCTGCACGTAAACATATGGAATTAGTATTATACAAAAAATGAATTCAAGATAGTGTGACAACAAAGAATGTTTACCATTAATAATCCATCAACAAATAAGGACTTTTCAACTGCTTAAATCTATGTAACCCACCAAACAAGGCTATATACTCATCAGACTATCGTGCAAGTTCTTTGAGCAAATGGTTACGTACCAAAGACCATGAATCTTCACCATAACCTAATAAGGTAGCGATTACATGATATCCACAATTACCATAAGCTTTAACATCAACAATGTTTAAAATGAAACTCTGCATGCATTGATGAAATTGATTCAGCATTGGCATGTTCCTTTTCGATTTACTTTGTTCAGATGATGTTGCCTATCATTTTTGTGAGGAAAAACTATTTTGTACAGAATGTAACACATCCACATACTCAAAGTAAGACAGATCGCGCTTGGTTGATATTTGGTGTTTGGTCAGCTATTTCTTTTTAACATCTTTTGTGTGTACCTTTTCAGAAGGAGCACACAGAGAAGTCAGATCGGGATATGATAGTTCTTTCAGTTTAGTCTTTAGGGTCAGTTTGCCACACATATCAAGATTTTCAAACCTCTTGGATATGGCTTCCATCTCTTTGGTTATGTGGATTTCGCACTCATCTATACCTTGGTCTGAAAAATGTAACCTCCACCAAAACATATGGACGGTGCAAGTAGTATGCTGCCGAAAACATATCTAGCTAGCTCACATGCACCAGGCAAACCATACGTAGTTCTCAAAACACATCCACAACGAGAACTATCCACGCCCGCATAATGGACTCGCTCAAACTCTGCAGCAATTTGGTTTAACACACCACCTTGACACCATGCCAATAAGTCTCTTGTACAACGTAACTTTAAACACATGTCTGACCACATGTGTGCTTCTCTCAAAAGATGCCTTTATTTCATTGTATTACTAGGTGATCATGGCATCCCAAACACTACATTAATCTCTAAGGCTATTCTGTAATAGTCTCGTTAAGGTCCAATGGGCAGACTAAACCCTGCAATTTTACACACAAAATAATTACTTTCAACAACACATTAGTTCTTCATTACAATTTAAACAATGTTGACAATTTTCATACCTATTAGTTGTAATGTTTCCAAAATGCATCACCTTATTTGTCCATGCCATTACAAAACTTTGTCTATGGGGATTCAACCATGTGTCTTTCACATAATCAACAAATGTTGGCCATGGTGAGCAAGAAATTTTAAACTTCATAAGATAGTCATCATAGTCTTTCTCACTAGCATAATCCACAAGACTCCCCCATGCTTCCATGACATAGTCTCATGTGTTGTTTTTTCCCACAAGGGTTTTACATCTTGCCTTGACATTCTTGTCAATGTGAAACTGACACAACAAGTTGTTTGACTTAGGGAAAACAGTTTTAACTGCATTCATCAATGCTAAATCTCTATCAGTAACAATGACTTCAGGGAGTGCATCACTTATAAAAAAAAGGCCTCTAAATCGTTCAAGATCCCAGACAAGATTGTTTATACGTTCACCCTCCAAATACACAAATATAGCTGAAAATGTCATCCCATTAGGTGTCACACCAACAATGTCAAGTAAAGGGAGTATGTACCTATTTGTTTTGTATGTACTATCTATGAGGAATATCAGATGACATGAATTGATCAATTTTACTGCATTTGGATGTGTCCAAAAGGTGTTACATACAACATTTTCATCCTTCAGTCTATGCCAATGGTTATACATATCGCGTTCAAGAAGCTTCATGAATTGTTGCATTTTAGTATCACTACCTCTTATAGAAGTACGGTACGCATATCTTGCATTGTACACTTGCTTAATTATTGTATTGCTTTTGGGATTGTGATCCTTTAAAGTGAGAAGAATGTTCTTTGATTTAACTATTGTCTTTGTCATATTAGCAACAATAATCTTCTCATCCTCAGTTAGTTGACCAGCATATGGATGTCTTGTCAATGACTTAATCAAAATATGATTATGAGTCCACATATTAACTTGATCATCAACCCTTCTCCTCCTGGGACTGGTTTCGCTCGTAGCTTAAAAGGACAACCACACTTTCTAGTGTCAGTCATCGTCCGTACTAAATCTTTGTTGAATGCTCTATACGGTCCACTCCTTTCAAAACCAATTAAAATAAATGATGTCCTTCCCCTCTTTCCAGTTGTTGTGTCAGACCTTATTATCACAGTTACAAAACCAATATCATATGCAACAGTACAAGTTCATTGCAATACCTCCTCATGAGAATGAAACACCTACAAAAAAAGTATAATACATGTTTAATCTTATTTACTTACTTTAATCAAATACAAAATCATATAAATACCTCAGAAGTATTGAATGCATCATAACAATCAATTGAACACTTAATATTTTCAAACGCAGTGGGTTCGTCTCTGTTGTCTTCATTCATATTAATTTATTTAGACATAATAATATCATACGTTCACTCATCGTTGTCCATCTTAACAAACCATTCAAAATATAATTCATTAACAAACCATATGCATGATAATAATATTAAAAATTATTTAAATTTTTAATTTAATACAAATTCAATACAAATACAATTTTTGGTATATAATAAAATTAAAATTATTGACAAACCAGACATAATAATAATATTCAACAAAATTAAAATGTTAATTGAATACAAACTCAATACGAAATACATTTTTTGGTATACAATTAATTTAAAATTATTCACAAATAATTTGATTAAAAATCACTTATAAAAAATTGAAAAAATATCACTATGACAATCTGTATGCTTCATACTAATTGATAATCTGTATAAAGACGGATTGGCAATCCGTATGACTCATTGTTAATCCGTATGAATCATACTCATGGGTGTTAAAACAGACGTACCTATGCAACGAAGCCAAATTCACGAACCACCACCATTGAAATCGAGTTCCGCCACCAACAAAACACCAGTGCCACACAAAAAACAAACAACAACCAAAAATGAAGATGCACAGATGAAGAAGAAAAAGCAAATGAAAATAAAAACAGCAATAACAACAAAATATAAGAATGAAGGGTACTATTGGGAATAAAATAAAACTGTTGGGTGTATGGGAAATATGCTTGGTGTAGGAAGCAACCCCCACCTACGAGTGAGTATACGGATCCAAGTCCACATAACTCGTCCTTTAAGTCTGCAGACTAGACAAATAATGAACCTTTGTTTTTAAAATCCGTATAAATATATCAAGTTTTTTAGTTCGTCTACTAAGTCCAATTTGCAAGTATTGTTAATTTGTTATGTTAAGATTTTGATTTTTAATTTAAGTTGTTATTGTTAATTTATTATATTTAAAATGTTGGTATATTTTAGTGTGGTAAATTTTAGCTTAAAAAAAGAGGTCAATTTTTTCCTTTTAATTTTATCCAATTTTCACTTTTTAAAAATATTTTTATAAAAAGTATTTATTTTAAAATTAATATTTAGGTATGATGCTCAATCCGTTTATTAGTAGATTTTTACGCGCCAAATACTAACCTTTAAAAATAATCTATTTATTTTGCGAACTAATCTCTATACCCACCCCTAATCCTACCTGATAACTTTCCAATTCATAAAACAAAATTAAATAGCACAGAATTAAAAATGAGAGTTGACTTTCTAAAGAGAAAATTTAAAATTTAAAATTGATTGTAGGTTGATTCTTGGGTTTCTAAATTAATATTATAGTAATTAGAATTGACTTTCAGAAATAAAATTAAAATTTTCAATCAGCATATAATTTTTTGAAAATAGTAAAATATTTCAAAAGTGATTTTTATTTTATTTTATATCCAAATATTATTTTTGAACAGAAATCATTTTTTAATAATAATTTTTCAAAATTTAAATTAAACGAATCATTTCAACCAACAAATATTAGGAAGGGACGCTGCTAGCTAAAACCATATGCACGAAATAAGACAAGGTTGATTTTAGATATAATACAATTGTATTTATTTATAGATTATAGATTTATAGATTACATATATCCATTCCAAAAAGATTCTCTATCAATTAATTTACATTCTTAATAATAATATAATTGTACTTATACTTCATATTAATTATTCTACTGTATATTATTACTGATCAATATATTATATAAAATATAAATGTTGATGGTACATGTTTACACATGTGATAAATAATGATGAAATTAGATCTTGCATAATTGATTTTTATTTTCCATTAAAACAAATAAAATAAAATTCAATAAAAGTAAGAAAAAAAATCATCAATAATCAAAATGAAACCATATTTAATTTTTCCTTGTTAAAATCAATCATGGACACACTCATTTAATATATATATTATTAAATAATCTTTATACCAAACCTTTTAGTAAGAACTATTGTATGATTTTTTTTTAAAAAAAATCCTTTTATACTAACCTATAACAATATATCTTCTTATTTAACATTTTTTTATATAAAAAATTAGTATTAAGGGCAAACTCATTTTCTTAAAAAAAGGTTGCTATAATGCATTTGCTTAAATCTATAATGATATGTTAATTGATTTAAACAATTGATATATTAAAAGAGTAATTAAGGTAATCAATATATTCAAGTAGGTATTAAGATAATTAATATAATGATTTGAAGATTTAATTGTTTCTTTTTTAAAATGTTTAATATGCATTATAAATAATATATTGAGTGAACATTGAACCTCTCAACATCAAACCACCTTGCAAGAGTTTCTTCTTCTACTTTTCTAAATATATTGTACTGCACAAAATGGTAAAAATACACGTGATCATTACTATGAGATCACTATACATGTGTATGCTCCTCCATGTCAGCCCTGCTACAGGAATTTTACACGTGTTCACTCTCTATGTCAGTCGTGCTATAGGAGTGTGACGTCAACCCTCAGCAACTGGGTCTTACTAGCTAACAGACTATCTATTACACTTAATTATTAAAATAAGTGTAACCGCATTATCTCCTAATAAATCTCAGATTATCTACAAGCTATTAATTATCTGCAAGTAACAGACTATCAACAAGGTACACATTATCTACTACTATTTTGAATTATATAACAACATGCAATTATCTATTTATCTTATCAACAGATTAATTATCACAAAGGCCCAAGGCCCATACTCCACGCTATAAATATAGGTTCTATATAACTCTTTCACACACTCATTCACACACTCATTTACCTATGATGAACATACCCTCTCCGAGACTATCTCGGACACACACCTTTAGTTATATGATCTTCTCTATAATTGATGTACTTACTTGATTGTCGAAGTCATTTCCTTTGTTTTGCAGGTTCCCCTTTCTAACAAAGTTACTCACCATCCGACGTGCAAGGTCTAGAATCCACTTGGATTGTCTCTGCCTCGGTGCGTGGCATTTCCAAATTTTGGTAAGAACATTTGGTGCTCACTGTGGGATTGCAGTAAAACTTACCCTGTAGCCTCGCATCCTTCATCAAATAACATTCATTGTCAACTCATGGATGGTCAAAACACGCTCCTGCCTTAGGCATCATACTCATGTTGACACTTCCAACCCTCCTCAGACAACCATGATCAACGCGGACACTATCCAGCAACTCCATAACCGCATAGCGAAGATGAAGCAAAGACATGAAAAAGAAATCTGAAGGATGAAGCTTGACCATGATCAGCTTGAGGCCAGAATGAGACAACCCCAAGAAGATGAACATTCGCCTATCACTAGGAATGGGCATACTCAAGGGGAGTCACACCCCCGACAAACCGTCTACCCTCAGGGTAGTCCCATCTTAGCACAGGTATACCATCCAGAAGGGTAGACAACATGGCAACATACATTTGTCGATTGCATTATGGAAATAGATTTACCTCTAGGTTAGAAATCTCTCCACCTAGAGAGACACGATGGCAATACCGATTCGGTCGAGCATCTGGATGCCTTCCTCACTCAAGCCAACCTCTACACCAACAACGATGTTGTACTATGTCGAGTGTTTCCAACTTCTCTCAAGGGAGCAGCACTGACATGGTACAGTGGGCTTCCTTCGAGGTACATCGACAGTTTTGACACTCTAGTCGAAAGATTTAGTGCACGATATGCGACCAGCCAATCTCATAGGCTAACTTCAGCTACACTAGCCAGTCTGCGACAAGCAGATGACGAGCCACTTCGGAGATTTATGGAACGATTCGGATGAGTAGCTGTCCAAATCCGTAATCTCAACCCTGAGGTAGCATTACACTCTATGATGCTGGCCTTACGTCATGGTAAGTTTGTGGATAGTTTGTGCAAGAAACCACCATCTAACATGGATGGAATACACGAATGAGCCAAGGGATACATTTAGATGGCATAGATGTCTAAGTTCCATAATGAAGTCAGACAAGCCTGACAGAAACGAGAAGCAGCGATCAAGACTAAACCACATAGGTCAGACAAAAAGCACAAACCAGACAAGTAGCAACCTTTCCCAGAAGACCCGCTACGAGCGCCATACTCGCCTAACGATCAATCGGGCCACAATCATGAAGGAGGCATTCAATACAAAAGTACAGGTGAAACTACCTACACCCTCATCGTCTCTTAAGTCAGGGGCGAATCTTAACAAATACTGCAGGTATCACTGCCGTAATGATCATAACACTAAAGAGTGTGTGGCCCTAAAAGACAAAATCGAAGAACTCATAAAGGCAGGGTACTTATTTCGGTTCATAAAATGGCCTGATAATCACCCACCTAGAGCCAGAAGACATCATGAAGATTAATAAGACACCGACAGGAGAAGAGTCAGAACAGATGATAGGGGACGACAAAGGCAACACCAGCCAAGACAGGAATGCCAAACCCCTCGATAATAGGAGAACGAGCCTACCCAACAAATCCTAGGTGTGATCAACACCATCGTGGGAAGGTTCTCTCATGGAGGACCATCCATCCAGTCTCGAAAGAGACACCTTCAAGCTACATGGGACATTGACATCATTTATGTCGATGCTCCCTTACCATGGAGCCCCCCTCCTATCATGTTCATAGACAAAGATTTTCTAGGAATCGATCCCGTCAACCAAGACGATCCAATGGTGGTATCCCTTGTAATAGCCAATTTCAAGGTATCAAGTGTTCTCATTGATCAGGGGAGCTCAGTAGAAAGGGTGGAAACCCGAGGCTACATGGACCGCATGACTACCTTCGGTCAAGGCTTACTCTCATGCAATTTTACTATCAGGTATTTAATAGTCGAAGTCGACACTTCTTACCTTGCTTTGATTAGCAGGAAAACCCTGAACGAGTTGGGAGCTATCGTTTCCACACCCCACCTAAAGTTGAAATTCCTCACCATGACGGGAGAAGTAGTCACTGTCAAGGCAGATTAGAAGCAAGCCCGACAATACTACGGTGAGAGTCTAAAAGTGGCATCGTATCCTACGAATAGGGAGCCTGGAAAATACCATCCCACTTCGGGGGGTACCAGCCAAGTTATGAGCATAGAAAAGGGGTCCACCCCTACACCCTAATTGTCTATACGACTCAAGACAACAATATATTTGATGTAGATCCACACGATGACACCACCGACAGGGGACTGAAACCTGTGGAGGAACTCGTCAAATTGCAGTTAGGACCTGTAGTTGGCCAATACACACAGCTCAACAAAGGACTTACTAGTCATGAATGTAACGACCCGCCTCGTCGCTATGGTATTGCTAACTCTTAACCATGGTATTAATGCATTTTTTTAATAAAAAGAACACCCATTTAATTTGATTATGAAAAACGGTAGTGAATTTTTTTCTTTTCTTTCTTTCGTAAGCACATGACAATCAGCATCATAAGCAAATACGTGAATAAAAGATACGTGAGGCATTTCAAATACATATACATACAAAGTGTAATTTAGTGTTAGGGACAACCGACCATGTCTAAAATGTACAAGTGTTTTACAAAGGAAACAAGAAATTAAACGTCAGGGGTATAACTAGCAAAGCACGGGGTGTTACTATCAAAACAAAGGATGTAACTAGCAAAACATAACTCCTGCCCGGGATCTAACTCATCGACATCCCATCAACTCGGCGGCTCCAACCAAAAAGGGATTGTCATCTTCTAAATCACCTACGGCTGTCCGTCTACTCACACGAACGTAATTCGCGATCATCACATGTACCAAACCACACGTTACAATAAAGCAAATGTGAGTTTATCATGTAAAACAACAATCAATAGATAACATCAATTAAGGAAGACAATTAAAATATCACAATATCACATATTATCCAGGCATTTCATCACACAACAAACATGGACAATCAATCCAAAAATATTCCACAAGTCAACTTGTAATGCCTAGCATGATGCATGCTCCTGACTCAACTCTCAGCATGCAATGTGGTACCATCATGGAAATAGTCCATCTCGGTATACAGATGATGCAGTAGATTGTCAGGTTCACTTTGTCGTTCACAGGTTGCTCCCCCCTAGTGGTGATCAGCCTCGGGTGTCAGAAAGAGTTCCTAACAGACGTGGCCCCCCAGTACTCTGGTACCCTACAACCAATCATCCTATTTCCGTGGTGCAAATGTAATATGTCACATGGGCACCATCAATGTATGGCCTGGCCCAAGACAAATCGGTCCTGGCTAGAATAATGCCATACACACCTATGTACATACATACCGCCCCAAACGAGGGCCGCCCCAACATGGGCTCATCGATGCGTTGACCGCGGTCCTTACAAGGTTAATCACCTGGTCCCGGCATCTCACGTGTTTATACATAGCATATTACCACAACACCATCAATGTATGGCCCAGCCCGAGAACAAATTCGTCCTGGCTAGGATAATGCCATACACCCCCGTGGGTATTTATGTATATTCACCAGCATTCAGATAACCATGGGCACCATCAATGCATGGCCCGGCCCAGGAACAACTCTGTCCTAGCTAGGATACTGCAATGCATCCCCCGTGGTATCAATGCACATATCATCATCTCACAAACCAACCTTCCAAGGTTTCAACATTACCATATAGGTTCATTACACACACGTCAGTAGTACACAACATAGACTAGAGAATCGGTGTGAAGTATTAGGTGTCCGGGTTGGCACTTAGACATAATCACTATGAGGTAAGAATCCAAACAAGGTCGAACGAGGGCGGACAAAGGCGGACGTTGGAATTTTCAAAATACCTAGGACGGACTCAGCATTATGCAATCGATTACATAAGCATTTGTAATCGGTTAAAAACAGACGATGATAATTGATGTCGTATTTTTTCAAAAAAATTAAACTACACTAATTCTGTAGCACATGATTAACCTTGGTCAACTCAGAGACATAATCAATATGGTTCCAACTTCAATTGACTAGTAAATAATAGGATGATTTTTATCAAACAGTTTGTATGCGTGAATAAAAATTGTAGAAAAAAGTAGCAAAATAAAAACTAACAGAATTGATAAAAGGTATTCTAAAACAGATTAAAAAGCATCAATTCAATTCACAAAACCAAGCAATACGAATTATCATAGTTCTGAGATAATGATTTTGCTGTGAAAGTTCATTCAATTTCATTAGAAGCAGTTCAATCGAATTAACCCCTAAATTAATTGAAACCACAAACCTAATTGAAATATCATCCAAATAATCTAATTCGCTTTCAATCCTAAATACATTCATAATCATGAAAATGGAATAGAGGATTGAAGAACAAAGTGAACATTTACACAGAATTTGAAATACCAAACCAGAACTCAAATTCTCCTTGCTTGGGCTTGGATCCTTGGATTGATTGATTGTTTAGCCTTCCATGATCATCATTAATGAAAGCCCCACAAAATTAGTGCAAGAAAATGGAAGAACAGTGAAGAACAGTTGAGAGAAAATAAGAGAAAGGGTTTTAATTCTAAAAACTTCTAAAAGTCACTACAAAATGTGTTTTTGCTAAATTGAAATGTGTCTATTCAAATAAATAAAATCATTAAAATATAGTGACTGAGTCAGTAGGAAAGGATGGGCCATAATGAAGCCCAACTAATCTAACTAATTACTAATTACACCAATTTCGCAGCCCAAAATTCAAGTGCAGTGGTTCTGACTTCAAAGCCTAAAATGACCCTCATAATGGAAGAATTGGCCTCGTCTTATCTCTGACAAAATTGTAGATCTTTTTCTTATCTTTTCAGGGACTACTCGTATACGTGTTGCGAATTCGGCAAGTATACCGTTCGTTCCAAGTAATAAAGTGAATAAGTAGAGTATCGTTTCCACAGGGATTGAGTCACAATTCTATTGTAAGTTAACGCTTGGAATTTAGGAGGAAAAATATGTTTAAAGAATTGATTGTGGTTTGTTTTGTGTAAATTTAAGTAAAGTGCAAAAATCTAATAATGCAGAAAATTAAGCAATGATTTGACTAAGCTCAATTGGTTGTGATGCAGTAATTTTAGGTGATTGTGGTTAATCGCATTCCCCTATGATTCCTCCATCTATGCTTGATTGAATTATTAACTTGAATTATTTCTAATTACTCAGCTTAATTGTAAGAAAATACATCAGCTGAGTAATTAGAAATAAT
>CM023957.1:20078175-20092632 GCA_013407115.1 Glycine latifolia
CTCGATGACTCTTTTCTCGAGAAGGCACAAGCTCATCCGGGTAAGGAACCCGATGGATCTTTTCCCAAAAAGGCACTAGCTCATCCGGGTAAGGAACCAAAGATATCTAGAGAAAAGGAAGTGAGCTCAACAGCCCTAAGGGAACAACCCCGGGTAAAGAACCCCGGATATAGACATCCGCCAACAAGGACTACTAAGAGTCACGTCCCGCGTGTACGTATACATGCTACGTAAAGAGTTTAGCTCAGCATACCTAACCCGGTATCCGGCACCTCCACAAACACTACTAAAAAGTGTCTTGGGAGTTTTTAGCATCAAAGTGCCAACCTCACATGCATGCACGGGGAGTTCTTACAACGTCAACTCCCCCACAAAAACACCATCAAACTCTTCATACCAGAACACCATCAAACATTCACACACAAGAACAATGTCAACATACCACTTCCCATTCATTAAAAGACAGTTTTACTAAGAGAACAACACACAACAGGGACATGCAGTCATCTTCATAGTTGGACTCCCTGGTCCCCAACTATGGTATCTAAAGCTGTTATTAAACATGATAGACTCCCTTTACCTAACTAGGAGTTCTTCGTAGAGTCTAGCAGTGCTGAAACACTGACTTCTAAAGCGTGAAAGCAAGAGTAGGGCTCCGTTCTTCACGAAGGGTCGTCTAAGATTTCCGCTCCGGTCACGAGGTTCCTCTTGACATAGGTGGTTTTCTGTCAGCTACAGTGGTCCTCAGGGTTGAAGATGACACAGAAGGGTTGAGAAAGAAAGGTTTCTGGATGTGGGTAAGCTCAGAGAGAAAAAGAGAGAGAGGCGCAGAGAAGAAGAGAAGAAAACAGGTTTCCACTACGCACTCTGATGCTTAAGTACCCAGCTGACAAGGCATGTCTTCCTTTCGTGCATGCGCAGCAACCACAAGTCAGCAAACCTAACATCCACTAACACGCATAACAAGGCAAGAGTACTCACAAAAATAATTACCAAATAAATCAAATAATCAAGCAACCTAACACACATCAAACATCAAACTTAGCAACTCAAAATTTCAGGGTGTTACAATGAACATTGGCACATAGCCGACATGCTCTGCAAAAATGCATGTCTGTTCGCTTGGCAACTGTCTAACATGTCGGGCATTGATCCCAGTATCATATGCCACAAGTTGGCAATATGCCCACTGGCCAAACCGATAGCTCAGAAGAAGTAGAAGATGGAAGAAGAAAGACGCAAGGCAGTGAAAGAGGAGGTTGACAAGTTACTAAAGGCCAACTTCATAAGAGAAGTCAGGTACTCTACCTGGCCCGCCAATGTCATAATGGTCAGAAAGGCCAACAACAAATGGCGTATGTGCACAGACTTCACCGACCTCAATAAAGCATGCCCTAAGGATGCATACCTATTACCTAGCATATATAGACTGGTTGATGGTGCATCAGGGTTCTAGATCCTGAGTTTCTTGGATGCATACTCCAGTACAACCAAATCAGGATGCACGCTGTAGACGAAGAGAAAACGACATTCATTACTGAGGATGCCAATTACTGTTACAAGGTCATGCCTTTCGGGCTCAAGAATGCAGGCGCAACATACCAATGGCTCATGGATCGAGTTTTCCAGAAGCAGATCAGGCGCAATGTTGAGGTATATGTCGATGATATGGTCATCCAATCCCAAAGTGTAGCCCAACATGTAACATTCTTGGAAGAGGTTTTTGAAGAAATACGGAGCTACGACATGCATCTCAACCCTAAAAAATGCACATTTGGGGTGGGCGACGAAAAATTCCTTGGTTTCATGATTACACATCAAGGAATTAAAGCCAGCTCGGACAAATGTACAACTATACTGGAGATGCGCAGCCCGACCAACGTCAACGAAGTTCAAAAATTGAACAGAAGACTAGCGGCTCTGTTAAGGTTCCTCCATAAATTCACTGAAAAGGTGAAGCCTGTCTACAAGTTGCTCAAAAAGATCGAACCTTTCCTATGGATGAAGCTTGCGAACAAGCCTTCGAGACATTTAAGAAGACATTGGCTACACCTACTATTTTAAGCCGACCTAGGCTAGAAGCACCATTGCTTCTATATCTTTTAGTAGCGGACGAGGGTGTCAGCTCAACCTTTGTCCAAGAAGAGGGGAAACATCAACTCTCAATCTATTTCACTAGCTGCATGCTACATGATGCCAAGAAACGCTATCAAATGATAGAAAAGATAGCCTTTGCACTCTTCAATTCCGCTAGACATCTTAGGCCCTATTTTGAAAGTTACCAAGTGATAGTCAAAATTAACTATCCCATCAAATAGGTACTGCGGAAACCCGAATTGATAGGCTGAATTGTGGCATGGTCAGTCGAATTGTCCGAGTTCGACCTTCAATATGAACCTCGTGGTCCCTTGAAGACACAATTCATGCTGAATTTCCTAGCAGAATTCGCAGGGAAGGACAAATCTATCCCATACTGGTGGAATCTCTACGTGGACGGAGCGTCCAATGTGAAGGGAAGCGGAGCAGGAATCATTCTCGCTAGAGCAAGCCCTCAAGCTCAATTTCAAAGCTTCAAATAACCAAGGCAAGTACTAGGCATTCATAGCAGGCTTTAGGCTCACAAAAGAAGTCAGTGTTAAATCTCTGAGATGCTACTCCGACTCGCAACTTGTCTAGGGTCAAGTCACCAAAAAATTCTAGACTAAAGAAGCTATACTCCTCTAGTATTATCATTTGACCAAAACACTCATCGATAGCTTCGAGTGTTTTGAAATGTACCAAATACTAAGAGAGAGTAACACCAGGGCTGACCTGCTCTCCAAGCTGGTAAGTACTAAGAAGACCGAATACCTCAAGACCATCATCCAAGAAACACTCCAGACTCCCACCGTTGACACTCACGAGGTAATGGCTGGCGAAGTGGAGGAACCCAATTGGATGACCCCTTACAAAGATTTCTTCATCAAAGGGCACTGCCGAAAGACAAGAAAGAGGCCCGGCATCTAAAAAGGAAAGCCAGCTTATACATCATCCTTGATGGCGAGTTGTTGAAAAGAGGGCTGACGACACCTCTACTTAAATGCCTAGATAGCCAACAAGCAGAGTATGTCCTAAGAGAGCTCCATGAAGGGATCTGCGGCCTCCACACAGGGGGATACCTCTTTGCCACCAAGACAGTAAGAGTCGGGTACTACTGGCTAACACTCAGGATTGACGCCTTCAAATTCACTCGAAGGTGCAAGAAGTGCCACGAATTTGCAGACGTCCCTCGAGCTCCGCCTAACGACCTTCACACTTTAACCTCCCCTTGGCCTTTTGCCATGTGGGGGATGGACATCCTAGGACCTCTGTTGAACAATCACTATTACGAGTTTTTACCTTGTAAGAGTTTCTTATTTTAGTTTTTGGTAACCATCAATATATTTCCTTTCATTATCGAATTTATTTTTTGTATCTTTTTTCTTTAGGGTAAGTTTCTAACTTTTGGAGTAGATTCTCATGTCGAGTTGGTTTTAGGTCAATAAGAGTTGTATATTTTGTTCATGTTATTTTTTAAAATTATTTTAAGAAATTTTTTTTATAGCTAGCTAATTGTATTTGTTGTTGCACAAACATAAGCTATTACAAGTTTTTTGTATGGTGGTTGGGTCTTCCTTGCTGGCACATCTTATACTTAAAAAATGACATATTTCAATAATAATATCCATTTACTTTTAAAAAAACATTTAATATTAACATGTTAATATTATTTGGTTATTTCTCAGTAAGAAATAAAAAATAATATTATTTAGTCAATTTCATTCGTATCAAATTAATTATAATGTTTAAACAAAAAACAATTAGTTATAAAATAAAACACCAAATAATTATATGTATCATAAAATAAATAATATAGATTAAGTAAATAAAATAATCTAATATATTAATATTCATTTCAATAATAATAATAATTGATGTTATAAAGAAACAATTTTTTATGTATTGTTACCATATTTATTTTCCTCCTCTAAAAATAATTTTATTTTATTATTTTTAAAATGATTAATAAAAGGATTAAAGGAGGAATAAAGAATTAGAAGGAAGAGAATAGGATATTATATTTCATTTTTTGAATTGGTAGAATGAGGATTAAAACTATTGAAAACTAGTAAAACGTATTCTATTATTTATCTTTTGTTTTCTCCAACTTGGAATAAGATAGGAAGTAAATGTTGCTCCATTTATTGTAACATATACAAAAAAACAATAGTGGTTTTATTCATTTTCGTTCTGTCTTTTCATTAATCCGAATATAACCTATCGCTTTTCATGTACCCACAAGAGTTGTGATACCAATTGATTGAAATGGGAAACAGATGAAGACAAATGGAATCTGGTTATGGAAGAAAAAATACTAAGGACAAGAATGATTCCTGGTGTTCCAGAGACTAGGGTTTTTTCAATTTCTATCTACCCAAAAAGTTCCCTCTTTTTTCTTTCTTTCACTATACAACTTCACCCATGATTCTCTATTCTTCTCCTATTCCTTCTTGTGTACACCCTCCTTTTGGGAGGCCTTTGCTGTCGATATATATATAGTTTGAATATAAAAAGTTCATAGTAAGATTATTTTGGATTAGTTGCAGAGTAATTTTGATAAACCAAATCCTCTTGGTTGTGCCAATCATATGGACCCTTATAACATTCATGAATCATGACACAATTATTTCAACATTGTTGATTTTGTTTATAAAAAATGACCAATTTCATCCCTCAAGTATTACCAATTTTGAATTGTCTTTAATGTATAAAACTATATTATTATTTTCTTAAGTATCGAATATCCATTACGTTAATCCTTATGTTGATGTATTTTAGTAAAATTCAAGGACCATTTTAAAGGGTTCTTTAATAATATTTAGAAAACTAAGTATGATTTTTAATATTTGAGATTTTTTTTTCTTTTTCTCTTAGTTAATTTGATCATTCTCCTGTGTCACTTGCACTGAAAGTTACATGAAAGTGATTTCATTAACTTAAGTTACATGGTGTAGGCACCAAATCACCACTATCAGTATTTATTTTTCTTAGGTATTTTAGGGGAAAATGTTACAAGAACTTATAGTCTTATACTACTATTATGATGCTGGAAATTCCAAACTCACATTTTGTAACCAAGGGAGTCTAGCTCAATTGGTTGAGCAGGGGTGTGTGAATGTTCTGATACCGTGTTCCATTTCTACATATAAAAAAAAAAACTCACATTCTGTAAACAACTGAACATTAACCTCACAGGCATATATATCAAAACCAAAAAGTGAAACCCTTGTATTGACACTAATGGAAGGTCAATGGTCGAGATGCTAAAGGTGAGATGGGAGAGCCGTCACTACTACTACTTTGAGAGTCCCCTCTCCATGCATCTTGGACTTGAGCTGCAAAATGCAAATTCCACAAAACATCCTCTATAGATGGCCTCTCTGCTGGCTCTTTGACTAGGCATCTCACACAAATCTCCATCATTGTCTTCAATGATTGATCCAAGCACACCTTGCGAACTGCTGGATCTATAATGCTCCTCCTAGCTTCACCATTAGCTGTTATGCTTGCTTGCAACTGCCTCATGATTCAATCAGTGAAAGAAAAGTCATAAATTGCAAGTTAATGAAATCTACTATTATCTAGCAAAGTAATCATTTACTTTGATATCCTATGAGCATGAGAACAAGTCAGAAAAGTCTGCTCCTTCCAAAAGCTTTGTCTATCCATAGTTAATTTATATCTTTAATTTTCAGCTTCTTGTATGTGAAGATTTATATATATATATACGCTAGCACACACACACACATTTGATAATCTTTTCCGTAATATATTGTATTCAAATATAACAAGTTCATGCTAACTGCAAACATACATACATGTTCAGCAATATTAAAATGGTATTGTTACTGGAGCCTGTTACAATGCTGCAAATGATGAAATGAATCATTTACTATGATACATTTGGGCTTGTGAATGTAAGTCTGAACTCTGCTTATTCTAAAAGTCTTATTCATCCATAGCTAATTTATATCCTAAACTTTCCTCCCTGATTTGTTTGATTTCTTTTTCTCTCTTCTTGCATTTGATTAATAAAGTGAGCTAATGTATTCAAATATAATAAATCCATACCAACAGTATGCTTACTTCGAAGTCTTAGATTTGTGTAGCAGCATATAGCTGGCAGGTGATTTAGAGAAAAATCTAGTAAAACAGAAAATTAAATAAATATAATTTGTGAAACAAAATACGCCAATTATCTAGAAAATAATCCGGAAATTAACTACTTTCAGTTTGATGGTTGTTTCAAAGTACTACTATTTTTCAAAGTACTCTGACTTGAGCATCGGATTAGTAGTTACCTGGATGTGCGGATCATATATACCAAAGTTCTCTAATTTTGAATTAATTAATTGAAGGGCTAAAAAGGAAAAAAATATTGGAAAATATTGAATAAACCAGAATCTCCTTCATTACCAGATCCTTTAAAGTGTCCACATTCCTTGACTTTATTGTCCTTCCTAGAATGAGCTCCAGCAGTATTACTCCAAAATCATATACATCAGACTTGTCTTCATGTTTTACTCTGCAAAACCCCATCATGCTTTCAGTGAACATCTTTCATAATTATTTTCGTAATCGGTATCACAAATATAAACTTTTCCATGCATATGTTATGTAAAATTATAGCAAAATCAGTCCTCTTTTTCATTAACTGAGTGCATGTGCATGTTGCTCAAAACCAAGTTAAATTTCCATCAAGCACCTTTTCTTAATGCTAGGACTTCTGCATCCACTTGAAGGATTACCTTGCCCAACCTGAAAGGATAAGCAAGGGTGAACACTAACTGAAGTCATTCTATCAAGCAAAACAAAAGAGACCAAACTTAAGAGTAAAACATGATTTCTTTTTTCTCAGAAAAGAACACATATTCATTCATAATTATTTTGTCCTTACCTTTCTCATGTAAGATAACAAAGGCAGGTCATAACTGCTGATTTTCGCAACAAAGTTTTGGTCAAGTAAAACATCTGTTATTTTGAAATTGTTTGAATATACACCAGGGACAATCCCTGTATGCAAAAATTGGATGCCCTTTGCTACTCCAATTGTAGCTTCTATGCGTTGCATCCATGTCAGGGATTTTCTATAGTGTCCATCTGTTCACATAACATGTTAAGGTGTAGGATATAGGAAATGGCATCATTGTTTCAATCTTATATTGTGACTGTAATAATTGGTTTAACAAAGAAAACGCTTATTGCTATTGGCTCACAAGATACAAAGTTAGAACTTCATGAAAGTGATATATAGAGAAAGATTTTACTAATAGAATTTCATCAAGAGAAATTTCAATATCCATTCTTTTCTAATTCTTGTTGGAATAATACCATTTTCACACTCCTATCTGAGAAAATAGTTTGAGAATCACCTGAGATCCAGCTCTTGAGCGTGCCATTTGGTACATACTCAAAAACAACAAATATGCTGCTGACACTTGAATCATCCAAATAACATTCAAAGCAGTGTCCAAGAACACTGACTAAATGACGATGCCTGTATTTCGATATCTGCTCTATGTTATGCATGCAATCTTGAGTGCTGGAGCTTCTGTTCATTTTTACACTTCTAATGGCAACAAGTAAACCATCCTTTAGTTGGCCTCTGTGCATCTGAAGCACATAAGAAATAAAAAAGACAATTCTAAGAATAAGCACAAACCAAACAAGTGTTAAAAAAGATAAAATGGTGATGTAGTAGAATAATGGCTGCTTGGATAAATTACTGTCCTTATGCAGGCTGGTAGGCATGGCATATTATCATATTATGACATCAGCTGATCAGCATGTATTAGCCGTAGCATATTTGTAATAGAAAAAGTAATGTATCATAACATTTTAAAATTACAGACAGATTAATTCTTTAATATGGCATAACGCCTCTCTTGTACCTTTCCAATTGTCTCTGAACTTATTTCGTTTGGGCAAATAGCTTATTTAAGTCCTTATATAATTATAAAAGCTTTTTTCCATGAGAAATTATATCATAAGCGCTTAATTCAATAAACTTATTTTGATGAGCAAGAAGGAATTTATAGAAGGGCCATAAGCCATTATCATAAGCTTAACCACACATCTTCAATTTTAAATCTAAGGGTTCATGCAATAATTGATAAGAGAAGCTCAAAAAAGCTCTGTGAAACTTCTTCCAAATGCCCTCTTAATCATTTTGATCTTTGAATTTCGTGTTATAAGCACTTAATCAACAACTTGTATTTTCCTATGACAAAATAATTCAAACAACCAAATTACAAAACTGTGTGGGCTGAAGAATCCCTGCTTTCATCTGGGCTTAATTCATCAAAAACCATGGTGCAAGAGCACATTTACTAAAGCTTATGGTTCAAAGGAAATAATCCTCTATAATCAATATAGACATTAACTTAAAACAAGTGGCATACCTTCCCCAGAGAACCTTCACCCATAAAAGAAGCCGAGTCAAAGTTATTTGTAGCTGCTACAATCTCTTCTAGTGAGAAAGCTCGATAAGGAGGCAGACCAACTGTTCCGAACTTCATTGTTTGAGATATATACCCTTTAGTATAGGGAAAATAAACGGTTGTCATCTATAATATGGAAGGATAGAAAGGAATTTTTGAATCAAATTTGATTCTTCCATATCATATTCTCAAGAAATTAATGCCACCATTGTGGCGTTTCATTGATATTACTGTAGTATTCTGATAACTTGGCATGCAATTAAACATCTGTTGTTTATGAAGTCCTAGTAGTACATGTAGTTTACAGGGAGCTAGCGTTTTCTATTCATAATTAGAGTTTAACTTTAACCTATATTCAACTAATCAATACATTTCAGCAATAAAAATATTAATCTTGAGATTACGTCAATACCCCTCCTTTTAGTACCCCTACACTAATCCTCTTAATTGTTTGAAAAAAATCACATTGACATCCCTTATACATTATATTAACCTCCTTAATTGTTTGAAAAACATAACACCATGTACCCACAAGGAGGTTGGTGTAAACGTTATGTAGAACAAGAAATGTCAAGGGGTATAATTGTCAAAAATTAATGAATATTCCTTAGGTTTTCTTCTTAATTCTTATCATCCCAATCTTCCAATATTTGTTACCAGTAGATTTCTGATTCAAAATATCATTTTTTTTATTGATCAAAAGCTCAGGGATGCCAAACAAGGATAAAAACAGGATGCAATTTTATATTTCTAATATGGCAAGAATTGAGCAAAACTCAAGCATCTGAAGTTAAATTACCAAATTTCGTACAAATAACATAGTTTTTATCACTTATAAATACAATTCAAGTATAGTTATTTTCTATGGTGATAATATAACTTCAGTATTTTTGGCTACACAAAAATCCTATTCCTCATGGTAATAGGCTATAATATAGCCAAGACTGCAGAGTTCAATAATTCATCACACCAATTAAGAAAGACTTGCATGTGAGTTTTTTCAAAATACTCTTCAAGTTGAGAAAATCATAAATTGTATAAGCTAGTTAGTTAGAGGGCATGTGCATTTCAGGGTGAGGAGTGAGGGAGTTACTTGCATCAGAGATTAACTTAGAGGTGTATCCTGAAGCTGCATTCTCTGATATTAATTTTGTTGGAGGATTCTCGATTTTGCTTTTGGCACTTCCTCTTCTGATAACACAGAAAAGCAGTGCAACAATTGCTACTCCTCCAAAAATGCCACATACTATCCCAATGGAGAGAACTGCCTTAGATACTCGTTTGTGCTTCTTTCCCTCAGGTACAATTCCCACAGCTATTGCTTCAGTGTGGCAAAAGGGCAGTGCATGCTGATTTTGATTTGTCTCTAGACAATTTCTACCATACAAGACAGTCCTGTCATTGGAATTTGACATTAAACATTTTGGTAAGCTCCCAGTCAAAAGATTTGAGGATAAATCCACTGCTTCAAGTCCAGGATTGCAGGACAGATTCTCAAAAAGCATTCCTGTTAATTTGTTCCCAGAAATGTTCACATAAGTAATAGAAGGAAGTGATAACAGTGCTAGTTGAAATGGCCCAACAAATGTGTTTGCTGAGATGTCAAGTTTCTCAAGTTGATAATATGAACTCACTTCATCAGGGATACTAGACCTGAACTTATTGTTTCTTAGTACTATGGTAATCAATTTGTCACCAAGCTGAGGAAACCGAGGTCCAAAAGCATTATCATCCAATTCCAGCACTTGAAGATTCGCCAAACGGCCCAAATCAGGCACCGGTCCATAAAAATGGTTATGAGAGAGTGAAAGAATCCTCAGATTCTCCAAGCTATTTAGCGAATCTGGGACCGAGCCATTGAACAAGTTGTTTTTCAAACTCAGCACAGTCAGGGCTGGAAAGGAATCCAGCCATTGGGGAAGGTGGCCAGAAAACATGTTGTCATCTAGAATGAGTGTTTGGAGATTTGACAGTAATGATAACTGTAAAGGGATGGAACCATACAGAAAATTTGAACTCACATTGACTATTTCGAGTGATGACAGATGAGCAATCTTACCAGGCAATGGACCCCATATGCCAAGAGAAACCAAAGTGAGGACTTTCAAACTTGGAAGCCTAACCAGTGTTGTGACAAAGGAATCTATTGAGAAATTTCTAGGGAGGAGTAGGGCTCTTGTTTCACCAACTATGTGCAGCTGAGTTATGGTGCCCTCATAGCACACAACAGTAAGAGAAGATGTTGAATCTGTGCTGCAAAAGTCTGTGTTTTTGTTCCAGCTGCTTAAAACTGGCGGAAAGTTCAATTGCTGTTGAATTCTTAGAAGGTTTTTAGAGTCAGAGGATTGCAGTTGCTCTGAATGAAAGATTGAAAATAAAACTGTTACCAAAACCAGAAACACTGAAAGATAGAGCCTATTTCCCATTATAAGACAAGGGAGGTTTTGTTATATTATAATGTGCTCTAGATTACAATCTTGTCCAGAACTGAAGCTTGGTTCTCCTTCACATCCACAAGCAGATTCTCTGCAATTCCAGTAAGGCATCATAAGAAAGTGGCAAGAATATATTGAATTGAAAGAATGGTGTATTATAATCCTGAGTGTGAATAAACTAAATATTCTATGTTAATTCAGAGCCAAATTTCTTCAACCACTTAAGAAAAGGTAGAACCACTGAAAAAAGTGTAGATATAAATATGATATAACTCAACATTAGAAAAAGTTTACCCCTAACTCAAAGTAAATAAACAAATCGACGAGTATTATTATTAGCGTAGCAGTGTTTAGAATGCAATCTGTAAATTCGTTGCTTCTTTCAAAATCACCAAAAACTCCCAATGAGTCCTCCATAGCCAGCTGTGAACCCAATCTAGGTGGAAAAATCTGAAAAGATTTTCATTACATTTCATTTTTTCAGCCAAATTCAAAATCTGAAAAACAAATAAGTCAAACAAACAAAACAAAGTAAACAAAAGAAAACATAAAAAGAAGAAAAAAAAAATACGAGTTTAGGTACCTTAAGAACTTGCACAGTGGACCCAATTGAATGAAATCAAAATTTTTTCTGCCATACATTCAGAAACTCATCAATAGCAAATCTCCAAAACTTGCTGACCCACAGAGAAACCGTTTTTTCTAGGTGTTACCTTTTTCTCTGCACACACCAAGACAAACAGGTGGCAGGGGTCGAGAAAGCAAAATGAAAGTGCCAAAACTCTCATTCTGTTCCAAGGTTATAAAAAACGGTATGCGGTTGCAACATCAAGGTTTTCTTAACTGTCCGTGATCACAACTGGGACCGCATTGGTCGCATTTGTCTTAAATTTGCCACAATATCAACAATCGTGACGAAACTGCAGCGCGACGGTGACCTATATTTAAAACCTTGCTCTGCACTATTTCACAAACCAACAACAGTTCATTAATAAATGAAGGTAGAAATTTTTCAACCATTTTTTCTTTTTTTTGTAATGCAAGAGTCCTAAAGGGAAGCCATATCTTCACAAAGAAAAGCAAAAGAAAAGATTCTCTGCAGTCAGAGAAGGCATATAACACTTTATTCCTCAATTATGATAGTTTAACATGACATGTGAGATTTGGTTGAAACAACACACAGTTTGTAATTGCATGCACTTTGTTAGATAATTTTCTTCTTTTGTTATTGTTTAATCTATATTGAAGTTTTACTTTACTACTAATTGGCTTAAATTTAAAAGTTTGTATTAAATATTAATACTCAGCATAAATTACCGTGATGAAACTTCAATTCTGACGAGAAAAGAACGTGAAAAACTCCATCTAAGTTTCGTATTTTTTGTAATTTTCTAATATGGGTTTGACTGAGAGTACTGTAACGTAAGCTTTCGCTTCTTTTTTTTCTTATCTCACTTCAACTTTTATGCATGGCCCCTTCATTTTATATGTATCTGCTTCTTTTGGCGCCTTTTGTTTTTTTTTTTTTTTTTTCTTTCTTTCGTAACAATTGCTTACTCATTTCTAACTCTGTTAGTGGACGAATCAATGAGCCGGCCTTTTAGAATCCTATCATTAAACTGATTTTACTTTTATAATGGCTTAACACTTTTGGTATCATATATTGCAATTGTGAAATTTTAGTCATCTGATTTCCAATTACTCAAAATAAGTAATAGAGCGACTTTGTCCTCTATGGATTTTTAATTAAATATTTAATTGATTTTGTTGAGGTTGCAGTTGTTGTTGGAAATTCCTCCATAATTAAGGTTGGTTCACATTCAAGTAAACATAGAAATTCAAATATATAGAAAATTGAAAACATATTTCAAGGCATGCATAGGAAGTTGGGAGCACTTTCCAAGGGCTTGGAATTGGTGTTTTTTTTTTTGTATCTTGAGACTTACACACTCCACTTAGGAAAGTGAAGATTGGAGTTATAGGGAGTTTTGTGAATGTAACTCATTTATTGGCATTCACCACTCATTCTTGAAGAAAGTCACACCCCTCTCCTATATATAGGGAGGCTTGTGAAAAGTTTGAGCATCCCATCTCATCCCATCCAAAGAGAAGCAAAGCATGAGTGATAGTGAAAAAGAGAATTCTAGTTTCCACCACACTTGATGAGAGTTGAGAGAAATAGTAAAACATCCTTGTTGGGTGAGGTTGAGAGATATTCTCTTGTATTGAGAGAGTGATAAGTGTCATATTTTAGTTATTTTTAGGATTATAATGCAGACACTTATCTTTTGATTTCAGTAAATTCTCTTATAAGCTTTCCCTAATCCTAATTGTTTTGTATTTTGTACATATATGAAATGTTGTTGTTCACATTTGGAAGATTCATCCATTCAATTTTGATGTTTCGATAGGTATTCGTGGCATCCAAAACAACCAAAACAAGAAGAGAGGGCAAAAAGGTAAAAATAAGACAATTCTAGAAATCAAATTCACCCAGGCTAGCAACCAGCTCGCCTGGGCGAGTTAACCTTTCTTCAGCCTTAAGTAATAGCTCGCCTGGGCGAGTTCACCTGACCTCCTCCACCATTTCCTATAAATAGCCATGCAAAGGAAGCCATTGAAGGAGCAGAATGTGAGGAACAACAAGGAGACGTAGAGAGAGGTGAGAGAAGAGAGAAATAGGTGAGGAAACTCTGCCGGAAAGGATCGGGGATTGCTTCCTTCATCATGTCTTCAGTTGATCTTGTGCTCTACACAATGATCAACTAGTTTCTCTAAAGGATTGGATGTAATCTTCGTACCCATATGTATCTTTTTTTATATTTGATATATGCATGAATCTTTTTTACTCATTATTGGTGATTTTATTCTGTTCTTAATGCTTGATTCTGTAACACCCTGAAATTTCGGTAACTTAAAATATATGTGTGATGTATTCCTTGTATGATTTGATTAATTTATTAATTAGGATTAGTTGAAATATTATGTGAATTATCCATGTGCCATTGTTTGGTGTAAATGTTAAGTATGTGAAGTTTGTTCGAGTTGCGTTGTAATTGAGTGATTACTAGTTTGACTCGAAAACCTATTTCAGTAAAATAATTATTCTGGATTGGTTAACCGTTGGATCATCTTAAAATTTTAAATCAAGGTTCCTAGTTACCGTTGGGATTATCAAAATAATGTCTGGAAAGTGAAAAATTAATTTTTCACTGAAGCAGAAAATTCTAGAATCTGGTCAGCTTGCCCAAGCGAATTTAGCAGGCACTTTTGCTCGCCTGGGCGAGTGGAGGCGGTGCTGAATACGTATTTAAGCTTCCAAGTCACGAAAATGGAGATTTTTGCCTCCCACAAACCCCAACCTCCCGGCAAAAGAACCTAAGTAGTATTTTTTCACAAAAAAATTACCAATTTGGTGCAGTTTGGAAACATATTACCAATCTGGTGTCTGGGTCACGCCCAGAACTGGGCAGGAGTGGTCACGCCCAGAACCAGGCGTGACT
>CM023957.1:20102632-20123392 GCA_013407115.1 Glycine latifolia
TACTTCATTTGTATGTGTGGAAATAGAATGAAGGCACGCACATACCTATGGGTTTCAATGGGCTAAAAACCAAGGTACTAAGGGGTTATCAGGTTTGGAATTCCCTTGCGACGCTGGCTGATCACCGGGTGGGGGAATGGCCAGTGCACGACAGGGTGGCCCTGATAGGCGGTGAATCATTTTTCCAGTGAGAGGCTATTTCTGGGATATGGTACCACATTGCATGCTGATAGATGAGTCAGGTACATGCATCATTCTATACATGAATGTCTAAGTTGTGAAATGCATTGGATGATTGGTTTATTGAGTGTGTATTGGAATCATGGATTTTTGTTAATGATTATGATGGGTAATGTTGTTTCCTTCCCAATTACTGCTATTTGATGTTTGTTGGTTTTATATAATAAACTCACCCTTGCATTTGTTGTACCGTGTGGTTGGTACCTGTGATGATCGCGAACTTTTGTTCGTGTGAGCAGATGAGCAGCAGTAAGTGACCTTGGAGGGAGATCTTTTTTTGGGTGGAGCCGCCAAGCTAACGTGATGACGTTGGATTTCTTTTTGGAGAAAGAGTTGTGTTTTGTTAATCAACTCTTTCTTAGTTAGTTCTTTGGCTGTGTTAAATATGTAATTTCAGGTGCATATACATCTAAAACTAAAGGAAGTTCTAACATATGGATGACATGTATTGATTTAATATATATATATATATATATATATATATATATACACACACACACATATGTGTTTAATTATGTAATTGTAATATATGTATGATAATTGTATTATCGCGAAAAATTTACCATCATTTTCGTAATCAAATTAATGGAGTTTTTATTAAAATTGAGATTTGCATGATTAAGAGTTAGTGATATCGTAGCGACGAGGCGTGTCGTTACAGATTCTACTTGATTACTAGTTTCATGAAATTAGATTCTAAGTTTGATTGGAAAATGCTCTTAGGATTTGAACTGAATAATTTTACTCTTTACGTTACGTTGCTAGGAATAGAACATAATGTTTTGATTGCAAACAACACGAGATTATGATTATAATGTTGGGATATTTATTTCATATGCGAGGGATTGATATTTAGTAAATATCCTTAGGATTCTCGAATGCGAGGGATCGATTTGGGGTGATTTAATGTGCATCAATAATGTTAGAAAATGATTTATACATGGTACTGTTAATTGGATACTAAGGGTATGAACGATGAAGTCCAATCCTACACTTTTCTTGAATTAATTAAACTCGCTTTACTTGTTTCCGTAATTTTTCGTATTTTCGACGCAGTAAATTCATTATTTTCGTTATTTTTTTAAATCCGTATTTTCCGTTATTTTCACAAACACATGAAATCTCGATTATAATTGTTGTACATGACTATTAAACTATTACTTTCATCTAAAATAAGTTAGTAACTCAAGTCCCTGTGGAGACGATCTCTTATAAATTCTGTAACTTGCGACGACATTGGTACGCTTGCCAAAAGTCTAACAAAGAGTCATTGTAATTCTAATTTTAATAGTGGAGATATTTACTAGCTTGCTCCCGTGGTTTTCACCTTTCATATTGAAAGGGCTTTCCACATTAAAAATTCTTGGTGCCATTCTTCTACTCTCTATTCTTTTTTTTTCCGTTTCTACTAAGTGCCTATTTTGAGTCTACAGAGACGAAAATAGTGCTGGTGTTTCCCAATAGTGGTGGTATTAGAGCCCGCTTGATTCGGGGGGAGCTATTATCTATGTGATTCAAGATGGAGGGAGTTGTCATTCATTATGAAGATATGTTCAAGCTAACCACAAAAAATTATTCCTATTGGAAGCCGATGATGGAAGACCATTTGTATTGCAAGGATTTGCATGAGCCAATCACCCATGAGAATAAGCCAGAGGGGAAGAAGGACAACGAATGAGAGCTCCTTAATCGGAAGGTTGTAGCTATGATTTGTAAGTATATTGATTGAAGCTAGTTCGAGCACGTATCAAATTATACTATGCATATGAGTTATGGACAAAGCTTGAATCTTTGATTCAAAAGAAGATGTTAAGGCATAAAGCTCATCTTGTCAGACGCTTGGTCAAGCTGGTGTATATGGACAATCATAAGATGATTGAACATCTAGACACCTTCAAAGGTATTGTTAATCAATTAAAGAAGGTAGATATGAATATAAATGATGAATTACAAACTCTTCTACTCCTCAGTTCTCTGCCTGAGAATTGGGACACACTAGTTGTCAATCTTAGCAACTCTACCCCAGATGGAAAGGTTAGCATTGATAATGTCACATATGGTTTGCTAAATGAAGATTTGAGATGAAAGAAGAGAGGCTTGAGTAGTCACTCTGAAGCAAATGTTGTTGAAAATAGAGGAAGGAGCAAGCACCGTGGTAAAAGAGGCCATGGGAAACTACAAGGAAGATCAAAGTCTTGCCCCAAAGGCTTGAGTTGCTACTACTGCAAAAAGTCAGGCCATAAGAAGTCTGAGTGCAGATTCTTGAAGAGAGATTAGAAGGCTAGACTTGTCCATGCTAACCAAATTGACCCAAAGAAGAAGAATGAAGGTGGAGCCACTACTGCTGTGGCATCAGATGATGAGAATGTTTTTCTTATCGGTAATGAAAATTATTTAAATATTGCAACCACTTGAATCATACGAAGATTGTCTTGCAAGTAAACAAAGCAACGTGTCTTTCCAAAAATCGGATAAGGCCAAAAGGAGAAAGCAAATCTTGGATCTTGTTTACTCATATGTTTGCTCAAGTTTGAAAAGTCCCTTAGTGGTGCCCAATACTTTATTACCTTCATTGACAATCACTCCAGAAATGTGTGGGTGTATCCGTTGAAGACAAGAGATCTAGTTCTTCAAACTTTCAAGGAGTTTCATGCCTCAGTAGAACAAAAGACTAGAAGAAAGCTAAAATGCTTGAGATCAAACAATGGTGGAGAATACAGAGGCCCATAGTACAAGGCTCATGGGATACTACATGAGAAGGTACCTCCCAAAACTCCTAAGTTGAATGGACTAACTAAAAGGATGAATAGAAAAATTGTAGAGAAACTCATATGTATGCTTTCACATTCAAAACTCCCCAAGACATTCTGGGGTGAGGCAGTGAAGACTGTAGTTGATTTGATCAATTTGTCTCTTTCAAGACCTTTAAATGGAGAGATATCGGAAGAAGTTTGGTCTAGAAAGAAAGCCTTCTAGGTCACTGAAGAGTCTTCAGGTGCAAGGCTTTTGTCCACATTTCAAAAAATGATATAGCAAAGTTTGATGCGAAGGCGAAGGAGTGAATATACCTTGGTTCACCAAGAGACGAACTTGGATTCAGACTATGGGATCCTATAAACAAGAAGATTATTCGAAGTAGAGATGTGGTGTTCTTCGAAGATCAAACAATACATGATATCCAACAATATGAAAGCAAAAGCCCATAATGAGAAACCCAAGGGAATAGTTTCTTCTAAAAGAGGGAAAACACACTCAGATGATAGAAACCAATCAGACGAAACAACCTCCTCAAATAGAACAGCCTGGCCAGATGGAGTAGAGTTAGACGGAGCATCCAACTCAGACGATGAAAGAATCAACAATGGAGACTATCCCGACGGAAGATGAATCCCAAGTGAGATGATCAACAAGAGTCACAAAACAATCAAAGAGGTATTTCTCTGATGAATATGTCAATCTCTTAATGATGGGGAACTTCAAAGTTTCCAGGAAGCCATTGAGATATATGATAAGGACAAATGGATGCAGGCCATGAAAGAAGAAATGTAGTCCCTGATTGAAAATCAAACATATGATCTAATGGAGTTACTAGAAGGAAGGAAAGCCTTAAGAAACAAGTGGATGTTCAAACTCAAGAATGTAGAGAACAACCCAAACCCAAGGTACAAGCTCACATTGTGGTGAAAGGATGTAACTAGAAGACAGACATAGATTTTGAAGAAATTTTCTCACTAGTGGTAAAGATGACATCCATTAGAGCAATTCTTTGTCTAGCTTCAAAACAAGACTTAGAGGTTGAGCAGGTTGATGCCAAAACAACATTCTTACATGGAGACTTAGAGGAAGAAATTTATATGGAGCAACCAGAAGTTTTGTAGAACCAGGGAAATAACACTTAGTGTGTCACCTGAAGAAAAGTCTCTAAGACAATGGTACAAGAAGTTTGATCTCTTTATGGCCCAACATAAATTCAGAAAGACCTTTGTAGACCATTGTGTGTTTGTGAAGAACTACAAGAATAGTGAGTCTATCATACTCTGGTTGTATTTTGATGATATGTTGATTGTTGGCAAAAATAAAATGAAGATTGATGCTCTCAAGAAGGCACTGAGCAAATCTTTTCCCATGAAAGATTTGGGTCTAGTAAAGAAGATTCTTGGAATGAAGATCATTAGAGATTGATTACAAGAATGCTCTGGATATCTCAAGAAGACTACATTGAGAAGGTTCTTAAAAGGTTCAACATGCATAATGTCAAACCAGTGCATGTTCCTCTTCTTAGACATTTGAAATTAAGCAAGATGCAGTATCCAAAGAATGAAGAAGAAAAAGAAGAGATGAGCAAGGTGCCTTATTTGTTTGTTGTGGGTAGCCTTATGTATGCATTGATATGCACAAGACCAGACATTGCCTATGTTTTAGGAGTTGTGAGCAGATTCCTATCAAATCTAGGAAATGAGCATTGGAATGCTGTGAAGTGGATACTAAGGTACCTCAGAGAAACTGCCAAAAGGTGCTTGTGCTTTGACATTGTAGATTTAATGCTTCTTGGATATGCATGCGCAAATACGGCAAGATATGTGGATTCTAGAAAGTCTACATTCGGATATCTGATTACTTTTGCAGGGGGGCTATGTCTTGGCAATCAAAACTTCAAAAGTGTGTTGCATTATCAACCACTGAAGTAGAATATATTGCAGTTGCTAAAGAATTCAAAGAAATGTTATGGATGAAGAAATTCTTAAATGAGTTGGGACATGATCAAGACAATTATGTGGTAAACTATGATAATCAAAATGCCATCCACTTAGTCAAGAACCCCATGTTCCATTCATGCTCCAAACACATTGGTATTCATTACCATTGGATACGAGAGGTGTTGGATGAGAAGAAACTTAAGTTAGAGAAATCCATACAGACTTTAATTCGTTTGATATGATGACCAAGACAATACCAACCAAGAAGGTTGAAGATTGTTGTCAAGATGTTGGTATAATAGTGGTGCACACCAATTATGTCTAAAGGTGGATATTTGTTGGAAATTCCACCATAATTAAGGTTGGTCCACATTCAAGTAAAAACATGCAAATTCATATACATAGGAAATTGAGGAGCACATTTCAAGGCATGCATAGGAAGTTGTGGAACACTTTCCAAGGGCTTGGAATTGGTTTCTTTGACCTTGAGACTTACACACTCCACTTAGGAAAGTAAAGATTAGAGTTACAAGAAGCTTTGTGAATGTAACTCATTTATTGGCATCCACCACTCACTCTTAAAGGAAGCCACACCCCTGTCCTATAAATGGGGAGGCTTGTGAAGAGTTGGAGCATCCCATCTCATCCCATCCGAAGAGAAGCAAAGAAATAATGATAGTAAGAGAGTTTTATAATTTCCACCACACTTGGTGAGAGTTGAGAGAGATTGTGAACCATCCTTGTTTGGTGAGGTTGAGAGATATTCTTTTGTTTTGAGAGAGTCATTGTAATCCTACTTTTAATAGTGGAGATATTTACTAGCTTAGTCCCGTGATTTTTACCTTTCACATTGAAAAGGATTTCCACGTTAAAAATTCTTGGTGTCATTCTTCTACTCTCTATTTATTTTTTCATTTTCACTAAGTGCCTATTTTGAGTCTACAGAGAGGGAAATAGTGTTGGTGTTTCCCAACAGCAATGGATAATATGTGTCAATGAGATTGCAGCATATGTGTTACTTGACATACATGCATACATAGCTTAATTACTATTTTGTTCTCTCGAATATCAAAACAACGAGGGATCAAAAGTGCAAAAGTTTATGATTCGCCTTTGATTCTACGAAATTACACGTGGTACAAAGATGATGGTTCAGCAATGAGTAAATTAGATAGATTTTTGGTCTTAGAATCATGGCTAGAAACTTGGCCTTGAAGTACACTATAGGGTTTGAAACAGGGGTTTTCTGATCATTGCCCGTTTGTTTTAAAGGAAAATGAGTTAAATTGGGGTCCTAAACCCTTCAAAATATTGAATTCTTGGGGCCAGGTGGATGGGTACAAAGAGTTTGTTAAGTCATAGTGGTCATCTATGGAGGTTGAGGGGTGGAGCACATTTAAATTGTAAGAAAAATTAAAGGGGTTGAAATATAAATTGAAGGGGAGGCGTAATGTGAATGTGGGTGGATTGAAGGACAAAATAAAGGTGTTGAAGAAAAGTTGTGATGTGAGAGAGGAGTTAGTTGACTTGGTAGCTAATGAACTAGAGGATGGGAGAGAGATTGTGACCCAACTATATAGATTGTCTAGTACGAGGTGCAACGAGTTGTCACAGAGATCTAGGCAAAACTGGTTAAGGGTGGGGGATGCCAATGGGAAGTTCTTTCATAGGACCATGCTTCGTTGATGTGGAAGTTTATCAGGATATTGATAGTATGAAGTTAGCTACACAGGGTTTCTTCCCAAAAACATTTCTAGAAGAGACAATGTATGATGGGGAATGTGAAGCATTTAGATTTTAGAAGAAACTAGATGAGGTTGTTGTTTCTGGATTGATGAGACCTTTTTTGGAAGAGAAGATAAAAAAATGTTGTTTGGGGTTGTGAGAAATCAAAGAGACCGAGCCCGGATAGGTACAATTTTGGTTTTATAAAGGAGTTTTTGGAGGTGGTCAAAGTTGATTTATGTTCTTTTGTGGTTGATTTCCATGCACATGGAAGATTACAATGTGGGACAAATAGTTCTTTCATTGTGTTGATCCCAAATAAAGAAAATCCTTAGAAGATTATTGATTACAAACCTATTTCTTTATTAAGTTATATGTACAAGGCTTTGCTTAGAACGAGAAAAGAAAGAGAAAAATTGAGATTGAGAAACTGATATTATTCAACCCAACTAACAACAAATTACAAAGATAATTATATAGTTGGATAACAACCAACTATCATAACTGTCAACTAACCAGAGTTAGTTGATACAACTGTCACAAAGTTGTCAGCATTAACAGACTAAACAACTAACAATAACTAACTATCACAAAGTTGTCAACACTAACAGACTAAATGATAATGAATGTCGAATCGCTACAAAACAAATAAAACTACGATTATTTTGTAGCATAGGATTAACCTAGGTCGACTCAGAGATATAATCAATTTGGTTATAACTTTAATTCATTAATAAACAACATGGAGACTTTTATCGAACAGTTTGCAGACAATGAACAAAAATTGCAGAAACACAAACTAGAATTGAAGAAAAATGTAAAAACTGACAAAATTGATAAAAGATGTTGTAAAACAGATTCAAGAATATCAATCCAATTCACTAAACCAAGCAATGTGAATTATCATAGTTCTCAGATAATGATCATATTATGAAGGTTCATTCAATGTCATTAGAAGTAGTTCAATCGAATTAACTCCTAAATCAATTGAAATCACAAACCAAATTGAAATATCATCAAAAAAATCTTTGATTAAAATTCAAAATTAGGAAATGAATCCATAAACTAATCTATTTTCAATCCTAAACACATTCATAATCATGAAAATCAAAGAGAGGATTGAAGAAGAAAATGAACATTTACACACAAATTGAAATACCAAACCAGAACTCAAATTCTTCTTGCTTGGACTTGATCCTTGGATTGATTGATTGTTTAGCCTTCCATGACTGTCATCAGTGGAAGAGCCATGAAATTGTGTAAGAAAATAGAAAAACAGAAATGAAATGAAGAATAAAGCCGAAGAACAATGAAAAATAGTTGAGAAAAAAAGAGAAAATATTTTAATTATGAAAAACTTGTACAAGAAGCTAAAAATTATGTTTGTACCAAATGAAGTAACTAAGTAACTAACTAAATACACTAATATATAATGACTAAATTAGTAGGAAATGATGACCTTGATTAGGCCCATCTAATCTAACTAATTATGCTAATTACACCAATCAAAGCCCCACTCGCAACTCAAAGATCAAGTGCAGAGATTCTGACTTTCAAGCTTAAAATGACCCTCAAAATGAAAAAATTGTATCTCTTTTCCTAATCTTTCCAGGGACTACTTATATGCTCCATTTGGAGTTCTGTAGAATCCGATAGGTCTTGCACAAGAAAGATAAGTCAAGTAAGCACAAAATCTAAAAATAAGCAACAATTATCAATTAAGCCCAATTGTTTGGCTAAGACAAAAACTAAGTTAAAGTTAGAAATTAAGAGTCCAAGAGAATTCAAATAAGCTAAGAAGAATTGAAAAATATTAAACTAAAACTGCTCAATCACTAAACAACTAACTATAACTAATTAACTACGAACTAGAGAAGTTAGAATAACAACCAAACAAAAAAAATACACATCGAATAATGAATACTCTTATACTCCCCCACAACCTCAATAGGGATTGGAAGAAAGCCTTTCAACTACTCTAAGCTTTGACCTGAACAAAAGAAATGAAGAAGGAGATAAAGCCTTGGTCAAGATATTAGACAGTTGATCAAGTACAGGAACATGAACAACATTAAGTTGTTTAATTAGAACTTTCTCTCTGACAAAAAATAAATCCAGCTCCATGTGCTTGGTTCTAGAGTAAAGAACATGGTTATGAGGCAAAGAAACAGTGTTGGTATTGTCACACAGAATAAAAAGAGTGGTATGAGTAACTTAAAGTTCAAAAAGAAGAGACTGAATCCAAGTTACTTATGTTGTATAAGAGTCATACTTATGTACTTAACCTCAGTGCTAGATCTTGCCACAACTGACTATTTTTTAGATCACCAAGAGATGAGATTGGGGCCAAGAAATATAGCAGCACCAAAAGTTGACCTTCTATCATCAGGGTTAGAAGCCCGATCAGCATCAAAGTATGCATGAAGAGAGAAGGGATGTTGAAGAGAGACAACCTGGAAATGTAATCCCCAAGAAATAGTACCCTTAAGATACCTCATAATTCTCTTTACAACTTGCCAATGATGCTCAGAAGTCTTAGACACGAATCGACACACCTTATTGACAGAAAATCTAATTTCTATTCTTGTTATGGTAGCATACTGCAAGGCCCAAACTATGAACTACTACAAGGAAGGATCAGTAAAATCTTCAAATCCAAGCTTAATCAATTTGCACCCTCCAACCATAGGGGAAGAGATAGAATTAGCCTCATCCATATTAGTCTTAGCCAAGAGATTTCTAATGTACTTAGACTAATTGAGAATGAGTGATCCATCTTTTTTTTTTTTGAACTTCAATTCCCAAAAAATAATCTAAGTCACCCAGCCAGATCTTTGAGAGAAAACGCAGAATTCAATTGAGATACAAGGGAGTGAATTGTTACTAGTAAGAATAATGTCATCTACATAGACCAAGGTGTAGATAATGGACCCTTTTTTCAGGATATACAAATAGTGATGGATCACATTTCCTAGAAGAAAATTTGAGGCTAAGAAAAGTAGCCTTGAGTTTATCAAACCAGGCTTTGGGTGCCTACTTTAGGCCATAGATGGCTTTGTGTAATCTGCACACTTGATGTTTTCTTGAGGAAATAAACCCACGAGGTTGAGACATACACATTTCTTCTTCAAGGATACCATTGAGAAAGGCATTTTTAACATCTAATTGTTGAATAGGCTATTTATGAGAAATGGCAAGAGAAAGAATGAGTCTAACAATTATAGGTTTGATTACAAGAGAGAAGGTCTCTTTGTAATCAAATCCTAACTATTGATGGAACCTTTTTGCAACCAGCCCGGCTTTGTACTTATTGATAGAACCATTTGGATTTTCTTTCACCCTAAAAACCCACTTGCAACCAATAACAACTTTGGATGATGGAAGATCACTAAAGTCCATGTTCCATTTTTAATGAGAGCATCATATTCTACTTGCATAGTTGTTTGCTAAGAAGAATCTCTCAAGGCATTTTTGGTAGATTTTGGCTCAAGATGACCAATGAGAATGGTAGGATTTATTGTAGGTTTAACAATACTAGATTTAGCACGAGTGCACATTGGGTTAGTATTAAGAGGTCTTTCTGAAGCAGGGTTAGTGGAAGAAGGTATAAACAAACAAATCCTGATTGGTATTTGGGTTGGTATTAAGTTGAATAAATAAAGAATCATTTTGTTCAGAAGGAACAACTGAGGAGGATGGGAAATGTTAAGATGAACTAGATGAAACATAGGTATGATTTGGGATGAAAGGTTATGGTGTAGGATTGGATGCAAGAGAAGGCTGATTATTGGACAAAACAGTAAGGATAAATGTATTGTCAAGAACATCAAAGGTGATTAAGCATGGCTTAGGAAACAAAGTTGGGTAAAGGAAACATAGCTCATTAAAAATGACATCTTTGGAGATGTATAGTCTTCCATCAACAACACAACACTTGTGGACTTTGTGAGAAGGAGAATAGCCCAAAAATACACACTCATGTGACCTGAATTGAAGTTTGTGCTTATTATAAGGTTTGACAAGAGGGAAACAAGAACAACCAAACACTCTTAAGAATGAGTAATATGGTTTCTTGTTGAAAAACTTTCAATATAACTTCATTATTAATGGCTAAGGAAGGAAATATGTTGATTAAATAGATGCTAGAAACAAAGGCATGATCCCAATAGTGGAGAGGTAACTTAGCTTAAGAAAGCAATGCGAGACCCAGTTCAACAATATGCTTGTGCGTGCACTCTACTACACCATTTTGATGGTGAGTATGGTAATAAATAAGTTTGTGTTTAATTCCATGATCACTTAAGAACTTGGTAAAGGGTCTGAACTCCCCTCCCTAATTAGACTGAACAACCTTAATAGAAGAATTAAACTGATTTAAAACCATAGTTTTGAAGAGTTTAAAAGTTTCTAAAGAGTCAGATTTGTTCTTGAAAAAATAATTTTTATTGATATTTGGCATATTACGAAGTCAAAATACAATTTTCATAGCATCAACACTAGGGTGACCAAGCCAAGAATGCCAAGTAGCAAAAGAAACAAAATTACAAGTGATTGTATTAACAATTGGGCTATTTACAACATTTTTATTGGAAGAAACATAATCAAAAACATTTGAATAACTCTTGGACTTGACATAGAAGTAAGCAATTGAAGGAACTGATAGAAACCATCTTTTCCCGCAACTCCTTTGAGTATAACTTGTTTAGAATCTTGTAATTTAACAAGACAAAAAGATGATAGAAATTATAATAAGAAACAACAACAAAACTAGTGAGAAAAACTTGAGGATTAGTTTGCTATTGAGAAACTTGGTGATTGGTCTTTGGAGGTGGTTGAATATAAGCAAACTGAGGTTAAACAATAGCAATTTATGGTTGAGCATTTCCATGTGAAGATAATAGAATGATGTACTGAATAGGTTGTGCATATTGAACTTGTTGTTCAGGCAAAGAAGAGGTCCAATGAACAAATTGTGTGGAAGCAACTTGAGCAGAAGTAGGAGCAAGTGAAGTTAGTGAAGGAAGAGTAGTTCTCCTTTAATTTGTGAAAACAGAATGATGCACCATGTCTAAACTTATAACAGATTTGACACTTCACATAGGCAAATCTAACTCAACCAGCACCTCCACGATCAGAGTTTCAACCACCATGACCATTAAAAAAAATGGTTTCCATTGTAATCATTAGAGGAATTGTCACCAAAGGAGGATTGAGTAGTCAGATTGACTTGACCCTAAGAATTAAGGTTCATAACAGGTGCAAAATTGGGATCATAAGCATTCTGCTAAGAGGAACTACCAGAGAGACCTTCAGTGAGATTAACTTAACCTAAGGCTCGTTTCCTTGATATTTCGATGCACGCTTCATGCTCTAACAGAATTGTCCCAACTTCATCAATCAAAAAGGGATCAAAATAAGTATTGATAATAGACACAAAAGAATCATACTCATCATGAAGGCCACCAAGAATCAGATTTAGAGGTTCAGATGTCGGCACTGATTCACCAATAGAGGTGAGCTTATTAACAAGATTCTGAACACAGAGAAGATATTCCCTAATGGAGCGATTATTAAGAGAGAGATAAAAGCTCCTTGTGAAGTTGTAAAACATGAGCTCGAGTAAGTGACTGAATCCTATCCCACAACTGCCATGAGGATTTGCAACCAATTACCCATGAAAGCATGTTATCGGAAATAGTAGACTGAAGCCACACAAGAACGAACTAATCTTGTTGTTCCTAAGCATGAAAACACATCAGTGACAGTGACGAAATCGTGATCTTCAAGCGACACATATTTCTGCAGAATGATCGGATTAACAAGATAATGTTGAAGACAAAATGACTCTTGATCACAGGTTCAGCTTTTTGGTGCCAAAGAAGATAGTTTTTCCCATGCAATTTTTGAGAAATTGAATGCACAAACGATTTTGAAGCACTTGCCGGCAAAGACAACGACAGAGAATTTTAAACAGATGCGGAAGCCATGAAAGAAAGCTAGGGTTCAATCTAAGTTCTGAATACCATATTAGAATGAGAGAAGAGAGAGAAAATTAAGATAGAGAAATTGTTATTATTCAACCCAACAACATATTACAAAGGTGATTATATAGTTGGATAACAACCAACCATCATAAGTGTCAACTAACTAGAGTTAGTTGATACAGCTGGCACAAAGTTGTCAGCATTAACATACTAAACAACTAACAATAACTACTAACTAACTGTCACAAAACTGTCAAGACTAACATACTAAACAACTAACTGTTCAGGGAGGTGAGGTAGGTGATGCTTCAAGTAATGAATACACATCAAGTAACTAAGAATAACATCCAAACAAAAAAATACAATCAAGTAATGAATACTCTTATAGGTTGAGGGAGGTGATGCTTCAAGTCATTGGGGAGACTCAATCTACTTTTATTAAAAAAAAGACAAATTTTGGAAGGGGTGATCATTGGGGAGACTCAATCTACTTTTATTCAAGCCATTAAAAGTGATTCTTTGTGTGTGGAGGGCTTTTGGGAACAGGCTTCCTACAAAAGAGAATTTGGTGAAACGCTTGGTGTAAGTGTTCAAGACCAAACATGTGGAAAATGCAATATAGAGACCGAATCAATGGAGCATTTGTTTTTCCAGTGTTTGAAATTTGTCACAATATGGCAATTTGTTTTTGGGTACAGCTTTATATACCCAGCAAAAGACTAATACACCATTAAAATTTTTTAAAATGGAAAAAATGCCCTTGTTTGTTTTTAATGGTGCTGATGGTGCTCACATTGTGTTTTCTTGTTGGCTTTTTTTTTTGGTTTGAAGTGTGGTGATATGCTTCCAGCATATAGTAGTTTTTAGGATTAATTAATTAATAAGTTGTTTAAGATTTAGTATATTAGATTAGGAATTGGTGAATTATTATTTAATTGCCTATTAATTTAATTTCTTAGTTATTTTGTCATTTAGGAACCAACAAGAGAGGAAAAGAAGCAAAAAGAGCAAGTCAGTGCTCTCGAACAAGTCACGCGATCAGCGTGGGACCTCATGTGATCAATGTGCAAGTGTCAAGATCAACAAATTCAATTCGAAGAGCCCACGCGAGTAGCGCCAAGCACCACGCGATCAGCGTCAGATGCTGAAACACAGACTCTCAGCTCGAACAAGCCACGCTGCGAGTCGCGCCATTCAATCAAAACTCAGGCATTCAGCTCGAATGAACCACGCGATCAGCGTGGAGATCCACGCTATTAGCGCCAAAGTTCCAGGACAGCTTATTTAACTCGAACATCCCACGCGATCAGCGTGGGATGCCACGCCAGTCGCGCCACGAACTCGCTGTTTCCTGATTTAAAAGATTTGAATTGATTTAGCTGGGAAAAAAATAGTTCCTCATTACTGGATTTAACCCTAGAACGTATGAGAGATAAAAGGAGGCCTCTGGATCACAAAGAAGGAGCTTTCACTGGGCATTGGGCAGATTTCTAAGGAAGAAGCCATTGAAGAACCTTGGGAGAAGATTGGAAGCATTGAGGATTTGCAGAACAACACTCTGTGTAACCTTTCCTTTTCCTCTGGTAATTTCTCTCTAGGGCATGTTAGTCATAGGAGTAATATCAATTCTGAGTATGCTTGGCTAATTCTTGTATTGTGGTTGAGCCATGAACCTATCAGAATTCCTCTATGTCTTGATTGGTTTTAATAAGAGTTATCATAATTGCTTTGTTTTATTCTGTTCTTCATTGCTTTATTCTTAATTGGGACTGGCCATTCTATTAAGAGGTTTAGGGTTAGGATTCACAATAGGGATATTGGGATTCTAGTTTCTGAATTGAGTAAAACAACAATTTATATATTGCCTAGGGATAGGGATGTGTAGTTGCAGCAATTTCAGGATGTATTGCTTAATGCTTGGTTTAAGAGGGAATCACTAAGGGATTAGGGTTTTTAATTTCACCAAAGGGTTAAATTACTAAGGGATTACGATTTCGCTACTTATAGGAGAATACATCAGCTGAGTAATTAGAAGTAATCGAGTTAATAATCAATCGAAGCATAGTAGGAAGGAATCATAGGGAATTGCGCTTAACTACAATCATCTCTCACTACTGCAGTAAAATCTAATTAACATTCACTTACATTCTTGTTAAACTTTTGTTATTTCATTTACACTACTTAAATACAACTCGACAAACTCTCTCAAACTCATTATTTGTCTTCCAATTTCTAAGATGTTAAGTTTACGTAAGATTGCATTCAATCCCTGTGGAGATGATACTCTACTTACTCACTTTATTACTTGAACGAACGGTACACTTGCCGATTTCGCAACAAGTTTTTGGCGCCGTTGCCGGGGATTGCAATAGCCAATTTTATATTAACTTTATATCTTGAGATTGGAATTTCTTTTGTTACTAAACTGCTTTTCTTAGTTTATGCGAGGTATAGTTAATCCTGGTCATCTACAGTACAACCCTGAAATAGAAAGAACAATTAGAAGAAACAGGAGACTAGCCAGAGAAAGAGAAAGAGAAGCAGAAATTTCTGATTGTGAATCAATCTCTGAATCCGACATGGCTGACTGAGGAAATAACCAGCCAAGACTGGAAGATGAATTAATGGAGGATATTCTGGCTCCATTGTTCACTAGACCAAACTCCAGTATTGTGAGACCACCAATGGAAGCAAATCACTTTGATATTCATCCTTCATTGATTACATTGGTGGAACACAGTCAGTTTGGAGGGGAAGATAATGAAGATCCCCATGATTTTATTGACAGATTTTTGAGAATCTGTGATACCATTAGACACCAAGGAGTGTCAGACGATGCTATAAGATTGAGGTTGTTTCCTTTTACAGTGAAAGGAAAGGCACTTAGATGGTTAGATAGACAGACCTCAAATAGTATAACCACTTGGGAAGAACTAGTTGCAAAGTTTTTCGCTCAATATTTTTCAATGGATACATATAATAGGTTGGTGAATGAGATCACCAATTTCACTCAACATGAGAGGGAAACTTTGTGTGCAGCATGGAATAGATTTCAAGAGCTGATTCAGAGATTTCCACAGTATGACATGTCTGTAGGTAAAAAGGTCCACATTTTCTTTAATGGTATGATACCTGAATCACGTCTTATTTTTAATGTTGCAGTTGGTGGTTCGATAAGATCAAAAACTGCAGTTCAGACATATGAATTGATTGACTCTCTAGCCCGTGATGAAAATGAACGCACTCCAATTCAGCCCAAAAGGGAAGTCATCCAGCTAGGGAGTAATGATGCAATGCTGGCTGAACAGAAAATATTAGCCCAGCAACTAGCCAATTTAAATGCAAAAATTGATAAACTACAAGTCTCAGCAGCCCAAGTTTCATCCAACAGAATGCCACCTACCACATGTGAGTATTGCCAAGGTGAGCATGAATCTAATGAATGTCCTATATTAGTAGGAGCTGACCCTGTACAGGTGAATGGACTTTGGTACTATCAAAGGCCTCAACAAAATTTCCAGAGAAATCAAAACAATGCCATGGGGAATAATTTCCAAAGGAGAATCCAAGGTGGTGGTTTAGATTATAAATCTAACAATTATTTGCAGCCTCCACCTATTCCACCCAAGGAACCATCAGAGCTGGAAAAAGCTATGTTGCAACTGTCCAAGACAACTAATGAGCGCATCCAGGCCACCAATGCCTTCATTAATGAGACTAGAGTTCATCATAAAAACCAAGATGCCTCCAATAGAAATCTTGAGAATCAAATTGGGCAATTGGCAAAACAATTAGCTGAAAGGTCTCAAGGACAGTTTCCAAGTGACACCATTGTGAACCCTTGGGAACATGCGAAAGCAATAATCACTAGGAGTGGAAAGACACTTGCATCTCCAGAAAATCCTAAGGTGAGTCAAAAAGAAGTTGAAGAGGAGAACACCATAAGGGAGGCAGCACAAGATGTAGAAGCATCCTCAAGTAAGCAAGAGAAAAATGCTGCACTTGCAAAGAAGCCTATGGATTTCTCTCGCTTTGAGAAGCCTCCTTATCCGGTGAAAAGCAAGCAACAAGCACAAAAGCAACAGTTTGCCAGGTTCTTAAAAATGTTTAAAAAATTGCATATTAACATTCCATTTGCCAAAGCTTTAGCTAACATGCCTAATTATGCAAAATTCATGAAAGAATTGTTGTCTAGGAAACATAAATTACAGGAATGTGAAAAATTGCACTTACTGAAGAATGCAGTGCTATAATACAGAGAAAGCTGCCACCAAAGCTTAAAGACCCAGGCAGTTTTAACATTCCAATTACAATAGGGAACATCAATGTAGGAAAAGCTCTATGTGACCTGGGAGCAAGTATTAACATAATGCCATTATCAGTTTGCAGGTCCTTGGGAATCACTGAACTAAAGCCTACAAGAGTCTCTCTACAACTTGTAGACCATTCTTTAAGGAAGCCTACAAGAGTTATTGAAGATGTTTTAGTAAAAGTAGATAAATTTATTTTTCCTGCAGATTTTATTGTTTTGGATATGGATGGTGAAAGTGAAATACCACTTCTCTTAGGTAGATCATTTTTAGCCACTGCTAGGGCTTTAATAGATGTAGAGAAAGGTAAATTAGAACTTAGGATGAATGATGAATCTATTACTTTTAATGTTTTTGATGCTATGAAAAATCCATCTGATGAACATGATTGTTTTAGGCTAGATATTTTGGATAATGTGATTAGTGTAGGTCAATTGGAGGAAGAAGAGGTGTTGCGACCATGACAAGTGCACCGATCGTTCCAAGTAATAAAGTGATAAGAAAGTATCGTCTCCACGAGGATTGAGGCACTAATATCAATTGTAATTTATAATTTTTAATATTGGAGAAGGAGTGAAATTGTTGAAAAGATTGGATTGTAGTTTAAATTTAATGATTGTGAATAACAGAATATTAAAACCATGTTATTTAAATATTAATCAAGACTTAAGAATAATTATGGCAAAGCACAATCACCGCAGTTCACTCTATGTACTTGAATTGATAATTTAACTCTTTTTAATGTAATTATTCAGATTTATGCCTTTATAATATAGCTAAACCCTGATTCCTCGGTCATTTAACCCTTTAACCTAAGTTAAGAATCCTAATTCCTTAGTAATTCCCTTTAGATTAAGCATGAAGATAGCATAACAAGAATCTGCAGTCCTTTATCCCTATCCCTAGGTAATATCGCAACTGTCACTCTACTGCGTTCAGAAACTAAAATCCCAATATTCCTATTGCGAATTATAGCCCTAAGTAATCTAATAGATTGATCAAGTCTAATTAGATATAATAATGGAAGGATAAAGTAGAGTAAAACAATTATAAGAAACTTTATTAAACCCAATTCAAGAAACACAGAGTTCACCTTGGCTTTTGGCTAAACCATAATTACAAAGGATTTAGTCACACATAATGATGTCTGGCCTAATACAATGTGAAGAAAGGAGAAAAGGAAGAAGCTAAGGTATGCAGAGTCACAAACCCCTCAATCTTGCCTCCTTCTTGTTCTTCTTGCTTCTTCTTGGCCTTGAATCTTTTTCCCTTTGATCTTGCCTTCTTTGCTCTGTTTCTCAGTGTCTAATTGATACCTAATGTGTCCTACCTAGGTTCAATTTATACCTAGGTTGTAAAACCCTAAAAACCCATCATTCTTATGTTATCTTTAAGCTAATTCTGAAATCCCGTAGCGCTCACGCGACTGGCGCGAGTTTCTAGTACTTATGGCGCGAATAGCGTGAGATTGGCGCGACTGGCGGGAGACTCCAGTGTAGCTGACGCGAATGGCGTGAATCTGGCGCGGTTAGCGTGAAATCCCAGCCTCAGTTGACTCTTTCTTTTGCTTCTTTTCTTGCTTTTCTTGACCCTAATCATCAAAATAGCATATAATCAATGATAAACATAAAAGTAATGAATTCTACACTTATTCTCACATTTATTCGCTTTATTCTTCCTATTTTCCTAATAAAACTATCCAAAAAACTATATATGCTAACAGCATATCAAGAGGAACTTGAAGAGGTGCTGGAAATTAGAAGCCAAGAAACCATACAAGAAGAGTCAGAAATAGCCATGGAGGTGCTGGAGAAGAAAGAAGATGACATCCCAGTTGGAGCACCAAAAGTGGAGCTGAAGGAATTACCGGAGACATTGAAGTACATGTTCCTAGGTGAGGGAGAAACATATCCAGTTATTATCAACAAAGGGCTGGAATTTTATGAAGAAGAACAGCTGCTGAAAGTGCTCAAGGAACACAAAACCGCTATAGGCTGGTCCATATCCAATTTAAAAGGTATGATTTACCCCATTTCAGACACTGCATGGGTAAGCCCTGTTCAAACACGTTCCCAAGAAAGGTGGGATGACAGTCATTCAAAATGACAACAATGACTTAATTCCTACAAGAACTATCACAGGCTGGAGAATGTGTGTAGACTATAGAAGGCTTAATGATGCAACCCGCAAGGACCATTTTCCACTTCCTTTTATGGACCAAATGTTAGAAAGGTTAGCTGGGCATGATTATTACTGTTTCTTAGATGGATATTCTGGGTATAATCAAATTCTTGTAGCACCAGAGGATCAAGAAAAGACAGCCTTCACTTGTCCCTTTGGAGTTTTTGCATATAGAAGAATGTCTTTTGGACTATGCAATGCGCCTGCAACATTTCAAAAGTGCATGCTTTCCATTTTTTCTGACATGGTTGAGAAAGGTTTATAAGTATTTATGGATGACTTTTCTGTTTTTGGCTCTTGCTTTAATTCATGTTTATCTAACTTAGCCAAAGTTTTAAAAAGATGTCAAGAAACAAATTTAGTCTTAAATTGGGAAAAATGTCATTTCATGGTAAGAGAAGGAATTGTCTTAGGACATAAAATTTCTGAAATGGAATAGAGGTTGATAGAGCTAAGTTGTTAGTAATTGATAAATTACCTCCTCCTATTAATGTTAATGGTGTGAGAAGTTTCCTAGGACATGCAAGGTTTTATAGGAGGTTTATTCAAGACTTCTCCAAGATTGCAAAACCTCTTAGCCAATTGACTGAAAAGGGAGTAGACTTTTGTTTTGATAAAGCTTGTTTAGATGCATGTAATATCCTGAAAAATAAACTTACCACTGCACCTATTTTAATTGCTCCTGATTGGACTTTACCATTTGAACTAATGTGTGATGCTAGTGCTTATGCAATAGGTGTTGTTTTAGGACAGAGGAAAGAAAAGCGGTTACATGTAATATACTATGCTAGTAAGATTTTGAATGAGGCACAAGTCAATTACGCCACTACTGAAAAAGAGATGCTAGCTGTAGTATATGCTCTAGACAAATTTAGGTCTTACTTGATTAGCTCTAAAGTTATTGTTTACATTGACCATGCAGCTTTTAAATTTTTAATGAATAAGCAAGATGCGAAGCCACGCTTGCTGCGTTGGATGCTTTTGTTTCAGGAATTCGATCTGGAAATCAAAGACAAGGTCAGAGTGGAAAACAAGGTGGCAGACCACTTATCTAGGATTCAAGACAAGAAGTTGCAAGATAATCCGGAGATAGAAATAAATGAATCTTTTCTTGATGAAGGAGTGATGGCAATCCAAGTCAGCCCATGGTTTGCGGATATGGCCAATTACAAAGCTGTGGGTGTCATACCTGAAGAATTAAATTGGCAGCAGAAAAAAGAAGTTTCTCCATGATTCAAAGAGGTATTTGTGGGACAACCCTTTTCTTTATTTTCAATGCACTGATGGGGTAATTCGCAGATGCGTAACTGAGTCTGAGGCACTTAAAATCCTTTGGCACTTCCATGCTTCGGATTATGGAGGACACTTTGGAGGAAATAGAACAGCAAAAAAAGTCTTGCAATGCGGGTATTATTGGCCAACATTATTCAAGGATGCAAGAGAATTTGTGGAAAAATGCGATAATTGCCAGAGGACGGGAAATATTTCTCGTAAAGATGAAATGCCACTAAACAACATCCAAGAAGTTGAGCTGTTTGATGTATGGGGGATTGATTTTATGGGACCTTTCCCTAAATCATACTCCAATCAATATATCTTGGTTGCAGTAGACTATGTGTCCAA
>CM023957.1:20138744-20203421 GCA_013407115.1 Glycine latifolia
TTTTTAATTTCACCAAAGGGTTAAATTACTAAGGGATTAGGATTTCGCTACTTATAGGAGAATACATCAGCTGAGTAATTAGAAGTAATCGAGTTAATAATCAATCGAAGCATAGTAAGAAGGAATCATAGGGAATTGCGCTTAACTACAATCATCTCTCACTACTGCAGTAAAATCTAATTAACATTCGCTTACATTCTTGTTAAACTTCTGTTATTTCATTTACGCTACTTAAATACAACTCGACAAACTCTCTCAAACTCATTATTTGTCTTCCAATTTCTAAGATGTTAAGTTTACGTAAGATTGCATTCAATCCCTGTGGAGACGATACTCTACTTACTCACTTTATTACTTGAACGAACGGTACACTTGCCGATTTCGCAACATGTGGTTTATGGTAGTGGTTCCTAGGTTTGGTGTTATTGATGTTGAAGGTTGTATTTTTGGGTGGTGAAATAGTGGTCGTGGAAGCCTTGAGGTGGTTGGGGTTGTCGGAGTCGCTGCTAGTGCTGTTGGAGGTAAAGTTTATTTTTCATAACTTACGGATTACATTATCCGTATGAAACAAAAAACTCTTAAAAAAGAATTTTAATTATTTAAAAATGATTCTAATTATTAAAAAAAAATAAGTAGCTGAAAAGAGATATTAGTTGAAATTTATGGGAATGAAATACTTGGATAGTTTGTCATAAAAATACTTTTTTTTTCTTGATTTACATAAAAAAAAAGTTAATTAAAATGATGAAATATTTATTAAAAAACTATTTTCATTATTAAAAAATAAGTAGGTTAAAATTGAAATTAGTTGTATATTGAAATGTATTTTTAGGATATCTTAAATTTTGTAATGAACAATTATGTTGATATTGTTTTATTTTGTAATATTGACGGTGATAAAAAATGTATAGGATTTGTTTGATAATATCACTTTAATGTTGTTAACTATTATTATAATGTGTTTGTTTTGTCACTTATTTAAATTTATTGTCATTTGTTAAGATGGACAACGATGAGTGGATGTATGGCAGTATTATATCTGAAGAAATTAATATGAATGAAGATATCACAGATGAACCTAGTGCATTTGAAAATATTAATTGTTCAGTCGATTGTTCTGCAGCCTTCAATCTGAGGTATTTATATTATTTTGAATTTGGTTAAATTTTTTAAATACATGATTTATGGAACTTAAACATTTTTTATCGAATTTTGTAGGTATTCCTTCCCGTGAGGATGTATTAAAATGGGCTAAAACTGTTGCATATGAGAATGATTTTGTAGCTGTCATAATGAGGTCAGACATGCCAACTAGAAAGAAGGGAAGGACATCATTTGTTTTAATTGGTTGTGAAAGGAGTGGAAAGTATAGAGCATTCAACAAAAACATGGTACCTACAGTGACTAGCACTAGAAAATGTAATTGTCTGTTTGTTGCGACACAAACCAGTCCCAGGAGGTGAAGGGTGGATGGTGAAATTATTATGTAACACTCATAATCATGTTTTGGCAAAGTCATTATGTGGACACCCATATGTTGGTTGACTAACAGAGGATGAGAAAATTATTGTTGCTGATATGACAAGATCGATGGTGAAACCAAAGAATATTGTTCTAACTTTGAAGGAGCACAATCCCAATAATTGTACATCTTTGAAGCAAGTAATGAATGCAAGATATACATACCGTGCACGTATCAGAGAAGGTAATACTGAATTGCAACAATTAATGAAGCTTCTTGAACACGACATGTATATTCATTGGCATAGCGTGAAGGATGAAAATGCCATACGTGACCTGTTTTGGACACATCCGGATGCAATGAAGTTGAGTAATGCATATCATGTTGTCTTCCTGATAGGTAGCACATACAAAACAAATAGGTACAGACTTCCATTACTTGACATTGTTAGTGTCACTCCTACTGGATGATATTCTCAGCTGCATTTGCTTATTTAGAAGCCGAATGTATAAACAATGTTGTTTGGGCCCTAAAACGATTTAGAGGCATTTTTATTAAAAGTCAATTTTTCCCAAAGGTCATTGTCACTGATAGAGATTCAACATTGATGAGTGTAGTGAAAATTGTGTTCCCTATGTCTACCAATTTACTGTGTCGGTTCCACATTGCCTCTCTTGGTACTTTTGATCAGTAGTGACATTCCAATTGTTGGAAAATGTTCATAGATCCAACACTACAAATGAATGAACAATGTCAATTTGTTATGGTCAAAGTTTTAACAAATTTATTCCCATGGATAAGTTTGAGAATAGTCAAAACCATTACTTGCAACAACGTGATATAACCAGCACGATGTTTCCCGTGGTGCTGACATGCATAGTTCAAATTAGCATACATGTGAACCAGAACTGCTGCACCCCAAGCATATCCTCCTCATTGGTCCAGATTGCAAAATGCCTCCAAGAATACCACATTGATATGTGTGGCATGAAAAACACTATGAATACTTCTCAAATACCAAGAGGGGGTGAATTGGTATAATCTTGACCTTTTAAAAAGCTTTATGAAATCAGAGTTTAAGGATCTTTATCACTTTTAAAACCAATACGACTTCAATTCAATCAAACCACTCAGTCCAAGATTCCAATGACAAAACCTGCACTTGTTGATTAAGAAAGAAATCACAATTATCAAAAGATCAAGATAGATGAAAGAGATATAATAATAGAATTCAACATAAGCACATATACTGGTTCACTTCTAAACAGAAGCTACATCCAGTTCTTCTAATCAAACAAGATTAGAGTTCTACTAATTCAAGTCTATTCTTTTACAAGCTCTTACTTGTGACTATCTTTATCAACCCTAGATAAAAAAAAATAAGAATTCTAACACCCTATTAGAAAACAAATCACAAAGAACCTGAGAACCCTACTCAGTTACTTAACCCTAGAGAACACTACTCTAGAAAGCTTCAAAGAAACTATTTGACCTTAGTTTACAACAATTTCAAACACAAACAATTATCTAGAAAGATTTAAGAGAAATACAACCTGTGATCCTCAATGAATGAATGAATATTACCAATCACTTTCAGGTTGCATGAATGTTAAAGCACAAAATCAACTCTCTTGAACTTCTTTTCAAAATCTTGTCTTAACTCATCTTCATTTATGAAGCATGTACTCTCTTCATCTCAAGCAAGAAATGTAATACTCAGAAAACAGTTTCTTGGACTATGAAAGCTTAGTAAGTGTTGGGTATATCATATTCTCAGATTATATGATCACTATTAAATCACAGACCCAAACAGCTTTAAATAGAAAATAGTTTTAACAAAACATAATCGATTAAAACGACATGGTAATCGATCATTTTATCAAATGTAATTGATTAATACGCCATGTAATCAATTAAAATGTTCTTGAGCCAATCTGGAAAACTGCCAAGAACAATGTAATCAATTAAAGTAATTGACTAAAGTAGTCTGGCTTAGTTTATGAAACAAGCCTTGGTAATCGATTATATATAATGGTAATCGGTTAAGGCAGTCATGTACAATTTCAAAATAAGCCTAGGTAATCGATTACCGATTGTGGTAATTGATTAAGGCAGTCAAGCATGTTTTAGAAATATAGCTATGTAATCGATTACGCTTTGCTTTTAATCAATTAAAGTATTCTTCATGGCTTTTCCAAAAAATAACATAGGCTGGTAATCGATTACTTATTGGTGTAATCGATTAAGGCAGTGCAGAATCTGATTTTTCCAATGTATAAGCCATGAGAAAATTCTTTCATATTACAAGCATTAAACCTTATGTTCTCTTTAAACATGTATGCATGCATATGAATATGCTTTATGCAATGCAAGGATCACAAGGCAAGCTTCTTGAATCAACTAGACAATTTACAAATGCCTTTCAAATTGATTGGCATGTTAGAAAGCTAAAACTCTTAAGTAACTTCAGCTTTTCCTTGATCTTCTTCCAGCTCCCCCTATATCCAACAGTCTCCCCCTTTTTAGCTTTTGATTATGCCAAATCTCAATTGAACATTTGTTGTTTGTCTCTTTAAGTGCATGAGAGAGATGAATGATAGGAGCTCTTAACCTGAAAGTTACTCAACCTTTTGCCAAAATCAAGTGTTAAGTATCCTTGCATAAACATAAATGATTTCTCAATTTGCTCCCCCTATTTTAGATAATTTCTCACAGAATTCAGAAAGAAATAGATTCATAAAAATATAAGATTCAATTATTTTTATTTTCTCCCCTTTGTTCAAGTAATATGTTCAATCAATTTCTCCCCCTATTTGGCTTAAACAAAGGCAAAAACATTGTAAGATCAATCATAAGTAAAGAAGGAAGAAATAAAAACTGAAATTGAACAATTCATTAATGGAAATACTGTGGTACAATTGCTAATAAAAATAGAATTGAAAAAAAGAATTTAAAAACGGAATTGAAAGACATAAAGTAACCACAAACACAACAAACATCCTAATCTAGGATCATCAAATCCATGTAAAACCATCCTAGACTCTATGTTTTCTAGCCTAGATTGAATTTCTTCTAAGGATGAGTTGGTCTCAGCCCTATGTTCATGATGTAGAGACAACATAGCATCCATCTTTTGAATCATTGCAGACTCAAACAGGTTGTAAGGCTGTTGTGCAGGGCCTTGTTCATCTTCTTCTTCTTCTTCAGCTCCCTCTTTAGCACTTCAGCTTGAGGTTGCTGACCAGCCATCTGCCATCCTTGAGGAGTCTTCACTAATCCAAGCCTTTGCAGATGCTTTGTCTTGATGAGGTTGGTGATGTTAGTTGCGTTGTCCACTATCTCAGTTGAAACATCAATCTTGAAATGATCAATAAAACTAGAGATTAATATAGCATATGGAAAGTTATAGCTGATTCACCTAGAGGCTTTCAGCATGGTTTCAATAAACACAAGCACCCAATTGATTTGAGTTGATGTTCTCAGGGCATAGACCAACTGAAGATCATCATCTGTGGCTTGGGCATGGTTGGATGACCTTGGAGTAAGAATGTAAGTGATTATGTAGTGAAGAAGCCTATCTTCACCAGTCATGTTGCCAATGTCAAGCCTTAGCTTCATCCTAATTTGAGGGTCTTGAAGCATCCCTCTGTAGGTTTCTATTTTGTTGTAACCTCCAATCTCTTCATCAAATCTCCTTACACCAATAGGAGATATACCAGCAACAGCCATCCAGACATCCTCATCAATCACCATGGGAATCCCCTTCACTTGAGAGTGAATGACCCCATTAATACTAGCTTTAGCACAGGTGTAAAACACCTTTACTAACTCAGGGTAAAAAGTACCCTTCAGCTCTAGAAATTTTCTTAACCCTTGTATTTCAAGTAGGGCAGGGAATTGGAATCCCTCATTGATGAACCATTCAAGGTCCACTTACTTAGGAGGCATAACCAGTTTGTGACATTGAATTGAGTGTAGTGCATCTTATCTTTTTCCTGTGGAAACCAATGATTTAGCCTATTTCCAGAAGGATTTGAGGATTCCCCAGCCTTTCTTTTGCCGGTTTTGATTTTCTTTGAGGTAGACATGATAGTTTAGGTTTGAAAGGAAGGTTGGATAGAGTTTGGGCTAGTGAAAGAGAAGAAGAAAGCTCAAAAATCTCAATGAGCTCAGAATAGAGAGATGGAATTCAGGTGTGAATTTCTCTCTTGTGAAAAGTTGTATTTATAGGAGTTTTTAGGGTTCAAATTTTAATTTTAATTTTGAATAACAGCTATTTTGAGTACCCAGAATCTTAAATGCTTAATTGCAAGTTTGAATTTTGAATTTATGATAAGATATGTCAGTTTAGATTTCCAAGAAATCTGTAGAAGTTACAGAAATGCCATAAGTAATTGATTACAAACATGTGTAATCGATTAATTCGTAATCAAACAGAGGCTCTACAGCATGGCCTAATCGATTAAATCGAAGTGTAATCAATTACTCTAGTGAGAACTCAACCAGAGCAGCACATAGTAATCGATTACCATCGTGTGTAATCGATTACTCCAGTAAGAGGTCAAAACAAAATTAACATGTTGTAATCGATTACCATGGTGTGTAATCGATTTCTCCAGTAAGGTTCTGATTCATAACAAGCTTTTTCATACATGTAATCGATTAATTCGATGAAGTAATCAATTACTCTAGAGCTTTTCAAAAATTTTCATTTAGTTTAGACACTCAGTAATTGATTATTTCGTCTAAGTAATCGATTACTTATTCAACAAATTGTTTTTAAAGGGCTTTCAATTATCAAACAATCGATTATTCCACTGTGTAATCGATTATCACAGTCAATTATGAAGAAACAACAATGTTTATGCAGCAGATTGATTATGTTTTGTGCATCAATGATATATGGTCATTAATTTGGTGAGTCATCAAATAGTAAGGCAATCAAAATGACATGCTAACATATGTTTGATTCATCAAGTATGTCTAGCATGTTTCTAAGTGCATAAAACCTATCTCTTGCCAAAGGTTTTGTAAAAATGTCAGCCAATTGATTTAAAGTATCTACAAATTCAATTGTACAATTACCCTTTTGGATATGATCCTTGAGGAAATGATGCCTTATCTCAATATGTTTGGTCCTTGACTGCATGATTGGATTCTTGGATATGTTGATGGCACTTGTATTGTCACAAAGCAGGGGAATCTCCTTTAGCTCAACACCAAAATCTTAAAGTTGTTGCTTCAGTTAAAGGCTTTGTGCACAACAGCTTCCAGCAGAGACATACTCAGCTTCAGCAGTTGATAAAGCAACACAAGATTGCTTTTTGCAATGCCAAGAGATTGGTGAGCTGCCTAACAAGTAGAATGTTCCACTAGTGCTCTTCTTATCCAATTTGCACCCTGCAAAGTCAGAATCAGAATATCCAATTAAGTTGAGAGATGCACCTTTAGGATACCAAAGTCCTACTCTTGGTGTAGACTTGAGATATTTAAGGATCCTTTTGACTGCAATAAGGTGTGATTCTTTGGGATTTGCTTGATATCTAGCACACAAACACACACTTAACATGATGTCAGGTCTACTAGTAGTCAAGTATAACAAAGATCCAATCATTCCTCTGTATTTTGACTCATCAACACTTTTTCCTTTGTCATCTGAATCAAGATAGGTTGATGTAGCCATTGGAGTTGCAACATCCTTGCTCTTCTCCATTTCAAACTTCTTGATCATTTCCAAGCAGTATTTGATTTGACTAAGTAAAGTCTCATTCTTCATTTGCTTGACTTGTAGTCCTAGATAGAATGTGAGCTCTCCCATCATTGACATTTCAAACTCACTCTGCATGGAGACAGAAAATTCTCTGCACATAGATTGATTAGTTGAACCAAATATAAGGTCATCAACATAGATTTGAACCAACAAGATAGCATTGCCTCTTTTCTTGATGAACAAGGTTTTGTCAACTTGTCCTCTTATGAAAGATTAGTCAAGCAAAAATTTGCCCAATCTCTCATACCGAGACCTTGGTGCTTATTTCAAACTATAAAGTGCTTTTCTTAATTTGAAAACATGGTTTGGATGTTTGTAATCAATAAATCCAGGAGGCTGATCAACATATATCTCCTTTTCAATGTAACCATTTAAAAATGCACTTTTAACATCCATTTGAAACAATTTAAAATCCATCAAACATGCATATGCAAGCAACAACCTAATGGCTTCTAACCTAGCAACTGGAGCATAGGTTTCATCATAGTCAATACTTTCTTTTTGGTTGTATCCTTTAGCAGCCAATTTAGCCTTGTTCCTTACTATGATGCCACTTTCATCAAGCTTGTTTCGAAAAATCCACTTGGTGCCAATAGGTTTATGAGAAGAGGGTCTAGGAACTAATTCCCAAAATTCACTTCTCTTAAATTGATTTAGTTCATAATGCATGGCCATCCAATGTTCATTAAGCAAAGCTTGGTCAATATTCTTTGGTTCAATCTATGAAACAAAAACCATAGTACAACAAAGATGATCTAGTAAAAACTCCCTTGGAAACTTCCCCAATTATATTGTCAAGGGAAAGATCTTTAGTTGTTCTCCAATCCTTGAGCTTTTGTATTGGTGTTGACTGTTCCAATTCATCATATGGTTCTGCCTTTTCCTTTTCATTTAGATCCTTGATTTGCATAAATTTTTCCATTGGTCCAGCATCAATATCACACTCTTTTTCCTCCTTGGAGGGGCTAGACTCATCACATATAACATGGACAGATTCCTTTACACACAATGTTCTTTTATTAAATATCCTATAAGCTTTACTTTGCAAAGAGTAACCAAGAAAAATTGCTTCATCAGCTTTAGAATCAAATTTGTCAAGAGAATCTTTACCATTGTTTAAAACAAAACACTTGCAGCCAAATGCTCCAAAGTCAGATATGTTTGGTTTCCTTCCTTTTTATAGTTCATATGGGGTTTTCTTCAAAGTAGGCCTTATGAGAATCCTATTTAAAGTGTAGCAAACCGTACTTACAGCATCAGTCCAAAAATGTTTAAGTAAATTTGTTTCATTTAGAAGGGTTCTTGCACCTTCTTCAAGGGATCTGTTTTTCCTCTCCACAATACCATTTTGTTGGGGTGTTCTTGGAGCTGAAAAATTGTGATTGATTCCAAATTCTTCACAAAACTTTTCAAAATACTCATTTTGGAATTCACCACCATGATCACTTCTAATTGAAACGATATTGCATCCTTTTTCATTTTGAATGATCTTGGCTAATTTTCTAAATGCTGTGAATGCATCACTCTTGGATCTTATGAACAAAGTCCATGTGTATCTAGAGTAATCATCTACAATAACAAGCCTATAGAAATTACACCCCAAGCTCATGGTTCTAAAAGGACCAAATAAATCCATATGAAGCAATTCAAAGGGTCTAGAGGTAGAAACAACATTTTTACTTTGAAATAAATTCTTTGATTGTTTCCCCTTTTGACAAGCATCACATATTTTGTCCTTCTCAAACTTAAGCTTAGGTAAGCCTATGACTAAGTCCTTCCTAACAAGCTTGTTCATATGATGCATGTTTATATAACTAGCTCTCCTATGCCATAACCATGTCTCATTAATTTTACTTACTAGGCAGCTAATGTTGTGAATAAATGCATGCTCAATGAATAGAACATATATGTTACCCTTTCTCTTACCAACATGGATAACCTCACCATTTTGACCATCACAAATTAAACAACAATTGTCATTCAAGGAGACCTTGAGTCCTTTGTCCCATAGTTGTCTTATGCTTAGGAGGTTGTACTTCAAACCTTCCATATAAAGCACATTCTTTATCTTTTTTTGAAGTTATAATCAATTAACAGCTACTATTTTAATTCTGGAAAAGCCATGAAGAACATTTTAATCGATTACCAACTACTCGTAATCGATTACATAGCACAAAACGAAAATCATGTTTCTCTGTCTTAATCGATTACTATGATATCCTAATCGATTACTTAAGTTCATTGTTAAATATGCATGACTAACTTAATCGATTACCACAATCTGTAATCGATTACACAAGCTTGTTTTACAACTAAACCTGTCTGCTTTAATCGATTATGACTCAGATTAATTGATTAATTTGCTCGTTGCAGTTCCCAAGTTGTGCTAAGAGCATTTTAATCGATTATTTGGCAATTTAATCGATTACATATGATAATTTAATCGATTACTTAGCACTTTAATCGATTACATTCTGTTATAAAAATTGGTTATAAATAGATTGAAGCCTTGCCTGAAAATATAACTTACATACTTCGATATTTCTAAGCATATATAAGCCTTCTCAAAGTTAGAAAGGATTTTGAGTTAACAAAGCTCTTGTCCCACTTTTTAATCTTCATGGTGTATTGAAGGATTTCTTGGGCAAGATTTTCAAAGAAGTTTTTGAGAGAAAGTTCTGAATTTGATTTGTACATTTCATCTCTGATTGGTAAACCATATTCATTCATATTCATTTGATCATTAGGTTGTCTCTCCATTATCTCTTGTTGTAAATTCATTTTTGTATTCTTGGTAGTTTGAAATTATTGTAAAGGGTTCTTTAAGCTTTTTCTAGAGTGGGTTTCTCTAGAGGGAAGAGTAGAGAAGAGTTCCCTATGTCTTGATCATTAGGAATCTAATAGGGTTTTAGATTTCTGTTCTTTATCTAGGGTTGATAAAGAATGGTTGTTGTAAAGCTTGTAAGTGTAACGACCCACCACGTCGCTACTGTATCACTAACTCACAATCATGGCATAAACTCATTTTAATAAAAAGAACACCCCTTTGGTTACTTGTGAAAACGATAGTAATTTTTGCGAGCATATAATGGCTATCAACATAGAATATACACGTAGATCAAGGTGCTTATAAAACATAATTTGATTATAAGTACAAAGATTACATCTCAAAATATACGTCTAGTGTTTTACAAATAGAAAAAGAAAATAACAGTTAGGGGTGTAATTAGCAAAACAAGGAGTGCATTCATTAAAACAAGGGGTACATCTAGCAAAGTGCAACTCCTGCCCGGGATCATGTCCATTGACATCCCGACAAAACACGGCGACTCCAAACAACCCGGTCTTCTCCCCAAAAGCACCTACTGTTGTCCATCTGCTCCCACGAACCCGGTTCGTGATCACAAGTACCAAACCACAAGGTACAACAAAACAAGGGTGAGTTCATCATATTAAATAACGAGTACAACAGGAAATAAGCACAACCCGGTCAAGAAACAACACGGTCATTAACATATCAATACAACATTCTAAGAATCCATCATATACCAACATATGCGGTCATCCATAACCATTTCATAAATCAACTCACAAAAATCTAGCATGATGCATGCTCCTGACTCAATCCTCATTATGCAATGTGGTACAATCCCAGAAATAGGCCATCCCAATGGTCAGATGATGCAGCAGCATGTCAGGGTCACTCTGTCGTGCACAGGAATCACCCCCCATGGTGATCAGCCAATGGGTGTCAAAAGGAGTTCCCAACAGACGTGGCACCCCAATACCTCCGTACCCTACAAGCAATCATCAACCCCATTTCCGCCATGCAAATGTCATATGTTACGTAGGCACCATCAATGTATGACTCGGCTAGGGACACAATCCTTCCCCGCAAGGCAATCCGTCATACACCTCATATGTAACATACCGCCCACACAAGGGCCTAGCGATGCACTGACCATAGCCCTCACAAGGTTTACCACCACCCAGTCCCGACATCTCACGGTTTACCATCCACACATGGACCCGATGATGCACTGACCGTGGTTCTTGCAAGGTTTACCACCACCCAGTCCCGGCATCTTGCTGCTACACATAGAATATCACCACGACACTATCAATGTATGACCCGGAACCAGGCTTAACCCGACCTGGCTGGGATAACGCCATACACCCCCGTGGGTATTTATGTATATCCAAACGCATTCCTCATCTCAAGCCATCACATAGGCCGAGTTCGAATGCCACCAATATAATCATAAACATCATCACAAACATGTACAAACAGGTGAACCGGTGTGAAGTTCGAGGTGTCCGGGTTGGCACTTGGACATACTATCACAAGGTAAGAATCCGAACGAGGTCGGTCAAGGTCAGTATAACGCGAACAAGGTCGGTAGGGGTCGGTCAGAGAAGTAAAGTTTGGGTAAGAGGAGGCAAGGGTAGCAAGACGGGCGAGGCCGGAGGAATTTGGTTGAGGTTCATAAGAACTCGGGTTTGTATTCCCCAATCTACACAAGGGCATAAGGGAACCCGGTAGCTCATTTCCCTAGAGTAAACGAGATCTGCCAGGTAAGGAACCCGGCAGTTCTCAAGAAAGGGTTTGGACTTAGCAGTTCTAAAGGGAACATCACATCCTAGGGTGAGGAACCCGGTCTCTCTATAAAGGGAAGGATGAGTTTCTAGAGATGACACGTGTATTGAAACCCGGTCGTTCTAGACGAAGGAACACCAGCTTGACCGAGTAGGGGAACCCGGTGACTCCTTTCCCGAGAGGACACGAGCTCATTTGAGTTAGCAACCCGGTAGCTCTTTCTTTGGTGAGAACTTGAGCTCAGCAGCTCTAATATATCATCCGAGTAAGGTACCTGATACCTTCTAGTAAGGAAAGCGAGTCTTAACAACTCTTAAGGGAACAACCTCGGGTAGGTGACCCAGTCTATAGGCATCCGCCAATAAGGATTAAGCTACGTCCTCCATGCGTGCATGCATGCTACGTAACCCACTCAACTCGGTCTACCCATCCCGGTAGCCGACATCAAAACGCGAGGGTTCATGTCTACGTGTAACCCGGCCAACCCATCCCGGTACTCATCACCTTCACGAACACTTCCGTAAGTGTCTTAGAAACCTTTCAGCATCAAAATGCCTACTTCGTACACATACACGAGAAGTTCTTAAAACATCTACTTCCCTTCAAGAACACCCAACATCAACACAAAATAACATTCAACAGATCTAAGACATACCACATCCCATTCCCGAAAGGCGTACCTTTTCTGGGAAAAGCATCACACACACACTAAGGACATACAGTTATCGTCACAGCTGGACTCCCTAGCCCCCAGACCGTGGTACTTAAAGCCATTAAGAAACACGATGAACTCCCCTTACATAAGCAGGAGTTCGTCCACGAGCTTCATGATGGTTTGTTCCTAACTTTTGCTCCGACCATGATAGTCTTCTTGGTGTCAGGATTCCGCAGCAGCTACGGTGGTTCTTGTAGGTTGAAGGTAACAAGGAAGGGGTCGAGAATGAGAGGTTTTTGGGTGAGTTTTAGAGAGAAAACAGAGGAAACGCAAAGGCAGAAGGAGGAAGAGTAAGCTTGTTGCAGTGCCAGCCTACTGCTTATAAACATCACTGACACAACATATCTTCTTAACGTGCTCAGCCAGCAACCACAGAACAGCAGAGTTGACTCTCGTCTAATACCCATCAAGCACACATACCAAGGCAAAAGCACTCAAACAAAAAGTTATAAATAAACAATTAATCAATCCACATAACACATGTAATCAATCAATATAACATACATCAAACATGCAGATTAGCAACTTATAATCTGGGTCGTTACAGTAAGAACTGAAATTGTATAATAATGGAACTCTAAACTAGTGTTAATTAGAAGAACTGGATGTAGCTTCTCTTGAGAAGTAAACCAATATCAATTCTTGTGTTGGTTTTCTATTCCTTAAACTCTTCTTGTTATCTTGATCATTAGTTCTTGGTATTATTTTCATTATTCAACAAGTTCTATTTTGAAGCAATTATTTTTTTCTGAGTGGTTTGATTGATTTGAAGCATTCTTGGTTTAATTGTGATTAAGATCCTATAGCTCTGATTTTCTAAATAATTTTTAAAAGACCAAGTTTAAACCAATTCACCCCCCTTTTGTTTATTGTGGGTATTCCTATTATTTTCATGATGCTCTTTCAAAATGAGTCAATTGATGATACTTAGTTTTTGAAAAGCCTATTTGATTTTTCTGTTTTGGTGGTACAAACTTTATTTTTCCAAAAGGTTTTGATCCATGTTTGTCACCCAAACCAGAAGTATCTCCAGCATACTTTTGAACACTAAACATTTGATTCAAACTACATTTTCCTTTATAGAGTCTTTTCAAAAGATCAACCAAGTAAGACTTTTCTGAGAGCAAAAGCATATATTTTTCATCTTGACTCTTTTTGTAATCATCAAATTCTTTTTCTAAAAGCTTGCATTTATCAACATTTGAAGATGATGAGGCACATACACATCCATTAGCTTTGTAACTTGAAACAAGCTTTTCATTTACTTTTTTCAAATTGCAAAGTTCAAATTACAATTCAGCAATTTTGGTAACATGCCATTTGAGATTACCTTTCAGCCTATTATTGGTTTGTGCAAGTTTTTGTGCCTCTTCATGCATCTCATGGAAAGCATCAACAATATTATCATATTCATAATTTACCTCAGATTCAGCACTTGAGAATTCTTCATCGTCACTTAATGTTGAGGTGAAGCAAACACTTGCTTCTTCATTCTCACGTGTGGATTTGAAGGTTGTTGAATCATTTTCTTCCTATGCTATGTATGCCTTCTGTAAGGTTTTAGATGTCTATGTGGGCATCTAATATAATAATGATATTATGATTAAGAGGAAAATGTGTTTTTAGTGAATCCGGGTTCGTGTTTCCGTAGTCAGCACTAACGAGGCATCCGAGTTCGTATGACCAAGATGGCCCGTCAAGGAGGAAAAAGGGACCATTATGAAGCGAGGCTGACATGGAGGAAAGGATGCAAGGTGGGAACCCGCATGAGGTCAGATAAGGTCGGTAGAGGGCAGAACCTTGGACTTGTGAAGTACCAAGGCAGGAGCCCAAATAAAGAACCTCGGGTTTTACATATGGCAAGATGGGACCCCGGACAAGGTTGTCTGGGCTGCTCATATCAAGTGGGGAAGTCATATGCGCTTGACTCGCCAACCCGGTAGTTGGTGCTTTCACAAGCTTACCCTATGCACGTGATCCACACTGACTATCAAGTCACTTGAGTGACACGTGTTGACTTTTATGATGTATACGACATGCGTCAACTCCTATATATATATATATATATATATATATATATAAGTAACGTGTGGGTGGTTCATTTCTTACATGACTCATTTCTTCCTCTGTCCCTTCACTAAAAGGCGCTCTTTCTTTCTCCGTTTCTTCGTTTTTGCCATTGACGAACAGGGGGAAAGCTTCTAGTTTCGGGGAGAGAAGATGATCTTAGGATGTTCGAGCTTGGAGAAACTGTTCTCTAGCCTCGTTAACAATTTTAGAGGTAAGAAATGTCAGTCTAACCTTAAAATCTAACCGTTACGGATTTTGGGCTAGGTTGTGATAGACCCTTTTGGGGGTCTGCATGTCACCTATGGGTGACTAGCTCTTGTAACCTGGAAAAGTATAGAGTTTCTTTACATGCAACGGGTGAGAACCGCTATTGATTACTTGCATGCATGTATGTAGGGCGTGACATTGGGGATTGTGGTGTTCAGATCCGCGAGGTTGAGCGAACCAGTGTAGAGCTTAGAATAGGTAAGCTCTCTGTTCTTGAGAGTCCTTCTCTGGACCACATTCCACCATACTCCAAGGGAGTGATGGTTATTGTATGCCATGATGCATGTATTGAAATTGTGTGTTACTGCTTTCTGATTGAGAACATGTATATGTTTTGCACTGTGATACTATGTTATGATGTATGAGATTCTTTGGCCAGTAGAATGTACAAATATGGACTTCCCTTAGAGCCAAAGTGATGTGCAACAACTCTAAGTGGTCAATTAATATATACGAAAACCTGAGAGAGAATGCCCATTAAGTTGGATGAACCTCTCTTGGAAGAGCCATATATGTCCGCGCAGAACCTGGAGGGAATGTGCCCATTAAGTTGGATGATCTTCCTTAGGTGGTGTCTGCCCGAAGTCCTGGGGGAATATGCCCATTAAGTTGGATGATCTTCTTCAGGCAATGATATACAAGGAATGTGCCCATTAAGTTGGGTGATCTCTCTTGATATATTTGTGTGATAATATACTTGTGATATCTTTTAAGAAAGCCGAGATGGCTCGCTTGTGTAATGCATGTTTTGATGCTATGTATTGTGGAAGTGAACCTGGGAGATGAGAAGCCTCCAAGGACCCGGAGTTTACTGAGATTATTATCTCACCCTGGTTGGGGATTATATGTTATTGTAGGTGATGAGCACAGAGAGGACGGGGGATCCCAGGGCAAGAGGCCCGGGTAGCAAGGCAATCTGAGGGACTCCGGGTGAGAGGCCGAGCCGGGACGGGTTCTGAGTGAACCTTAGATTATTTTTGGAGCATGTTGGCTCTGCTATTTGATATGTACTCACGCGTGTTTGTAACCTGGTTCTGAGGGGAGAGCGTACTCGGGGTCTTATATGTTTGTAAACTCGTGAACAGTTACCATACATAATGCAAAGCTATGTTATTTGTGGACATATGATGACTTCACTTTATTAGTTTCTTCCTAATAATTTTTTTAAAATTAATTACTGCGCTTAACGACCATAATGGAATGTTAACAACCGAATGCATACAGGGTGTTACACCTTCTTTGGTTTCCCATCTTTCTTTGTCTTCCTCTCACCTTGTTGCTTCTTCAAAAAGATTAGACATTCAGATTTTATGTGACCGGGATTACCACATTCGAAGCAAATGAAGTTTGAGGTATTGTTATTGTTGTTGTTGCTGTCATTTTTCCTATTGAACTTTGACAGCTTTTTGTTCTTGTTTCTTCTCATGAACTTGCTGAATTTCTTCACTATTAGGTTCATATGTTCATCACATTCATCTTCACTTGAGTCTTCTTCCTTTTCCACATGAGTTGATGTAGTTTTCAAGGCTATACTCTTGTGTTTCTTCTCTGCATCCTCTGCATGTGTTAGCTGTGACATTTCAATTTCATTCTCAAGAAGTTTACCAAAAAATGCAGCCATGGACATCTTGGATAGATCTTTTGATTCCTTGATTGCTGTAACTTTTTGTTTCCATGGTTTTGTGAGACACTTCAATATTTTGATGTTCAATTCTTCAGCATAAAAAATCTTCCAAAGACCAAGAAGATGGTTGACAATATGAGTGAACCTTATTTTCAGCTGAGAAATGTTTTCTATATTGCTTATCTTGAACATTTCATATACATGAATCATGACATGCTTCATTGACCTCCTCACTTCATTTGTTCCTTCATGAGTTACTTCCAACATCTCCCACATTTCCTTTGTGCTTTTACACCTAACAGTTCTAAAGAATTTGTCAGAAGAAAGAGAAGTAATCATATTTTTAGCTTTAAAATCATACTATACAACTTTTTTTTCTACATCCATCATCTCATCCCACTCCTTGGGAATTCTTTCATTATCAACAGTTTTTGTAGGGATCAAAGGACCTTTCTCAATTGCATTCCAAGCTCCGAGATCGTTTGATTGAATAAAAATCTGCATGCGATTTTCCAAAAGTTGAAAAGCTCTCCCTCAAACATCAGAGGAAGATTGAGAGAGGCTCCCTCTTTAAAGGTTATTTGTGTAGTATTCATTTTCTTTGAAAAGAAAGTGATCTTGAATAACTTTCAAGAACCAGCTCTAATACCAATTGAAAAACACATTGAATACTTCTCAAATACCAAGAGGCGGGTGAATTGATATAATCTTGACCTTTTAAAAAACTTTATGAAATTAGAGTTTAAGGATCTTTATCACTTTTAAAATCAATAAGACTTCAATTCAATCAAACCACTCAGTCCAAGATTCCAATGACAAAACCTGCACTTGTTGATTAAGAAAGAAATCACAGTTGTCAAAAGATCAAGATAGATGGAAGAGATATAATAATAGAATTCAACATAAGCACTTATACTGGTTCACTTATCAACAGAAGCTACATCCAGTTCTTCTAATCAAACAATATTAGAGTTCTACTAATTCAAGTCTATTCTTTTACAAGCTCTTACATGTGACTATCTTTATCAACCCTAGATAAAAAAAATAAGAATTCTAACACCCTATTAGAAAACAAATCACAAAGAACCTAAGAACCCTACTCAGTTCTTTACCCCTAGAGAACACTACTCTAGAAAGCTTCAAAGAAACTATTTGACCTTAGTTTTACAACAATTTCAAACACAAACAATTATCTAGAAAGATTCAAGAGAAATACAAATCACAATCATATTCTCTCAATTATGTTATTTCTATTCCAATTTAAAGAGTCTAAATTACAATTAAATCTTAGTGCCTCAATCCTCGTGGGAACGATATCTTACTTATCATTTTATTACTTGGAACAATCGGTGCCGTGTCGCAACAAGTTTTTGGCGCCGTTGTCGGGGATTGATTACGCTAATTTACTTGTAATTTTGTTCTTTAATATTGGATTTTTTGTTTTACTGATCTGTTTCTTTAGTTTATGTGAGGTTTAGTTGGACCAGAAGCTTTACAGTTTGATCCTAAAATAGAAAAGACTGTGAGAAGAAATAGAATACTAGCCAAGCAGAGACGAGAGACAGAAAAATCTAATTCAAAATGCGAATTAGAACCAGAGATGGCTAAAAGACCACCACAAGGGGAGGAATTAATGGAGGATATCCTAGCTCCATTGTTCACAAGACCCAATCCTAGCATAGTCCGACCACCAATCGAGGCTAACAAATTTGATATTAATCCATCATTAATTACTTTGGTGGAAAGAAGTCAATTTGGTGGAGAGGACGCTGAAGACCCACACGATTTCATTGACAGATTTTTGAGGATCTGCAATACAATCAGACATCATCAGGGTGTATCAGATGATGCTGTGAGACTACGATTATTTCCCTTTGCTGCTAAAGGAAAAACACTTCGTTGATTAGACAGACAAACTCCCAACAACATCAGTACGTGAGAAGATTTGGTTACTATTTTTCTCCCAGTATTTTTCTATGGAGAAATATAACAGGTTGGTGAATGAGATCACCAATTTTACTCAGAATGGGAGAGAAAGTTTATGTGCAGCTTGGAATAGGTTCCAGGAATTGATTAGGAAGTGTCCACAGTATGATATGACTGTGGGAAAGAAAGTACGCATATTCTTTAACGGGATGACTCTAGAATCAAGACTTATAGTGAATGTGGCAGCTGGAGGTTCAATTAGATTGAAGACAGCTATTCAGACGTATGAGCTAATTGATTCACTGGCTCGCAATGAAAATGAGAGCATAGCAGCTCAACCAAAGAGGGAAGTTATCCAACTAGGAAGCAATGACGCAATGTTGGCTGAGCAAAAGCTTCTATCACAGCAATTAGCAAGATTGAATGAGAAACTTGACAGGATGCAAGGTTCAGCAGTTCAAACTTCAACTATCAGAGCATAGCCACCTACTTGTGAATACTGCCAGGGAGATCATGAATCCAATGAGTGTCCTACCTTGGTAGGAGCTGATCCAGTGCAGGTTAATGGAGTATGGTACGATCAGAGAAATCATTCTAACTTTCAGAGAACTTTAAATTATGCTCCAGGTAATAATTTCCAAAGAAGAATTCAGGGAGGAGGTTTGGATTAAAAATCCAATAATTACTTGCAGCCTCCACCCATTCCACCTAAGGAGCCATCAGACTAGAGAAGGCTATGTTGCAGCTGTCTAAGACTACGAATAAGCACATTCAGGTTACTAATTCTTTCATCAAGGAGACTAATGCCTTCATCAGTGAGACTCGAGCCCATCACAAGAATCAAGATGCTTCTATCAGAAATCTTGAAAATCAAATTGGTCAACTGGCTAAGCAATTGACTGAAAGGTCTCAAGGACAATTCCCTAGTGACACTATTGTCAACCCAAGGGAACAAGCAAATGCAGTTACAACAAGAAGTGGACTTGTTACCAAATCTCCAGAAAAGTCCGATGTCATTCAAAGAGAGGTTGAAGAGAAGACCACTACAGTTTCTGATGAACAGGTAGTTAAAGTGCCTTCAAGCAAGCTAGAAAAGAAACCAATGGATTTTTCTCGTTTTGAGAAGCCACCTTATCCTATGAAGCTCAAGCAACAATGAGTTAAGAAATTAAAATGAGTTTTTTTATCATTTAAAAAAATTATGATTAACATAATTTTGTATAACTTGTTAATATTGCTCATTTAACTTCTTAATCAATACTTAAAGGACATTTATTAACATTTTTATAATAAAATTACGCTTATGGTTCATTGAAATTGAAGTCACAAATAGTGTATAATTGAATAAATTATGAAACTTAATTATGCATACCTTGAAGAAATTAAAAGCTAAGTTAAGAATGAAGTCAGAGTAAGTGGGAACATCATATTGCAGTTCTCTGACATGGCTCAAAAAGTATGTGTTGGAAATGTCATTGCTACCTAAAACGACAAAGAAAAGACCGTTGGCTAGGATAAAGTTTGTTCTGTCCTCTCCAACATGTCCTTTTAGCTTCGCTATGTATTCTTTGAACATGTTTAGTTGATCGGATAATGGTATAGCTGTCTGCTATAAATAGCAGTAACGTAAAGAGTTAGAAGAGGAACAGTAAAATTATTAATTTCAGAAACAATAATGAGTTGATTCCCACTAGAACCATTACTGGTTGGAGGATGTGTGTGGACTACAGGAGACTCAATGATGCTACTCGAAATGACCATTTTCCACTTCCGTTCATTGATCAGATGCTGGAAAGGCTAGCTGGTCATGATTATTATTGCTTTCTTGATGGGTATTCCGGCTATAACCAAATTCCAGTGGCACCTGAAGACCAGGAGAATACTACTTTCACATGCCCATTTTGAGTCTTTGCATACAGGAGAATGCCATTTGGCCTCTACAATGCACCAGCGACATTTCAAAGGTGTATGCTTTCAATTTTCTCTGATATGGTAGAAAAATGTTTGGACGTGTTTATGGATGATTTTTCTGTTTTCGGATCTTGTTTTGACTCATGTATAATTAACTTAGCTAAAGTTTTGAAAAGGTGCCAAGAAACAAACCTTGTTTTGAATTGGGAAAAATGTCATTTTATGGTTAGTGAGGGTATTGTTTTAGGCCACAAAATTTCTAAAAAGGGAATAGAGGTTGACAAGGCTAAATTGATGTTGATTGAAAGAGTTTCTTAGGTCATGCAGGTTTTTATAGGAGGTTCATTAAAGATTTTTCTAAAATTGGCAAACCTCTTAGTCAACTTTTACCCAAAGAAAGTGATTTTGTTTTTGATGAAGTTTGCCTTAATGCATTTAATGTGTTGAAGGAAAAAACTTACCACTGCACCTATTCTAATAGTGCCTGATTGGAATTTGCTTTTTGAATTGATGTGCGATGCAAGTGCATACGCCATTGGTGCTGTTCTTGGTCAGTGTAAGAACAAATTATTGCATGTTATATATTATGCTAGTAAAATTTTAAATAAGGCACAGGTTAATTATGCAACCACTGAAAAAGAAATGCTAGTTGTAGTATATGCATTGTCATTCTTCAGATTATGGAGGGCATTTTGGAGGAAATAGGACAGCGCAAAAGGTATTACAGAGTGGTCATTATTGGCCAACGCTTTTCAAAGATGCAAGGATTATGTGGAGAAGTGTGATAAGTGTCAGCGAACGGGTAACATATCTCGGAAGGATGAGATGCCCCTCAATAAAATACTAGAGGTGGAACTATTTGATGTTTGGGGAATTGACTTTATGGGACCCTTTCCCAAGTCACATTCTAATCAATACATCCTAGTGGCAGTGGATTATGTTTCTAAGTGGGTAGAAGCTGTTGTTTTACCTACTAATGATGCAAAGGTGGTTGTATCATTCCTAAGGAAGAATATATTTACTCATTTTGGAGTACCAAGGGCAATCATAAGTGATGGAGGCGCTCACTTTTGCAACAAACAATTTTCAAGTTTGCTTGCGAAATATGGGGTTACCCATAGAGTGGCTACACCTTATCATCCTCAGACAAGTGGACAAGTATAAATTTCCAATAGAGAATTAAAGAGAATTTTGGAGAAGACTATTGGAAGTTCTCAGAAAGATTGGGCAAAGAAGCTTGATGATGCACTTTGGGCATACATAACAGCTTTCAAAACCCCAATAGGTATGTCACCATTTCAAATGCTATACGGTAAGTCTTGTCATCTTCCTGTAGAATTAGAGCATAAGGCTATGTGGGCTACAAAATATTTAAACTTTGAACTGCCTAAAGCTAATGATAAAAGATTGCTGCAGTTAAATGAGCTTGATGAGTTTAGGTTAAATGCATATGAGAATGCTCGAATTTATAAGGAAAGACTAAGAAGTGGCATGATGGTTAGATTCGTCCAAAAGAATTTGAGCCAGGACAACAAGTATTACTTTACAATTCTCGTTTAAGACTTTTTCCAAGCAAATTAAAGTCCCGTTGGTCTGGTCCATTCATTGTACGAGAGGTGTATCCTTATGGAACAGTGGGAATTTCCCCACTAGACAATGACAGATCGTTTAAAGTTAACAGATGCCGATTGAAGCCTTATCATGGAGGACAAGTGAATAGAAATACTGTTTCTATACCTCTATTTTCTCCTGAAGAATAAAGATTTGATGCATCAAGCTAAGTGACATTAAACAAGGTGCTACTTGGAAGGCAATCCAAGGATTTCAATTGTTTAGTGTTTCTTTTGAATATTTCAATTATGTTTTTATTTAGTTAATCATTGATATTTTTGTTGATTTTAAAATTTTTGCAGTGTTAATTGGTATGTTTTTATTTTAAGTTAGTTAATTTTAGGAGTTATAGGTAAGTAAGTAGTTTCAATTTAGAAAAATTTTCAAAAAGCAAGCTGTGAACTCGCGCTGATCGCGCGAGCCTGGCGCCATTCGCGCCAGGGATACTGGATGTCCACGCGACTTGCGTGAGATTGGCGCCATTCGCGCCATTCATACTGGAATCCAGTGTGACTCGCATGGGGATGACGCGAGTCGTGTGACAAGTCGAAACTAAATTTTCAAATTTAAAAAACTGAAACCCTAGTGATAACCCCTATTGCAAACTCAGCAGCCACAACTCCTGGTTATTCACATTCAGAACGTGCAAGCATTGAACCGCCAGTAACTCCTATTCAGTTACAAATTCTCCTTAACTTCTCTTTATTCCAAAAAGCTTATAAATACATTGCGTTCTTTACATTATTCTCATCCATTCTCGCTCTAAGTCTGAGTAGCAGTTGAAAATAGACAAAGTACTTGTTCTTTCTTAAGTTCTTGCTATTTTTAGAAGCAACATTTGTTTTATTTCAAGTTCTTGAATTTGTTCAAATGGCTAAGGATAAGGTACATATTGTAACATCCCAAAAATTTGATTATGTTGATTATAGATAAAAAGAGAAATTACAAAAATGTTTGAAAACAATTGACCATATTACCTTTTCCCTGAATAGGAAATTACCATAACACCCTTGAGGTTAAAATTACCAAAATACCCTTAGATATTTTGGTTAGATATTTTGAAGTGGAAATGACAAAAATGCCCCTGGAGTAAGTGGCAAATTACCAAAATGCCCCTGGATATTTTGATTAGATATTTTGTAGAGAAATCTCTAGAGTCTATTATTCAATATTATCTTTTAGGTAGAAGAGTTCGAATTAAACTTTACTTCTTTCTAGGAAATGCCATGTGTGAAGTTATCTTGAAATTTGATTCTTCTTCTTCATAAAAGGTGACATATGTACACAAGGTGACATGAAAGGAAGAAAAATCTTCTCCTCTTCCCTTGATAATCACGTGAAAGAGGGAGTAGGAAGGGAGGATATTTCATGACTTACATACATGATATAAGGACAAGTGGAAGACACTTGGAAGAAAGACATCATGACTTAGGAGATTTTTGTATAAAGTGGAAAGATATTTAGAAAGATTAATTATGAGTTTAGTTAAGATGCAATGGAATAAAAAGAAACAAAAACATAAGACCAAGCAAGCTTATACGTGAGATTTGAAGCTATATGGAAGTGAAACCATGTGTAGGTTAACGTGTAAGCTCTAGAACTTTGTATAAAAGATAATTTTGCAACCAAGCTTAGAAAAATCAGATTTGCCTTCTTGAAAACTCCATTCCACGTGCACATGTTTCTTCTTGCTTAGTAAGCATGCATTTAATGCATAAAATTAAAATATCTTTAGGTCATGATTACTTAGTTACTTTGGAACCAAACCAAGGACTAACTAAGTTACATCCTAACTAATTTCTTTACTTCCTAACCAAAATGTTTTCTATAAATACCCCCTTTAATTAGAATTCTGCACAAGACATATCTCTCCCTCAAACTCACGGCCATCTCTCTTTCTTTTTCTCTCCACACTTTGCTTCATTCTTCTCACTTTTTTCTTGATATCAAAACCGTATCCTTTCACTTCTATTGCCTTCTTCACCTTTCCAAAACATCAAATACTAGACAAGACTTTCATTCTTTCAAGACCTTGAGGTGCAACCAAATACTTGGAGGAATTGGAAGAAAACTTGTTTGAGGTAGGTGAAAGTTAGGTTTATTTATCATTTGATTCTTGAGATTATTCGTATGGCTGTAAGCTGAATTTTGGACTGTTTTGAAATTTCCATATCTCCCTCTATACTTAACCAAACGAGATGTTTGACCACTCATTTTAAAGCTTAGGATGTCCTCTATGTTGTACTAAAATATGAGACCAAAATAAATTGTGAATCATTCCCAGAAATTATTTTAACTCAAGCTGTCCGAAACTGTCCACACCCAAATAGCTTCTGCCATCTGTTTTACAAAAATTTTTCTCTCTTATTTCTTACTCAAATAAGGTGTATGATGTATGGAATTAAAGATCTAAATTTCAAATATAACATATAAAAATTTCATGTAAAACTAGAAGTTTTACTGCTTGAAATCGTGAAAACACTAGGAGATGTTAGTGTGGAATTTTGAGACTGCTGGCAGATTTGAAGTTCTATTTTTAAAATGTTATATCTAGAGTTTTATAACTCCAATTGAGGCATGTGATACCTTTTTAGAAAGTTTAGGAAGTCTAGTTTAACATATTAAAAGATGAGAATTTAATGACTGTTAGATGAGTATAGATTATAGGAAGAACCGAATCATATGTAGTAAGAAATCTTGTTGTTATGATGTTCTTTGTTATGATTTTCTTTTGTGATGATGAAATCTTGATGTTTTGTGACATAATTGTATGACATGAGTTATGTAGCTTTGCAGGTCATTGAGCATGTCATGTGCATTAAGAAAGATAAAAAGATAAGACCTGAAGGGTGATACGGTTAAGCCGAGCACGACCCTGAGGGAAAGACTAAAGAAAGATAATGCCTGAAGGGTGATACGGTTAAGCTGAGCACGACCCTGATGGTACCCAATGGGTGATACGGTTAAGCCGAGCACGACCCTACGGGAAAGACATATGGGATCCCAAAGGGTGATACAGTTAAGCTGAGCATGACCCTGCGGGAGCAACCTAAGTCTAGTAATGAGCTCATTGTCTAGTTTAGGGTATTAAAGAGGAGAATAACAAAGGTAAGCTATGCATTGACATGATTGAAAATGATGCTTGCATTAATGATGAAGTATGAGATTATTTTTAAGTGTTTGTAAATAAAATGAAACTACTTCAGGATTATATGTTTATGAAATTAAAAATCAACTATAATTGTTCACATGTTTTCTTAATAAACCGAAGTACCTGAAATGATGACGATGACGCTGTATGATAAGTAAATTTTCACCTACTGGGAATTCTTTGGAATTCTCACTGTTTTAGTATGTTCTCGTGTCATTCCATACAAGTAAATCGAAAGGAGGAGCTACAAAGTGAGGACAAGTTGGAAGATTTCTTTTAATGTTGCGGACTTGTAGTATTTTGTTATATGCTTTGTAATATATGGACATTACTATTATTGAAGGGAATATTATTTACAAGTTATTACTAAGTTGTAATTTATTAAAGAGACCAAAAAGTCTCTACAGGCTCAATATAAGCATAATTTTCTAATATTGAGATAAGTTTTTATCAATCGATTTTGGTTAAAAATTTTACGTTAGAAAAGTTAACATATTCTAGTTACTTATTATGACCTAGGCATAATATAGTAATTGGAAGGATGTTACACATATTACTCTTGTTAATCTTTGTCATTTATATTCTTTAGGGTTTACATTAGTATGCATGATGGTTAGGATTTATTCTGAAGATGATTGATAGAGATTTAGGACAAGAACCCAGCCCACGCGAGGAGTGGTGCGAGTAGCGCCAGCTGGGATTTAGGAGTTTTTCAGTTCTGCAGCCCACTTGACTCGCGTGAGACTTGGCGCCATCCGCGCCAGCTGCAGATCAAATGCTTGCTATTTTTTATGATCAATGGCTAAAGGGGGATTGCTTTGATATGTCTTAATTCTTAGATTATAACTATGATTATATGTCAATTCTTAGAAATTAAATTAGCATGTTTAGGACATAAGAATTTTGAATTGGATGGTCGAATTGCTAATTTGATTTCAATGATCATACTAGGGTTGTTTTCAGAATTAAAATGTATGTGGCTTTGGTCAAGATAAATTGAGACTCGGAGTAGGAAATAAAATCTGGGAATGGCTAGGATGTTATTCTTATTATTTTGTTCTCATTCTATTTAAGGATTTTATTTCCTAATCATAATGATAAAAGCCTGTTTTACTAATCTTCTTAAATTATAATTGAGTCATATAGAATCAAAATTAAATCTGGGAATTATAGGAGAAAATTTATTTGCATATTCATTATCAAATGCTTTGTTTAATTCCCAAAATATGATTATGTTATGACTGTAATTTCTGTTTGTTATCCTGAAGTAAAGAAATATTAGAGATATGACTGCAAGCAATCTGGGAATTCATAGCTTATTCATTGTGAAATCTTTCTGAGTTTCAGGGAAAGAAAATTGAAAAGGAGGAGAAGAAGGGTGCCACTTCTGGTACCAAGAGGGCAAGGAACTCTGATTTTGATGCAAATCGGTTCCGCACAATTGACTATCAACAGAGATATGAAAACTGCTATGCACCGAAGAAAATGATTCCGGAGAAGAGGATCGATTGGGAATTCTTGCCTGACGATTCACCTATCTTGGAGGTGATAACTAGGAGAGATTGGCAGACCTTGGTGAGTTACGCTAAACCAAGCTCTAGTGCCATCCTGAAGGAGTTTCTAGCCAATGTTGATAGAGAAATGGTGGAGAGAAGAAGAGTAAGTTGGGTGAAAGGGGTTGAAGTCCCATTCGATGACGAATTCATTGAAAGCTTCTTGGAGACTAGCTATTACAGTCTTCAAGCATGTGCTTTCATTAAGAAATTTAACAGGATGCAGCCCATCACCAGTAAGAACGTTTATAGAGATGATATGCCTCAACTTGCAGATGAGATCTGAAGAGGCATTACGGGGTTATACACTGCTTGGAAGACAAAGGCTGGAATGGATTATGTGCCTGAAAAGTTGAGGAAGCAAGACCTTACTGGAGAGGCAGAATTTTGGCATCAATTTAACAATCATACTTTCATCCCATCTACAAACTTGACAGATGTGAATGTTGAAAGGGCCATTCTTATACATGTGCTGCTGGGAGATGATAATCTCAACATTTCCAGTTTCTTGTCTGATAGGATACTGCACATGATCCAAGATGGTAGCAGTAAGTCTCTCATTGCCCATTCCTCACTTATTTCTCATCTTTGTATAAAGGCAGGTTTAGAGATTCCTGATGAGAAGCCTGAGGATGTAAAGATAGCCTCCGTCATGACGCATAAGACTTATCTGGCTGCGGTAGAGAATGCGTGGCAGGAGCAACTGATTTGAGCTTCAAGGTTACAACCTGAAGAAATTGCTGAAAGGAGTCCCTGTGGTGAGGTTCCTCAACCAGAAGTTTGAGCACTGCCACCGTCTTCTTCCACTACCGCTAGAGCCCGACGTCATGAGTTGGTCTATGAAGATTCTCCAAGTTATCTGTAGATCCAATCCCACTTGGAGCATCAGACTAAGTTGATGGAGGACATATGCAGGCATTTCTCCATTGAATTCACTCCTTACTAGTCACAGCAGCCAACAGCAGCCCATGTTTCTCCTGGACCTTCCCATCCTTCTCATCCATCAGCAGCACCTGTTGCAGCATCTCAAGCCACTGATGATGACACTATGGAGGCCGAGGAGTGACATTTTTCAGAAAATTGAACAATATTTTAATTGCTTTTCTGTTTTTATGTTTAAGTTATTTTATTTCATTGCTTGTGGAACAATTTTAATTTGCAGTAATTTATATTATGGATATGTTTGAATTAGTTTTAATTTTAGTTAAATAATTCTGTTTAAATTGATTTTGGTAGCACAAAGATGACTTTTCGATTAATGCAGATATGTGTTTCCCTTAGAATGAAAATTTATTGCTGGGGACAACAATGTTTAAAATCTGGGAATGGGGAACGCATATGCGTTATTTTTGAAAAATCATACTTGAAGAAACAATTGATGTTTAACAAAATTTAGAATAAATTAGAAGTTAATTAGAAAATAATAAAATTTTTTGAGAGTAAATTAGAATTAAGTTTAGAAATTAGTTTGATAATTAGTCTAGTTTAGTATGTTTTTTTTAGAATTAGGTGAATAAATGTTAGAGTATGTTATGCTAATTTTCAGATTTGGAATTGCTTATGCAGTGATAAATTGGATTGAATGATGATTGTTTTGGAAATATATATGAGATAAGTAGAGTATAGATTTGCATAGTACATGATTAGAACTAGGTTAGTTTTTGTGATTGAAGTACATTATGAAAAAGGATAGGATACTTGATAGGAAATCAAAAGAATCAAGCTTGATACAATAGCCTGTGAGGATTGAGCCTATATACAGAAAATTTTCTTTTCAGAGTGACCTCACTATGAATAATACTCTAGAACTTGACTTGGTTCTCTATAATATTTGCATGGTTGATATGATAAAGGCATTGTTTTTTTTTAAGCTAGAGCCAAATGACCTTACCTTAATAATTTTCCATTGTTAATACCCTTTGAGCCTAAGCCTTTTCTATTCATTCACCTGACACTTAAAACTTATCTTTGACCATCTTATTTGAGATTGGAAGAAAGGAGAGTTAGAATCAAGTCTACTAGATATGGAAAAAGAGAGAGTTGAATGTCCATAAGAAAGGAAAGAAAAGGGTAAGAGGAAAGACAAAGTTACCCAAGAAGACAATTCTGGTTTGATGTTGAAGTGCCAACAGAACAGATCTGGCAAAAACCAAATCTAGAGAAGAATCCAGTTGGGAAATAACAAGTCTAAAATACCAGTTGGTGGATCTAAATATATTTTCTCATTGTTCTATTCTATTTGTTACAGTGTTTTGAAAAAGGAAAAATAAGAGAAAAAAGAAGATAGAAGAAACAGAGACAAAGAAAAGATCAGATGTATAAAGATAGACATGAGAATAAGAGGGGTAGACTGGTTAAGTGGATTTAACTAATTCTAATAGAATCCAATCTCAATTTTAGCCACTATCCAAATTATTCCTACCCCTAAGCCAGGCCAAGTTACAACCTTGAAAAGACCTTTTGATTAACTGTGTATTTATTCATGTTCTTATTTTCAGGAACTTGAGAATATAGTCAAGCCTATGGTAGTATTATAGCTTTGGAGGAATTGAGATATTATATTTATCCAAAACACTTTAGTGATGAGTGATTTATATCTCTAGTGAGGGGTATTCAAGTTAAGATTCTATGTTGATAGACTTGAAAAGTATTCTTGAAATTTTCATATGGAATTCAATTGCATTTAACAGAATAGTTCTAAGATTGTGTATGTGATGATATGCTTGATTGTTGAATATAGTTTCCATTGCAATAATGTTTTATTTTATTGCTGAGGACAGCAATATCTAAATCTGGGAATTATTTGATATGCTGCTAGCATATCTAGTTTTTAGGTTAAAAGCATTAAGAAACTAAGCATAAAATGTCAAATACATGCTAGAATAAGTACAAAGTTCATCATTATTGTGTTTATCACTGATTTTCTGCAGTTTTGATGTTAGGAGCCAAGAAAAGGAAGAAAAGAAGCAAAATAAAGAGCTAAGGATTTCTGGAATCTCGCGCCAAGGCCACGCCAATTGCGTGGGACTTACTGGAAGCTAGCGCCAGTCGCGCCAGAGCCACATGGATCGTGCTACATTTACTAGAAGCTGGGGCCAGTCGCGCCAAAGCTCGCGCCAGCTACATAGACAACGCTGGGAAATACAAATTAGCTTAAAGATAACATAAGAATAAAATATATTAGGGTTTTTATGACCTAAATATAAATAGGAAAGTGGTAGGACGTTTTGGGGGACGAACACAAAGGCAGAAACAAGAAAAATAGGCATTGAAGGAGATCAAGAAATGAGGAAGATCAAGAAGAAGGCCAAGATTGAAGGGTTTGATTATTCTTCATTCTTTGTATTCCTTCTCTTCTACCTCATCATCATTGTATTCAAGCCAGACATAATCATGTCTGACTAATTCCTCTTTGATTGTGGTTAAAGCCAAAGCCAATGTGAACTCTTATGTAATTTGAATTGGTATTAATATAGTTTATAATAATTATTTTGCTTTATCTTGTTCTTTAATGACTTTTGCCTCAATAGACTTTATCAATCTGTTAGGGTTCCAAGAACTAGGATTCACAATAGGGATATTGGGATTTTAGTCTCTGAAAGCGGTAGAGTAACAATCTTTACATTACCTAGGGATAGGGGTGTAGAATTGCAAAGAAATAAATATATCAGCTCAAAGCTTAATTTAAGAAGGGATTGCTAAGGAATTAGAATTCTTAATTAGATTAAAGGGTTAAATGACCGAGGAATCAGGGTTTAACTAAATTACGTAAGATATATCCTTTGAATAAATAGAGTAAGCAAAGTTAATAATCAATTTAATTACAGAAGTAGGGATCAGAGGTGATTATGCTTTAACCACAATTCTTCCTCATTATTGCATAATTTTAAGTTTACATCACGTTTGAACTTTATTAATTTTAGTAGTTTCTTAAACCCAAATCACAATCATATTCTCTCAATTATATTATTTCTATTCCAATTTAAAGAGTCTAAATTACAATTAAATCTTAGTGCCTCAATCCTCGTGGGAACAATATCTTACTTATCATTTTATTACTTGGAACGATCGGTGCACTTGCCGTGTCGCAACAACCACCACTACTCAATTGCTTAGAGGTTAGGTTGGGGAGATCACCTGGTAGATGTTGGAGGCTTGTTTCCTGGACAGATACTTTCCTAGGGATGCTAGAGAGTAGAAATAGGCGGAGTTTGACAGTCTCGTTCATGGGAGCTTGACAGTGGACGAGTACTTGGCCAGGTTCAATGAACTAGCTAAATATTCACATTTCAGGAGATCCTTGCCTGATGATGATGTTCTTGCTGCTAAGTTCCAAAGGGGGCTTAAGGAGAGCATAGAAGAGCGATTTGCAGGTAGTGGATCCCGTGACATGGATAGCCTGGTGAGGCAATGCCGCCAGTGGAGGATATGCTTCGCAGATGCCGAGGCAATCAGCTTACTCCCTCAGTCAGACAGGAGGTGAGGAGGCCCAACAGTTCAGGCCCACCCAGTAAGGGTAAGGGCAAAGATCTGAGAGTCTCTACCCCATCAGACAGATTTAAGAGAGGCTCTAGGCAGAGTGGCTCAGCATGGAGGCGACCTCCTCCCAGATGTTCAGCTTGTAGGACAGAGCACTGGGGAGTGTGTCCCACAGGCCAATTGGTGTGTTTCAGGTGTGGCAAACCAGGCCACATTTCTCGTTAGTGCCCGCAGGCAGGGGGCCGGGCACTGGCTGCTCCAGTTATGACGGCAGCACCCACAACAAGTCGGGTGTATAGAGTTGATGCCAAAGAGGCAGCCAGAGCTCTTGACTTGATCAGAGGTACTATTCTGATTGATGTTTATGATGTGAGAGTCTTGTTTGACTCTGGAGCTACACATTCATTCATCCAGGAGATGACTGCATTTGGGCTAAATTTGCCCATGATTAGATTTTCTCCTCCGGTGGAGGTTACCACGGCATCTAGTGAGAGGTTCCAGGTGAGCATGTACTGCAAGGATGTGCAGTTTCAATTTGATGGCAGAGAGTATACGATTGATTTGTACTGTCTAGCTATACCCTTGAGATCATTCTGGGTATGTATTGGTTGGCCAAGTATGGCGTGATGTTGGACTGTTGCAACATGAAGGTTGTTGTGCCTTCTGATGGAGTTGGTTTGAGTTCCACCTCTTTCCTATCAATTTTGCAAGCTCACAAGGCAATCAGGGAAGGAGCTCAGGGCTATATCTTCTCATGTGTGACAGAAGATAAGTTGAGTGTTGATCTGTCCAGATCCCGGTGGTGAGCGAGTTCGTGGATGTATTTCCAGAGGAGATTACGTAGCTACCACCTGAGAGAGAAATTGACTTCTCTATTGATTTGGTTCCTGGTGTAGGGCCAATATCTATAGCACCTTACTGTAAAAGATAGGAACACTTCACACTTAACCAAGAGGGGGGGTGAATTGGTTAGGCTTGGTAAATTAAAAATTCTTTTAACAAAATCAGAGTTTTCCTTAGGATCTTTATCACTTTTAAAACCAAGAATACTTATTCAATCATATACTCAGCCCAAGGTATGCAATTGTTCAAAGTAAAATTGATAAGCAAGACAATACACTCAATATCTATATAGAAAAGGCAAGCACAAGACTCAAGAGATTTATACTGGTTCACTTCAAACACTATGAAGCTACATCCAGTTTTCTTCCATTCAACACTAGAATGGAGTTTCACTATTGCAATTTTCTATCTTACAAGTAATTACAAAAATCTCTCTTTATCAACCCTAGACAAAGTTCAGAAACCTAAAACACTATTAGGTTCTTAGAGATCAACACACTGAGAATCCACTCAGCACACCCCTAGAGAAACCCTTTCTCTAGATTACATGCAAGAACCTCAATTACAATAGAAATTCAATTACAAATAAAAACAGAGTACACCTTCAAAGCTAAGGAAAGAAATCACCTGATGATCCAATGAATAATGATGCACATGAATGAGTGAATCAGGTTTAAGAATCAACACAAGACTCAAAAAAGCACATTCCTCAAGCTTTGACAAGAACCTTCTTGCTTCAAGACACAATCAATAACCCATATGTATTTTGATGTAAGCAAGAACTCCCAGAACCCAGAAAACCCCAAGAAAGTATTTAGAATGTTTTATGTTAGCTCAGAATTCGAAATTGACAAGTTACAAATCAAGCACAGAATGGGTTCTATTTATAACAAACATTTCTAACTGCCAGTGCCTAATAATCGATTATTTATCATATGTAATCGATTAAATAAACCATGTAATCCATTAATATGTTCTATAGGCTTCTGGGTCATGGCAACGAACCAATTAATCGATTATTCCGTATCGTAATCGATTATCACAGTGAGCTCTAGAAAAACTTGAAGTTCAGAATGCAACTAAAAAGCACTGTGTAATCGATTACTGTTTTGTGTAATCGATTATGGCAGACAGCTTCATAAAACAGGGATCAGCCAAATGAACTATGTAATCGATTACTGATTTTGGTAATCGATTATTGTATAACAAATAGTTTAAGCAGTAGTGTATAATGTAATCGATTACAAGTATTGGTAATCGATTAAGGCAGTGAGCTATGATTTTCTATTTGGCCTTTGTAATCGATTACAGCCTATTGGTAATCGATTAAAATGTTTATCAAGGCTGTTTTATAAGTAAGCTAAGGTCAAATAATCGATTAATCCGATAAGTAATCGATTACATTGTTCTTGATAAGTTTTCCAGAAAGAGCTAAGAACAAAGTAATCGATTAAATACATAGGTAATCAATTAAATAGTGTAAAATAGTATTTTTCCAAAAACCTAAGTTTCAATTTAAACATTTAATCAAATTGTCAAAGCCTTGTTAATTCTATGACTCTAATTGAAAATCTAAATGAATGATATGAATGCAATGCACTTGGATCACCAGAGATGCTTCTTTCTTTACAATTAATACAAGTTATTCTTCAAGTCTTCAAGGCATGTTGAAAGCTCAAAACCAGGCTTGATCTCTTGTCCATTCTTCAAGTGCTTTCTTTGAAACCAACACTTACCATATGGCTCCTCTGGAGTTGAGAGAGCTAAAGGTGTCGTTGGAGGACCTGCTGTCCAAACAGTTTATCAGACCGAGTGTTTCTCCGTGGGGAGCACCGATGATCTTCGTGAAGAAGAAGGATGACAGTATGAGGTTATGTGTTGATTACAGGCAGCTGAATAAGGTTACTATCAAGAATAAGTATCCTTTGCCTTGAATTGATGATCTGTTAGATCAGTTGAAGGGAGCCAGTGTGTTCTCCAAGATCGACCTGAGATCCGGATATCACCAGATTCAGATCAAGCCCGCAGACATACCGAAGACAGCCTTCAGGTCTCGGTATGGTCATTGAGTATCAGGTCATTCCCTTTGGTCTGACGAATGCCCCTGCAGTGTTCATGGACTATATGAACAGGGTATTCAGACCTTTCCTAGATCAATTCGTGGTGGTATTTATTGATGACATATTGATCTACTCCAGGACGGAGACGGAGAATGCCAAGCATCTCAGGATTATTCTTTAGACGTTGAGGAATGATCAGTTGTATGCCAAGTTAGCAAAGTGTGAGTTTTGGCTATCAGAGGTGAAATTCCTTGGCCATGTGATTTCTGTAGCTGGGGTATTAGTTGATCCTCATAAGATAGAAGCTGTGATGACTTGGGAGAGACCCAAGGACATATCTGAGATCCGGAGTTTCTTTGGATTGGCAGGCTACTACCGGAGGTTTATTCAAGGGTTCTCACAGCTGGTGTTACCTTTGACTCACCTCACCCGAAAGGGGGTTCCGTTTGTTTGGACCCATGAGTGCGAGCAGTGTTTCCAGGAGTTGAAGGAGAGGTTGACTACAACTCCAGTGTTGATCCTTCCGGATCCTGAGGGAGGCTTTGAGGTGTACTGTGATGCTTCCAAGCGGGGGCTTGGATGTGTACTGATGTAGGAGAAGAAGGTTGTTGCCTATGCTTCTAGGCAACTGAAGCCTCACGAGGAGGCTTATCCTACACACGATTGAGAGCTTGCAACTATTGTCTTTGCTCTAAAAATTTGAAGGCACTACCTGTATGGTGCCAAGTTGGTGGTGTTCGGTGACCACAAGAGTCTCAAGTATCTCTTTGACCAGAAGGAGCTGAATATGAGATAGGGACGGTGGATGGAGTTCCTCAAAGATTATGACTTTGAGTTGAGATGTCATCCAGGCAAGGCGAATGTTGTTGTTGATGCCTTGAGCAAGAAGCATGTGCGTGCTGCCTGCATGATGATCTCAGACTGTGAGCTAATTGAGCAGTTTAGTGATATGCACCTGACTGTGACAGAGGGTGCTCGTGGTCTCGAGTTAAGAGAAACCAAGGTTGATAACAAGTTGATTATGAGGATCCGAGAGGCCCAGAAGCAGGATGTTTCTTGGGAGACTCACGACTTGGTGTTGTACCAAGATCGAGTTGTTGTGCCTAAGGGCGAGTTGGTGGATGTCGTTCTATCTGATGCTCATAAGGGCCAGTTTAGTATTCATCCAGGTGCCACCAAGATGTATCAGGAACTTCTGGTGGCCAGGAATGAAGAGAGACATAACTGAGCATGTGGCTAAGTGTCTAGCATGTCGAAGGTGAAGATTGAGCATCAGAGACCGTCAGGTCTATTGTAGCCTTTGTAGATCCCATAGTGGAAATGGGATAGCATTTCCATGGACTTCGTAGTTGGACTACCGAGGACTCAGACTGGATGTGACTCCATCTGGGTGATTGTTGATAGGCTGACCAAGTCCTTTCATTTCTTACCTGTTCAGATTGACTATACCGCAGAGAGGTTGGCTCAGCTACATGTCAGAGAGATTGTCAGACTGCATGGTGTCCCGGGGAGCATTGTCAGTGATAGAGATCCGAAGTTCACCTCTAGGTTTTGGGGTGCTCTTCAGGAGGCTTTTGGGACCTAGTTGAGGCTTAGCACAGCCTACCACCCTCAGACTGATGGTCAAACAGAGAGGACTATCTAGACTCTAAAGGACATGTTGAGAGCTTGTACTTTGGAGCAGGGAACTAGGTGGGATAAATACCTACCACTGGTGGAGTTCACGTATAATAACAGCTTTCATGCTAGTTTGGGCATGACACCCTATGAGGCATTGTATGGCCGGAGGTGCAGGACTCTTGTTTGTAGGACCAAGGTAGGAGAGAGACAACTTCTTGGACCTGACATGCTTCAGGAGACCTCTGAGCAGATCCATTTGATTAGAGATAAGTTGTTGAGAGCTCAGAGTCGGCAGAAGAGCTATTATGATCATAAACACAGGCCGCTGCAGTTTGATGGGGACGACCATGTGTTTCTGAGGCTGTCTTCCTGTTATAGGTGTTGGACGAGCATTGAGCGTGAGGAAGCTCAGTCCTAAGTTCATTGGTCCTTACTAGATTATCTAGAGAGTAGGACCAGTGGCCTACAGGCTAGCTTTGCCTCCTCAATTGTCAGGATTGCAAGATGTTTTTCATGTATCTCAGCTAAGGAGGTACGTGCTAGACTCTTCGCACGTGGTGGAGCCTGCCACTGATCAGATTAGGGAGAATCTCTTGTCCTACACTGCCAGCACGTATTCTTGACAGAATGGAGAAGAACATTTGGAGTAAGACTATTCCCATAGTCAAGGTACAATGGGAAGGGAGGACACCTGAGGAGGCGACTTGGGAGCGGGAGCAGGAGCTTTTGCAATTGTACCCCGAGTTGCTTGACAGGTATGGCTTTGAATTTTGCGGTCAAAATTCTTAAAAAGGTGGGGTGAATATAATGACCAAGGCAAAAAAAAATAAAAAATTTGGAGGCCTATCTGGAATCTAGCGAGAATAGAGCTAGATGCGGCATCAGTAGGGCCAGAGTTGGCGCCATTAGTGCCTGAGTGCAATAGATGACCAATTTTCTCTAGAATCTGGCGCGGTTAGCTCCAGAGTGGTGCGATCAGCATGGGGACATGGGCAGGGTCACTATAAATGGCCCATTTGAACATTTTGTGAGAGAAAGCTTCACTCTCTTCTTCCTTTCTTCATTTTCTGCCATTGTTGAGCTTGGGAAGCTCCATAATCCTTCATTCCTTGACCAAAACACTTCACTTCCAACATGAAAGTTGAAGGGAACTACTCAATGAGCTAGATTCCAACATCAATTTTCATTGAAAACCATCAATCGGAGAGATCGCATTCTCTAGGGAACTTCTCGAAGTTTCATTTTGGAAGTAAAAGAAGGCATTTTAAAGACATTCAAGCTTGGAGTAGTTGTCCTCTAGCCTTCCTTGTCGTTTTAGAGGTAAGAAACACAAATTCTACCGATTATTTAAAAATTTGTTCTTAAGATGAATAGTGAACCATTTGAGTTAGAGCTGTTGATTTTAAGGGAAGCTGCAAGAAAATTGAAGCAAGGTTGAAGGCTTGATGATATTGATGATATTTTAGCTTTTTACATGCCCAATCATTTGAAGGCATTTGTAATTTGTCTAAAGTGGTTCAAGTAAATTGTCTTGTGATCTCTTCATTAGCATGTGCATTCTCATGATCATGCATACATGATTTTCAGTCTCAAAGAAATCAAATGGTTTTATAAGAAATTAAGTTCTCAATGGCTAAGTTTTTTTAAAAAAGCAAAACGTACTACTCTAATCGATTACATAAGTAGTTTAATCGATTAAAGACATTCATATGCTTCTGGAAAAGCCTTGAAGAACAGTTTAATCGATTATAGGCTTCTTGTAATCGATTACATAGTGTTTTATGAAAAACCTTGCACCACTGGAATAATCGATTATCTCATTATGTAATCGATTATCTTAATTCGTTTATCTTGATGCTGTTCCGGTTTAATCGATTACAGTACGGTTTAATCGATTATTTTGTTCATGAAACCATTTCCAGAAGGCTGATGAACAGATTAATCGATTATTTAGTTGCTTTAATCGATTACATATGACAATTTAATCGATTACACTAGCGAATTAATCGATTACTGTCAGTTAATTTTGTTTTTATAAAGCTTTGTAAGTCTTTTCTCTATAAATAGATACTGAACGAATTGTTCTATACATATGAGTGATTTACCTAAAAGACTAAAAGCTTTCTAAGAGTGTCAAAGACTAATTTCTGAGTGAAAAACATTTCTAGTAAGAATCAAGAATTCTGAATTTTTTAGAAGATGTGTTAAAAGAAGGTTTTCAAGATAGTGCTTCTGAGCTATTATGTTTTCAACCTGGAGAGTGTGGTAATCTTATTTCATTCATACATGAAAGATCACAAGTTGTGTTTATCTTGAACCTATCTTTTTAGATGTTCTAACATTTTTTGTTATATTGTGATATATCAATTTGTTTCTTTTCAAGCATTCTAGAGTAGGGTTCTCTAGGTTTGGGGTTCTAAGTAGAGTTCTCAGTATCTTGGTGATTTTTATTCTAATAGGGTTTTAGAATCAGTATCTTTATCTACTGTTGATAAAGAAAGTCACCTATAAATTGCTTGTAAAAGATTCTTTGATATAGTAATTACTCTAACCTAGTGTGGGTTGGAAGCAACTGGATATAGCCTCCAAGGTTGAGAGGTGAACCAGTATAATTGCTTTGTCTCTTGGTTAAAATTTTGTATGTTTCATTGCATGTCTTTGTGAAATCAATATTATTATCAAAGAAACATTTTTTGTCATTGCATTCATAACAAAGGTTGATCTTGGGTGAAGAAAGATTTCTGAATTTGAAAAAGGTGAACTAGTGATACGATCCAAAGTTTTAATTCCGCAATTTGTTTTAGAAAGTTTTTAAATCTCAGGTTTGAACCAATTCACCCCCCCCCCCTCTTGGTTCATTTGCAGTGTATTCATTGTATTTTCAAGAGCTGAAATTAGGCTTGGGTCCTTTGGAAAAGTATGCTTATGAGGTTGTTGTGATGAAGGTTTAGCCTTAGAATATAATTTTTATGGACTTTGGAATTTGGCTCTGAAGAATGTATGGGTAGAAAGAATGTTGGTTAGATTGATGATATTATGATATGTATGAGCCTAGGTGCTTTTACAATATGTGTTCAGGAGGCTATATAAATAGTGAAAATGTGTTGAAGTAATCGTTTTAGCCATATTGATAATCATTGAGATTTGGCATGGATAAAGTATTGAACTCTTTGAATTGACTTATGCAGAGTCTTAGGGAGACTCTAGGGCCTTGGTTAGGCCGAGATAGATCCTGTTGGGGGTCTGTAAGTCACTGGTTAGGTGACTAGTCTTTGAAACTTAGAAAAAGAGGTTAAATGGAAAAGAATAGTGTTTCTTTTCATTCTAACGGTTGAGAACTGTTGTTGATTACTTGTGTGCCTTTGTATAGGGCGTGACACCGAGGGTGTCAGTGACGGAGACCACAGTTCAGGGATTGGACTGCAGAGCACTGTGTTGCCAGGTAAGTTCTTTGTTCTTGGGAGTGTTTCCCATTGCCTGAGTTCCACCATACTCCGAGGGAGTGATGGTTGCATAAATGATTCATATGCATTGAATTGGATGTTACAACTTTCCTCATGATAATATGTATGCTTGTTTCTGTGCCTTGTGTATGGTTGTCTTTCGGATAGATCTCTGGCCAGTTAGATAGATATGGACCTCCCTAGGAGTAGAGCGCAACTCCTAGTCGGTTTGCTCACGTAAAGGGTGTATGATCCCTTAAGACCAGAGATAGGTAGTCCCGTCGCGGTTGAAGCCTATTCTCGGAGGTGCCATATACGTGCATCCATGTGTAAAGGGGTAGCTCCCGATGGGATGGCACGGGTGTGAGTTCCAGTCTCACACTGGGGACCGAGAGTCCTGATGCTGATGATGATGCATCTTTGGCAGGCGTAGTACCGCAGATACACATTAGAGCTAGAGAATATCTATGTGTTGTTGTGAGGGCCAGAAGGGCTGGTGTTGTGATGCCTTTGATGTTATGTTATCATGGAAGTGAGCCAGGGGAAGGAGAAGCCTCCAAGAACCCTAAGCTTACTGAGATTGTATCTCACCCCGTGTGTGGGGATTATATTTTGCAGGTGATGCATCTGGCAGAGATGATGGGTCCCAGGGCTGGAGGCCCCAGTAGGGCAGACACTGTATAGCTGCTTGGGCAGTACTGTGAGAGCATTGTGGCTCACTGCTTTATGTATAGGATGTATTTTGTACCCATGCGATGGAAGATGTGCGTGCACATATATTTTGGATCCTGTATGGATTGTGATGTAGAGACGCTGTATATTTTGTACCCTCTTGTGAGGATGTGATCTGTGAGATCATGGCACAGGGTGCCTATTCTTTTGTATAGCCATAGTGATTGTTTTGATGATGTATATATAGATACATGTGGCTTCTGTTTCTCCTGATATACTTGTATGGACATTATTGTTTTTATCTGCCATTCTTTATGTTATCTGGATCATGGAGGCTTGTTGTGGTGTCTTGGCATTCGTACATGTAATTGTGAATACTTATCATATATGATGAATCAAGAATACGGTTTTGAAAGGAAATGACGATGACGTCATGTTTTTTTTAAAACGCTTTTGTTGGTTTTAATTAATTGATTTAAATTAATCACTGCGTTAATCTGATTAAATAACTATTAATACACCGGATGCATACGAGGGTGTTAAATGTATCATGGAAGTCATTTTCTGATACGACAATTAATGGAAAGTATCGAGAAAAGAAGAAGGACTTACATATAATGTTCATAGATATTGAGAAAGCATATGATAGGATCCCAAGAAAATTTTTATGTTGAGCTCTTGAGAAGAAAAAAGTATCATTAAAGTACGTAAATGGAATCAATGATATATGTATGAAGAGGCTACGACGTGTGTGAAAGCTTATAATGGAACATCAAGTTATTTTACTATAACGGTAGGTGTACACTAAGTTTTGGCTCTTGATCCTTATCTCTTTGCCTTAGTGATGGATGAACTAAAAAAAGATATTCAAGAAGAAGTGTTGTGGTGTATACTTTTTGCAGATGATATTGTGCTTACTGATGATACCAAAGATGGTGTTAATAGGAAACTTGAATAGTGGAGAAACACTTTGGAGTCTAAAGGACTCATGTTAAGACTGAGTATATGAAATATAAGTTTTCACTTCTAAGAGACGATGATCAAGATCATGTGCATTTACTTAGTCAAGAGGTACCCAATTTTGCAAAAAGGTGGAGGGATTGATGAGGATGTATATCATAGAATCTGAGCAGGGTGGATGAAATGCTGGAGTGCATCTCGGTTGTTGTGTGACTGCAAAATTTTCCTTAAGCTAAAAGGAAAATTCTATATAACAACTATAAGACCGACAATGTTATATGGAGCTGAATGTTGGCTAACACATAGGTAACATGAGCATAAAATAGGGGCAACATAAATGAGGATGTTAAGGTGCATGTGTGGTTATGCGAAGATGGATAAGATAAGAAATGAAGATATTCGGCGAGAGGTAGCAATAGTACTGGTGAATGAAAAGATGAGGGAACATAGATTGAGGTGGTTTGGGCATGTATAGACATTATTGTTTGTTACCAAGAACAAAAGTTTGTTACCAAGAGCTCGATACAAAGAGAGGTAGAAGTAGACAAAAGCTTATCTGGGGAAAGGTAGTTAAACAAGACTTAATGGAATGAGATATAAATTGACAGACGGTGTGTGTTAGGATGGAATGGAGAAAAGTTATAAGCTTGGTAGAGGGCTAGACCCGTTGTTATTCCTATGTTCCAGATTGTCCTTTTTTAGTCATTTTCTTCTTCATATCCCCCTCATTCTTTCCCCTTCTTTGTTTTTAACTTCTTCTTTTTTTCAACCTCCTCGTATCTATCATTAGGTTCATCTACCACCAATCCCAATTAGCTTGGATTAAAGACGTTGTTGATGTTGGATAACTGAATTTATAAGAAAATATTGTCTCAATTATTTATCATGCACTTAAGAATTGAAAAATGGATAAACCATTTGTATTTTCCTTAACTATGCTACGCATATGATTCAGAAGTTATGGCACTTTGTCAGAAAATATAATTTAATGTGAATTGCTAAATATTTATTAATAGATTAAAAATTACAATAAATATTTTAAAGTTTATAAATATAAATAGCAATTCATAAAACATTTATAATATGTAATAACTTTTTTTGAGTTCAATATTTAAAAACAAAAAAAAAGTGGTGTTTGGGGGTAAACATCAACCTTTTAATTGTCAAGTCGACATTACATCTCTAAAACAATATTGACTCATGGACAATTGTTTTGGGGTAAACATCAATCTTCCACTTGTCAAGCCGACATTAATTCTCTGAAACAATATTGACTCAGGGAAAACTGTTTCAAGATAAACATAAACCTTTTGCATTATGAACATGTGACACACAACTTAATGCATATTGACCGACTTAAGGATAACAAGCCGACGACAAGCTCAAGAGCAATATAAATCAAAGATGTCTTAATAGTAGCTAACCTATCACAAGTTCATGATAACCCTCAGAGTAGGGCCTCAATAGAAATACTTGTAATATGACACATGACTAGAGATGCCATAACAACAACACCATAAATAAATATCCTATAATAACATTAAGAACACAAAATTACACTGGATTTCGAAGATATCTCTCTCATTCTCCCTCTCTTATTCTATTCCATGCTACATAACTAATGACACTCTTGTTGAGAACTTTTATCTAAATTGAGACTAAAGCAAGAACGCAACAATTTGACTAAATGACTCAATTTTATTAACTGCAAACTTGGCTTATATAGTCATTCAATACATGACGAAAACACTAACTGAAAGCAACCCACTTAGCTAAAATACAGGCTAGTGGAAAGTGGTTACTGAAACAGATTAAAACAAATATAACTAAATATTCCTAAAGACTAAGTCTTCCTAAATAGTAGGATATTATTCTAAACAAAAAAAAATACTACAACATCTCCTTCATTCCTTCCTTAAACTAAATTATATGCAGCAACTAGTTTATCTCAGAAATTTCACATACTCCCAGCAATTTTCTAAGCTTCTCAAAAATTTCAAGCTTCAAAGGTTTGGTCATTATGTCTACAACTTGATCTTGACTCCCACAATGAACTATTTCAATTTTGCCCTCATGAGTAAGATTTCTTAGGAAATGAAATATCACATCAATATGCTTGCTTCGACCATGCATGACATGGTTTTTAGACAACTTGGTGGTTGAGCTATTATCACACATTACAGTAATACCATCTCCATAAAAATGTCCTAGCTCCTCTAAAATTCTCGTCATCCAGATTCCTTGACAAGCACATATTGCAGCAGCCACAAACTCAACTTCTGTAGTTGACAAGGTCACAATGGGTTTTTTTTTTTAACACCATGAAACAACCCCTAAACTCATTAAAACACATAACCAGATGTACTCTTTCTATCTTCCATATCTCCGACATAATCGCCATCTGTAAATGCTAACAGCTTGCCATCTCCTCCTTTCTTATAATGAAGTCCATAGTTCACAGTCCCTTTTAAGTATTGAAGTGCTCTCTTAGCTACTTGTAGATGAATCTGCATTAGTTTGGTCATATATCTGCTTATCAGACAAGTAACAAACATCATGTCAGGTCTTGTGGCAGTGAGATACATTAAACTTCCCACCAGTTGCTTGTAGTAAGTCTCATCAACATATTTTCCATATCCATCTTTGCTTACTTTAAATCCTAGAACTAATAGTCTGCTCATTGAGTTACTTTCCATCATACCAACCTTTTCAAATTTTCCAATGCATATTTCCTTCGGCATATATAAATACCATCAGAATTTTGCAGCACCTCAATCCTAAGAAAAAACCTCATCTTCCCCAAGTCAAACATATCAAACTCTCTTAACATAGAGTTCTTAAATTCAGACATCATAACTTCACAATTTCCAGTGAAAATTAAATCATCAACATAAACACTTACAATGATACTTAAATCTGCATTTGAATGTTATTGTTTTAATGATTGGATTTTTGGGAAAAGTCTTAATTACAGAGGAGACTCTGCCCAAAATTTTATAATACGTTCTTCTATTTAATTCTTTATTAAATATTTAAATGGGCATAAGAGTTTATTTTCTATATTTTAGTTCTCCTCTTTAATTTAGAATTTTCCTAAAATATCAGTCTTGTGGTATGATGATATTGAGATTGAGATGCTATTGATGCTAATGATGTTGAAAATGAAATAATGTTGATGTGGTTGATGATGTTGAAATGAGATAATGTTGATGTGGTTGATGATGTTGAAATGAGATAATGTTGATATGGTTGATGATGTTCAAATGAGATAATATAGTTGATAATATTGAAATGAGATGATATTGATGTTTATGATGATGATATTGAAATGAAATTGTGTTGATGTTGTTGATGACATTGAGATGAGATGATGTTGATGTTGACATTGATGAGAGATAATGTTGATGTTGACAATGTCATTGTATGTTGTGGATACACATGGGGGGGTGCATGACTGAATATCCCTATGGGGAAGAGTTTACAAATTTTAAGCATTCCTGAAGAGAGAAATGGATTGCTTAGAATTCTGGTCTCTATCCACGGTCAATGCATTGATAAGCCCATGGTTGTATGTTGTGTATGTACATGGGGGGGTGCATGACTTATTGGATATCCTGGTGAGGAAGGGTTGATCCCTATCCACGGTCAGTGCATTGATGGTGCCCATGTTTCATACTTCATAATTGCACGGATGGAAATAGAATGAAGACAGTGTGTACCTGTGGTTTTTATGGGATAAAAATGCGGGTACTAAGGGGCCACTCGGTTTAGGATTCCCTTGAGACTCTCGCTGATCACCACGAAGGGGGGATGACCAATGCACGACATGGTGACCCTGATAAACTACTAAATCATTTTCCCAAGAGAGGTTATTTCCATAAGAATGGTACCACATTGCATTCTGAGAGTTGAGTCAGGTGCATGCATCATTTTGAGCATAATTGATTTGAATTGTGGAAAAAGTGGATGACTAGTTTGTTGAGTGTGTGTGAACTAATTGATTACTAAGAATGATCGTGGTTGTTATTGTTGTTTTCTTTCGAATTATTGTTATCTGGAACTTTTTGATTTTGTATAATAAACTCACCCTTGCAATTTTGTACCGTGTGGTTGTACCTGTGATGATCGCAAACTTTCGTTCGTGGGAGCAAATGAGCAACAGTAGGTGACGTTGGAGAGAGATCCTTTTTGTTGGAGCCACCAAGCCTATGTGATAATGTTGAAATTCATTTTGGGAGAGAGTTGTGTTTTGTTATTAACTCTTTCTTAGTTGGTTCCTCATATACTTGTTAGTTGGGCATGTAAATTTCAGACTTAAATACATGTATAAACTAAACTAAGTTCTAACATGTGAATGACATATGTGGTTCAATTTATAGATATATGTATATTTATTTATTTATGTATTTGTGCGATGTCTGGTGAGTATAGTATCGCGAAAAATTAACTACCATTTTCATACTCAAATTAATAGAGTTTTCATTAAAAATTGATCGATTACCAAAAAGTATTCTATTACTCCTTCATCATACCTCTTCTCAAGGGTTTCAAATTCTCTACGGAGAGCTTGAATATGAGCCCTTTTGACCCTTGCATTTCCTTTAAACTCTTTCTCCATGGCATCCCATATTTGTTTGGAAGTGTCCTTCTTAAGAATGGTTTCGAGCATGGTTTGATCAATTTCCTGAAAGAGATAGTTCTTTGCTTTGAGGTCCTTCAACTTCATCTCATCATTCTTCTTTCGTTCCACTTTTGTCTGTATCACTCTGCTTGCTGGCTCATTATAGCCAGACTCGATCAACTCCCAATATTCCTTAGATCTGAGAAAATTTCCCATTAGCATGCTCCAATGATAATAATGACCATCAAAACGTGGAATTGTCGGTTGTACGAAGCTCCCTTCGGTAGTCATTTTTTTTCGTGCTGTTGCAAAATTACCAAAGACTATTGCTTTGATGTATGAAGCCTAATGGAGGCTCTGATTCCAAATTGTTGAGAACTTTTATCTGAATTGAGACTAAAGCAAGAATGCAATAATTTGACTGGATGACTCAATTTCATTAAATACAAACTTGGCTTATATAGTCATTCAATACATGAGGAAAACAATAACCGAAAGCAAGCCACGTAGATAAAATATAGGCTAGTGAAAAGTGGTTATTGAAAACTAATATAACTAAATATTCCTAAAGATTAAGTCTTCCTAAATAGTAGTAGAATATTATTTTAAATAGAAAGATACTGTAATATCTCCTTCAACTCCTTGTCCTTCACCCTAATAAGTGGGATGGTAGAGAAATGACGTTTATAAAATTTTATTAATCTATATTATGCAAATTTATAAAAACTTATTCACGTTTATCCGTTGGATACAGATAGGTGGATGTTTCTTTTAGTTGGACACTTCCACAAGTACACTTCTATAATTGACAAATTTATTACATCTTAGTTTTCGTTTTTAATAAATATGACATCTTAGCTTAATAAATATAAATTCATGCTTCTTTATAAATTGAGTAATGTTACGTGTATGATCATGTTAAAGAAAAAAAACAAATTCTTACTGTTTTTCTTATGCTAAAGGTTGTTACTTTTTCGTAACTTAGTCTAAATCGACTATACTGATAACACTGTGTGTTGGCAAAAAGAGAAAAAGAAAATATCTGGACCCGTTTTTTTCTAATAGCGTTGAATAATAAATTTGTCGGTGCTCATTGAGAATTTAAGTGCTACCCCTCGCAAACACACCAGTCAGGGAAAGAGGGCCCAACAGAAAGCATCGTTGGTAAGCAATATGTTTAGGTTAAATCATAATTTAGTCTCTGTATGTATGTATTACGGATTTTCTATTTAAATAGATTTTTGTATTTAAAAATTTATTAAATCACTCTCAATTAATATGTAAAAACATTGTTTAAACAATCTTAATTTAGACCATATATATTTATTGAATGCATTCTTCATCTAGTTCCTATACATACAACACATTCTTGTTGCATTCTTAATCTGATATTTAATATATTTTAACTCATTCATAACATTTAAATTAAGAATGCGTTACAAATATAAAAACTAAATAAAGAATGTGTACACGGTGTTCTAACAACAGAGATTATTAAATTGATAATATTTGCATGTATGAAAACTAATTGAATAAGTTTTTATATACAAAGATCAAATGGATAATTCATGACACTATAGAGATTAAATTATGCATTTAACTTGTGGTTTAATATCTGATAACTTATTCATAATAAGCAATGAATAAATAAAAAATAACTTCTTTGTTAAAAGTTAATTAGCATGAAGATCTACTAAAAATAACAATAATAAACATTTTTTCTTTTATTTTTAATTAATATTCTTAAGTCGCTCCTTTTTGTTCTTTATGTTGTAAAGGTTCATTTCGTGAGTATTGACCCATCAGTTGTGAATTGAAGCAGAAGAATCAATAAATAATGGAATTAACATGGAATTCAGAGCTCTCTCCAAAGACACAAGACAAGAGAGGAGACAAGGATAATAATAAGTAGGGTGCAGTGACGGATTAAAGCCCCCTCAAGATCCTTTTTATATATATGAAAAAAAATAAAAATATTAGTTAAGAAATAATAAGAAATATATATTTTTGAGTTAATATTTACTTAATTTTCTTGTCCTAATGGATCATAGCTTTAGTTTTACACATAAATTAATAATAAATATTTTATAAATTTATTATTTATTTAATAATTATTAATTAGAATTTGTTATTTAAATAATTGTTTTAAAAAAAATCGATTCCCTTTGATATACTCCTGATTCGTTTATGGTAGGGTGGGATTATTGGTTAGTCCACATGCTTCTGTCACCCATTATTTTCTCATTGCCTTCTTTTTCTTCCTTTTGCCTTTAGCTTTCAAACGAGAATAATATTTCCCGGAATTTTCAAAGTTCAGATCCTTCATAATTGTGAAAGTCGCTGGTATGTGATCTTTAATGAAATAAAGAATTGGACGTTGATGTTCCTTTGTTTCATGGTCCCATTCAAAAGAAATAAAGTCGTATAAAGGAACACACCCTTGCTTTTGAGGCGGGTCCCGAATATGCAGTTGTTTCATACAAGAATGGTTTTAAAAGTAAATGCATAATAACATCTAGATTCATGTCAAAACTATTAGACTTGTTTTAGTTTAATTAATAATTTTAATTTTAAATCTTAAATATATGACTACATTAATAATTGAAAAGAGAATAAAAGATATTCATGTGAAATTAATTTAAATTTCAATTATATCTTATTGTCATAAAAAATTATATTTTACAATAAATTATATTTTTCGTTTATGTGGTTCCTAAAATTTTTTAGATCGACCCTCTCCCAACTTTTTTACCAACATAGATTTTAGAATTTTTTTTTCTTTTTTATTTTAGTTGTTAAATGATAATGTGACATTCATTTTATTATTATTATATTATCATTTATTTTTTGTAACTAAAAATTGTCATAAATTATAATTTTGAACGGATTAAATAATTTGTGACAACTTTAACATCATACAGGATATTATTTTTTACCTCCTTCTGTTACCAAATTACAAGAATTTGGCAAATAAGAGCATCGAAATTAACTATATGGAAACTAAAAAACTTAAACTTATAATACATAACAAAAACGGTACAAAGCTCTTAGCAATAGGTGTCATACAAAACATACAAAAAGATACATAAAACATAAACTAAATTCCCAAACATTGGAAATTAATCAACCTACACTAAAAGCATCTTACTCTTGGCATACAGCTTCATGCTTGAAGCTGCTCCCACAAGGCATCCACATGCTGATCTATAAAAACATGAAAACTAAAAGGATGAGACATAATGTCTCGGTAAGTGTTTAATGACTATAAGTTGATTCTCTACTCTAAAGATCCATATCTCAACTCTCAAGGTCTCTCTCTTTTTATGGCTCTCATAATCACAACTGTAAATCTATTTTATCATCATATATCATCTAGTTAGGTCAAATTTTAACCCTTAGCCCAGACAACTAGAGTGAACTACATTGACCAATCTTAGTTAAGGTCACTAGTGTTCTAAGGCACCTAGACCACACTCTAATTCTAGATCTCTCACTAAGCTTTTACTTTCTTATATCACTGGATGAGAACATGTGTAGTCTTTTCCTCTGACTAACTTGCCTAACTTGGGCTTACATCACCTCACCATGAGGCATCACATTTAGCATACTATTTAGGTAGCTTACATAACTTTACTATGGGATATAAGCCTCTCCCATACCCTTAAGGGTAGTACTCAACATATCTACGTCCTCACCTAATGTATATGTTTACCTCACATCACTCATCCAACATCAAGGCCCATGATTCCACTTATGCCTTATCATAAAGAACATATACACATGCAACATTAACATAACTTAACATTTACTACATTATTAATGTAATCTTAACATATCTTATGAATTTATCTTTAACCATTCCTATGTTCATATGTCCTATAGGCATAATATTGAGCTCGATATGGAAAGGCATCCCTCTCACTTATATGCCATGACCTGTATTATCCTTTTACAACCTCAAGAGCTACACCTCACCTTTATAAGGTAAGAAGTGACAGATGTGGTCCTGCCTACCTTCGAAAGAGGTTGTGCCTAGTCTTTTAACTTACTTTTTCTTATACATGAACATGACCTATTATCCTCTTGTCTAAGGAGCTACACTACACCTTAAGGGTAGGAAATATCAGAGGATCCTACCTACCTCCTAAAGAGGTTATGTGTAAGGTTTCAGGTTGTCCACGTGGAATTTTAATATTCTAATATTATAATTACATGGTAGTTATGATAATTACGACCCTACCACGAATCCGGGTTTGCACTTCTTATATGAGTGTCAACAAGGAACCCGGACTAGCATGACCAGGTGGACACTTCGTAAGATAACAGTACCTTCATGGGGCAATGCTAACATGGAGGAAAGGGTACCGAGGTCGGAAGAGGGCGGAACCTTGAACCTTATAAAGTACCGAGTAAGGACCCCAAACGAGAGCGGACCCAGCACTATGCAATTGATTACATAAGCTTTTGTAATCGATTAAAAATAGACAAAGCTTGCCCAATACAAAAGCTAAGGCTTTGATCATACGGATACCATAAGTCCACACATAGGTGTCCGAATTACGAAGGTCGAGTTGTATAAGGTTGACTTTTGGTGGGCGATATGAACCCGGCATCGAGCGTGTACGATGTCTAAGCTAGATTTTGACATGTGGCACTATTGGCGCGTGTGACACTCGCCAGGGTCATTTAAGTAGACCACTCCTCTTCTTTTCGACGAACACACCATCGTCTTCTTCCTCTCTCTGTATTCTCCATTTCCAAGTAAGAGAAGTTCATAGCCATTCACCCTTACCCAGAACCCTCTTTGCATGCAACTGGAAAGCTGATAGGAACCATCCCTTAGCCAGCTTACAACCTCCGATTCTTCTGAAAACCCCCCCGACGGAGATATCGTCTTCTCCAAGAACTCTCAGAGTTTCGCCTCCGAAGAAAGAAGGCATTTTGGGACATTCAAGCTTAGAGAAGTTGTTCTCTAACTTCGTTAACATTTTAGAGGTAAGAAACAAGGTCTAACCTTGAAATCTATCTATTATGGATTTTAGGATTTGGGTTATATCCAGATAGATCCTTTGGGGTATGCATGTCACCAGTTGGGTGACGAGTTCTTACTGGAAACGAATAGTGTTCTTTACATGCGACGGTTGAGAACCGCTATTGATCGCTTGCATGTATGTATGTAGGGCGTGACATAGAGGATAGTAGTGTTCGGAACCGCAAGGTTGAGAGAACCAGTGTAGAGCTTAGAGCAGATAAGCTCTCCATTCTTGGTAAGTTTTTCCCTCGGCCGTGTTCCACCATACTCCAAGAGAGTGATGATTATTGTATGTCATGGTGCATGTATTGAAATGGTGTGCTATTGCTTTTGATTGAGAACATGTATATAATTTGCACTGTGATGATATGTTGTGATGTATGAGATTCTTTGGCCAATAGAATGGACTAAATATGGACTTCCCTTAGAGCCAAAGTAATGTGGAACAACTCTAAATGGTCAATTAGTATATATGAAAACCCTGAGAGAGTATGCCCATTAAGTTGGATGGACCTCTCTTGGAAGAGCCATATACGTCCGAGCAGGACCTTGAGGGAATGTGCCCATTAAGTTGGATGATCTTCCTCAGGTAGTATCTGCCCGAAGTCATGAGAGAATGTGTCCATTAAGTTGGATGGTCTTCCTCAGGCAATGATATACGGGGAATGTGCCCATTAAGTTGGATGATCTTCTCGTTATATCTGTGTGATTGTATACATGTGATGTGTTTTATGATAGCCGGGAGGGCTAGCTTATGTAATGCATGTTTGATGCTATGTATCACGAAAGTGAACCCGGGGAAGGAGAAGCCTCCAAGGATGCGGAGTTTACTGAGATTTATATCTCACCACGATTGGGGATTATCTGTATTTGCAGGTGATGAGCACAGAGAGGACGGCAAATCCCGGGGCAAGAAGCTAGGGTAGTGAGGCAGTCCAAGGGTTTCTGGACCAAACGCCAAGCCGGGACAAATTCTGAACGAACATTAGTTTTATTTTGAGAGCATGTAGGCTCTATATTTGGGCTATGTATATTGCGTTTTGTAAACCGGCCCCGAGGGGTGGATGTACCCGGTGTGTAATATTGCCATGCATAATGTACATGTTTTATTATTATTGACGTGCGATGACGTCATTTTCTTTAGTTGCTTCCCAAATAAATTTTGGGTAATTAATTGATGTGCTTAACGTTCGTAATTAAATGTTAACATACAGGATGCATACAGGTGTTACATTGTGTCCAGGCTTTAATTTTACCGTATTAACTTATTAATATTTTACTTTCATTTTTCAACTTATTCTTAGCACTACAAGTAACATCACATGACACCAAACACATAAAGTAACTATAGACTAAAACCCATAAAATAATTTATATGTACAATATTAGGAATTGGTTTGGAAACTCTAAAAAAGTATTAAGGGTAACTAAAACATTATGCCTAAATTTATCTTAAGGCGTAAAATTTATCTTATCCAAGAATTTAGCTTAAGCTAAAAGCTCTAGCTTAAGTTAAATTCATGCAGATCCCATTTCATCAAAAATTACCTTGAGCTAAAAATTCTACTTTAGCTAAAATTGCGAATTCTGCAACAAAAATGTTGTATATTTAGGTACACTCATACAACGCTTTCTAAAAAAATTATGTTGTATATAGGTTCATATATTCAACATTTGATTCAGGGTTTCTTGGGAAAAAAATTGTACGATGAGGTTCTGTTTGTGCATATTGTTGGTACCCAGTTGAAACTTTGTGATATGTATGTAAATAATTCTTGGAATTAGTTTAGAAAATAATCTTGCATTAAGAGGTTGTGGACACTTTCATTTGGGACCCATACTTTTTTATTACTACTCAGCAAAATCTGCTTTTAGGTAGCTTTGTTGGGAACCTACCATTCTAAACACATGGGAAGAAAGTTGGACCTGGGTCTATGAGACTACCAAAAAATATATAACACCTTTTATGGCTTACCTATAGAGGTAGTCTTCCTACTAATGCTTTTCATTGGAGGAGCCATTTTTCTTCCTCTTCTTTTTGTTGCAAGTGTAATGAAGTGGAGGAGACATGGATTCACACATTGAGGGACTACCTAAGATCTAAATCCATTTAGCATCAACTATATATCTTATTTCCTTTCTTAATCACTTCAGCAAAGAAGATGCTCTATGGTTGCACCACAATGCCATGGGGAGTAATTCTCAACTCTTTGGGACTTCAAGCTAGATCATTTGGAAATCCTGTAACCACCATTGTTTCAAGGGATCTTCCTCCGCAAGAGACCCACATAACATCGCATGGTCTGCACCTATTTCTCCTTTCATCAAGTTGAATATTGATGGAAGTTCTTTGAGTAACCCAGGACCATTGGGTTATGGAGGTATAGTGCGGGACTCTCAGGGACTTTGACTCTTCGAACTCTATGGTCATTGTGGTCACACTACGACCATGTATGTTGAGCTCCTTACTATCCTCAATGAGATGTGTCATGCATGGAATAATGGGTTTAGACATATCATCATAAAGACAAATTTCTTAGTTGTTATCCACCTGATTGAGCCCCAGTCACCTTTGTTTCATTCATTTGTGACGATTGTTGCATCTATTTAAGTCACTCTTAGCCCTCCAATGGGAGATTCATATCATCCACACTCTACGGGATGTGAATGCTTGTGTTGATATTCTTGCGAAGAAGGAAGCTTCCTCAAGTGTGACATTGGTCATGCTAGAATTTTGTCCCGATGATGTTTTGCCTTGTGTAATTGCTTATGCACTTGACATAGTTTTTGTATGCTTGTAATTCTATTATTTTCTTTTCTTCATTAATAAAAAGAAATATATGCAACATTTTTATGGATAAGCATTGTATATAGGTTTGCAATATACAACAAGTTTTTTCAAATGATGTACATTAAAATATATCGCCCTCAGCGATAGTGCTTAAAAACTGTTATATATTGACAAAAAAATGTGGTAAATAGAAAAATTTGACGAGTTACAATATATATTTTTACTTTAAATTAAACTTCAAGCAAATTTAATTGCACTTAAAAATAAGTAATTTAAATAATAATAATAATAATAATATTGAGTATATAAAATAGAACTTGTCTTTAAAAAAAACTCAAATTCATGATCATTTTGCTGGAATTCCGTTTTGTTTTTCATAAGAGTGTGTTTGGATGAAGTATTTTAAAATTTCAGAGAATTTGAAATTCAGGGAAATTAAAATACATCAATTAAAATTCTTAGATTTTTAAAATACCTTGTTTGGATAAACCAATTTAAAGGAAACACATATCTATCAAAGGGGTATTTTCAAAATAATATTTTATTTCACACTGCTGATGATAATAGCAACTTCCAAGAATAGAAAACAAATAGCATGTAAGCCCAAAGAAATGGGTTAGTGAACTCGACCCAAAAGGGAGACACAAGCAAAACCTTGCTCTTCACCTCTATCATGCACCTAGTTTCTTCCTCTGTATGTTGCTTTGTTGCACGCAGTCTCGCCTCATGAACTCTCTTCTCCGTTTTCAAACTTCATTAGCACACATACATGGGTATCACCCATTCATGTTCCTCTACTATTAAAGGCGATTCTTTCCATTTTTTTGGTTTTCCAATCTAAAATTGATGTTAATTACACTGCAGCTTCCGCCACCACTCGGACATGGCGAGCGAGGGCGACAACAAGAGCTTCGCGTGGTGTGACCGTCTGCGTGAGACCGAATCAAAGGTCCATAAATGGTGGGAAGAGAAAGATGTATTCAGAGTTGAACTGAATGAGAAGCCCCCTTCTTCGCCTAGCGAGAAATTCTTCGGCAACTTCCCTTTCCCTTACATGAATGGCTACCTCCACCTTGGCCACGGCCGAAAGGTGAGAATTTTAAAATTCTCTCATTTTAGACGGAAATTACAATTCCTCAATTTTAGTTAACTGAAATTTCTGTTTAAAATTTCTTGAATTTTAAAATCCTTCAAATAAAATATCCAGACACTGAATTTTTTCTTAAAAATTTTAAATTCATGTTTAATTACTTTCCCCATTTTAAATGTTTCATCCAAACAGACTATAAGAGAATTCCATTTTGTTCTACATGGTTTTTATGCTTACGTTTGATAATAGGACTTACAAATTTTTTGTAATAAATTCTTTTGTTTTGGCCTTTAAAAAAGACTAAAAATAAACTTAAAGAAGAATATTAATATAATAGATGAATTTGTAAGAAACATTATAAATGATTTAAAAATACATAATTAAAATTTAAAAACATAAATTTAATTGAATATTAATAGAAAAACAGAAAAAAAATCTCTTTTGTTAATGAGAGTAAATCAAGGGATAATATCATATCCTAATCCTAACAAATAATATACTCATTCAAAAGATTAATTAGTTGTTTTAAAAAAAGACATAATTAGGCTATTTTCGACAAAAACTAGTTGAAAAGTTAGCTGAAAACTCGAAAGCTATCATAAAAAGCTTGTTAGTAGCTAAAAGAATAAAGCTTTTAAGCTAGCTTATTAAATTATAAGTGTTTAATAAAATTAGCTATTAAAGTAGATAAAAAGTGTAAAATGACAAAAAAAAACTAAATTATTTAAAAAATATAAAAAGAAAAATGAATAAATATAGTGAAGATAAAAGTGAAAGAAAATATAAAAAGGTAGAAGGTAGAAGGTAGCATTTTAAAAAATGTTATTTCAAACCATGTTTTAGAAAATGCTAGAAACTATTAAAAAGTTACTATTTTTTTACCAAATAGTCAAACAAAACTTTTAGCTACTAAAAAAATTAAAAACTAACAGAAATGTCTTGTAAAACATAAGTTAGTTGCAGATAAAAAAGTTATTTTTTATATCAGTTTTTTTATATTTTTAAAATATAATTTTGGTTTGTTTCTATCACAAAATAAAAAAGAAATATATTAGTATTGCCAATTTTTTCTCTTAAAAAAATGAATCTGATGAAGCAGATGGATGGAGGACAACACAAATTGTATATATAAGCTTCCAAGAACATTATATCATGTGTTAATAACAAAGTTAAATAAAGGGTTAATTCAACAAATTTAAATAAAAAGGTCAATTCAACATGGATCACGGTTAAATTTCACTCTTCTATGTACTATAGAATTCAACATTGTTATAACATTCAAGAATGTTTATTTCCTGTCATGACTATAGAAGGTAGAAGTCTTTGGAAATGAATTGAATATCGATATTTGAAGATCGATAACATACAAATAAAAATGGGAGAGATAAGTACCCATAAAAATGGTAAAAGAGATCAAATTCATTGGAGGTTCTAGACCTTTCCCATTCACATGAAGGCGACAATATAATCAATTAGAGGGTTGAGAATGGGATCCTGTGGGAGTCTCCAAAGCATGAAACAGTTACATAAGAAATGACTCAAGGATCAAATAGATAAAAAAATTTACCAAGAAAAATTAATAAAGGTACCCAATATATGTCATATTATATAGACTATAAAAAGGAAGAGGTATAAGAATATAACTCGAAACATTGTGTTGACTACATAAACAAAATTCTACATGGACTCGTGTTGAATTTTAATCATGCTATCTTTCTTTTCTCTCTTTTTCTATCCACTTTATCAATGACAATGACACCTTTTTTGTTTTTTGTAATATTCAATAGAAAATTTAGCCAAAATTAAAATGTCGCGAGAAATGCCTTTGACCTTGTATTTGGGGAAGGTTTCAATTCCCATATTAATGGTTTCCTTATACAAGTCAACATTGTTCACTTGCTTGTTTCCAAATTCTTGGTCAAGTGTACACAACTTTAACCATACATCCCGGAACCAAGCCTAATAAAAAAATCGTTAGTATTTGACAGGTGAACAAACTCAAGCCCACCGTTTTTCTTTTCTTTAGAATTTTCCTTTAGAATCAGCCTCATATATTTGGTTGTATAACATCCAAAATATAACAACTAACAATAAAATAATGGTGTTAGAGCTTTATTTTAAACATATTAAAATTTAAGCACTAGCTAGAGAACAAAAACCAACACATTGAGAGAGGTGGAAAATTTCTATATATGTGTCTGTGGTATGCACAATAAGAACAGCTAAGAGGACATGCTATGGAATATGTGTCAAATGTTGATCTTATCTATAGGTCAGTCTCTATAATTGGAGGACCCAAATACTCAATTCCATCCATTTGCGAGTTTTCTGGCATCTCAATTTCTTCTAACCATCCGTAACTATCATTCTCTTCTTTCACCTTACCACTTTCTCCATCTGCAGCTTTCAAAATCATAATTTATCAGATTCAACAATAATGAACAATTGAACAGAGCATAGTTGACGTAAATTCTTACTCATGTTGGACTAATTTGGATCCAATCAAGAGCTTCCACCTCGTGTAGCTCATGTTTAATTCATGAGGATTTTTTTTCTTCCAAATTTAGTACTACTGGTTACTGTGCCACGTGAGGTCACAGCTTTATGTTTGCAAACTTTATAACCAAAGATATCCAAGCAATAGATATATTTTAAGGCCCCATTTACTTGAAAAAAAAAAACATAAGTTTCGTATTAGGGAATCCAAGACACATACCATAAAAACCAGGTTGCTTGCAAGTTGCAAACCCATAAACTATATTGGACTATAGTATTGATTTATTTTTGTTAGGTACAAAGTCAGAGCAAGTCCATAGAAAACAATCCTATAAAACATTATGAATAGTGTAATTCTCCCTCTAAGTATTTAATTATAGAATTGATTATGAACAATTAAATTTAATTGAAATATGTGTCTGAATTAATCTTAACCATAAATCTTATAATAAAACATTTGCATGGTTGGAGAGATTGATTTTAAAAATAAAACAAACAAGTCTTAAGTATTTGGTTAAAATTTTAATACTTTATTTTCCTCAAGAGAAGTTGCGCAAAACCTCGACCAAAAAAATTCTTAATAATAAAAGTCATTTTTAAGGAACAAACGTCTGATACAGGATCAGTCCAATAGATAGTGAGGCCTAAAGTAAAAATTGAGAGACTTTTTTTTACTTTAAAGAAAAAAGTGATATGTGAGACCTTGTACATAATATGTATGACATTTTTTACTTTAAAAAACTAATAACAAATATTAATTGGCCTAAAACTCAAATTTTAGTTGCTTTAACCTTGAATGGACCCGTCGTCTAAAAACGTCATTCTGTAGAAGCTAAATTATAAACACTGACATATAATTGTTGTCAAAAGTTAGAGCGTTGCATACTTGGAAAAGCAGTATAAGGATGATCTCTATAGTAAGAGCAATCCCTGCCATCATCTTTGGAATAAGGAGGCCCAAGGACATCAAGCACAGCACATGGAGTTATAGCTGTGAATTCATGGATGTTGCCTCCACTTTGTGGATACAGAACTGAAGTGTCGCAGGGTGCTGTGAACACATTATTAGCTTTTAACCTTGCCAATCTCACTGTAAAAGCAGCAAATGCATGATTGGTCAAATTTAAAGTACTAATATATCCCATGAAGTCAGATTCATTCAAGTTAGGTAAAATATATTTTTAATCTTTATATCTTTTATGAATTTTGTCTTTAGTCCCTGAATATTTTGATATTTGTGTAATTTATGAACTTTATAAAAAAAATGTTTTTAATCCTTGAGCTTACTCGCTAATTTTTTGGAAACTAAAAATAAGATTCAGCAAGAAAGTATGAATATATTGGAAGTAAAAATATATTTTATCATTTAATTTAATTTTGATAGAGATATGATACTCACACTGAGATGGTTGGTGCAACAACTTATGAGAGACCTCAGAATCAACCCAATCATAGGACTTAATATGCATTTGACCCAAAAGAAGTTTACTGAATACAGTCATTTCTGGGTGGTTGTGGAGGGGAATGACTCCCTTTGCAGGTAGGAAAAAGAGGCAGAGCTGCATGCACAAAAGAAAAAACAAATGCCCTTTAAACTTAAGTACACACATCTAACTAGGAATTGCATTGGTGAACAATGATTAAAATTTGAGGTTACAAGACTTACCGAGAAATTCTCACAACTATATATGGTTGTGCACGTGACCCTTTGGTTCTCCTTGACAATATTTTCAGGCTTGAAGAATTGCAGATCTGATCTTAGCCCTACATCTTCTGGCTTCATGCTATCTGGTTATTGAAGCATCACAATAACACTTCAGATGATGAGGCAAATAGGAATTAATTAAGAACCTGAATTTAGGAAGAAAATTAAATACCTATACACATTAAGTATAGGATAATAGAATATGACTTGCAAATGCTAGTTTGTGCACAAAATGCATATCAATTTGTGCAACTTTTAGACAAGAGTTAACTGGTATTATATTTTCCCCTAAGAAAAAAGTAAAAGAGTGGTAAATTGTCTTCAAGTGTTCACATTCTCTATAGTGTTAAACAATAAATGCACTTCAAATGTTTTCTTTCTTTTCCTGTGCTAAAACTTGAAATTTGGAATTTATTTAATTTTTTAAAAGGGAATGAAAGAATGAAAAGTACCAATCACTCAATGACTCGTCCTAAGTGGATGGAACTAGAATCACTTTGTTTTTTTTAAGCAAGGAACTAGAATAACTTTTTTTTAAGCAAGGAACTGGAATCACTTGAATACCATATACCTCTATTAGAACAAAACACGCAATAACTAAAGACAACTGACGTTTATTATCAATTTGAAAAAGGAACAAAATATACACAACTAAAATTGAAAAATTGATTTAAAAAAAAACACTACGTCGTGAAGACAAAAGAATTGAACCCTCGGTGTGGTGCAAAAGCTAAGGAATATGAATGGGCACACACTTTCCATCTAAAAAAAACAATTTATGTTAAGGGGCATTTTACTTTGACGGTTTGGCTAATAGGCAGTATACATCAAAATACACAGATTTTCGTATACAAGCACATCAAAAGTTAGGCTAAAAATAAAAGATAAAATATATTTTTAGTCTCATGTGTCTTCAATAAAAATTAGTCTTAGATTTTTTATTTTAATTTTGATTAATTTGATCCTTAAACTTTAAAAAAAAATAGTGATTTTCATCCTTTCTCATAGACCTTTTTCAGCGTGAAGAGGGACGGAAACTGCTTTTGGAAAGTTCAAAAAGATCAAATTGATAAAAGTTGAAGTTGGAGTATTATAATTAAGTTTTACCGAAAGTATAAGATTCAAAGCATATTTTACTCAAAAATAAATAAATTGAAAGAAATCGTACCAAGAATATGACACAGTTTCTGAACATCTTGTGGTGAGGGAACAGTACCACCAGGACCCTTGAATGTTTCCCTGCATGAAACAAATAGCTCCTGAAGTGCCTTTGGGACTTTATTAGGCACTGTCTTCTTATTATGAATCTTACGATGATGATGATGATGGTAAGGTTTTCTCTTTTTAACAATGACCCTTTTCCCATAACCAATAACCTTGTTAACATGTCCAACTCTGTCTCCACCCTGCTCCATTTCTATCGAGACACCACCAATATTATTATCCCTCTTCATATGTGTGAACCCAAAATCTTCAATGTTATGATAACTGAACAAGCCTTTGTCCTTTTTCACAAAGTCACTTTCACACCAACATCAGAAGAAAGGTTTATATAGCCCTCCCTATGTCTTTGAAGGATAACTATTACCTAGTTCAATTTTGCTTAAACTGTTTTTGATTCAACAAGGAAAAAGAAAGAAATTAACACCAGATACCCTTATTCTATAAATTGTCAAAAATGAAACTTTCAAGGATTTATTTTCCCTTTTCTTCTCTGGGGGTTGTCAATGAATTGTGATCTTACAAAATTTAGTAAAAAGTTTTGGTGCACATATGAAATATGGTTTGACTAAAAGAGGGGGGCATCTTTGATATTTGTAGAAATTAAACAGTGCAAAATTGACACAAAATAAAGCTTATGTTAAGGATGATAGGATATATGATATTTCTGGGGATGTTAGAGAATGTTGGGGGACAAAGTTGGATGTCATGTTAATATATATTTGAAGAAAGATAGACACGTAGAGAGAGAGAAAAGAAAAATGCTAAAATAATGAAATATATCCAAAGTTGGAAAACCATGGGCCATTTAGCATGGGATAGTGCTTTTTCTTTGGTTGACAAATGTGAACCCTTATTGGAAGTCCTAAGCAATCAATTATGAAAGGAGAAAATAAAAAAATAAAAGGAAAAATAAAAGGAAAACCAGTATTTGGATCCACTTCCCGCCTCCCATAGATTTTGTTTGGGAACTAGCGGTTAGAGCTACCCCTTGTTTTGAGTTGAGACGGCTACACAATGTGGATTTACCAAAACAGCCCCTTGGTTGTGTAATTTGTAAACTTTCTTTCTTTATTCACCGTTGCTGGTTTCTACAGGGAGTTTGAGAATATTAAAGGTGTCATGCGAACTATAACTATGAAAGGGATATCTTTTAACAACAACTCATTAGTTCATAACAATATCATAAAAAAAATCATTTAATCATTGGTGAATTAATTAGTGTAAGATTATTCCAACTTAATCATATATCTCAATTTGAATCTTGAATATACAATTATGTTAAATATTTTTTAAAAAAATTATCACATATAATAATCTTACCCAATTCAAATAGGAGTATCTCTCATAGAAAATATTTAACTTTAAAAAAAACATCATTGATTAAATAAATGTTGGGGTAATAACTTAATCCATTTGTAGTTAAAGCTAGCTTGGTTAGATCTGTGATAGTTATAATTATATTTATAAAAAAAGGAAACTAATAAATAAAAGATTTCTTAGATATGTCATTAAAGGGGACGAATGATCAATGTGATGTGCTGTGTAACGCGCATGGACATAATTTGCGGGCTGTAAAAAGAAGTTACGTGTCGTAACTTAGGATTTGTTCTCTCAATTTTTTATTTTTTTTTAAGCAAACGATTTGTTCTCTCAATTGAAAAAATATAAAGTATAAGAATTTAATATATTTTTTATCTCAAAATATTACGTATTTTTATTTTAGCTTCTATTAAAAGAATTGTTTTTTTTATTCTTCGTGTTAACGGTATACATGATTTTAATTCTTATTAAAAAACACTTCAAATTATCAATATACTGTAATTTATTTTAAAATAAAATATATATTTAATCTAGTTATAGATTATTTTTATTTTGTCTATAAATTACATTCGACAAAGTCTGAATTTAAGTATCGTACAATAGAGATCTTAACACCTTTAAGATACCATAGACCAACATCTAAAATTCTTTTAAGGTATTTTATAATCTTTTTCACAACTGAAAAGAGAGACTCCTTAGGACTAAATTTATAATGTGCACAAATGCAAACATTAAATATGATGTCTAATCTATTTGTAGTCATATAAAGTAGGAAACCAATGATATCTCTATACTTTGTTTAATCAATAGACTTTCCTTTGTCATCCACACTTAGATAGCAATTTGTAGCCATAGAAGTTGCAGTCTCCTTGCATTTGTCCATCTCAAACTTCTTGAGAATTTTCTTGCTTTTGTCCAATTTGTTAAATACTTTGTTTAATAGAGAAATGTTTCATGATCCATTTGCTTTACTTGAAGACCAAGAAAGTAGTTTAGCTCTCTCATCATTGACATTTCAAACTCCAAGCATCATGTGCACAAAATCTTCACAAATAGATTTATTAGTGCAACCAAAAATGACATCATCCACATAAAATTGTACAAGAAAAATGTTATGGAAGGACTTTTTAATGAAAACCATTTTTATCAACTTTTTTTCTCTCAAACTTTTGTTCAAGAAGAAAGCTGCTAAGTCTCTCATACCAATGTATTGGTCCTTGTTTAAGTCCATAAAGAGTTTTCTTAAGCTTGTACACATGATTTGGATTTTTGTGATCCTTAAAATCGTGAGGTTGAGAAACATAAACTTCATCTTCAATGTATCTATTTAGGAAATCACTTTTGACATCCATTTGGTATAATTTGAAATTCATAACATAAGCATAAACAAGTAGCAATCTCACAACCTCTAATCTAGCTACTGGTGCATAAGTTTCACCAAAGTCTATACCCTATTGTTGGTTATAGCCCTTGGCTATTAGCCTAGCTTTATTTCTAGTGATCAAACTAGGTTCATTCAATTTATTTTTAAACACCCATTTAGTGCCAATGATGTTCATGTTACTATAAGGTACCAATTCCATACATCAGTTCTTTTGAATTGGTTCAACTCCTCATGCATTGACATTATCTAAAACTCATCTTTTACTGCCTCTTGTATAAAATAGGGTTCTACTTGTAACACAAATTCATTGTGCTCACAAAACAAGTTTAAAGAATGTCTAGTAGTTACTCTTATATCAATGTCTCTGATGATGTTGTCTATAGATAGATCCCTAAGTATTCTTCATTCCTTGGGAAGTTCTTGTGATAAGGGTCCTTCTTGAGGTTCATTGCTGATTGAGCGTTTTTAGTTTAATATTTTTCTATTTTTCTTAGCTTATTTGACTTCTCTTGAACTTTTATTTTCTCACTCTAACTTAGTTTTTGTCTTAGGCAAATAATTGAGCTTAATTGATAATTGTTGCTTATTTTTAGAATTTTTTACTTACTTGGCCTATCTTCCTTGTGAAGAATCTAGAGAGTTCTACAGAACTCCAAATGACACATATGAGTAATTGTTGCGAAATCGGAAAGTGTACCGTTCGTTTCAAGTAATAAAGTGAGTAAATAAAATATTGTCTCCACAGGGATTGAATGCAATTTTATTGTAACTTAACGTCTTAGAAATTGGAAGACAAATAATAAATTGAGAGAGTTGGTTGAGTTTGTGTGATTACGTAACTGAAATTAAATAACAGAAAATTAACGAGAACGTAAACTAAAGCGTATTCCCCTATGATCCCTACCTTCTATACTTAGATTGATTATTAACTTGAATTATTTCTAATTGCTCAACTGATGTATTCTCACATAATTAGCTAAATCCTAATCCCTTAGCAATTTAACCCTTTAGTGAAATTAGAAACCCTAATCCCTTAGTGATTCCCTCTTAAACCAAGCATTCAGCAGATACATCCTGAAATTGCTGCAACTACACATTCCTATCCCTAGGTAATGTATAAATTGTCATTTTACTCATTTCAGAAACTAGAATCCCAATATCCCTATTGTGAATCCTAACCCTAAGCATCTTAATAGAATGACCAGTCCCAATTAAGAACAATACATGAAGAACAGAATAAAACAAAGCAATTATGATAATTCTCATTTAAACCAATCAAGACATAGAGGAGTTCACATAGGTTCTTGCTCTAACCATAATACAAGAACTTAGCCAAGCATGCTCAGAACTGACATTAATCTTACAACAAGCATGTTCCTAGAGAAGAATTACCAGAGGAAAAGAAGAAATTACAAGCAAAGTTGCTATTCTACAGTAACCCTAATGAATCCAATCTTCTCCAAGGTTTCTTCAATGTCTTCTTCTGCAAAAAGTCTTCCAAGAGTCCAGAAGAAGATCCTTCTCTGTTTCCCAGAGGTTCCTTTTTATCACCTATACATTCTAGATTTAATTTAGTTAACAAGGAATTGTTCCCCAAGCTAAATCAGTATCAGATCCTTTAAATCAGGCAATATCGTGATCGTGGCGCGACTAACGCGGAGTCCCACGCTGATCGGGTGGGATGTTCGAATTGAATAAGATGTTCTGGAACTCTGGCGCTAACAGTGCGGTGTCCCACGCTGATCGCGTGGGACATTCGAACTGACTGTCTGATTTTGATATATTGGCGCTACTAGCATGGATGGCCACGCTGATAATGTGGCTTATTCGAGTTGGAAGGTTGGCTTTAAGCATCTGGTGCGATTGGTGCGATGGGTGGCGCTACTGGCGCGGGGTCTTCAAACTGAGTATTTGATCTTGACACTCTGACACTGATCGCATGGGAATTGGCGCGAATCGCGCGGCTTGGTCGAGAGCACTAGATTGTTCTTTTTGCTTCTTTTCCTCTCTTGTTGGTTCCTAAATAACAAAATAAATAAGGAATTAAAGTAATATGCAAATAAGTAATAAACTTACCTAATCCTAATTTATATTACTAATTATTAAACAAAATATTAATTAATTACTCCTAAAAACTAATATATGCTGGAAGTATATCAAATAATTCCCAGATTTATATATTGCTGTCCTCAGCAATAAAAAGAATTTTAAATGGAAAGCAAGGCTCAACAATCAAGCATAAATTCACATTTAACACTCTTAGAATCACAATGCTGAGTA
>CM023957.1:20223421-20265864 GCA_013407115.1 Glycine latifolia
CACATAGGTTCTTGCTCTAACCACAATACAAGAACTTAGCCAAGCATGCTCAGAACTGACATTAATCTTACAACAAGCATGTTCCTAGAGAAGAATTACTAGAGGAAAAGAAGAAATTACAAGCAAAGTTGCTATTCTGCAGTAACCCTAATGAATCCAATCTTCTCCAAGGTTTCTTCAATGTCTTCTTCTGCAAAAAGTCTTCCAAGAGTCCAGAAGAAGATCCTTCTCTGTTTCCCAGAGGTTCCTTTTTATCACCCATACGTTCTAGATTTAATTTAGTTAACAAGGAATTGTTCCCCAAGCTAAATCAGTATCAGATCCTTTAAATCAGGCAATATCGTGATCGTGGCGCGACTAGCGCAGAGTCCCACGCTGATCGCGTGGGATGTTCGAATTGAATAAGCTATTCTGGAACTCTGGCGCTAACAGTGCAGTGTCCCATGCTGATCGCGTGGGACATTTGAACTGACTGTCTGATTTTGATATATTGGCGCTACTAGCGTGGATGGCCAATTAAGGGTCATTTTAGGCTTGGAAGTTAGAATCTCTCCACTTGAGTTTTGGGCTACAAATTGGTGTAATTAGTAATTAGTTAGATTAGATAGGCCTAATCATGACCCATCCTTTCCTATTGACTCAATCACTATATATATTAGTGCAATTAGTTAGTTAGAGAAGAGAATTTCATTTGGTACAAACAAAATTTGTAATCTTTTTACAAGTTTTTATAATCAAAATCTTTTCTCTTTTTTTCTCTCATTGTTCTTGTTTTCTTCTTCATTTCATTTCTGTTCTTCTATTTTCTTGCACAAATCTTGTGACTCTTCCACTGATGATGATCATGGAAGGTTAAACAATCAATCAATCCAAGGATCTAGTCCAAGCAAGGAGAATTTGAGTTCTGGTTTGGTATTTAAATTTTTGTGTGAATGTTCATTTTCTTCTTCAATCCTCTATTTGATTTTCATGATTATGAATGTGTTTAGGATTGACAACGGATTAGGTTATGGATTCATTTGCTAATTTTAAATTTTAATCACAGATTGTTTGGATGATATGTCAATTAGGTTTGTGGTTTCAATTAATTTAGGAGTTAATTCGATTGAACTGCTTCTAATGATATTGAATGGACTTTCATAACAAGATCATTTTCTGAGAACTATGATAATTCACATTGCTTGGTTTGGTGAATTGGATTGATATTCTTTAATTTGTTTTACAATACCTCTTATCAATTCTGTTAGTTTCTACATTTTTCTTCAATTGTAGTTTGTGTTTTCGCAATTTTTGTTCATTATTTACAAACTGTTCAATAGAAATCTCCTTATTGTTTATCACTGAATTGAAGTTGGAACCAAATTGATCGTATCTCTGAGTCAACTTAGGTTAATCATGTGCTATAAAATTAACGTAGTTTTATTGGTTTTGAAGCGATGCGACGATCATTATCAAAACTAGCGTCGTTGTCGGGGATACGGTTCATTGTGTGTTAACTTTAATTCACTAATAATTAGATAATAGCATAGGTACAAAATGACATTATTATAAAAAAATTTGCATTCTGCTGCATAATTGCACTTTGCTGCCTATTTGCATTGTTGATGTTGTCGTTATGTAGTGTATGTGAAGTAGTCGTGCAAAAACAGAAGAAAAAAAATAGAGAAAAATAGTGGAAAAAATATAGTCGTAGTAGAGAGAGGAGTGGTGTAGTGTAGTTATGTTGTGTGCTCCAGAAGTGATCTGTCTTGTGGAGTTTGGCTGTGCAACATGGTGTCCAAAGTTTATCCCCCATTCTAAGCAAAAATAACCCCTTTGTGGCTAGGTGTGGGTCAACATTTGCAAATTCGGTTTCTAAGTAAGAGTTTTAGCACAGGGGCATTTTAGTTCACAACAAACTATCTCAGAATGAGCTAAAAATTTATCAGAATGTAGAAAAATTAATACATCAAGTAGACCATGTGAGGGACAAACACGGTCATTGGGGTCCAAATTGTCAAATTCAATGATCTATGCTACTTTTGAATTTATTTTTTGTTTTCATGATTTTTAAAAATCTCCAAAAATATTACAAAAATCAAACATTATTTTTAGAAATTTATTGTGGTATTTTTTAATTTTTTAAAATTGTTTGGGACAATTTTCCATTTTCTGTTTCATTTTAGCAAATATTGTGAATAGTGTCCTGGTAGAGTATTTTTCTTTTATTTCTATCATTTATGTTATTTATGTCACTAATGAGTTGAACTGTGCATGACTAGGTCCAAATCAAGTAATTTGCATTAATATGATCCTGAGATAGATAGGACATATCACAGGTTGAGCATAAATAACAAAAGTGTAATGCATGATAATGTAGTTCTAGATAGTAGTATAGTGTATTCTGAGTCTTCTGTTTCTAATTTTGAACATCTTGATTCTAAAACTTTTATTGATACATTGGCTGATAACAACCTAATTCTTAAGGAATTAGCTACACCTGATGTTGTTTATCAACCTTGTTGTATTCAATATCCTGAGACTAAGGTTAGTTATGAGTTAAAATCTGGACTAATCCATTTGTTTCCAAAGTTTCATGGTCTTGCAAGTGAAGATCCACACAAGCATCTTAAGGAGTTTCATGTAGTGTGTAACACCCCGTATGCATCCGGTGTATTAACAGTTAACAGAAGCGTTTTCAAAACCATATTTCTTGATTCATCATGTATGGTAAGTATCCACAATTCCTATTACGAATGCCAAGGCACCACAATAAGCCTTTCCGATCCAGATAACATAAAGAACGACAAGTAAAACAATCATATCCATACAAATATATCAGGAAAATCAGAAGCCACATGTATCTATATATACACACATCAAAGACAATCACTGTGGCGATACAAAAGAATAGGCACCCTATGCCATGATCTCACAAATCACATCCTCAGAATAGGGTACAAAATATACAGCGTCTTTACATCACAATCCATACAAAGGTCTATTTTGAAGAAAACTCCTTATGAACTATACAAAGGTAGAAAACCAAACATCTCTCATTTGAGAACTTTTGGCTGTAAGTGTTTTGTGTTAAATAATGGGAAAGAATCACTTGGAAAATTTGATGTTAAAGCTAATGAAGCATTTTCCTTGGATATTCATTACAAAGCAAAGCTTATAGAGTTTTCAATAATAGAACATTATGCATGGAAGAATCAGTTTATGTTATTTGTGATGAATCTAATCCCTCTAAAGAGGAAAAGAAGTGTGATATTGATGCAAGTCCTATGGAAGAAATTATTCAACTAAATGACTCAATGAATAAAGAAAAGGAAGAACCAAGTGCTGAAACAGAACAATCAACATTTGGACATGAGCCTAAAGATTGGAGAACAACAAGAGATCTCTCCCTTGATAACATAATTGGTGAAGTTTCAAAGGGAGTTTCTACTAGATCATCATTAAGAAATCTCTACTGTAACATGGCTTTTGTTTCACAAATAGAACCAAATAGTATTAATTAAGCATTGTTAGATGAACATTGGTTAATGGCTATGCATGATGAGTTGAATCAATTCAAAAGAAATAAAGTTTGGGAATTAGTCCCTAGAACATCAACTCATAAACCTATTGACACTAAATGGGTTTTTCGAAACAAGCTGGATGAAAGTGGAATCATAGTAAGGAACAAGGCTAGATTGGTTGCTAAGGGATACAACCAAGAGGAAGGCATAGACTATGATGAAACTTATGCTCCAGTAGCCAGATTAGAAGCTATTAGGTTATTGCTTACATATGCTTGTTTGATGAATTTCAAATTGTTTCAAATGGATGTCAAAAATGTTTTCTTAAATGGTTACATAGAAGAAGAAATTTATGTAGAACAACGTCCTGGATTTGTTGGTCATAAAAATCCTAATCATGTTTACAAGTTAAGAAAAGCATTGTATGGTTTGAAACAAGCACCTAGATCTTGTTATGAAAGGTTAAGTAAATTTTTGGTTGAACAATCTTTCATAAGAGATCAAGTTGATAAAACCTTGTTCATAAAGAGAAAAGGAAATGATATACTATTGGTTCAAATTTATGTAGATGGCATAATTTTTTATTCAACTAATCCATCAATGTGTAGAGAATTTTCAGCAACAATGCAGGGTGAATTTGAAATGTCAATGATAGGGGAACTCACATTCTTTCTAGGACTACAAGTCAAGCAATTAAAGAATGAAACTTTCCTTAGTCAATCCAAGTACTATCAAGAGAAGATTAAGAAGTTTGAAATGGAAAATTGCAAAGATGCTGCAACACCAATGGCAACTTCTACTTATCTTGACACAGATGACAAAGGCAGGAGTGTTCATGAATCCAAATACAGAGGAATGATTGGATCCTTGCTATACGTCACTGCTAGTAGGCCTGATATAATGCTGATATCAAGCCAATCCCAAGGAATCTCATCTAATAGCAGTCAAGAGGATCCTCAAGTATCTTAAGTCCACACCAAAAGTAAGACTTTGGTATCCAAAAGGTACACCTATCAGCTTAATTGGATACTCTGATTCTGATTTTGCAGGGTGCAAGTTGGATAGAAAGAGCACAATTGGAACATTTCATATGCTAGGGAGCTCACTAATCTCTTGACACTGCAAGAAGCAATCATGTGTTGCATTATCCACTGCTGAAGTAGAATATATATCAGCTGGAAGCTGTTGTGCACAAAGCCTTTGGTTGAAGCAACAACTTCAGGACTTTGGTGTTGAGCTGAAGGAGATACCACTACTGTGTGATAATACAAGTGCCATTAACATCTCCAAAAACCCTATCATGCACTCTAGGACAAAGCATATTGAAATCAGACATCACTTCATTAGAGACCATATTCAAAAGGGTAACATCAAAATTCAATTTATTGAAACCAATTTTCAATTCGATGATATATTTACCAAACCTTTGGATAGAGATAGATATTTACACTCTAATAAACATGCTAGGTATCCTTGATGAATCTAATATTTGCTAAAGCATGCTTGATCTGTGCCAATCTATGTGAAATAATTGCCCACTTGCTTGATCATCACTTGTAAATGAAAATTCAAAATTGTGCTGAATAATCACTGTTCATTCTACAATTTTCACTGGAATAATCGATTAAATGAACTTTAAAAGCCATTGGGAATGAAATTTGAGCTTATGTAATCGATTACACAACGAAATAATCGATTATTCTTTTATAGAAAAATTTTCCAGAAAATCTCATTCCACTGGAATAATCGATTAAACCAACAAATTAATCAATTACACAAGCTTCAAAACATTTTACAAAATCTCATTTCACTGGAATAATCAATTACCTTACGAATTAATCGATTAAATTGTTTTGAAAAATCTCTGAAACTTGTATTCTCTGTGATAATCGATTACATATGAAGGATAATCGATTACATGTCATCTTCTTTAACTAGATTGTTCTGAAATAATCAATTACTGACTATACTGAAACTGATTTTCCTTACGAATTAATTGATTACACATGAAAATAATTTATTATTCATGGAGTTACTGCAAAATCTGCAAGATTTTCTTAGAAATTGTAACTGTCCAACTGCCACCTAGTTCAAATTTTGAATCTTCTGAGCCTTAAATTGAGTGGGTTAATTCGTGGTAACTGTTTCTAATTTCAAATTTGAACTTTGGAGCCTAAATTCTTCTATAAATACAGCCTATGTTCAAGTAAAAAATCACACCACTCTCATCTTCTTTCTTAAGCATTTTTGTGCCTTTCTTTCTCTGTGTTTAGCAAAGCCTTGCCTTAGAGTCTTTTATTTCAATAGCCATGTCTGCACCAAAGAAACCTAGGTCCTCTAAAAGAAAAGCTGAATCCTCTAATCCTGTTGCCAATAGATTAGATCATTGGTTCTCCAAGGAGAAAGATAAAATGACCTATCTTCAGTTTAATGCAACCAAGCTTATAGGTCCTCCCAAACACCTCTCCATTAACTAGTTTATAGGAGAAGGTTTTCAGTTTCCTACCTATCTTGAAGCCCAAGGTCTGAAACAATTTGTGGAGATGAAGGGTACCTTTTACCTCAATTAGTGAAGGTATTTTATACTTGTTCCAAGTTCTCCATGGATGGGACAATACTGTTTCAAGTTAATGGGGTTGCCATAGAGATCACCCTTGAAATCTGGCAGGAAGTTGCTGGTCTTACCTTTGATGGTGAGAGGAGATTTGAGGAAGAGGCTGGTGGATACAATAGGGTAGACACATACAGGGGGATGCTTCTTGATCCTCACATGAAGTTGAAGCTTAGGCTGAGTACTGGACCCATGACTCATGAAGATAGGCTTCTTCATTACATCATAACATACATCCTTACCCCTAGAGCCACAAATCATGCCCAAGCAATTGATGATGATTTACAGCTAGTTTGTGCCTTGAAAAATGGCATTAAGATGAATTGGATTCTTATTCTCCAGGAGATCATGCTTAAATCCAAAAGATTAATGAACTATCCCTTCCCATATGCTGTTCTTGTATTCAGGTTCATTGACCACTTTCAAATTGATGTCTCTAATGAGGTTGTTGACAACACTAATTCCAGCAACAGCCTCATCAAAGAGAAGCATCTTACCAAGCTAGGGATGACCAAGACCCCATATGGATGGCAAATGGTTGGACAACAAATCCCTGGTGCTGAACAAGAAGAGGAAGCTGATGAACAAGTTGAAGATGCTGGCCCTGCTGAACCATCTTATAGTCCATTTGAATCCCTTATGATTCAAAATATGGATGCTCTGTTATTACTGCATGATGAACATAGGGCTGAGACTAGTTCATCCTTGGAGGAGATGAAGTCCAGGCTAGAAAATATAGAAGCTAGGATGGTCCAAAATGAATTTGCCAAAGATGACTAGGCTTCTTGTTCTTCATGTTTGCTTTTCTCTGTTTTTTTCTTGATTATTTTCTTTGACTCATGTACTGCATTCACCTTTCAATTAATGAAATTTACATTTTCCCTTTATCATGATTTTCTATGCTATTACTTTTTGTCTTTGATAAACCAAATAAGGGGAGAAACGGTGATTGATTATCAAACTCTGCTGCTCTCTGCTGTGCTCTGTTTTTCTGCTATTTTTTTGCCAATCAATTATTCATGAAAATTACTAAGTCAAAAGGAGCAAATTAACTCAGGGGGAGCTAGCTAATCTAATATAAATAAATGATTAATGCTAATGCAAGCTTAACTCTTAACACTTGTTCTTGGCAAAGAGGCTGATTTATTTTTCAGGTTAACAAAGTTCAAGACTCTCACCTTACTTATCCTCAAAGCAATTCCAAACTTAAATAGATGGTCAATTTGGCATGTTCAAAGCCAAAAAGGGGGAGATTGTTGGATATAGGGGGGAGCATCTTAAAGCTTGAAGCTTAGGACTTGAAGAATTGTTTTGAGCTTTTTCACATGCCTTGGAATGCCTCGGAAGAATGTAAATCCAATAAAGTGTTTAGAGAAGTCAATCTGTTGATCCTTGCATTGCATGCATTTAATCATTCATGTGCCAAAATGTTTTCATAAAGAATTGAAGCAACTTTTGATAAAAGAACCAAAGAAGCAATGTTTTTGGAAAAATACAAATACCACTAGTTTAATCGGTTACACAGCAATATAATCGATTATTTGCTTCGTTTTCAAATCTGGAAAAGCTTTGAAGAACAATTTAATCGGTTACCATTGATTGTAATGGATTACATAGTGTTAAAATAAAATCATGCTTCACTGCTTTAATCGATTACCATTTACTGTAATTGATTACATAAGGTTCTTAGAAAAGCTTGTTGCACTACTTTAATCGATTACCATTTCTTGTAATCGATTACACAAGGCTTTTCAGAAATACTGTGTTACTGGTTTAATCGATTACAGTTCATATTAATCGATTATTTTGCTCTTGCTTCAAACCCAGAAATCTTATGAACATTTTAATCGATTAAAATGGCAATTTAATCGATTACGTAAGGCATTTTAATCGATTATTGGGAGCGTTTAATCAATTATAGTTAGTTATAAATTTTTGTTATAAATAGAAGTGAGGCTTGTCTTGTTTTAAATAGTGAGATATTCGAATTTTTGATTAAACACAAGCCTTCACAAAGATTGAAAGTATTTTTTCTGAGTATACAAACCTCTTGTCCCTCTCTTTAATCTTCATGGGTTTTTGAATGATTTCTTGGGCAAGAGTTTCAAAAGAAGAATAGGAGAGCATGTTTTGAAATTCATTTGTTCATACAACTCTAATTGGTAAACCACATGCATTCACATTCATTGGATCATCAGGTTGTTTCTCTCCATTCTTTTGGGTGTAAATTGTTTTCTGCTATAAGTTGGTTAATTGGCGTTATTGTAAATTTGTTCTTGAGGCTTATACTAGAGTAGTGTTCTCTAGGGAAGAACAGAGTAGTGTTCTTTGGTTCTTGTTGATAAGGTGTCTAATAGTGTTTTAGATTTCCTTTCTTTATCTAGGGTTGATAAAGAGTGAATATAATAAAGCTTGTAAGAACTGAAATTTATAATAGTGGAACTCTAATCTAGTGTTGATTAGAAGAAACTGGATGTAGCTTCTCTTGAGAAGTGAACCAGTATAAATCTTTATGTTGATTCTCTGTTCTTTAATCTCTATTGGCTATCTTGTTCATTGGTTCTTGGTATTCTTATCAATCTGAGTGAATTGATTGAATAAAAGCTTTCTTGGTTTTAAAAGTGATTAAGATCCTTATTCTAATTTTGTAAAGAAATTTTAAAAGACCAAGTTTTAACCAATTCACCCCCCCCCTCTTGGTTATTGTGGGTATTCCTTTGTTTTTCAATAATATCATCAATCGAACCAATATTCTTCCTAAACATACATTCTTCAGAGCCAAATTCCAAAGTCCATAAAAATTATATTTTAAGGCTAAACCTTCATCACAACAACCTCCTAAGCATACTTTTCCAAATGACCTAAGCCTAATTTCAGCTCTAGCTCAAATGGGTCACTATTCATCTCAAGAACAAATTCTTAAATAATCGGTAAAACTTGTGTTTCTTACCTCTAAAACGTCAAGGAAGGCTAGAGGACAACTTCTCCAAGTTTGAATGTCCTTAAAGCGCCTTTTTTCCCTTCCAAAATGAAACTTTGAGAAATTCCCTAGAGAATGCGATCTCTCCGTTTGATGGTTTTTATGGAAAAAAGAGGTTGGAATCTAGCTCATTGGTTGATTTCCTTCAACTTTCATGTTGAAAGTGAAGTGTTTTGGTCAATGGTTGAGTGGGTACGAAGCTTTCCAAGCTTGTTAATGGCAGAAAGCGTAGAGGGAGGAAGATGGGGTTTCTAGCCCCAAAATCGCGAAAATGGCCTTTTATAGTGGTCATGTCCGCGTTCCAGCGCTAATCGCGCCAATCTCACACTATTGGCACCAAATTCCAATGGTCTGGACGTGTTCCTGGCGCTAATTGCGCCAGATTCCAGTGAGAAATGGTCTTCTGGTGCATTCTGGCGCTAATGGCGCTGTATCTAGCGTTATTCGCGCCACAAACTATCCGTCGCTGATTCCGTCGCTAACGCTTTTTTGACAGAATATTGTAAATTTAAATTTTTTAGGCTTGGTCATTATATAGTGTGTTCCGCCATGTGACCACATGACATTCATGAGGACTATGTGAAGATGAAGGCATTTCCATTTTCTCTGGATGGTGTGGCTAAGGATTGGTTGTACCTTCAACCAGATCCTATCAACACTTTGACAGATATGAAGAGAAGATTTTTGGAGAAATTCTTCCGTGCATCCAGAACAACATTCATCTAGAAAGAAATTTGTGGAATAAGGCAACTACCTGGAGAGACATTATATAAGTAATGGGAGAGATTCAACAAGTTGTGTGCTACCTGTCCTCACCATCAAATCAGTGAGCAATTATTGATCCAGTATTTTTATGAAGGCTTGTTGATGGACAAGAGTATGATAGATGCAGCTAGTGGAGGCGCTTTGATAGACAAGACTTCTCTTGCTGCAAGTTGATTTCTAACATGGCAATCAATTATCAGCAATTTGGTACTAGAGGCGTTGCAACATCTAAGGTTGCTACAAATGAAGTTTTTGTTTCAATGGTTGCTGATAACCAGAGGTTGGAGAATAAACTAACAGAATTAACATCCCTTGTGAGACAACTTGCCATTGGTCAACAGCAGAATGTGATGGCAGCCAATCAACCAAGGTTGTGTGGTATCTATTGTGCACCTGATCATCCAACAAATGCATATCCCATTCTCCAAGAAACAAAACTGTAAAAGATAGGAACACTTCACACTTAACCAAGAGGGGGGGTGAATTGGTTAGGCTTGGTAAATTAAAATTCTTTTAGCAAAATCAGAGTTTTCCCTTAGGATCTTTATCACTTTGAAACCAAAAATATTTATTCAATCACTTGCTCAGTCCAAGGTATGCAATTATTCAAAGTTAAATTGATTAGCAAGATAATTCAGCAGTGTATATATGTGGAAGATAGGCAAGCACGAATTTAAACACAAGACTCAAAAGATTTATACTGGTTCACTTCAAACACTATGAAGCTACATCCAGTTTTCTTCCATTCAACACTAGAATGGAGCTCCACTATTGCAATTTTCTGTCTTACAAGAATTATACAAATCTCTCTTTATCAACCCTAGATAAAGTTCAGAAACCTAAAACACTATTAGGTTCTTAGAGATCAACCCACTGAGAATTCACTCAGCACACCCCTAGAGAAACTCTTCCTCTAGATTACATGCAAGAGCTTAATTACAATAGAAATTCAACTACAAATAAAAACAGAGTACACCTTCAAAGTTAAGGAAAGATATCACCTGATGATCCAATGATTAATGATGCAAATGAATGAATGAATCAGGTTTAAGAATCTACACAAGACTCAGAAAAGCACAATCCTTAAGTTTTGACAAGAACTTTCTTGCTTCAAGACACAATCAATAACCCATATTTATCTTGATGTAAGCAAGAACACCCAGAACCCAAAGAACCTCAAGAAAGTATTTAGAATGCTTTATGTTAGCTCAGAATTCGAAATTTTCAAGTTACATATCAGGCACAGAATGAGTTCTATTTATAACAAATGTTTCTAACTGCCTGTAATCGATTACAAGCGCCTAATAATCGATTATTTATCATAGGTAATCAATTATTTATAATATGTAATCGATTAATATGTTCTATAGGCTTCTGGGTTATGGCAACGAACTAATGAATCGATTATTCCGTAGCATAATTGATTATCACAGTGAGCTTTAGAAAAACTTGAAGTTTAGAATACAGCTGAAAAGTACTGTGTAATCGATTACGGTTTTGTGGTAATCGATTATGGCAGAGAGCTTCATAAATCAGGTTTTAGCCAAATGAACTATGTAATCGATTACGAACTTTGGTAATCGATTATTTTATAACAGATAGTGAAGCAGTGGTGTATAATGTAATCGATTACAAGTATTGGTAATCGATTAAGGCAGTGAGCTTCATAAACCAGGAGATTTCTATTTGGCCTTTGTAATCGATTACAGTCACTTGGTAATCGATTAAAATGTTTTCTCAATGCTGTTTTATAAGTAAGCTAAGTTCAAATAATCGATTAATCCGATATGTAATCGATTACATTGTTCTTGATAGGTTTTCCAGAAATAGCTAAGAACAAGATGAACACACACAATTAACCAAGAGGGGGGGTGAATTGGTTAAAACAGGGACTTCAAAAATTTCTTTGAAAAACTAGCAGCGGAATTAAGATCGTATCACAAGTTTTTCCCTTAAAGAAAAATCAGAAACTTTCAACCAATCAAGATTCACCCTTCACTTCAAACAATTGCAGAAAATATATCAGTTGATCTTGAAAGAGATTAACCACAAGATATGCAAGATTAAGACACCAAGATAATAATCAAGAGAACACCAAATCTATACTGGTTCACCCTCAAAAGAGAAGCCACATCCAATGTCTTCTAACCAAACCTGATTAGAGTTCTCTAAATCAAAATCTGTTCTTTACAAGTTTTTACAACTGATCACCTTTATCAACCTAGATAAAGAAACTGAAATCTAACACCATATTAGACTTCTAATGACCAAGAATCAGAAAATACTACTCTATTTTTTCCTCCAAAGAACACTACTCCAGAAAAAGCTCTAAAGAAACACTTTGATCTTAAAAATTACAAGAATTAAAAGTAACCAATCAATTCACAGTAAGAGTTCAAGAGAGATACAACCTTATGATCCTCAGAAGATGAGTGAATGAATTTTACCAAACAAACTCAGGTTGAATGAATGCTATTGTTGAAAATAGCTCTCATGAAAAACTCTTGTTGAATCTTGTTCAAAGCAACATGATCAATGTAGGAAACTCAGAAAATCTTTTTCTCAAACTTTGAAAGCTTTCGGAGTGATTGAAAATTCGTAAAAGTTAAGTTCTCAAGTTTCTTAAGTTCTGTCAAGAGGTATATAAAAGCACAGACTGTAACGACCCGCCTTGTCGCTACTATATCATTAATTCTTACAGTACAAAATTTAATTTTTAACTAAAAACTTCATTAATTTGATTATGAACATGATGGTAAATTTTTTGCGATAATACAATTATCATACACATATTACAATTACATATTTAAACACATATGTACATATATATTAAATCAGTACATGTCATCCACATGTTAGAACTTCCTTTAGCTTTACATGTATATATACCTGAAATTACATATCTAACAAAAAGCCAAAGAACTAACTAAGAAAGAGTTGATTAACAAAACACAACTCTTTCTCCAAAAAGAAATCCAACGTCATCACGTCGGCTTGGTGGCTCTAACCAAAAAGAAGATCTCCCTCCAAGGTCACCTACTGTTGCTCATCTACTCACACAAACGAAGTTCGCAATCATCACAGGTACCAACCACACGGTACAACAAATGCAAGGGTGAGTTTATTATATAAAACCAACAAACATCAGATAGCAACAATTGGGAAGGAAACAACATTACCCACCATAATCATTAACAAAAATCCATGATTCCAATACACACTCAACAAACCAATCATCCAATGCATTTCACAACTCAAACAATCATGCATAGAATGATGCATGCATTTGACTCATCTATCAGCATGCAATTTGGGTACCATATCCTGGAAATAGCCTCTCACAGGAAAAATGATTCACCGCCTATCAGGGCCACCCTATCGTGCACTGGCCATTCCCCCCTGGTGATCAGCCAGCGTCGCTAGGGAATTCCAAACCTGATGACCCCTTAGTACCTGCGTTTCCAGCCCACTGAAACCCACAGGTACACAAGTGCCTTCATTCTATTTCCATCCATGCAATATGAAGTATAAAATATGGGCATCATCAACGCATGACCCGGCTCGGAACAAATCCTTCCTCGTAAGGGTAACCTGTCGTGCACCCCCATGTACATACATAACACACCAATGTGGGCTCATCGATGCACTAACCGTGGCTAGGAACAAATTCATCCTCGCAAGGGTAACAAACCCATCATTGCACCCCACGTGTACATACACAACCTACAACCATGGGCACCATCAATGTATGACTTGGCTAGGAACAAATCCTTCCTCGCAAGGGTAACCTGTCATACACCCCCATGGGTATCCATGTATATCCACACACAATGACATTGTTCACATCAACATTATCTCTCATTAATGTCATTATCAATCTCAACATCATATCATCTCAATATCATCATCATGCATATCAATATTATCTCATTTCAACATCATCAACCACGTCAACATTATCTCATTTGAACATCATCAACTACATCAACATTATCTCATTTAAACATCATCAGCTACATCAATGGCATCTCAATTTCAATATCATCAACGACATCACAAGAATTCACATTTCACATTTATGCATGATACATATGCCTGAGATTCACATTTCCCAGGTCTTCAGACAACCCAAATTTCATACATTCACAATTCATCATATCACAAGAGTGATATTTTTAGGAAAATTCTAAATTAAAGAGGAGGACTACAATATATTAAACACACTCTTATGCCCATTTAAAAAATTTAATAAAGAATTAAATAGTAAAACATATTATAAAATTTTGGGTAGAGTCTCCTCTGTAATTAAGACTTTTCCCAAAAATCCAATCAATTATCATTCACAGTTTTATCCATCAATAATAATTTCACCGCATCTCATTAGTTAAAAACATCATTTGTCTTGAAAACAAGCACACACACAGGGACAAACACATCAATCATAAATACATTGCATCTCATTAGTTAAAAACTTAGTTTTTCTTGAAAACCAGCACACAGTAGGGACAGACAGATATCCTCATAGTTGGACTCTCTGGCCCCCAACTACGGTATCAAAACTATAACTAAATAATAAACTCCACTTACCTAACTAGGAGTTCCCCTGTTAAAACCTCACAGTGTTGTTTTGGAGATCCTTCAATACGCGTGTTTTCTTCCAAACGCAGAGCTCTATATATCAAATCAAAGACAATTTAATATAGATTTCCAAGGTAAGATCAATATTAACATTTGGGGTCAAATACCCACTCAAATTCAAAAAGGGGCTAAAATGGTGTTTTGGGAGTTTACATCAAAAGACATCATTTTGAAATTCCGATCACACCAATGTGACCGGGGTTCAACAAGGATCATAACAATGGCATCAATTTCATAAAAAGGAGACTTTTGCAACATCTCATTTTCAAAGGATTTTTCAAAGGATTCCCAAAACACAAGACACACTAATAGAAGCTTAAACTAGCTAGGAGAAGACAAAAGAAACTAAGATTACCTCAAGGAAATCAAGAAAGGAGGATTAAAGGTTCCGTTCTCTACCAAAAATTTGATAAGAGTTTCGAAGATTTCGTTCCGATTAAAGGGTTCCTCTCCATGTGGTGGTCTCATGCAAGCAACTCGGTTCGTGCTTCTTCATGCTTTTGGATATTTAACACTGCCTTGACTTGCCCAGGCAAGCAAAAATACCTACAAAATTCGCCTGGGCGAGCTGACCCAATTTTAGAATTTTTGTTTTAGTAAAAAATTAATTTCTCACATTACAGACATTATTTTAACATTCCCAACGGTTAAAAGTTTTTATAAACCTATATTTTAAATTTGAAGGCAATCCAACGGTTAAACAATCTAGAATGGTGATTTTACTAAAACAGGTTTTCGGGTCAAACTCAGAATCACACAATTCAATGCAACTCAAACAAACTCCACATAACTTGACATCTACACCAAGCAATAGCACAAGGATAATTTACACAACAATCATTCAACTAATCCAAACTTATCAAACAATCAAATAACACAACAATCACATCAAACATCTATTTTCAATTTATCGAAATTTCAGGGTGTTACAACTCTCCCACCCTTTTAGAAATTTCATCCCCGAATTTTACCGGATTCAAACAATGCTGGATAGGCTTCTCGCATCTGACTCTCTAGTTCCCATGTTGAATCCTCTCCTGATGTACCTCCCTAGATCACCTTGAACAGATGAATTTTTTTCCCTCTTAGGTGCTTTGTTCGTCGATCATCGATCCTCAAAGGCAATGTTTCATATGTCAAGTTTTCTTTTACTTGAACGTCATCTAACTCGACCACATGAGAAGGATCATGGACATACTTACAATGTTGGGACACATGGAAGACATTATGAAGATTAGAAAGGGACGGAGGTAATGCAATTTGATATGCTACAAGATCGACTCTTTTAAGAATTTGGAAGGGACCAATAAAACGAGGTGAGTTTTTGAGATTTCAATGCTCTGTCAACCCCAGTCCACAATGCTCTGTCAACCCCAGTCCACGGAGTAACTCTCAAGAATATATGATCACCAACCTCAAATTCTCGACATGAGTGCATACAAAATGGATATTCTCCTTTCAACATAATTTATTTCATATCCAAGGATCAACTAGGCCACTTGGGACCAAATTGAATCTTTTAAAATAATTTAAAGACCAAATTAGTAATTAAGCCTTTAAATTCCCTAAAAAAATGAATTCCCATGCTGAATTGGAAGTTTTTAACATTCATTAAAAACCAGTTTACACTAAATGAGAATTTCCAATTAAATGCTTATGCTTGTCATTTCTTTACGCATAAATTTATTTAATGAATTGTTGCCAAAAAAATCACTAATCATCCCATCAATTGTTTAACATCAATTTGTAACATCCCAAAAATTTAAATATGTTAATTAGAGATAAAAAGAGATATTATAAAAAATGAATGACCATATTACCCTTTTCTTGATGTAAGAATTACCATAGTACCCTTGAAGTTAAAATTACAAAAATGTCCTTGAAGTGAAAATTACAATAATATCCTTAGATATTTTTGGTTAGATATTTTGAAGTTGAAATTACAATAATACCCCTGAGTGATTGGCAAATTACCAAAATACCCTTGGATATTTTGCCTTAGATATTTTTATGGAAACTTTAAGAAATTACAAAAATGCCCCTAAGATGACAAATTACCTTTAGTAACAGATAAATATTACAAGAAAAACTAGGAGTACCCAAATTGACCGAAAATTTATGATTAGTATCTAAAACTATCACATGAGAAACACCTATGATCGTAGAATGATACAAGAAGGAAAGAATAGAATTTTATATCTCTCTATACTTAACCAAATGAGGTGTTTGACCACTCATTTTAAAGCTTAGGATGTCCTCTATGTTATTATAAAATATAGGACCAAACTGAGCAATGAAATTATGCCCAGAATTTAATTAAATACAAGTTGTCCAATGCTATGCATACTCAAAAACAGTTTCTTCCACCGGTATTGAAAAATTTATTTCTCTCTCATTGCTTATTCAAATTAGGTGTATGATATATGGAATTAAAGATCTAGATGTCAAACATAACATATAAAAATTTCAGATAAATCTAGATTGTGTACTGCCTGCAATAACAAAAATACAAAGAGATGTCATTGTCCTAAGTTGAATTCGCTGGCAGCTTTGGAAGTCTAGATTAAAAATTCTATATCTTGAGTTTTATAACTCCAAATAAGGCATATGATATCTTGTTAGAAATATTAGAAATTCTAGTTTAACATACTAAAAGATGAGAATTTTTGAACTAGTAGATTGGTACAAAATGTACAATGAATGAACCATGTGTGGTAAAAGAATTTTCTAGCTACTTGAAAGAAAAATCTAGTATTGGCAACTTGTAGCTCCTAGAACCTTGGCACAAAGGCTAGAAGATTCAGCCCAAACATGGACCAATCAGAAGTTGAAGAATACTCCCAAAGCTCCACGTGCTACAGCCCAAGGATTATGCATGGGTATGTGAAATAGAAGTCAATGGGAAGTCAATACAAAGGGAATAAGACTAAATTTGAAACAAGCTTCTTAAACCAACCTTTCTAGGTGGCCTTCAATGTGGATAGCAAGCATTAAATGAAGGAATATTGTTTTATTTAGCTTCAGCCATGTGGGTGTAGGCAAAGGAAATCCATTTATTTAGCAAACTCCATGTGCACTTAAGCCATGAATGAAGGAATATTTGTCATGATTAGATTAGGATAATATCTTCAAGGATAGTTACCTTGTAACTAAACTAAATACTAATCTAGTTGAAATCTAATTAATTCACTTACTATCTAACTAAATAACCTAATATAAATAGCTGCTGAACTTCCAAAAATTTTGCACGTATAACTCTAGCTCCAAAACTCTCCCACAGCCTATAAGCTTTGCACTTGGTGCTTTGCTTTCAATTCTCATTTCCTTATTTGCTTAGACCATGGCCCCACTTCTATAGTCTTATATACTTCCATTTTCTTCTTTCTTCCATATAAATACTTTCTTCCTTGAAGTTCTCCAAGAAGGGTAACCCCCTACTCAGTCATTTTCAAAATCAAACTCACTTGAGCTAGGCTGGCTTCAATCTTTAGTTAAGAATTTATTTGAACTAATTTCCATGCTTAAATGTACAGAATTATGGCTATTATTTAGACTGGAATTTCATGTCATTTGAAGGTTATTTTATGATGTGGAAATGTTGATTTAAACCATAGGATAGGTGATGATTTATAGGCTGAAATATTAGTGATGTTTGGAAGTATATTTAGTGATCTTTGGGAGTGATTTTGATGATATTTGGACTGTTTGTTCATATTTTTATTATGGGACTGTTTTGTATTAATTTTTAGAAGAAGAGGTTGAATGGTACGTAAACAAATGGTTCAAATACTAGAGTGATTCAATTTTGAGGATGAAGTAGTAAGGTGGTAGGTGAAAGGAGATTAAGATGCATGCCAGGTTATGATCTTTTCTGGTGAAGGTTTAAAGGAATTAGAAATTATTTGAAAGATATACTGAGGTTTATTAGTTAGAATACTAACATGATTTATCTATAGCTTGAGGATAATCAATTGTCATGCCTAAGTTGGTATGATTTTGCTTGAATAAGGTATGGTAGCCTAACCATACTTTTGGTACGTATAATGTTATGACGGAAATATTTTCTATGAGGTTATATGTATTTACTCATGGATTTTATTATTGATGAAAAAGATGATGGATTTTGATGTGATGATATGTTAATTCATGTTTTCAAGTCTAGTACGAGATTTGTGAAACATAATTTGAGACTACATCCATTACGAGATGTAGAGACCAAGTGCAAATACATGGAATGACATGCATGACTAGAGTAAGACGATCGTAGCATTTCTACCTCCAGTACGAGGTATAGCTACATACAGTATGATATGTAGAGGTCATGTGCACCCTGGGAAAATTCATTTCATGCATTCATATAGTTGCATAATTATTTTATGGATTCATTTGAATATATTGATGATTTACTAACGTGTTTGGTGGTTTAGATTTTGCCTACTGAGAAATTTTATTTCTCACTAGATTTGTTTCATTTTTTTTAATATATATAAATGGCCTTGGTGATAATCTTTCTTGATGGATCTGGACATAAGGAGGAACAGAGATGAAGCTAGCATGAGATTTTTCCTAGTACTCTTATGTTTTAGAATATTAGCAAGTATGGTAGATTTTGTGCTTGTATTAATAATAAGAGATGTAACAAGGACTGTGGCTACATATAAAATATTATTAGTTGAACAACTTCGTTTTGAATTTTTTTACTAAGATACGTTCTTTAAAAATGAAATAGTATTAAAATCATCTAGAAATAAATTAGGTCGTTACACAATTATCATATCCATGGTTGTCAAAATCGCATTTTAACTCGTGAAGCCTCCACGAGTTAAAACGGTTATAGAATCATTTGAGTGGAATCGGCCGAGTTTACGCAGACTCGAGTGAGTTAGCATAAACTTGCGAGTCTGCGTCGAGTTTGCGAGTCTAGGCAAAAAATGAAACGACGTCGTTTTAACTTTCATTCGTTTCATTTTCTCTCTTCTTCCTTGTTTCATCTTAGCATCGCAGCCTGTAGTGATTCAGTTTCGTTTCGTTTCTTCCTTCTCTGTGTGAGTGGCCCGAGACAAGACCGTGGCAATGAGTGGTGGCCACAAGCCCGCTACGATGGTGAAGGCCGAAGGGAGTCAGAGTTTATTTTCGTGCTTTGTTCCTCTTCTTTGTGTGAGTGGTCGAGAGCCCGTGACCGTGAGTGTGAAGGACTGAAGGGAGTCCTTGACCATGAGTGCATGGTGGACTAGTGGACACGAGGTTTTCTTCTTTCCCTCTTCTGTTTGTAGGTCTTAGCCTCTCAGTTACCGACATTGTTGAGATGTTGTTAATTGCCCCACTCAATTTTTTGAAGTTTGCAACACTTAATTTTCTTTTTTATTCTCCAATTTTCTAAGATCGTTCACACCTTTGATTATTGGAAAAATTGCTCCAATCAGGTATGTATCGATCATCTAATACTGATTACAAGTCTCGTATCTAGGATCTTCTGGGCATCAATTGCTATTATAAAATTTGAAAACGCTTTGTTTTCATCACTTTTGTGATCTGTGGATGTGTTTTGAGTATTGATATGTATTGCAATTCATTTGGGTGTTTTCAATTTTATATTTTTTCCAATCAGATATACTCCTTTGATGACTACCAAGGTATGAATGCTTGGATTGAATCGTTTCCAGAGGCTAATTTCAAGATACCAATGATAGATAGTAGAACTTACAAATAAAATGAGGAAAAGAAAAAGATGGTATGAATAACGCCACGATCCATGTTGGAACGATAAGTTGAGGAGGATTTGCCACAAAGGAAAGCTTCCTTGATAAGAATCAATTTGGGTTCAGCCAAGAACCAAGAAGAGGCTAAGCTCTCAATTCAAGCAAATGCTTAATATTATTCAATTAAAAGTTATTCAAAACTAGCAATGTCTAAGTACTTATAGAGTTAAGCCTCTAATAAAACCTAAAAATGTATAGTTTGGGCCTATTTAAGTCCACATTGGGGCCCATTACACAAATAAGAAATTACTAAATTACGACAATATGAAAATTACGAAAACTAGGAAAATTATGAAAGTTATGAAAGGAATTGCATTAAGCGTGATATTCGCGCTAAGCGAGCTCTCCTACAATCTTCAAGGTGCTCAAAAGCTCCTTGTGTCTTCCTCCATCCTTTCCCTTGTTAAATAGTCTAGCCATGATTCTCTTGGTCATCTCTTTTTGTAGAAGCTTGTTTTGGATATTGTCATTGGAACTTCAATGCATGGAGTGCTTCTAGAACTTCATGCTCTTTGGATAGTCCTCTATCATCCCCTCCTTCTTGAAAATAATCCGTCCTTGGATTTGCATTCAAAACACCTATATCATAAGAAGAATGATCAGTGACGGTAAAACTAGAACTCACTCCGTACTCACTTGGCAAGTCAATCTTGTAGGCATTGTCATTAATCCTCTCAAGGATCTTGAAAAGACCATCACCCCTAGGCTGGAGTTTAAATTTCCTTTGGAAAGGAAACCTATCATTCCTTAGATGTACCCAAACCCAATCTCCGGGATCAAATATCATGGTCCTTCTCCCCTTATTGGCATGTCGTGCATATTGCTCCATCTTCCTCTCAATTTGATTTCACACCCCTTCCATGGAGATTCCTAACAAAAGTGGCTCTAGAAAGCCCATTCTTACTCAAAATAGAAGAATCATTAGGTAATGAGATTAAATCAATAGTGAATAATGGGTTAAAACCATAAACGACCTCAAAAGGAGAAAAAGAAGTGGTAAAGTTGGTTACCTTATCATCAAGTCTAGGATTAGGATGTCGATACCTTACAGTGATGTTGTTGATGAGTCTACAATCTGTGCACATCCTCCACATGTTATCTTTCTTGGGGACTAGGATGACCAGCATTGTACATGGGCTCAAGCTTTCCTTCACTCATCCTTTTTGTATCAACTCTTCAACCTGCTTTTGAATCTCTTTGGTCTCTTTCGGATTACTCCTATAGGCAGCCCTATTAGGAAGTGAAACTCTCTGAAAAAGATCAATTTGATGCTCAATTCCTCTTAAAGGAGGCAAGCCATGGGGTATGTCTTGTGGAATACATCCTCAAACTCCTTTAAAAGTGTATCAAAACCTTGAGGCAACTGAAAGGTACTAGAAGACAAGCACATATAATTTGGAATGAGTAAATACATTTGTTGTCTAGCTAGCATCACTCTTTTTACCTCCTTAAGATTAATGAACAAACTCTCTTTTATCACTAATTGTTTTTCACTCTTTCTTTCTATTTTCGTTTGTTCTTTCTTTTCATTCTTTTTGCTATCTTTTTCTTTTAGACTTTTCTCTCTCAAAAGACTCTTTTCTTCTTTATTTTCTTTTCTTTTTCTCTTTTCAATCTCATTTTTATTTGATCCTCACACACCTCACTTGGAGACAAAGGTGAGAGAACTACCTTTTTACCTTTATGTAAGAAAGAATGTTGATTGGTGACCCCATTATGGATAACATCTCAATCATATTGTCACGGTTTACCAAGCAAAACATGGCAAGCTTCCATGGGAACCATATCACAAAACACTTCATCAACATATTTTCCAATGGAGAATGTAAGCAACACTTGCTTATCCACAACCAACTCACCATTGTCACTCAACCATTGCAATTTATAAGGCTTAGGATGAGAGGTGGTTTTTAAACCAAGCATCTCCACTAATCTAGTGCTTGCAACATTGGTACAACTTCCTCCATCAATTAAGAAAACAAACCTTTCCATTCACCAAGCATCTAGAATGAAAAATGTTTTCTCTTTGTGTATCATCTTGATTTTTGCACAAACTTTCCATGAGTCTTCTTACCATTAAAAGATCTCCCTCTTCTGGTTGATGAAAATCATCATCCTCCTCTTCACTAGAGGAACTATGAGAACTTTTAGATGACTCACTATTTACCTCTCCATTCTCCAACACAGTCAAGGTCCTTTTGTTTGGACATTGGGGTGGAATATGACCCTTACCCAAACACTTAAAGCATTTAATTGAATTAGATTTATTGGAAGGGGGTTGAGTAGGAGAAGTAGGATAACCTCTTGAAGACTTCTTTTCAATATGTTGTGAAGAAGAACCCTCCTTGGAAGTGACTTTATCCTTCCAAGATGAATAACCATATGAAGACTTCTTGTAGGATTTTTTTTCTCTTCAATTGTTGCTCCACTTTCACAGCCCTATGTATAAGTTCATCCAGGATGTTGTAGCTTTGAAGCTCAACAACATCTTGAATGTCCCTACCATTCAAAAATTTAGTCATTGTAGTCTCATTAGTCTCTTAAATGTTTGCTCTCATCAAAGAAACCTCCATCTCCTTGTAATAGTCATCAACACATCTATTTCCCTGTTAGAGTTTTTGTAATTTGTTATACAAATCCCTTATATATTGAGGTGGGACAAATATATCCCTCATGATTCCTTTCATTATCAACCATGTGTCTGGTCGATGTCTTCTCAATCTTTCTCTCTCTATTTGCACTTGATTCCACCACGCCATGGCATATCCCTCAAATTCTAAGCTAGCCAACTTCATTTTCTTTTCATCACTAAAATTGTGACAATCAAAAACTTGGTCGACTTTCATCTCCCAATTAAGGTAAGCCTTCGGGTCATAAGTACCTAGGAACTTGAGCAGCTTGACCTTCATATCATCCATGACATCCCTATTCCTCTGATGCTTATGTCTTCTACCATCTTCATAGCCATCATCACTCCCTTGAGAAGAATGAGGTGACCTATGATGTCTCATTCTCTCCATGTCTTCAATTCTCCAACTCAACTCTTGGGTGCTTCTTTGTATCTCATCAAATCTGTCTCTCATCCTTCTTTCAACATTTCTTTGCAACTTATCCATTTGCTTAGCCAATGAAGCCATTAGCTTAGCGGTTCTAGGGGAAGGTGGATCACTATCACTTTCAGACACCATTGCTACAAGAAAAATGTTAGTAAAACAAATAAAATATTGGACCTTACCACTCACTAAGTGTTTACACTCTTCAACACTCATGTTTCACTCTTGTAAGATTTTTTCTATAAGGTTCACTCTTGTCTTATTCCACTCACTAACTCTTCTTCAGCCCTTGAAATCAACCAAAGATTTCAATTCAAGGAGTAACCAAAGTGAAAGATGAAATAAATCCAAACTCAACTTAAGAGGTCAAAGAAGACAAACAAGAAAGTAATAAAAGCTCTAAGACAAAACCTTGGAAATTTAGAAGACAAACAATAAAAGCTAAAAAAAGAAAGTATAACTCAAAAGGAATGTCAAACAAGACAAATAGGAAAAAAATAAAAAATATGGCCAAGTATAAACCACTTCAATTATGCAAAAAGAAAATACTAGAAAGTAATAATAAGAATACACCAAAAGGAGCTGTAAAATTTGGACTATAACTTCTTTTTTTTCTTTTTTTATATTTTGATCCTCATATTTTTTCATATTTTCATTTTGACCCCAAAATATTTTTTGAATATTTGCTCTTTAGTCCTTCGTATTTTACCTTTTGGTACCAGAAACTTTGAATATCTTTTGAAGACAAAAAGATAGGATAAGATATGATAATTCAAGAAGATATGATAAGATAGGATAATTCAACAAAAAGATAGGATAAGATAGGATAATTAAACAAAAAGATAGGATATTCAAATCTATTTTTTTTCATTTTTTTCTTTGGAAAGAAAAAAAAATTAAATAAAGAAAAAAAAATTGCTCTATGGATTCTAGCTCTGATACCACATGATGACTACCAAGGCATGAATGCTTGAATTGGATCGTTTCCATAGGCTAATTTCAAGATACCAATGATAGATAGTAGAACTTACAGATAAAATGTGAGAAAGATAAAGAAGATGGTATGAATAACGCCACGATCCATGTTGGAACGATAAGTTGGGGAGGATTCGCCACAAAGGAAAGCTTCCTTGATAAGAATCAATTTGGGTTCAGCCAAGAACCAAGAAGAGGCTAAGCTCTCAATTCAAGAAAATGTTTAATATTATTCAATCAAAAGTTATTCAAAACTAGCAATGTCTGAGTACTTATAGAGTTAAGCCTCTAATAAAACCTAAAAATGTATAGTTTGGGCCTATTGGAGTCCACATTGAGACCCATTACACAAATAAGAAATTACTAAATTACAACAACACGAAAATTACGAAAGTTACAAAAGGAATTGCCTTAAGCGTGATATTCGCACTAAGCGAGCTCTCCTACAATCTTCAAGGTACTCAAAAGCTCATTGTATCTTCCTACATCCTTGTCCTTGTTAAATAATCCAGCAATGATTCTCTTGGTTATCTCTTTTTGTAGAAGCTTGATTTTGGACATTGTCATTGGAACCTTCAATTCATTGAGTGCTTCTAGAACTTCATACTCTTTGGATAGTCCTCTATCATCCTTTCACAAAGATTAATGTATATATGTTTTCGGGTAATAGATTAATTTATTCATTGCTTTTCCTTCTTTATTTAGACCATTAAGGAAGTTTAATATTTTTTGTGGCAATACTAAAATTCATATGTGCTTAATTTTTAGTGCTTAAATGCATCTCAATCTACAGGGCCATATAATCCAGTGTTAGTTATTGCAAATTGCATTCATTTAGGAGAACAATGTTTGCACTCTTTTATGAAATTTCCTCATCAATGTTATTTTCATATACATATTTTTCTTTTCAAATTCGTGGAACTTGATTTTGGAATAAGTAAATCATGGATTTTTGTGAATAGATGCTAGATAAAACTTAACAAGTGTGCTCTTTCTCTATTTTTCTTATTGTTTTGGATTGCAGCTAAAATGATTTCATTGGTTGCCGAGATGCAGTGGAACGAATTTCTGGCCACAATGCCATTGTGTTACTGTTGCAGCCTTTTATTTTGTGAATGATACAGTTATCATTAAAACTCAAAGCTATATATAATCCCGCTAGATTTAAGCTTGCATTTGCAGTGCTAGAGGCTGCTATTGCCTTTTCCTTTTTGGTCAATCTTTGCTGCTATTGTCTATGTTATGATAAATTTATGTCAACTTTAAAGGAATGGATACTAATGCCTTTTGATAAATTGTTATACAAAGTTGTTTCCTTTCATGCAGATGCATCTCTGCCTTTAATTTTTCTTTCTCGACTTATAATACTTTGCATTCTCAAGTTATACGAATATGTCAAATAAATGAAAATGAAAACAAAATTTGGAACATCGCATGCATGTATAAATTATAAACAAAAGGAAAATGAAAACAGAATTTGATTTTTCATTTTGGTATTCTCATTGGTTTACATTCTCTAGCTATTATTTTTGTTTGAACTAGACTCTTACAAATCTACAATTCGAGTTTACAACTCAAATCTACAGAACTCCCACAAGTTTACGTAAACTTTTAATTTTGACAACCTTAATTATATATCCAACTGTTTTCTAATATTTAGACAAATAGATAATAAACCAAAATCAACTATTGTTTATCAAAATCAAATTCTAGATTTAAATGCAACGGAAAAACCCCATACTCTAAATGCAAAGCATATTTAACCTTGTAATTGGAATTTTCAAACCAATACAATACAATTCAATGTCTTAACATTTTTTTCTGATCCCTCAAATATTTTCACCTTCAATAGCTTATCAGGCGGAAAAAACTGTTTCTGCTCAAGTAATGAACAACAAAAATTATAATCAAAAGATGTGAGCTTCTATGACACAACCTATGCTAAATCATAAAATTATATATCTTGATCATGTTGGATTTAACACTGCTAAATTGAAAATATGGCTTTGCCAATTTGTACATAAAATCTATTTTCATTGTCTCAGCGGAATGTGGAACTACGATTCCCAGAAGCAGGAAACGCCTGACGTCTTCTACCTTGTGGCAATTGTTTACTCAAATCACTAGCGTGTCCCTGTCCTGTTGCCGATCGCTGCTTCTTGCTACCTGGGTCCTCTACTACCTCCATATGACCATCAGAACCCTTGGAAGATGCATGCTTTTTATGTTCTCCAAATTTAACATGTTTCCTTGCAGCTTCATAATCAAATGGCTTCAGCTGCACTAAGCCACTGGGCTGTTCAGTTTTCTTGGGCTGTCTGGTTTTATTATTTTGATCATTTGAATGAAAGCATTTTTTAAAATTCGATGACAATTCTGACAGTGATACTGGCTCATCTTCATCCTCTTTTCCCGAAGTGGACACAACAGAATCTTTCTCCCTGTGTTCATTGGAGTTTTCTAGGTTATTCTGCTCCATATCTGGCTCATCTTCAACAGGTTTCTGCGGCTCTGACATTTCAGATGCTACACTATGAGTTTCTTCGGTAGGTTCTGACTTTTCACTGCTACCCAAAAAGGAATGGAAAGGAAGACTGACAGAAGATCTAATCTTCTCTAGCTTGATCTCTTCCTTGCCCTAAGAATAAACCCCAAAAAAGTGGCATGGATAAGTACAGAACAGACATGGAGCTCTCCATGCTTGCATCACGAATGTAATATAAAGACATTCATTGAGATGTTTGACGAAAGCATACCTTATCAGGACCAAGCTTCCTCTTTGAAGCAGAACTCCCCAGGAGTGCCCCAAAAGCACCACTAGGCTTTTTTAGCACCTGAACAGCTGCTCCATTCCCCTATCAACAAATTAGCAACATAATTTAGATCAATGCTCATCACTAGGAGACTAAAACATTGAACTAATATTAAAACCCAGAAATTTTGCAACCTTTGCTGTAGAAAGTGCACCAACATTTGCATCCCTATTCTGCTCTAAAATTGTCAGACTATCCTTTGGTGGCTCGGAAATAAGACTATTTGACTTAATTTTTATTGGTACACTTGTAGCTTGATGCTGAGAAGATTCCTGTTTGGGGTCAAAAGAATAAATGGTGAGTTCTCAAGAATATTGATATAGCTGATATTTTCAATTCCACTTTAGTTGCATTTCCAACCTTAGAATCTCGTGTATGGGATGGGGGATATTCAGTTCCATCTGTAACAGGTACTACATCTGATGTCTGTACAACAATCATTGTCACAGTTTAATCAACATGCAAAAATCAGAAATTAAGACAAATAAAATTTAAATACCAACCCATTAAGCTGGTAGCATTAATTACCATAAGGAGAAAAAGAAGTAGATAATATTAAAACTTAGTTATTTAGACATCTCAGCCATAGTTATCAATCCCGGATAGCGGAGCAGAGCGGTCGCCCTCAAAACTGGGATAGCGGGATAGCGGATAGCAGGATGACCGCTATTCTAATATTTTTATATATGTATTAAAAAATTTATAATATAAATATATAAGCTGAAAAATAGAAATATAACTAAAAAAATAAGCAAAGGAGTACATTAAGCAATAAAGGGGGTGCAGGAAGCAATCTCATTTACCAACACAGTATATTCCCAATCTCCTTCACCAACACACACATATCCATTCATTCTCTCTCTCTCTCTCACGGCTTCTTCCATTTCCGCTCCAACGCTCACCTTCCTGACGCAGAAGATCACCGTTCCATTCCCCGCGCCGCGGACGCCCTCGCTTCTTCTCCAACAGTTGCCGCTGCACCTGCTGCGCCTCACTCCTTGCTGCGCCCCAACAGTTCCCCTTCTTCCATGCTCTTCTTCCAACAAAACGACAAGGAAAGGGAAGGAAGACAAACATGAAAACGAAAATGGGGAGAAGGAGAGAAAGTGCCGCGGTCTTCAGAGAAGAGAAAGAAAGTAAGAAGAAAGGGCAACAAACTGCCGCCGGAGAAGAAGAAAGGGTCGCCGGAGAAGGAAGAGATGGTGGCCGGAGCAGAAACCGTCGGAGTGAACGAAGAAAGGGTCGCGCAAACGAAGTCACGGCCGCTCCGCAAATCCCACGTCGCCCCCGCGACGTCCGCGATCCTTAACCGCATCGCAACACCACCTTCTGTAGCGGTGAAGGCCTGCTCCGCGCCGCTATCGCGGCCGCTCCAACCGCGATTGATAACTATGATCTCAGCTTACTCAAATTTTCAGTTTTTAAACCGACTCAGCTAGCATTTATAACAGATCCAAGGATCCAAATGACAGCAGTAGCCAATTACCATAATCCTAATTTATTAGAGACCTTTTCAAATTTATATACTTTAAAATACCTTACTTCTATATTAATAATGTTAAATACACTTAAACAATGAACTTGAAACATCCTATTTTTAATGATAGTATTGTAACAAAAAATGTTATTTCTACTATAAATTTAATTTAAATTAATGATTGACATGATACGAAGTCATAAAATGAATAAAACCTATAGATTATAAAACAAAAGATATATTTAAGAGTTCCAATAACTATATGTTCTTTAACAAATAATTTCATGCCACTATAAAAACCATGAGGTTACAGTCATTGTGTTTCTTTGTAACAACCCAAAAGATTAGGGTTGTACAGCGTCAGGAGTCCCGTTACAACAGTTATCATCTAATATTGGGCTAGACTTGTATTAGCTGTACCAAACTACTAGATCTTACTTGTTAATTGAAAGTGTTAGAACATTGTAATGTTAAATATATGAGTCTTATGAATCATAGTATTGCCGGGTAAATAGTATTACCGAGTTGGGCATGTATTTTTTTTTTTTTATCAGCAAAAATAATAGTACTATTAGAAATATAGTAGTAGCAGTACAAGTAGTACTGCTGTGAGTACAACCTAACAAGAACAAAACAGAACAAAGGTGGCTTAAAGCATAAAGGCAAAGACACCAACATTCTGACTATCTGCTAGGTCCTAATCCTCCCCAAGATTTTAAATATAAATGGGTGTTAGTGCTTTATACTTTATACACACAACCTTTAAATAATTGTGAAAGTTGCACAAATAACAAACAGGAAGCTCCCATATTAATAACTTGTCTTCATAACAATTAATATTTTACCAGACCACAGGTGACAAATTAATATATCATCTGCCCAAACATTTATATGGTAATTGTAAACAAATTACTTACAGTGGCAGCTTGTGCTTCTTTCAACTGTTGAGCAGCTTCCTCAAATGAAGCAGCATTCTGGATAGAATGTCTAATGATGCTGACAACAGTATCAAGATTGTGTTCAACATAAGGGTGTTTTGACTTCACCAATCGCCGTAGCTTGCTTGTAGTAAGAGGCATCTGCTTAGCTTTTAAACAAGTAAATACAAATTAAATTATGAGCATACATCCAAATTGCTAACATTTATACACAGAATTTGCACAAGTTTCATACCGATTTCAAGAACAGATTTATTTGGCAATACATATCCTGTACTTTCATCCTCTGCACGGGCAACAATGTCCCTCCATTCACACAGCCCCTGCAAACCAGGAAAACAGAGTATATAAACTACAATAGATGTTAAGAATAGAGAGCAATGAAATCCAAAACAAATGCAAATTATGCAATATGTGACATGCCACATTCTTAGTGTTTGAAGTTGGGCATTCACTCACAAAATCCTGACATTGTATCATGTCCTTTTGGAGGTGAAAGCTATTTTGGATTGGATTGATTCAGAAAAAAGTAAAAAACTTAAACAGAGATACGTGAATTATGCTTGGAAGGCCATTAGATTAGAGTTTCTTCGTGTCCAACCCAAGCTGTTTCATGAAAGAAACCAGCATGAAAAAGCAAGATAACTATTCTAGAAATTTTTAGTGGTGATTAAGATGACAACAGAGTAGTTGGAACCTCTAGTATTATTATTTAAGTAACTGAAACAAAGGTGATAATGACACTAATGAAGGTGGTAAGAAAAGGTATCAAATATCAATAGCTAAATTAAGATTTTGATGATGACAATGAAAGTGGTCAGAGTGACACTTACTAAATTAAGATTTTGATGATGACAATGACAGTGGTCAGAGTGACACTAAGGGAGTAAACCAGACTTTATAAAATAAAGAGAATTAATTAACAAAGAATAATCTATAAAAATCCAGGGGAATAAGTTCACCACATTTGGGTCAAAATGAGATCCACGAGAAAATCATGGCTTCTAGATTAAGACAACAGAATTGACCACAATACTTAATAAAATCATGTATCAAACTTTAATGCAAAGCATTGCTTAGAAGAACTGTGGAAAACATTTTTCATATTCATGGCAAGAATGGTGTTTGATGGGAAAAAAGGGGGCAAGATATTGTTTCCTATAAGTATTAAGTAATTCAAGATTGATGCTACAAATAATTAAAAGGAAAATAAACTTACAGAAACAATAGCAAGTTGCTGAGCATTGAAACCGGCCCCTTGCAACCTACAGAGAAACAGTAATTAAGCTTTGTTTTACACTTCTTGGCATGCATTACATGCAAAACAGAACTTAATAAATACACCCTTTATATAGAAGAGTCAGAAAAGTAATCAAGATATACAAAAAAGGCTTGGTGAACAATTGCTGCTTGCATAGAATGCATAACTAATGAAAGAAAAGCTATTGACGAACCCATATATATGAAGATAAGAGTTCTCTGTCAGAAGTTCTTTCTCATATAGCTGCATGCAGACATCATAACTGCGTTTGTAGACCTGTAGGTTTAAGGGAAATTCCAGTCAAAAGCCAAAAAGAAAGTTCATTTAGCCAACCATTCAGTCATGTATCCCAATTTGATTAAAGATTGAGAACAAAAACTAATGCCCAAAAAACTTTGTCTGTATAGAAACGAAGGTCAGGTCTAGTCAGCTTTAACATTTCACATTATTGTAACATGTGCAAAATGTCCAAACAAATGAGATAAAGCACACTACAGGGATTAAAGAGCACCCTATGGATTGTGGAAATTATTGATAGATAGTTCAGATGATCATCTAGTTATTTTAATTTCTAATAGGCACCAACTAAAAATTGTTTTATTGTCAGCTTCCTAAGATAACTTTTGAACAGAGAAAAAACTATTTCCATGAGACAGGCTTTATCAAAACATGCAGACCACAATGAATATCATAAAGAAAAAAGTAGGAAGAACTGATAAACTTAAATGTTACCTTCTACTATGCTAAATTAGTAAAAGTTTTAATAAACAGAATTTGAAGCAATCATAAATTACTAAACATTGTAAACTTATTGAAGGTGACAGAAACAAAGTACTAACAAATTTAAACCAGACAACAAATTTCCAAACTCAGTAAAGCATGAAAGGAAGATGTTCAACTTCAACAGTTCAACCAAATCAAATTAATCTAAAAATGTAGTGTAATAGCATCCACAGTCAGAGATTTATTTGGTATAGATGATAGTTATACTTACCTCCACCAGAGGAGTGTCTGAAGACTCAGAACTTTCAGCCTCCTTAGACAAGGCAAATAACTTAATCCTCATTAAGTCATATATATACAACAGATAGTGTGTATCTTCTCTGGCATATCTGTCATCACAAAAACAGTTAATTAGATTGTAGTAATTACTAATTAGATTGCCCATGACAGTGTGCCAGTAATCATCAAGCTAAAACCAAGATAAATGAGTAAACAAATTTCTTTTTTTGGGAGGGGAAATAAACCCAAGGTTTGTCATAATAGTAGAAATCAGCAATGCTTGTGACAATTTTAATTTCCTTAGAATACATTTATACTGCTGGTAGTATTCTGCAGAGGAAAGGGAGAAGAATAAAGAGATAAAGATTGAGGAGAGAAGAACAAAGATTGGATGGAAAACAAAAGAGAATAACTGAACAACATAAATTACAAGCTGGTAAACAATGGGTGAGAATCAAAGTAATAGTGAAAAGCCTTCTGATTCTAATAATACTTTTGACAATGATCAAGAATTATTTTAGCTGTGAAGGCCCAGACTAGCAACCTAGTGTGTCGTTTTCTGAAGAATGATGATGCATGTTGAAGCATATTTTTAATTTAACAGGGAAAACATAACATCAAAAACTTAAGGGGCAATCAAATAAAAAAGGAGCAAAGCAAGGATTCAATTTCAATGATCTGTAAACTATAGTGCCTCAGTGTGTTTTCATTTTGCAATTCAGGACACTATCAACACTTCAAAAAAAAAAACGGCATAACTCCACTTCCATTGCGGCCAGGCCACAACATGAGTCATGACACAAAGCCACAATGCTATTGCGGCACACTATAGCATGCTATTAATTATGCATACAAATACAAACACCACTACAAAAAAAAAAGACAAAACTCCACTTCCACTGTGGCCAGGCCACAACATGAATCATGACACATAGCTACAATGCTATTGCTGCATGCTATTAACTATGCATACAAATACAAATGTTACAATTCCGTGTTTGGGTGACTTATATCTGGACTATATACTAGAAATGAATGGTGGGTTAACAGTCAATGTAAGAACTCCCAGAGGTGAGACTCATTTTCTTGTAGAAATAAGTTCATGTTAGGTTCAGCCTTGAGTCCTTGTTTAAAATAGTCTTCGGTGTGTTTACCAAGGACATACAAAAGATTATCCATACAAAATACTTTTATTGTGGAATCAAGGAAGGGGTTTACTCTAAACTTGAACTTTAGAGACAGACATTTAAATAAATAAAAATTTTGCTTGAGTAGGAATAAGAGAATATGCATTGCAATTTTAGCAAGAAACAAGAAAATGACTAAGGAGGTAAAAATTGGAAAAGATGTTATACAAAAAGTTTCAAAGTTTAAATATCTAGGATCAATATTTACAAAATAATGAGAATGACACAGAAGATACAAGCTGGGCAGTTAAAATTGAGAAGGACATTTGGAGGAGCTACTTGAGACTATAAAGTACCTATCTAGCTCAAAGAAAAGTTTTTTGTATAACTATACAGCTAGTTATACTATGGTAGTGACTGTTATGCTTTAACAAAACGAGAAATAAGTGAGTAGCAAAAATGAGTATGCTGATATAAATGTGTAATACACAACAAAGGATAGGATAAGACATGATTGTGTACAAACAATATTAGTATGATACCTATCAAGGTAAAAATGACAGAAAATGGGTTAAAGTGATTTGGACATGTGTAAAGGGACCCATACGGGTAGATCAACATCAACATCAACAACACCTTTAACCCAAATTAATTGGGGTCGGTGGTAGATGAACCCAATGATAAATCAGAAATGAGACAAAGAAAGAGAAAAGAAAAAGGGAAGAAAAAAGTGGAAATAAGACAAAAGAAAGAAAAAATAAGCTAAAATAAAAGAAGGGTGAAAGGAAGAAGGAAGAAGGAAGAAAAGAAAAGGAATAGAACTAAAATAAGGAAAGACTGAAACATAGAACTACTAATGGATTTAACCCTCCACCAAGCTTATAGCTTTACTCCACTCCGTCTTAAGACATACTGTTCGCCAATCTATATCCCACTTCATTAGGTCTTGTTTAACTACCTTTTCCCAGGTAAGTTTCGGTCAACCTCTACCACTCTTTGTGTTGAGCTCTTGGTAACAAACTCTTGTTTTTACAGGAGCATCCAATGGTCATCCCGTAACATGCCTAAACCACTTCAATCTATGCTCCCTCATCTTTTCACATACTGGTACCACAGATACCTTTTGTCGAATATCCTCATTTCTTATCTTATCCATTTTTGTATATCCACACATTCACCTTAACATCCTCATTTTTGTTACCCCTATTTTATGCTCATGTTGCCTATGTGTTAGCCAGCATTCCGCGCCATATAGCATTGCTGGTCTTACAGCTGTCTATAGAATTTTCCTTTTAGCTTAAGGGGAATTTTGCAGTCACACAAAAACCCCGATGCACTCCAGACGGGTAGATAGCATGGTTTTTTAACCCTAAGAAAAGGAATAGAGAAAGAACAAGATAATAAACATTGCAGGAATTCATAAAAGCAATCCTAATGGTAAATGATAACCTTGAGAATTCGGTTTTTAATTGAGCCTAATGGCATTGTATCCATGAAGTCGACCTCACCTAACAGTATAAGGTTATTATTGTTGTATTATAAGGTCAGTTGCAAGTAAACACCACCCAAATACAAAGGGAAGTGGCAAACAATCGAACCAAGGATTACCAGATTCTATAGATTCCTAGTATGCTAAACAATCACACAAAACTAGGTTACTCATTAATTACCTCTAATATATTTTAGGAAACCAAGCACATTTAAAATCCAGTAGTACAAAAAGAAGACAAGGTAAAAAAATAATGAATCAAGCTATGATTAAATAGCAGCGCGCTATCTCGCTTCAATTTTGGGTTGCGGCACCTAGCCGCTACTTCCGTGCCACAAAGCGATGGTTTGTGGTAGCGGCTGCTGGCGGCGGTGCGGGTGGCAGATCGTGCGGCTCTATCGCGCCGCTACTTCCATGGAAGAGAAACAAGTTGCAAAGCTTCAGCCATCGGGGGTAGTGTTTTGAAAATTAAAGGTAAGTCAAGGGTAAAAGGGTAAAAGCCCAGAATAAGAGAGGGGTAGTTTGGACTTTTACCCTTTTTTTCACTAATTAGGGCCCAGAGCTTCACGTGTTTCACTTCTTCTTGTTCGACAGTGCGAGTGGCAGTTCCTCCTCTTCTTCTTGTTCGTGTTCTTAGAAGACACACAGAGAGAGAGATGTGGTGCGCGTTACTCCTTCAGAGTCCAAACTATAAGTATGTGTATTGATTATTTTCTGTACTTTTGTCCCACACAGGTTTGGACAATGAAGGCTCGTTACTCCTCTTCTTCTTGTCTCATTTCTTTTATTGCCTTGTTACTCCTTCAAAGTCCAGTATACCTCGAGTTGATTTTCGTTTTAGCCATGTTTATTATCTCAACAAGTTGGAAGAAGATGCTAAATATAAACAGTGGAGGAACAATTTAAATGAGGTGAATTAGTGTGTTTAGATTTGCTTTATTTTTTGTATTAAAAAATATTATAATCAAAGTGTTCAAGAGATTTTTCTGGCTGAAAAACTGTGTAAAAATTTAGCCTAACCTAACATATTTTACATTTGTTTTGCCTCGTTTCTTCTTGTTGAGACAATGAAGGCTCGACACAACATGACTTTGAAAGAGCCACTGAAAATTTGTATTTGACTCTACTTGGATCCTTTGTGTTCCTAGAATGTTATTAATTAAGTTACTTTCAATGAATTAGTATGTTGCTTCCTTTATGTTCCTTGAATCCTTGTTTTGAATGTGTAGTCTTATACTTTTCATTCCTCATTTCCTCTTATTTTGGATGATTTATTATCTTATAGCATTTATATATGTGGTATAATTTATTATATAAATATTTTTATGGACTTCACAGTAGCGGCTTTACCGCTACCGGCCGCTACCCGCTATTTAAAACTATGGAATCAAGTAAGTGTTAAATCTGACAAGTTAAAAGTTAATCATACCTTATCATCTCATCAGGAAGTGGACGTAGTCTCCAGTCTGCATTTTGGTATCTGCAAGGAGTTGTTAATGTAAAGCTTCCAGAATTTAAGGAAAAAATGGAAAAATCATGCCAGAAGCACTAGTAAAGCATCTAAGCTCAATGGGTTAAGTCAAAAAGTTAAAGCGAAGAACTAAAGACAACATACTCTTTGTTTGCAGTAACTTCACAAAAATGATGTAGAATATGCTCCAAACTATTTCTCTCCAAGTTTAACAACTTTGAAGCCTAAGCAAGGTAATCAAAATAAATTAGTCTAGCGCAACAAATTCTTCCGCAATAACATTATGAGTACACGAACACCAAAACACTGAAATTTCACATGCAGAGCCAGAGCCAGTAAGAACCAAAAACTGATAGTACAATTTTCTGCCTTGATAAATTAGAAGCAAATAGTTTCAAACTTTAAATATTGAATAGCCAGAGCATTTAAACAGACCTGATGAGTGTCAAACAAATTGCAAATGTAAATTCCAAAGTCTCGTTGAAGCCATGCAATATCTCGATCCGCACCATGCATGACCTAATTAACCCATAAATAGTGTCAACAGTATGAGACAAATAAGTTCAATTATGTCAGAAAGATGTACCATGGAAGTTATTTTCTTGAAACGACAATTGATGAAAAGGTATCAAGAAAAAAAGAAAGATTAACATATGGTATTCGTAGATCTTGAAAAAGCATACAATAGGGTCCCAAGAAAAGTCCTATGATGGACTCTTGAGAAGAAAAAAGTATCATTAAAGTATGTTAATACAATCAAGAATATGTACAATGGGACTACATGTGTGAAAGCTTGTAATGGAACATCAAGGGATTTTCCTATCACGGTAGGCGTACACCAAGGTTTGGCTCTTAGTCCTTATCTCTTTGCCTTAGTGATAGATGAACTATCGAAAGATATTCAAGAGGAAGTGTCGTGTTGTATGCTTTTTGCAGATAAAATTGTACTTATTGATGGAGACGAAAGACGGAATTAATATGAAACTTGAATTGTGGATAAACACTTTGAAGTCTAAAGGATTCACAATAAGTCAAAGCAAGACTGGATATATGAAGTGTGAGTTTTTGCTGGAAAGAGATGGTGATCAAGACCTTGTGCATCTACTTGATCAAGAGGTACCCAATAAAGATATTTTTAGATACTTGGGATCAATTTTGCAAAAAGGTAGAGAGATTGATGAGAATGTAAATCATAGAATTAGAGCAAGGTGGTTGAAATGGCAAAGTGCATCTTGGAGATTTTGTGTGACCGCAAAATTTCCCTTAAACTAAAAGTTAAATTCTATAAAACAGCTGTAAGACCTGTAATGTTATATGGAGCTAAGTGTTGGCCAGCACATAGACAACATGAGCATAAAATAGGAGTAGCAGAAATGAGGATGTTAAGGTGGATGTGTGGTTATACGAAAATGGATAAGATAAAAAATGAAGATATTCGACGATAGGTAGCAGTAGCACCGGTGAGTGAAAATATGAGAAAGCATAGATTGAGGTGGTTTGGACACGTAATAAGATGGCCTCTGGATGCTCATGTAAAATCAAGAATTTGTTACCAAGAGCTCGTCACAAAGAGAGCTGGAGATAGACCGAAACTTACCTGGGAAAAGGTAATTAAACAAGACTTAATGGAGTGAGATATAGATTGGGAGAAGGTGTGTCTTAGAACGGAATGAAGAAAAACTATAAACTTGGTGGAGGATTAGACTCATTATTATCTCTATGTTCCAGATTGGTCCCTTTTTAGTTCTTTCCCTCTTCATTTTTCCCCTCCCTTCTTTCACACTTCTTTTCTTTTACTTTATTTTTCTTTTCTTTTGTCTTATTTCTCCTTTTTTTTCTTTTCTTTCTTTTTTTCTTTTTTTTATTTACTTTTTTGTATCTATTATTGGATTCATCTACCACCAACCCCAATTAATTTGAGTTAAAGGTATTGTTCATGTTAATGTTGAGAAAAAAACCAATTATGCGCAACTAACCTTCCTCTTGGCAGGGTCCTTGAAGATTTCCCTTAGATAGGGTCCAATATGAATGCGAAGTTTCAATGTGTCAACAATAAAATCCTCAGTCTTTGTTGAAATTTGCATCAAGCAAGTCAAACCTTGGAAAGACCGATATTGATTATGTTCCAAATCAACCTATACATTTCAACTTCAAGTCTTTATATAAATAAGTCAAAAGAATGCAATGCATGGAAGTAATGGAGGGAGTGACTACAGGAAAGGGGAATATCAGCTCAAAAATCAAATGCAATAAAAAAAGGAGAGCATCTAAAAAAGGCAAACAAAATGTTCAAGAACTGTATCCTATCCTATAGAGTACAAAAACAATAAACCTGAGATACTAAAATCTATCCTCACAGTCAACAAAGAAGCATAACTCCAAACAAAATGGCAGCAATCGTATTTTCTGCACTACAAGTTAAACTAATCGCTACCTCAACCTGAATAACTCTCAGATTAAGAGTAAACCAGAAAAATGACATGATAGCAATTTACTTTTGTCAATGACCAAATCTAAAAGTTTAAGCTATAAGATGAAGGCTCATAAATGACACTACTATACAATGAATTTTCATGTGTGACACATCAATAAAGCTTAATGACCTGTCCAAATTGTGCTCCTTAGTATGAGCCTTAAAGAAAAGATGCGTTTTAGTATTTCTCTCTGAAGTTGGATAGAGTAGCTTCAGAATTTGCACTACTTAGAATAAAGATTTATCTTTTCTAAGGTAAACCCATGGGAATTTAGATTTCCTTTTCATGTGTCATTGCAGTTGCACATATCAGATGCAAGAATCAAATTATGTAACTGGTCATGAGGTAATTTATAAGTAAAACTTTTTGAATAGTAATCATGTTTTACCGCAAATTCATTAACAGAACGCAGCTTAGCCGCCAACTCCTTTAAATCTTTGACTTCCTCAACAAGCTTAAAAGGGGTGCTTTCTATTGATGGAGGCTTCACTGGCACAACATCCCCAAGATTTGTATAAACAAAATCCAAAACAGATAGCTTTTCCTGGAATAATAAATTAATAATAGATTAACCCAAACAGATAGAGAAGGATGATAAAATAAAAACATCATCATCAATCCACAGAAAAAAAGATAATCAAAATTATAAGAAAATTCCATCAATACGCCTGCACACAAACACACACACACCAAGGGATAGAGATTGCTAATGCAAAACAAAATAAGACTACCAAAAGTTATTCTAAGCAGGACTTAGATGTAGAAGGCTATCAAACAACCAAAAGTTATTTCTAATAAGATTTCAATGCCAAAAATAGCATTTACCCCTTTGAAAAGGATTTACCCCTTCATGCATCAAAAGACTTCCAGCAAGGCTCATTGAATCCATAACCCTGGTTCATCTAATATTACAAGAATGAAAAGGTATCAACATGATACAGAAAATATCATTAAACCTAAGCTGTTGCTTTCAAGTATACCATACCATGTACCAACATGTAAATAGTTAGCATGATAGAACTTGCTTTTAAGGATGCTAAAAAACCCCCCCACAAATTACCTTAATCTGTGAAAACTAGCTCATTTAAGCATAAGCAAATATATGAGTGGCCAACAAAAAATCATATTAAACTATGGCCGATTGCAGTCAGACAGTTGAAAAAAATTCCACTTAACATAAATTTGTTAGAAAACCAAAACAAAAAGAAAAATAATAACAAAAAACAACAAAAGATTTTATGCTGATACTAATAAGTAATAACTCACTGCCAAGTCGTTAAAAAGGAATTCAACCATCACAATCACATCCTATAAAGTCTTTAATATGGCAGCGATGCATCAACTCATAATTAAAATTCAAACTAAAAAAAAAAAGAAGCCAAAGCTATACAATACCAAGCTGTGTAAACAAACGCTAGTGAAATGAACTAAGAAACTAACCAGTGGATGAATGAAGCTCAACCCATCATCACTCCTCTGCAACCAAACATGCTCAAACGGCATGTTTGCATTATTAACCACTATATTATACTCATCCTGCGGCCTCCTAATCGTTGGTATATGAAACGGAACCTTCGACTTCGGCCCCATCGTCTTCTTATCCTTAGTTGCCACCGTAACTCCCGGTGGCGCCACTGCCGCCAACTCTGAACCCATCGCTGCCGGAGTCACATTCCCTCTCCCCCCTCTCTTCTTCTTCCCCGTCACCAATTGAAACCCGTCTTCCTCCATCGGATGCATCGCCGGATGCCCAGTCTCCTCTTCCTCCTGCCGAACCTTCCGGAACTCATCCACCGACGCGTCAAACCGCTCCAAAACGTCGTCATTCGCGTTTACCAGCCAGTCGTATGCGGCGTCGTCGTCGACGTCGGTGTCAGGGAACGCCGCGCGCGCCGCCGCAGCGCCGATTGCCTCGAGCATCGACCGCGAGTCCCGAGCGATTTCCTCGACGGGGATCTTGAACTCCTCGAAGTTGCGGTAGAAGTGGAAGTCCTTGTCGGAAGGGATGCACCGCGAGGACGCAGCGAGCTTCGCCACCGACGACGAGAGAGGACCCGCCGTTAGGGTCTGCAGCGCCTGGGCCTTCGTCTCCGCGGGAGGCTGATCGTGATCCACATTCATCGAGTCTTGCGAAGATTGGGAATTATTTTTTCTTAGGGTTAGGGTTTTAGGATTTTAGAAGCGTCGCCACCATTGTCGAGCACTGCGTTTTGCTTTTTGAAGTGAGAAAATTAAAGTGAGGAACTGAGCTCGTATTTATATACGTTTATGTCACGTGTTTTGGGTGTGAGAGAGCAAGTGACGGTAAAAGTGTGGATGAAATTTTGATCATGCATTAAAATGCAAACAACACTTATTTGACTGATTTTAATTAGGGTGAAAAAATTTTGAAATACAAAAGAAAATGAGTGGGAATAGTTTTAGAAAAAAATCAAATTTATGAGGAACACATTTTATAATGTTAATTATCATCATGTTATATTTTTTTGTGGTATATTACATTATGTTAATTGTTATTGAATACATATTCATAGATTTTATAGCACAATACACATTATATTACATGTTCGTAATCTTTATCTTTATTTTTATTTTTATCTTTAAAGCAGGAGGATAAAAATATATTTTGAGTATAAAAGATGAGTGGAGATAATTTTAGAAGAAAATCAAATTCATGATACGCATTTTAATTCACGAGGAGCACATTTTATTATGTTAATTGTATCATTACACTTTTTTTTGTGCCACATTATACTATGTTAATTGTCATTCAATGAAAATTCATGATTGTTGTAGCACAATACAAATTACATAATTTTAGTATCCTATGATATTTTTGGAATATAAAAGAAGATGAGTGGGGATAGTTCTGAAGAAAATCAAATTCATGAGGAGCACGTTTTATTATGTTAATTATCATCTTTACATGCTATATATTTTTGTTGCAAATTACACCGTGTTAATTGTCATTAAATGCAAATTCATAATTTTTTCAGCACATTACATGTTACATAATTTTAGTATCCAAATCTAAACCTAAACTACACTTTAAATGCATATATGATTTAAGTCTTAATTGTCTATGAATGCAAATTCATGCGAGCACATTACACTTTATTATTCTTTTTGCAACACATTAGACGTTACATAATTTTAGTATCTAAATCAAACTTACACGTTAAATATGCAAATATGACTTTAGCCTTATATAAATAATGTGGTTTAAGATATGTTTTTCTAAACTAACGTGGAGTTACACATTTTTGAAACTTTATTTATTTTTTATTTTTGTTCTTTGTTATTTGGAAATTTTCTTCCACATTTTGTTGTTTTGACCATCACCTACCTACGCCTTCAACAATGGAGTTCACAAATTGGTTTCGAAGCTTTGTTGTTAAATTCATCCCTAAAGAGGTTGAACACCTTTGTTTATTATTATAACACGTTAATAATCTAATTACTACATTCTATTGTTATATGTTGTTTTTCTGCTTGTAAGAGATTGCAATTCATCATAAAAATTTAGAGGTAATTCTGATTTTATGCCAACAAGTATATATATATATATATATATAATACATATCATTCTATATATAATAGAAATCAAACTTCATAATTTTAAATGAAAGAAAAAAAACTCACTCAAATTATAAGTCATGCAACATATTTGTTACATTTCTATAAACACAATTAAAAGAAGAATAAAGTATAAAAAAAGTGACAAGATAACACACATAAGAAAATCCCTTAAAATCTGATTTACCAAAAATCATTTACGTGTATCCAAAATCATGTTACAATTGAAATCATGTAGTCATGAAAGTGTGAAATGGGAGAATGAAGGAACCATGAGAGAATTTCATTTCTTTTATTTTAGAGACCAAACCAAGCAAAACAAATATTTATCTTTATATATTAAAAAGGAAAAATTATGCAAAGACTAAAAGTCACAATATGAAGCTAAAACATAATATTTATAAAGTTTATGCAGTGAAGAGTAATTATATAGTAATTTATTTGCATTGGTTGTTATGAAGTTGAAAATTTGTGTTATATATTATTATTATTATTATTATTATTATTATTATTATTATTATTATTATTATT
>CM023957.1:20265874-20298648 GCA_013407115.1 Glycine latifolia
TATGGATTAATCAAATTTGTTCTGTTTTTTGTGAACAGGGTGTCTAGCAAGAATGCTGATGATTTTAATATTGGATCAAGCTCTCTCTTAAGGTATTTATAGAAGAGACTATTCACATAGCAATACTCAACCAGTGGGGTGAGGTGTGTGCATAGTGTGAATGAAAATAGAGAGAACGAGAGTTGCGTATACCTTTTTCTTTTAAAGCACTCCTTATTTATACTGAACTTATCTCTATGTCAGTTGCGTTCCTTTCCGATAATCCCGGCCGAGATCTCTAACCGTCTATTATCACGATCTTAGTAGTTATTATCTTCAAGGTCCATTCGGTTATGGTCAAAATTTCACCATTATGACCTCTTAATGGGCCTCATTATTAAGCTCATACATAAAATCCGTAACAGTTGTCCCCCAGCCCGGTTATCGAGGCTTCTAGACAATCGGGATGTACTAGCATCACCCCGGCAACCCCTACCCAGTTTCTGCCTCCTACCAATCCATTACTCCTGGCGGGATACCTTGACGTACTGTTTGCCGGGTTGATTCAATCGATTCTTCTCCACTCAATTAGAATAGGTAAGGTCTCTGTAACAAACAGTCGTTGTGTCTTGTCCTTAACTGCAGCATGCAATCTTCTCATTTAATGCACCATCGCATCATTACACGCCTCAATCATGACATTTAAATGTAATTTCCTATTGTACCCTCTTTTAATGAACGAGCTTCACACATTTGCCCTTATGAGACGTTTCATGTCCGACAGTAACACGGACGTGGCGTTTTATATTTCGACGGTTACCTCTTTCCCATCCTTATGTAACCACTCCACTTCATGTCTTTTCTTGTTTCCCCATTTCGCATTCTCTTATCTTTCTCAAATTCCTTATGCTTTTGTGCACTCCTTCTGTTTACTATCTTTGATACACAAATTTCCCAAGACCTCTCTAATTCCAGGTATCTTTATTAGCTTACACTTCCTTCTTTTTATAATCTCGCCTTCATAATTTTACTCTTTATTATCGTCATTTTAGTTGTGCTCTATTTCTGTTTCCATATACTTCTTTTGCACCACTTCTTGTTCTTGTTTTTCTATTCCTGAATTCTTGAGTTCTTTTTCTCTTTATCCTCGCCATTTTCTTTCCTTATCCCTTGTGCGCAAAATTTCACTTTAACTACTTAAGATAAAATTTACTCCTGAAGAAGAAGGGTATATACGCCAAAATGTTCCTCCTAGATCTGCATTTTGGTTTTTCGGCCTTTCTCTTTCAGAGGAAGAAAGAGAGAAGGCTTTGTTACATGCACCTTCTGGGAGTTCCAGAACTTCCAGGAAGACTCAACCTAAGATTCTGTCAGCGCCAAAACCAACCACATCTAGGTCTAGGTCTAGGAGCCCTTCTAAAAATCCCAATGTTTTACCTTCAAATACTGCACCACCAAATCCATCATCTTCCTTAGCACAAGCAAATTCGTTAGAAAATTCTGTCGAAATCCGATTTGAGTCGTGTTCAAAGTGTATGGATGAATTTTTCTATCTTGTGAACTCTGGATTTGATAAACAGGTTGATTATATGCTTGAATCGTGCCGACATAACCCATCTCTTGTTCCAAAAGCTATCCCGCCATGTAAGAGCGGGGTACCTTCATTAATTCCTACTCCCCTAAGTAGGACCGAGGTGCCAATTGCACATAAAGCTGCTCTGACCTCGACTAATACTTCAACAAATTTAGATTGTTGCCTTCCAACTATTTCTCCAAGTATGCTTTACTAATTATTGCTTCGTTATTGTCGTAGGTCATTATGGATACATCTCCAGTGGAAGTAATTGCGGAATCCCAATCTGCCGGGTCGCAATCTAACTCTCCATCTTCAGCCTTAGTTGCCAAATTCCCTTGGGTCACCTATGAGGTGCTTCATACGACTTCTATCCTGAGTCCGGGGAGCATTGCTGCACTCCCCCTTGGAAATCAAGAAGGTTTCTCCGTATGTGTTCCTAATTCGAATGAACCCATTTGTTCATTCCGAGAAAAGAATGATCGCAATTTTTTCTTTTTCTGCAAGGACGTAATCACCCGTCTCGGTATCCGATTTCCTTTTTCAGACTTCAAAATGCAGCTGTTAAATCATCTGCGTCTAGCTCCCTCACAACTTCACCCCAACAGTTGGGCTTTCATCAAGTCTTTTGAGGATTTATGTGAACATTTAGAGATTCCTTGCACTGTTCCTCTATTTTTTATTATTTTACTATCCACACTGGTCGAGAACCCCCGAGCAGGAAAGGATGGACTTCCATCCGGGGTCGTTCAGACCGTAAACTTTTCCCAGTTTATACTGACTCCTTCAAGAACTTTAAGAATAGTTATTTTAAAGTTGTTGCCGAACCCGACAAACAACCTTTCTTCCTTTGTGGTCCGGAAACCTCCAACGTAGAGTGGAATTTCCCCTTCTATTGGACCTGTACGCATCATGACTTCACTCCAGCATCCTATCATTTTGAAGAAACGGATTTGTCAGATTCGGATGCTTATTTAGTAACCCGGATATTGGCATATAAGGAATCTGGTAACCAACCAGATTTGGCCACTTGTATTCGCGACCATTCATCCGGGCTCCCTACTGCTTTACGTATGAAATTGATTGAATTTACTGTAACCGCTCTTGTTTTATTTAATCCGACAATCAAATTAATTCTAAAATCTCTTTTTATGCAGCTACCATGATGGGACAACCACAACTAGTGGGATCCTCTGTTCCAACTGCCAAGATCGAGAGAGCATCCCGGCCTCGACTAGACCCAAAGAAAAACACGGGATCCTCTCGGCCTGCTCCAAATACGTCAATGCTCTGGCACGGGGAAAAAGGCAGAGGGTTTCCGAGGCCCAAAAAGGGAAGGTCTTAGTTCCACCTTCGGCCCCAACTCCTCCCCTAAACCCCAAGGTTCCAATGATGCCGGCCATGGCAACTTCCTTGATACCCCCGCCGAAACAACTAAGACTCCCATCGACTCCCGATGCATCCGCCCCGACCAACCTCGAGTTATCGCCTGGTTCCCTTTGGGATAAGGGCGTTACCGAAGAATTTTTTCACATTGCTCGTGCTCCAAAGCGGTTTGCTGCAGCTGTACCCTTTTCGAAAGCAGAGATCAAAGAAATCAGCTGCATAAAGCTTAATGCTCTAAAATGTGCGACGCTGGTTCAGAGTCTGGCGACTCTAAACACCAGGTACTGTCGCACTGTGGCCAAGCTGCAGGATTCCTGGGAGGAAACTAAGAAGATGCACGAGGAGCTTATTGTAACTCAAAGCAATTCTGCGAAAGAGATAGAGGCAACTCGTGCAAAACTATTATCGGCCCAAACTACTGCCACCGAGGAAAAGTAAGCATTCAAGGCAGAAGCAGTAAAAGCTCAAGAGGCTATGGCGAAGTTGAAGTCTGACGTAGATGCTCTTCGGACCAAATACAACAAATCGCTTGATCATTTCAAGGAGTTGAATGCATTATATGAAAAGAAGATCCGAGAGCTATCTGATACTGAAGCTGAGCTGGAGTATATGAGATCTCAATTGGCCGGGGCTGCGGAGGAATCTTTTGACAATGCGCTGGAACAAGTTTAGTTTTTGAATCCTGAGGTTGAGCTTAATACTGTCGGCGCACATTTCAAGTCGCTTGTTAGCAATGGTAAACTGGTGTCCTTCCTTTTCCTTTTGAAGAATCGACAATGAACATAGATGAAACTCCGGATGAAGATCAGGAAATGACATCTGCGAACCCAACATCTACGAACCCGATTAATGAACAAGCTCAACCTCGGGATTCTTAAATATGTGAAGGATCAGGATGCCGGTTGGAATATCTTGTAATTTTTCTATCCAGTTTATTGTCTTCAAAACATTGTCATGTGGCACCCGATTTTACTTGCAATCAATACGATCTATTTTATAATTCAAGTATTTTATAATTCAAATACGCGTGAACCCGTACCAATTTGGATTCTTATCATGAATTTTGGCCAAAAATACCAACATTCTTTGCATGCTAAATAAATATTCATTTGGTTTCAACGACCAAGTATTTTATAGTACAGATTATTCTTCTCTGTAACACGTTCCAGGTTGTCTTACCCGGACTTAATCTTAACAACGATAATCATGCTACATGTGGACATTAATTTTCGTCATTAATCAGTCCTACATTTCAACCTGATTAGGGTTAGAATAACATGTCATTCATTGCCAAGATAATATTAATTATGATGCACGTTGTACGCACAAGTTTTGTACCATTTTGTACATAACTCCACACATAATTTCATACTCTCACCATAAAGATAACAATACTTTATTTATTGGTAAACTTCATAAAATGATTCATGGTCGAATTACAAACAACTCCTGATCTCAATGAGAAAGAACAATATGAATTCCGAGTTTGCAACCTGTTGTACCACGGCTCATACTCTCACTAAAAGAGAAACACATGAGTTAAAAACTACATTATTCACCTTGACAAAAGAAACAAATACTTGTCGTGTTTATGACTTATTGCTTTCTCTAACCGAACATTGAACCTGAATTTAACTATAATATATTTTCAGTTTATCCACGTTCCATGTTCATTTTATTGGTTTTTCATCGAGGGTTTCCAACATATAAGCTCCTTGTCCGAGTTTCTGTGAAACTCAGTATGGTCCTTCCCAATTAGCTGCTAACTTTCCTTCTCGAGCATTCTTATTTCCAATGTCTGCCCTTTGAAGTACTAAGTCACCTTTCTCAAAACACCGCGGCTTCACCTTTTTATTATACTTCTTGGTTGCCATTTTTTTCATGAATAGATCGCGACAATGTGCATTAATCCGAACCTCATCCGTCAAACTTGATTCAATGGCCAAAGCCTCATTATTCTTTTCTTCTCCCTCTTGAAGTACTCGCTTTCTTCTCCAAGATAGCTGGCCAATCTCTACTGGTATAATTGCTTCACAACCATAGGTCATTCTAAATGGGGTTTCTTTGGTAGCTGCTTGAGCCGTAGTCCTGTGTCCCCACAAAACATAATACAATTGCTCCACCCAACTAGAGTCGGCTTCATGCATTCGCTTTTTCAACCCATCTACAATCACCTTATTCGTTGCTTCTGCTTGCCCGTTGGATTGCGGGTGTTCTACTGAAGCAAAATGATGTTTGATTTGGAACCTGGCCATCATCTCTTGAAACCGCTTATCAGTGAATTGAGTTCCATTATCTGTTACCACTTCACCTGGGATTCTGAACCTGAAAATAATGTTTCGCTCGAAGAATCTTTGCACTCGAGACGTGGTGGCAAAAGGTTCCGCTTCGATCCACTTTGTGAAATAATCAACCACCATTATCAGCCACTTGAGTTGACCTTCCGCCGCCTTGAATGGTCCTAATAAATCCATTCTCCACTTGAAAAAGGGCCATGGAGCCGAGATGAACTGTAACTCGGCAGGGGGAGGCCATATCAATTTGGCATGTTTCTGGTAGCTTTCACATTTCTTGACGTGTCTCGCAGAATCCGCTTCCATTGTCGGCCAATAGTATCCAGCTCAAAAAGCCTTTCTCGCTAATGCCTTAGCTCCCATGTGTTGGCCTTTGAGTCCTTCATGCATCTCAGATAAAACATAGTCAACTTTATCCGAGTTCAGACAAACCAGCATCGGGGTGTGCAATCCTTTACGATACAATTCATTTTCTATAATTGTGTACATGGCTGCAACACGCACCAACTTCTTGGCCTTCACTATGTCATCCGGTAACAAACCCTTGTCTAAGTAATCAATCATAGGCCTCTTCCAATCTTCAGTTGTCAAGATCATCATTACACAGGTCGATCTAGAAATTTCCTGTTGAATAACAGTCCTATGATTACCCGAGCTCTTGGTACTTGCCAATTTTGATAGGATATCAACCCTTGCATTTTCTTCTTTAGGGATGTGACTCACCAATACTACATCAAACTCAACAATGATCTCCTTCACCTTAGTCAAATATTTGGCCAATAAAGGCCCCTTCACTTGATATCGCCCTCGATCTGAGCTATGACAAGCTGAGAGTCGGTGAACACCCTTATTTTCGTCTCTCCCTGCTCCTTTGCTTGTAATAACCCAGCTATCAGTGCTTCATACTTTGCCTGGTTATTTGATGTTGGGAAATTTAACTGAAGAGATTGCTCAATAGCCACCCCTTTCGGATTCTTAATTATAATCCCGACTCCGCTTCCTTTCATGTTAGACGATCCGTCAACATATAGTTTCCACATGTTTTCTGAATTACCGCCAATCGAGGTTAATTCCATAACGAAATTCGCTAAAGCTTGAGATTTAATAGCATGTCGGGATTCATATTTCAAATCAAACTCGGACATTTGTATTGCCCAATTAATCATCCTTCCAGGTAGATCCGGTTTGTGCAATACTTGCCGAATTGGCTGATTAGTTCTGACAATTATTGTATGGCTTTGGAAATAAAGGCGAAGCCTTTTTGCGGTCATCAATAAGGAAAAAGCCACCTTCTCTAACCTTTGATATCATAACTCAGAATCTCAGAGTTCCCGGCTCACAAAATAAATAGGTTTTTGTGTTCTGTGGACCTCTAGCACCAATACCGCACTAATCGCTTCATTTCCCACCGATAAATACAATATTAATATTTCTCCAGGCTCTGGCTTTGACAATACAAGTGGGGAGGCCAGACATCTCTTTATCTCTGCGAACGCCGCCTCACATTCTGGATTCCACCCTACAACAGCTTCTTTTTTTAATAACTTAAAGAATGGGAGTGCCTTTTCTGCGAATTTGGGAAGGAAATGTGTTAAAGCCGCCAGTCTTCCCGTCAACTGCTGAATCTCCTTTTTATTTGTTGGGAACTGCATGTCCAACATGGCTTTGCATTTATCCAGGTTCACTTCTATTCCTCTATAGGTTAACATAAACCCAAGGAATTTTCCAGCTGAAATGCCAAATGCACATTTGAGCATATTTAAGCGAATATTATATTCCCTTAATCTGCTAAATGTTTCCTCTAAATCTTGTACATGATCATTCATAATGGCCGTCTTCACAATCATATCGTCAATGTAAACTTTGATATTCCGGCCGAGTTGTTGGTCAAACACTTTATTCATCATTCTCTGGTATGTGGCCCCCGCGTTTTTAAACCCAAAAGGCATGACATTATAACAATTATTTGCCTTTTCGCCTAATCTTCCGGGTACATGGCTATCTGATTATACCTCGAATAAGCATCCATAAACGAAAGTAAACGGAACCCGGGCAAGTTATCCACAAGTTGGTCAATATTCGGCATCGGATAGGCATCTTTAGGGCATACCTTGTTCAAGTCGGTATAATCTGTACACACCCTCCATTTGCCATTAGATTTCCGGACCATTACTACGTTGGACAACCACGTGGTATACTGAATTTCTCGTATAAACTCGGCTTCCAACAATTCTTTGATATGTGTGGCCAATGCTTGCGCTCTCTAAGGACCAAGCTTCCATTTTTTCTATTGGACCGATTTTGATCCGGGATACATTGATAATTTATGACAACAAAATTTTGGATCTATTCCCGATATTTCTGACACTTTCCATGCAAAAATATCCTGGTTCCTCCTGAGGCACTCCGTGAGTTTAACTTTGATGTCAGCGTCGACCATTTTTCCGATCTTAGTAATCTGCCACAATTGGCTTCCTATTTGCAATTCTTCCAAGTCTTCAGCCGGTTCTGGTCTCCATTCCTCAGTATCTTCCCTCATGTCGAGTTCTACCATGTTTATTGGCTTTCCCGACTGTCGTTCCATTATTTCCCGACCCACCTGGTCCCCTTGACGTATCCGGGGCGGTGAAAATGGACTGCCTTCACTTTGCTTAACTATATTGTAATAACATTGTCGGGATTCTTTTTGGTTCCCGCAGATTGTCACCACCTGATCCTTGTTCCCTACAAATTTTAATTTCTGATGTTTGGTAGACACCAACATATCCCACTTATGGATAGTTGGTCTTCCTAGGATAATATTATACGGTGAAGGAAAGTCGACCACCACAAATTTAACTCTTTCCGACTTGAATGCATCTTTGGTTCCCAACGTCATCCGCAAATCGATGGAACCTTTAAGACTGGTATTTCCTCCATTGAAACCTATCAACATTGTCTTGCATAGCTTCAAGTCTTCCTCGTCCAAATTCGCTTTCTGAACGCACTCCATTGAATAATGTTTGCAGAACTACCATTGTCTACAAACATTCTTTTAACCCTACAATTGGCCAGTGTTCAAGTAGCTACTAGGCCATCCTCGTGACATGGGACCACATCTTTCATATCCTCCTCTGTAAAATATAGTAGCGGAGGCTCTGGTTTGCTAGTTTTCCCTTTAAATTTGGGCTGCTCTCTGACTGAAAGAACTTCTTTCAAATACTTTCTTCTTTGATTAGCAGTGTCTCCTCCTCCTCCCAAGGCCCCAGAAATAGCATTACATTCGAACTCCAGTTTCGGGAATTCATCATCGTTACTCTGTTTTTTCTTGCCTTCTTTCTCCTTTCCGGGCTGAGCCTCTCCCAGTTTACGTTTGTTTTTGCGGCCTTGTGTTTGGATCACGTATTGTTTTAACTTTCCCTCTCAAACAAACTTCTCGATTGCATCCCAGAGATCCCAGCATTGATCTGTAGTATGTCCCGGTCAATTGTGAAACTCACAAAATCGAGAATGATCTAATCCAGCCTTGTTGTATATTGGACGAGGTCGATCCACCTTTCTCATTTCAGTCAATGCTACTTCTTTCCACACTTGTGACTGAGATGTATTTAAAGGAGTATATTTCTTATACTTTGTTTCATATTTACCCCGTCTGTATTTAGAATCCAGGTTCCTATTATGATAGGGGACTCCTTGATGTTGCCTGAACCTTGGGGGAGAACTCTTCCTTCTAAGGCTTCTGTCCTTTTCCCTACCCGACTTATTAGTAATCTCCATCTGTTCAAGCTCCAAATATTTTTTTGACCGAGTTCTAAATTCCATCAATGACTTTACCGGGTCTTTATATATCGACTTTGCTAAACGCGATGAGCCATTCAACCCGGCCGAAATGAGGTGAACATGTACATTTTCTTCCAATCCCTGTACTTGCCAAGTCACTTCTTTGAATTGATCCAGATAACTCTGCAATGTTTCGCCAGGTTGTTGTCGTATTCTACCAAGTGCAAATTTGGATTTCGGCTGTTTCTTGCTAGTTGCAAAATTCAACAATAATTTCTGTTCGAAATCTTCAAAATTATGGATAGACCGTGGAGGTAATGTATGGAACCAGGTCTGAGCGGCCCCAGATAAAGTTGTAACGAAAATCTGAGATATTATCGGCTCATCGATGCCGCGAACATACATTTGCATGTTGAATTCATCGATATGTACTTGTGGGTCCTGACTTCCATCATATTTTGACAAGAAAGAACCGTCAAAATCTTCTACATATTGAGCATTGATAATCTCATCAACAAAAGGACTATTATTGTGTCGTCCTTTCTTGTATTTCCTCCGGTACACTCCTTTTCCCGTTTCATTCTATGCCGCATCCCGGACTAGCTCGTGTATCGTCTTATGTACTCCAGCATTGGCGAGTTGGCGCAGAGTTGGTACTTGCACCTGCGTCATTTTATCAATATTACGATTTGCTGGATTCTCATTTCGAGCATGCACATGAGATGATCTTCCAACTTCAAATCGACTAACCGAGATCTCCGAATCAGTTGGAACCGCATGATGGCTGGGATCCGGAGTATGATTACTCTGGTGATTTGTCTTATCCCTAGCTACACGACTATCTTGCTATCCGTGATCTGTATTATGGACCGGGTTCTCCATACTCCTGAGGCATTGCTCCATTTGTTGTAAACCTTGTTCTTCTCCACGCCTCCACTCCGCATTACGCTATTCTATTTGGAGAATGACATTTTTGACGTCCTCCTGCCTTTGAATAGCATGTCTTCGCTCCATATTCTTCATCCGAGTCAAGATTGAGTTTAGTGCATTATTGATAAGACGTTCGTTAGGCACTGGTTCCAGAGCCGCCACAACCGGGTTCCTCTGCTGAGCATCTACTTGTCCCTCTAAAGCAGGAGAAAAAGCCGTATCTGAGACCGCGTCCATGACGTGCACAGCCTCATCACAATTGTTTAAAACCGCTTCTCTTGCTCCCACCTCGACGCGTGGGTGGTCATTCTGGTTGCTTCTCGTATTTACCATCGGGAACGTGGGATTTGAAATTTAACGTCCCCACAAACGGCGCCAATGTTTTGTCTTTTGTGAACATGGTGTCCAACAAGAATGCTGGTGATTTTAATATTGGATCAAGCTTTCTCTTAAGGTATTTATAGAAGAGACTATTCACATAGCAATACTCAACTAGTGGGTGAGGTGTGTGCACAGTGTGAATGGAAATAGAGAGAATGAGAGTTGCGTGTACCTTTTTCTCTGAAAGCACTCCTTATTTATACTGAGCTTACCTCTATGTCAATTGCGTTCCCTTTTCGATAATCCCGGCCGAGATCTCTAATCGTCTGTTATCACGATCTTAGCAGTTATTATCTTCAAGGTCCATTCGGTTATAGTCAAAATTCCACCATTATGACCTCTTAATGGGCCTCATTATTAAGCCCATACATAAAATCCTTAATAAAATTAATAGTACAATAAATTTTTTTTACAAAAAGTATCACTTAGGATATAATATATATACATATATATATATATATATATACATATATATATATATATATATATATATATGGATTGCTAACATACTCTTATTAGTTAGATGACAAAAAAATCACTATCTTCTTTGTTTTAATTTATTTATCTAGGGATATTATTTGTAATTTAATTCTTTTTTTTTACAGAAAAACAAATTCACTTTCCTTCGTCCTCTCTCAACTCTCACATGATGCCACCACTGCCAGCTGCAGAGCAGCCTTTAGGCACGTTGTAACGACTCGCCTCGTCGCTACTGTATCATACTCTTTAATCACGTTTTTAATTGTAATTTATATTTGAAAATCCCTTTAAATTGATTACAGAAATAGTAGTAAATTTAGCGCGTGAACTTAATCAATATCAATAATTAAAAACACGAATAATCAATGTTGAAATACCTCATAATACATTTATATAAGAACATAATTTGGAGTGATTACAAACAACCATGTCTAAAGTGTACAAAGTTTTCAAAAGAAACAAGGGACTAGGTGACGAGAGTGTAACTAGCAAAATAATGGGGTGTATCCATTAAAACAAGGGGTACATCTAGCAAAACACAACTCCTGCCCGGGTTACAATTCAATGCTTATTCCGACAACAGAACACTTCTATAAGCCGGGTTCTCACTAAGAGTGAGTTGTCACAATACAGCTCGTGGCCGGGATATGGTCCAAAGCCATCCCAACATCACAACTCATTTATAAGCCGGGTTCTAATCAAACATTATCCTGGATACTTGGCGGCACCATCAAAAAGAAATGACTCCCAGACTGCTTGTTACTGCCCGTCTATTCACACAAACATGGTTCGTGATCATCACAGGTACCAAACCACTTCACAGGCACAAGAAAAGCAAAGGTGAGTTCATCATGTAAAATAATAATTAATAAATATCATCAATTATAAAAACACAATTCGGTCATTACATTATCACAATAATATTTAAACATTTCATTCACATAATCAATCATGGATAACCCGTCTAAACCACTTCACCAATTCATCTTATAATGGCTAGTCATGATGCATGTTCCTGACTTAACTTTTAGTCAATGCAATGTGGTACCATCCTGGACAATAGGCCAAATCATGGTACAAATGATTCCTACAGCTCGTTAGGGTCACTCTGTTGTGCACGGGTCTCACCCCCCATGGTGATCAGCCAAATGGGTGTCAGAAGGTTATCCCTACAGCAATGGCCCCCAGTACCTCTCGTACTCTGCAATCAATCATCTTATTTCTGTCATGCATGAAGTATGTCTCTCCAGGGCACCACTGTATAGACCGGCACAGGAGCGAATTCCTTCCTGGCTGGTGTCACTATACACCTCCCATGTACATACTCATCACCCCAAACAAGGGCACACAGATGCACTATCTGGCATCTCACTTCAACACATAAACTATCACCATGGCACATCAATGTATGACCCAAGCCCGGGCTCAACTCGACCCGGGTAGGATAATGTCATACACCCCCATGGGTATTTATGTATATCCAAATGCATTTAGATTACTTATGGGCACCACTGTATAGACTGGCGCAGGAGCAATCCCTTCCTGGCTGGTGTCGTTATACACTTTTCCATGGTATCAATGCATTTAATAACTCAAGCCAATACAATGGTCAATCTCAACGTAATCACATTATTCAAAATCATACACGTAAAACGGTGTGAGGTTTTAGATGTCCGAGTTGTTATTCAGCTATAACAACTCTGAAGAAAGAATCTGAACAAGGTCAGATGAAGTCGGTAGAGGTCGGTAAAAGTTTGGTTAAAGGTCCCCAAGGGAACCCAGTAGCTCTATTCCCAAGAATACACGAGCTCTACAGAGTAAGTAACCCGGTAGCTCTTTCCTCAAGGACATATGATCTTTACCGAGTAAGTAACCCGGTAGCTCACAAAGAAAAGGCTTTGAACTTAGAAGTTCTAAAGATAGCAGCTCACCCCAGGGTAAGGAACCCGGTCTCTTTATAGAAAGAAAAGAATGAACTTCTAGAGTCGACACGTGTTTGGAATCCGGTTTCTCTAGGAAAGAAAATAATGAGCTTCTAGAGACAACACGTGTATGGAACTCGGTCGCTCTAGAAGAAAGAACACAAATGCAACCGAGTAGAGGAACCCGATAGCTCTCATCCCAAGAAGACACGAGCTCATCCGAGTTAGGGAACCCGATGGCTCTATTCCCGAGAAGACACGAGCTCATCCGGATAGAGGAACTCGGTAGCTCTCTCTCAAATGACTTACAACTCAAACTTCAAGGTACACCCTCAGGTAAGGAACCCGGTATTTCTAAGGAAAAAGAAAGCGAGCCTTAGAAGCTCTTAAGGAAACAACCCCGAGTTAGCAACCCGACATACAAATGTTTGCCAACAAGGCCTAAGTTACGTTCTGTGACAACCTAGTCACATGAACTCGGTTTCGAAGAGATGCTATCCACACCCTCTTCTTATCCGAGTTCCACAAATGCATCCCCTTTTATGTGACAACCCGGTTATACGAACCCAGGGCTGGTCCTGAAAATTCTTTGGCCCAGGGCGAAGTGAAAAAAATGGACCCCTAACACACAATTTTTTTGAAATACAAATAATATTAAAACTAAGGGATGGAAAAAATGGGCCCCTAACATACAAATTTTTGGAAATACAAATAATATTAAAACTAAGGGATGAAAAAAATGGGCCCCTATCACACAAAATGAACCCCTAATGCAGGTTTTGTTTTTATTTTATTTTTAAATTTTTTTTTACTTAAGCTATCTATCGGTGCAAAAAATTTTGGGCCCTGGACAGGTGCCCCGCTTGCCCTGCCCCAGGGCCGGCCCTGTACGAACCCGGATTATCTCAGGGTCATTATACGTTCTTCATGCATACATGCATGCTACGTAAACTATTCATCCTAGCATACCCATCCCGGTAGCCGACATCCCAAACACAAGGGATTAACACACATACTTAACTTGGCCTACCTATCCCGGTAGCCGAAATCCCAAACACAAGGAATTGATATATATACCTAACTCGGCCTACCCTTCCCGGTAGCCAAGGTCACAACACAACAGTGTTTTAATAAATATCACATACTCAACCCGACTTATCCAATCCGGTAGTTGTCTTCTTCACAAACACACCACTTAAAAACATCATCATCAATACTTTTCATACAAAATATCAAACAACATACTTTATCTCAACCATGATATCTAAAATAATTATTAACACAACAAACTCCCATTACCTTAACAGGGATTCTTTTCTTTCGTTCTAATGTGTCTTTTATTCGAACACTGGCCCTCACAGCGACCAGCAAAGGTTGAGCTCCGTTCATGAATCCTTCTTAATGGAGACGATTTTTCGCTGCTGCTACGGTGGTTCTCAAAAGTTTTAAGTGGAAGAAAAGAAAGTTTTGGGTGCAAGGTTTTAAGAGAAAGAAAGAAGAGAAATATGCAGAGAAGTGAGAGTGAATCGTGCTTCCACTTCCTGCACTGCTATTTATAGATGGAGCTATGAGGCAAGTTGCCAACAACTTGAATCAGCCAGCTACAACAGCCACCATAGCTGCCTACTTGCGTGACCAAACAGCCACCAAAGGCACCACCGTTATGCGTGCACTAACAGCTTTATTTCAGCCACAAACTTTGACTTACACTCTTTAAGCACAAATATCAATGCACACACACTTTTCAACAATAATATACTAAACAATTAATTAACATAAATATCTTTCAACTTGTAAATTTCAGGGTGTTACACACGTCGTCGGCTGAATCATCACCACACCCTCAACCTCTAATCCACCACCTTGCTCCACCGTATGCTCAAACTTTGGTGCTTTCAATTAAAACAAATCTCACATTACCATTAACTGCACTAGAGACCCCATTATTAGAGCCACATGTAAATCCATCACAACACTTGACCATCAAAATCACTAAAACATATCACCCGCATTTAAATTTCCCACCACCCAGATGCATCTTCGTTGCACATTATTCTCCCCTGTAGTTTCATTTGAATTTGCTTTCTCCCACTTCCTCATAGGCTTTTTTATATATTCGAATCTGTTTTAATATTCCATATCTCGTGAGTTTATCTTTAATTATATTGTTGTGGTCGTGTGGGATTCAAAGAAAGGTAGCATGGGAGAAGTTCACAAAGGTAATCCCAATCTGCAACAATGGTGATTTTGTATCAAATAAATATGCAACAATGGTGGTTGTGTCATGTGAGAGTTGGGAGAAATTAATGAGAGAAGAGAGAGAAATGAGTTATTATTATTTTTAAAGTTTAAATGTTATTTACTATAACTAGTGTAGAACCCGTGCATACGCACGGGCTAATGTGATTCATGTTGGTTTGTTTCATTTTGGAGCAATAAAGTAGTTGCATATGTTATTTTGAAATAATGATTATATTAATTATACTATAAATTAAAATTTAATCATGTTATTTCATGGAGCATATTGTGTCCTCTTCCTTCTATCAAGGTTATGTAAATAAAAGCTTGTGCACTCTGCCAAGGTTATATAGCATTTGAAAGCTTATAGGCTTATGTGGAACATTTTGTGTGCGGAATTTTTATTGCAAAAAAAAAATTATTTATATAATAACAGTAGTCATTTTTCTTGTAATGCATATGAAATAAGACCCTCCAACAACATAAAGGTCATTCCTAAAATTTGTAACACCTAATTGAAATCCTATCGTGATCCATATTCCATAGGATAACAGAACTCAGTGTCACTACTAAACCATCACCTTGCAAAATAACTAATGTTACTAATATTCACACAGTAATCTTCGGTTTCAGCAACTACAGTGGTAGCCTTCCCTACACTAAGGTCATTCGATAGTATCACTATGCATCTCATCACACTAACAATAAAACAAACATTGATTGAATAAATTATAATTCTTATCCTCACATAATTTAGTTATAATGTTGATTTTTGTATTAATTGAATAATTTCAATATCATATTATAATTTCTTAAAACTATAAAAGACTATATATAATAATACTTAAAATTAGTTGTGTCTATTAGGTGTGAGTGAGAGTTGTTTCATTGTTATGGATCAACACTTAGTTAGAAAAAGAAAATCATGACAACTACTACATTTAGAACCATATTACTAAACAAAAAGTAATAGATTTAATAGATCAGTCGTTCTTGATTTGTTTCTTACACTTAGTAGCTGATTGTTGAGTTGTTATAAATTCTTCAAAAAGGTAATCTTCTGGCAGATCCTCCTCTGAACCATGTTTCACAAGAGTAACAGGAGGAGTACTATGTAGATGATAGTTTGGATCATGATCAGCAGTTACTGATTGTCATTGTTGGATAATAATGAAAATAAGTATTTATAAACACTTTATAGTAAAAATAAGTATAGATAATATTGAGAACTCATTGTAGCATTTTCGACATAACCATGTTCATTTGAAGGTCGTGGATGAGACTTAGATGTACCATGTAATTATGGATTGGAAAAGAACATTATATTAGTAAATAGGTTAAGTACAATAGTATAAGGAGTTAATGGTTTAAATACCTCCTCATGTGAGATGAAATCCAAAATAGTTGTCATTATAGTGGGGTCATCAAATATTTTCTGTACGGATGAATTTTTGTATTTGGCTTGAATGCTAGAGTATGACCCAAGACATTATCTAGTGGGTCTGGAAAGATATTAACATTTTTATCACCACCCTTAGCACACAAATTCAAAGAGATAAGATTTAGTGAATCATGATATAATCAAAAGTGACAAATTAATAAGTAATCATGTTGTTGAGTGACTTACATCATTTGAACTATTTATTGAGCAGTAAATTGCAAACATTGTTGATCCCCTAAACAAAATTAGAGTTATGTTTGTTATGATATACTATGACTTCTAGCCTATACCTATCCATTGCATAAAATAGGGGAGAACCCTTAAATCAGCAAAATGTATTAGAGGGGAAAAGAATAAAAGAGGAAAATGATAATGGGAAACAAATTAAAGAAAATTAATATATGGGCAAGTGTAAGTAGCAAATTACCTTAACAGAGTTTTGTTTTGTATTTTCCACACAAACATGTAAATAGGCCATCGGTTTTGTTACACCTATTGCAAGCTGGGTAACACCACCCCTGATTGTCTACACTTATTTTCCCAATAGTGGCACATATGATATCCTACAATTTGAGAAAAAAGAAAAGGATGAATCAATCCAAAAAAAAATATTGAATGGAATTTCTTAATCTAATAAACATATTTATTTAAAAACGAGAAGCACAAAGGACTACGCACATTTTTGGCCTCATTGACTTGAGCTAGAGTCTTGATTTCAGCTTTATAGAAGAATTTGTCTTTATCTTAGTACTGAGATGATCCAAAAGATTGGAAAAGACTTTGGTCCTTTGTAGAAGAGTTTAGTGTTGGAACACCACTAGGTAATCTAACACCAGTTCTATAATCCAACAATAATTAGCTTTTAATTAATATGTGAAGACTATTAATTTTGCCAACAAGACAATCTATCTAAAATAAAATTATTATACTAATAAACCTTTCTCTAAATGACTCTATTTCAGGTAGTGAATCATTAATAAACAACTTTGAACCTTGCCATGTATTGTTTATCGATGTTGGGTAAATTCCTACAATAATAGTTAGGAAGGGTACCTAAGTAATCTAACAATAACATTAAAGAAAATTAGGAAGAGACCAATATTTGAAAAATTAACCTTGAGAGTCTTTGAATTTAGCATGTGTTAGAAAAATTATAATAGTAACCAAACCACTTGTTTCCTTAAGATAATTCGGTAGTGGTAAACAATAGTCATCCCAAAGAGTACACATAACCGTTTGATCATTGCCAATAATAAACACAACTAATTATAGAACACTTAATTGAGTTAAACTAAAGATAGAAGGAACACAAATATAGTTCAATTACCTTTGATCTTTCATGGTGAAAGATATCATTTTTGGGTTACTATTTATTTGGTGGAAAGTTATCTCATGCAAAACACCAATAACATCTACGCAAGAAAATCAATCCAAAAAAAAAATCAATTATTCATAATGTTTAAAAACAGAAATCAACTAACAGGCACACTTTAAGAAGATTCAAAGGGAAAAATATAATTTATAACTAAATGGAAGCACAAAAAAATGGGGTAAAGTAAAAAAAGAAAAGAAAAGAAAGATTACCAACTAAGAGATCGCGTCGATAACTTCCAACAATAATATCATCATACTTAACAAATTCATAAGACTTGAAAGGAATATAATCCATTTCTTGCTCAATAATAGTGGTGACGACTACGAAAACTAATTTATAAGGATGAAGATAAACTTTGTACTGTCCTTCATTAGGAACAATTTTAAAGTTATGCATTATATAAGTTTGATTCTCCTTAAGTATAAGCATCCATGTGTTTAATTGTTCCTTCTTCACAATGACATGTATTTTATCAGCCTATGAAAATAGAAGAATCAAGTATAAAAATGTATATTGATATTAAATAAGATAATAAATAGCAATGAAATTAGTAGGCCAACATTCTTATCGATTATAACCATCTCAGCCTGTTAGCTTTGTCTTTAGTTTTAACAAACCAAAGATTGATAATCCTGACAACAAGTTTAAGTGTCTCCTTCAAATTATCAATGTTCTTAATAAAATTTGGAACAAAGTTAGGTAAAAATAAACTTAAATAAATGTCAAAACACTTTATCTGGATATCACCACACTAAGAGTTAATATGGCGTTAAAAAATTAAAATGGATAAATTACATATATAACAGGAATAGAATGATTTGGCAGCTAACAAAATGAATTTAATGTAATATAGAGTAGGAAAAACATAGTCATGTATATGATAAATTCATAAAAAAATATGTAAATAACAAAATAAAAATTAGCAAAAGTATAAAATGAAATGTGTAATCACAAAATTATTAAGAAAGTACTACAAAAGATAACTGATTTTTTTTATGAAAAAAGCCCCTTTACGGATTTAATTTAGGTTAGTTAGTTATTATAGATTAACACTATTTATTTAAATATTTTTAAATTAAGAAAACTAAAACTAAAAATATATATTTAAAGGTATCAGATAAATATGAACAATTCATTTAAAACAAAATAAAATATATCAATGTAGAAAAGTTATATAACACTAATTAATGATGAGAAATGACACTAAATATTTTATATAACACTTTTTTGAAAGTTCATATCACATGATTGTTATGATATGCATGTACGAGAAATGTAAAGATTGAAGGAAGAAAAAAAAAATGATGTCATGCCTTTACATGAGTCTTGAATTTGTTATGAGTTAGTTAGAAACAAAGTAATGTGAATAATGTGATCATTTGCTAGATGCTGGGTTTGCTCAATATACTGTCTATATCTGTTTCTATGAACTATATTTCTTTTGCATTGAATTTATGTTTCCTAGGTATCAAGTAATTTTTAGAATAATTTTGCAAGAAATGTTGATGTTAATGTATTTGTATGTCTGGAGTGTGTTTGTGCATGTATGTGTCTAAATTATTAAATTCAAAGAATAATTTAGTAGTATGTTTGGTCTTTGAACGTTACTGAATTATTTAAACGGTTCTTTGTGTTTTTATTTGAGTAGTAGTGTGCTTAGGCCATGTAATTTTTGTTGAATATTCTTGCTCCGATCAACTTTTTCAATATTCATCATCATCAATAGATATATTAAAAATGTTCAGTCACCAATTTATTTAGCAAGTGTCATTACGGGTGCAATGAAGTCCATTTTATTTTTTCATTTTCTCTTAATCACTTTTTTTATTTGTCTCTTCATTGTGCAAAGAAAGCACAGGTTGTTCTCTAGTATTATAATATTGTTGTAGACCACAATTTTCAATGATAAATGGAAACAATAATATGCTTGAATGACATTAAAACAAATTACATGTTTGGATAGATTAGTCTTCTAAATTCTTCTATGACTCAGAAATAAATTAAATCGAATTTATAAGTTAATATCTAGTTGTGTGGTGTGTGGCAGGTGATTAGTAGTTACAATCAAAAGGGTAGTTTTTATTTATTTATTATGGTTGAAGTTTTAATTGATTGTGGTCTCCCTGCATTTCTTATGCTTGTCATCATGTCCTAGTTAGGTTGCTTTTCTTTACCAAATACTGAGGCAAAACATATAAGCTCTAATTTTTTTAAATGTATTATATATCCAAATTCCTTGCTATTTAATAGATATGCTTCCACACTCTATTTCTTGTTCTTTGGTCAGTTCCCAATTGTCTACCTATATTCATCTTACCCTTTAAGTCTTTTTCACGCAAATGAAAAATCTAAACTTGGAAGCAAAGAACAAAACTTCACAAATAAACATAGTAATATGGAGTACTTGGAAGGGGTGCGATTGCAGATGATGAAAGATGGGACGTGAAGAGACCAATAGGAACAACAAAACTGCTGGAAACTGAGTTATCAAAGTGCTTTAAAAAAGATGACTTTTGGTTGTTGTCTCTTTAAAATATCAAACTCTAACCAAAACCATAGAAAAATCAGAATGGAAGATTCAAGAGAAGAACATGGGCGTCTGGTTGACTGCACTCCATGCTTCCATGCTTCTGTGCTACAGTTTAAATTTATTCCAAATATCTTTTTTTTATAGCTTATGGTCCTTTTTCTGCTTACTTTTTTTTATCCTATGCCCTATCATGTCAAAGGCTTTTTTTCTTTATGCTAATTGGAGACGGTTCAAGAGAAGCACGTGAGTGCAATTTATATATATATATATATATATATATATATATATATATATATATATAAATGATTAAAAGTCCACAATTTGTTACTTATGCTATATAAATGATTAAAAATCTAATTTAATTAATTAAATAATATGTGAATTATTATAAATATATGATATTTAAGATTGATTTATTATTACTAATTTTTTATGAAGAGACGCACGCACCTCCAATTATTGCAAAGCAATTATATATAGTTCAAATCCGGCATGACTCTTTTTTGTTCATTATTGTTTTAATTTATTAAGTTTTTTTCCCTTTCTTTTAGCCTCTTCCCTTAACACTTTGGTGAACATCATAGAATCAAATCCCCGTGAAATAAATATTGTCCTTTAAAATGAATTAATGTGATCAGTTTACACACAGTTCATTTATTAATTATGTTTGTTACTATCAAGCAAGAAGAATCATTTGCATAAAATGAGATGGAATGGCAACCCTAGCGCTGCTCCTTCTTATTCTTCCTTGTTTCTTTGAGCATGTTGTTATAAATTGCTTTCATTTTTTTTTTTACAAAATTGATAGATAGATAGTGACCTTTTTATTATTATAATTTTTACCAAAGCCCCACTTTTTATTTGCCAAGGTGGTATAACCATAATTCAATTATAAAAAATTATCTTCCTTAGGTTTGTTAATGTAGCAAGCTGTGGAAATTAAAAATTTGTATGTGATAAAAATAATATATTCGCCTGGGGCACTATTACAGATATTTTAATAATTGTTATTGAATCTACAATTCACAAAAGGTAAAAATCCCATATATATTCAAAGCTAAAATAGGATGCAAGGACAAACTTAAATTACTATCATCATGCCAAGGGACAACTTTGAGGGGTGGTGTATGATGACATGCATGACTACAACCCCATAAAACCTCAGCTAAAGTCTTAATTCAGTAGTCTAAAGTATCATGCACATGACCATCATCAGCATCAGGCAAGAATCAAAATATCAATTTTTGATGTTACGCTTTAAACCAAGCCCATGAATTTCCAATGGAAATATGGCAATTGGTGGAGTGAAGAAATAGGATTTTTTTTCCCTTAATTTAATTTTTTATTTTTTACTTAAATTCTTCCCTTTGGACATGAATGTATTGTAGGTATTCATGTTTCTGTCCATCATTTTATATAATCTAAGGATACTATCAAATAATTCCTATTAGTAATATAAATTCTTTGATTTTGTTCAATATGGAACCACTGTATAACGACTACTTTTCTTGTACGTATTTAATCGATTATGCTTATTGATAAAAAAATTTCTACGTAATTTGGTTTATATAAAATTAATTACGCGTATTAAACTATTTTTCTAACGCGTTAGCAAGTTTGTCAAAATGTGCGGTTTAAGTAAAATTTTAAAATACAGTCCGGATACAACACAGTCTCAAATAGTCTGTTTAAACATCAGATATAGACAGCTCATAGTAGTATCAAATACAGACAAACAAAAAAGTCACAAATGCATCATATAATCATCCAACAGCACACAGAACATCCAGCTCCTTCCTTTAATGCTTTCCTTTGATTACTGTTCCTCTGCTCACCCAAATAAATTGGGGTCATCACAGGTGTCAAACCACAGACACAAACATAGGGTAAGTATTTAATAAACATGATTAGATAATTGATAGAATTTGAAATAACATCACAGACAATTAATGGATAAACAGATCTAAATTCATGAGAATGATGTATGATTTCTTTGTTAAATGATGTATGACTGAGATCTCAGGTTATCAACAATTTCTTAACATATGGTACCATAATCAAAATAGCCCCACCCACTCTAGTGGAAGCCTCACCCGCTCTGGTGGAAAATATACCTCCGCTCTGAGGTTAAATGGTACCATAGTCAAGATAGTTCCACCCACTCTAGTGGAACCTCCCTCCACTCTGAGGGGTCAAATGAAAATGATGCATGGTTTGATTTTTCTTTCCTCTTTCACCATTAATTTATTCCTCAAAGTCTCATATTTTGGCACCATAAAATTTTTAATCAACCATCAATATCAAAATAAATGTCCACAATTTCTTAAGAAAATAATCTTAACAATATATGATATAAATCTTTAATCATAGCTCAACATTAAATGAATACTAAAATAGCAAACAGCATCATCAAGTTACAAAATTGATCTTACAGCACACAAGAGAATAATATACAGCGATTATAAGTTACCAATTAATAAATAGCAACATAATAAAATAACATACAGGAATATTAATTTATAGAATTAATTTACAGCAACGTGATTATTATACAGCACTCATTAATTGTAAAATTAATATACAGCAACCTTAAATACAGTAATATACAGCAACATAATATACAGCAACATATTAAGATGTCCAACAGCAACATACCACTTAATTAAACACAACAATAGCATACAGCATTATTAAATCAATTCTTAGCCACGTAATAAACTATCCTACAGCAACCTTAAATTACCATTACAGCAATATACAACAACAAAATAAATTAACATACAACAATTTTTAGTTAAACATTAATATACAGCCACTTTAGGTAATAAATTACAATTATTACAGCTTCCAAATAAAGGATACAGCAAGTAACCTATGTCCATAAAATTTAAATAATTAAGTGAACTAGTTAAAATTTTATAGCTTACAAAACAAAGAAGAACATGGCTTGATTCTAAGTAAATGAATGTTAAAATTAGCCTATCAATCATCTAATCCATGTATATTAAAATACTTCCCATACCTTAGCTTTTGTTGATCTTGAAATTTAGCAAGTGGTCCTAAGCCTTTCTAGTGTTTTCACGTGAAGCTTCCAATGTGTGGCTGTTTTGTTTTGCTTTGTTTTTAGGTGAAGAAACAAGTGAAAGAGAGGGGCTGAAAGTGGAGTGGTTGTCGTGCAAAATCAGCTCCCTCTTTGGACCCACCAAGCTTTTATATAAGTCATTTTTCTTTGTTTAAGCCAAATATCACAAAGCTTCATCATTATTGACCTTTTTGGTTGGTCCAATAAGATTGTTCCTTGCTTTTCCACCGTCCACATGGCCTTGTTCCAAAGTTTTCTACACTTTTCTTCATCCTTCACCAAAGTGCACGGTCAAGCTTGCTTTTGGAATTTATATATTTCATTTCTTGGCTTTTTTTAGCACAAACCGTGGAATAGCTTGGTTTAGTGTTTTATTTTCTTAACATTTTTTTTTATATTAGTCATAATTATTTCTACAATTTATGAAAGCTTAATTTCAATTGTTTTCTTGGAAGTAATAATTTCTAAAATTGGTTAAAACTAGATTAGGTTGTAGTATGTTTTAATAATCAATTTTTGGAATGTTTCTTAACTTTCTTTGTAATGACTTTTCTAAATTCCTATTGGTTGATTTTGTTTTTATTTGGTAAAATGTATAAACCATTTATTTAAGAATTTATTCCTTCTATAATTAAAAGAAAATTTTCCAAATTACGTCTTTCCTGTTTCTGTGTTTTTTGTCAACCTCAGATTAGTTTTTATTCTATTCTTTTTGAGTTATCTTTCAAAATTTCTAAAAATTCCATTTCATAATTTTTTTCTCTAATAAGAGTGTCAATAATTCTTTGTCTAGAGGCCTACTAGACTTTTATCAAGTTTCCATAATTTTACTGAGGTTTTCTGACCTTATCAGAGCAAAAAGGGTATTTTGGTCATTTTTACAATTATTCAGGGGCAATTTAGTCATTTACCCTAGGGACCTAACCGTCATTTGTGAAATTATCTAAGGACATTTTAGTCATTTTTAAAAATATCTAAGGGTATTTACGTCAATTATTTTAGGAATGTACATTTACCAGATAATGCACATATATATTGAAATCTGAGGGTGTTACACACTGCACATGAAGTGAGTTCATCCACTTTGAATGTTTTAGATACATAGATAGTTTACTTTTGCATCAATTGAAAATTTCTTTTTACTGATATGGATGGAAATATATATATGATTAACAACTATTCCTTCAACTTATCAGGACTAAAATTTGATTATGCATGATTCTCTTCTTGAAACTGTTTTGAAGATTAACTATTCCATGAGTGTTTTAGTGTTTATAGCTGAAAATGATACAAAGACATTTGAGATTTCCAAATAGCTGTTACCAGACATCAAACATCGTGGATCAACATCAATAGGCCTAAAATCTTCTTTCAAAGTGGGAACAAAAAAAATCTCTTAAAGAGACATATTTGTGTAGAGGTGAAACATCTTCTTCTATAATTTTTTTTTTCATTTCTGAAGTTATGGCAATGTTTAAGTAACAACTAAACACTTATCTTTATACCAAAGGGTCTAGCTATCTTAATTAGGGTATCACTGGAATCTTGCTTCCATCTAGGATTGGCCTTTAATGTTCTGTTGTTCAATTTTGATTAAAGATATTTTTTTTATAAGTTTTAACATGTTAAGAAAATTATGGAAATGATGGAATGATATGTACGGGTAAGTAGTGTGTTTGTACTAGTACAAATGTGGCAGAATATATGTAACTAATGAATCTAGCTCTTTTTCTCTATCAAATGTGTGTGTGAATCTATATATGTTTTTTTTTTGTTTTTTTGTGAGAATCAATATATGTTTTACCAAAGCTAAATTAGTTCTACATAAAATAAAATTCAATAACTACATCGAAGAAAGATAAATCAGTTTAGAAAATTATCTTTTAACTCATTCATACTATATTTGATATTTGGGGGAAAAAATGCATATTTCCTATTTTGACAATTATAGGTTAATCACAAAACATAGAAGAATGGACAACAAAACTGAATACATCAATATATAGTTTCAGATATTAAAACTATAGAATTTATGCATAAATAAAATAGAATCAGGCATGTTAAGTGAAAGTGGCAATGACAGTTTCGCACATCAAGATCAGAAGTTCCTTAATGCTTAAGGTAGATTTACCTTTCGTAGATATATAATATAAAACGCAAATTTAAAAGGTATTTAAGTTAAAAGAGATAAGACCTATGATTAATGCAAGAAATAAAGGAAAACTAAAGTTTCATTTGAATTGATAAAAAAAGAGAGTGAGAACAATATTAGCTATACATCATAGTTAGAATAATATACTTTAAAAAAGAAATCCTTTTTTTTTGTTGAAGGGATTACCTAAGGTCTAATCAAACAAAAAGCTAGTGGGTCAAATAGTGGGGGAAAGCATGACCATAACATAACTATGGATAATATATAGCAAAAAAGAAACATGGAGTGTCCAAGGGAAAGGAATGAACCATGTTGATCAATTAGTCAACCACAATGTTTGCCTCTATGTTAGTAGCCATCGGCAATGTCTCCAAATTTGGATGCTTTAAACCATGTATGGACCATGCACAGATATCGAGTTGGACAACTAATCAGAATATAATAGACTCGCATTCTATCCATAATTTGTGAATAGCCTTGGACCAAGTCAACTCCATAAGCTGTGAAAATTCCACAAAGTGAAAACCACTGGAAATTAAAAGACACCAAAAGGCATAATAAACATAGTGTATGTAAATGCTTATAATGTCTGCAAAATGAATAATTGAATATAGTTAAATAGGCATTTTATGAGTAATTAGCTATGAATAAAATTGAAGTTTGAAAGGATGTAAGTTAACAATGAAATAGTAGAATATGATGTATGATGTATTGTAATCCATGGTTGTGAAGTGTGTGTTTGTTGAATAAATAAGAATTAGAAAACCAAACCTGTGAAAGCACAAATGCTTTTAGCATACAAAATGGGCAGCTACAAAATAATATGGGTGAATCCCTGGATAATAAGTTTGGTAAATGAATATTAATAGCATAGGAACAGGCAAAATAATTTAATATAATATAGGAGTTAGTTAAGAAAACTTGTTAGACATTTTGGAAAACTTCTTTGAAGACAACATTGGTAGTTGTAGTCAAAGGATTTCTATCTTTGTCATGTATAATTACTTTTAATCCTTTTTTTGTTTGTACTCTTGAAAGTGCAACATATAATTGTCCATGGCTAAAAATGGGTTTGGGTAGATATAAACCGACATTGGCTAATCATTGCCCTTGAGATTTATTATGTCAATGCAATCTGAACTCAGATACTATCTTTGTTCACCTAGAATTGAGAAAATAACATAAAAGAGGAAAAAAAAATATATTGTTAGGAGTAACATGCAATATTGTTTTTATAATTTTCATGTATGCATATTTGTTGTTTTAAGTAAAGTAAATGACAAAAATAAAATAATTAAAAGAAGGGAAAAAATATTAGTAGAGTTAACAAACCTGGAATGATGGATAAAATATAATCATTTAGTTGTTCCACAAGTTCATTTGTAGATGCAAGTATGACTCTAGATTGAAGAAATTGTAAATCCATAAAATGATTAGTTAAATTAGGATATGTGGATTGAACAATAGCATCAATTGGATCAATGTAGTCTAGGATAAGAAAGTCTGGAGGAATTTCTATTGTAGCATATCCATCATTTGGCTAACCAAGATTGTGTCACCAATTTCAAGGATCCATTTAGCAAAGTCTGCCACTTCCAATGCATATTTTGATTATGTGGTAGCTTGTAAGTGTTAAAACCGACAAAAATTGTCAGTGTTAAAACAATACAATGATCCCATAAGTAGGATGCATTAATGGTAGAATGAACAATATCAGATCGTGTCCCTTGAGGAATAACCGACAAAAATTGCCTTAAGTCTCCTCCAACAACTATGACTTTACCTCCAAAAATTGTATCAAATTCATTTGTAATTCTCATGATGCCTCTCAAAGTCTTGTCCAATGCTTCAAAACAATACTTGTGTGCCATAGGGGTCTTGTCCCATATGATCAAGCTAGTTTGTTTCAATAGTTCAGCTAAGTCACTACCTTGATGTACATTACAAACTGAGTTATCCAAAGTTGGTACTGAGATCCTAAATTTTGAGTGAGATGTTCGGCCTCCAGGTAAAAGTAACAATGCAAGACCCCTGGAAGCAACAGTCAAAACTATTTTTTTCTTTGCTCTTAATGTAGAAGCTAGTGTTCTCCAAGCAACAACCAAAACTATTTTTTTCTTTGCTCCTAATGTAGAAGCTAGTGTTCTCCATATATATATTTTCCCAGTGCCACCATATCCATAAAGGAAAAACATATTTCCTCTTTGGCTCATGACTGCTTGAATGATCGTATAATAGATATGCAGTTATTCATCTACATAATTGCATAGTGTAGTAGTTATTAACATAAATACTATGTAGTTTTATGCGACTTATTATTCAATGATATAAGATGTAAATAAGACAAAAATTTTTTAGTAAAATTGAAGTAAACCAAATTAAGAAAGTTATGAAAAATGTAGCATTATTACCTGTTAGAGCGGAGAACAATGTCTGGAACTCAGTGTGTAATTCATGAATATTATAATTCAATTCTAAATGAATTAGTAGGTTCCCAAACTGAGATGGTAGTTCTCCGGTTGGAAATGGCAATGTTGGGAAATCTCTAAGGCTTTTCCCATATGATTGTAGTATTTGTTCAATTTCTAACAAAGTAAAATTTTGCAATTCAACATCAAAGATGTCATATGCAACTCTGTTTGTAAATAGACCATATTATCCAAAAAATAAAGAAACAGTTATAGAAGAGAATGATTAAAAAATTAATGTAGGAAAAACAAATATTTAACATCAAAGATGTTGGATTTTTAAATAAGTGAATAAAAGTTGAAGAATAAGATTTAGTTAGAAAAGCAGTAAAATGTATGACTTAAAAGTTGAAGTTTACGAACCTTGATTATGTGAAATCATTCTCTGTTCATATAGTACTCCATCAGCTAACCAATGTCATGTTTTTGTCCAAACATGCTCAGGTTTGTTGACAGAGCTAGTCACTAACAATGTAACAAAAAGTTTTCTTAGGTAATGGTCTAAACCCCAATCATTTGCTTCTTTAATAGCTTCAATGTATTCTTTATCATCTTGTAACAACCCATTGCAAAATAGGCTTATCTAAATGGTGGATATAATTTACCTCCAACTGTTCGAATATCTTCAAAGCTAGTTGGCCCTTTGAAGATAGTGAGCATCATCCTAAGATAAAATAATTCACCAGAAGTAGGTGAAACCCAAACCAATCTACCAATTGTGTACCCTTTCTTCATAGGTCTCCAACACCGATCACTTCTAATGTACACAAATTTGGACAAAAATTCTGTGTATGTCAAATTCTTGGCTTCGAGATAAATTTGATTTGCAGGCATCCAAGAAGTGAGCATAGATTCAACTCAACTACACTTGGCTTTGAGAGGACATCATCTATATTTTCATGATCATGATAGTAGATAGATTGTTGACTAGGTAAGTGAAAATATAGTCTTTCCACTGCTAGTGTTTTACCATGTATTGAGAATGCAAATATCCTTCAAACTGCTTCACACCATATATACCTGCAACATTGGAAAATAAATATGTCAACGTATTAAACTAAAAAAATGACAATATTTGTGTTGGTAAAAATATATTTGGAATAAACCTGCAATCTAAATAATTTTTTTATTTCATCTGTGTTCTCATTTGTTGGAATATTATCTTCAGGATCATTGATAATAACAGCAGTCACTCGATCATAGCCTTTATTAATATATTTAAAGAGGTATTTAATTGAGGTGCTTTGATTGCACCATTTTATGTTAATGTGTGCATGATATCTCAGCAAAAGGTATCAATTATATGGGAGAACACTCCAGTTGTCAAGTTGAATACCATTTTTTGTAACTGTATTACCAGTGTCTCTCCTTTGATAAAAAGGATAACCATCTGCATCTAAAACTGTGTAGCCTTGAAATTTCTTAGGATAAAACTTAGAACAAAATCCATCTTTCATACATGGAGAGAAACAGTTGACTATGCCGCACAGACTATCAATCATGTGAGCTTGTACTAACTGATAAAGTTGTTCTTCGTCATCCTTTGATGGTATTTCAGCACATATAGTTTTATCAATGTCTTCTGCGGTAGGTTATTTGCTAGATGGATGTAAAAATAGAAGTAGGTGTGCAAGTGACAATCCTCTTTGTTGAATTCTATTGTATACATATATGTTCTTAGAAAATTAAAAATAAGCAGAGTTTACGACAACAAAAATTGATATATATAAATTGAGTTAGAATAACTTACATGCAAGGACCTTGCCTAGTAAGTGTTGCTTCATTAAATCAATCAATATTTGTTCAAATTTAATTCTGAAAACCCTTGAGATAACATCATGTCTATCTGAAGCTTTCAAATTCATTGGAGACAACAATCTTTGTATCTTAGACCAATTAGGATTACATGTAAAAGTGATAAATAAATCTGGAAATCCTACACTACTACATATAGCCATACCATCAAAATATAGTTGTTCCATGTACCTGGGTCTGCCAACAAATGTTGAAGGCAAGATGATTCTTTTACCTCTATTTGATCCTTGAGTTGTACCTTCATTAGAGGATTGGTGTAAATTAGAATATTTGTCAACTCTTAACTTTGATTGATTCATCATGATGAAAACAAGTTTGTCTGATTCCATCATGGTGTAACCATCAACAACAAATTCTTGGAAAAGCTTCCTTGAATGCAAAAGTATTTGTGCTTCACTTGGCCTAAATTGTGGTCTAAAAGAAAATCATTCCCTTATTGTAAGGTGAACTCTTTTCCGAGGTTGACCAAGAGATGTCATATCTATATCTATCTTCACCATAGGGAAACAAAAGTGGATATTGCAATGCTAAATAGTTGGTGTGTAACTCATTAATTCTTTGCAGATCACCAAATTGTGTCTCTAGAATGATATCCCTAGTTGAGATTGTATCTACATCCCCTTCAAATAATGCAACAACTTCTGATACAGTTGGGATATTATATATTCTACCATCCTTTATGCGGTTAGCAATGAGCTTCAACTTGAGATTCGACAAATTTTTATCTTTTAACCTATCTCTCGACATACGAAAAGATTTTGCAATCTTGACACAATATTAGGGTCAATTGTATCCCTGTCACTGCACAAAAAGAAAGCAAAAGTTAGAATTTGAATCTCACTTTTTTGTTTGAAAGTTGAAAAAACAAAATGCACAAAATTTAAATGGGTTTTATTTTAGAATTATAATACCTAACAACTTGTAATCTATTTTCAAGTTTATGTTCAGTATCGTAAATGTACAACTGTGCAAATTTTGGTACATCACCAGGTGGAGGTAGAAGACTACCAATCCTATAACATGGCTGACCATGGATACAAATAGTTGATGGTCCTTTTCCATTGTTTATATTTCTGTCAAGCTTTGAACTAGGAGATGTAAATGCAAACATCATGTTATATATTCGGATGTTTTGTTGATAGTTCTTGCTTTCACGTGCATATTTATCAAATAAGAGATTTTGCAACAGTTGAGGTGCTGTCTGTAATAATGGTAATTGTACTTTCCCATTGCCATAAAAAAGGTTGAATTTTGGATTGGCAGCATCCCTATGCTTGTCCATCCTCTAATCATACCACATCATTGCTCGGCACTCTTTGCATTGTGTAATTGGATCTTGAATATCAAAATATCCTAACATAAGAAAGCCAAATTAGTAAGGTAAAATGACATAAAGAATTTGTGAATGATTAATTTAATAATACCTTCTATGTGTAAATGCATTGGATTTATGGTGGTAAGAGGATCTAAGTTGTAACGCCTTGAAATTTCAACAACTGAAAATATATGGTTGAAATGTTGTGTGAATTAACCTTGTGCAACTACTTGATGTGAATGTTAGGTTATGTGAAGTTTGTTTGGTCTATGTTTGAATTATTTGTGTGAATGTTAATTAGAGACAAAAAGAGGAATTACAAAAATATTTGAAGGGAAATGACCATATTACCCTTTCTCTTGATGTAAAAATTACAATAATGCCCTTGAAGTAAAATTACCATAATGCCATTGAAGTAAAATTACAATAATACCCTTATATATTTTTGTTAGATACTTTGAAGTGAAAATTACAAAAATGCTCTTGGAGTAATTGACAAATTACAAATATACTCTTAGATATTTTGTGAAAACTTGATGAAATTACAAAAGTGTCTATAGGATGGCAAATTACCAAAATACCCTTTGTAACAGACAAATATCACAAGAAAATTAGGAGTACCTAGACTGGCTAAAAATTTATGATTAAGTAAGCCATAAGATAATTCTCTAAATTTTACTACTCAATATAATAAATACAAGAAAATAAACCTCACAGTAAAAATAAAGAAAAATTTCATGAATATCTAAAGCTATCATGAGCTATAATTTAAGACTATGTGATGATATGATGAGGAAAATTATCACATAAGAAACACATATGATGGTAATATGATACAAGAAGGATAGGATAGAAGCTAATGGATTCAAGTGGTAAGTTTAGAAGTGCTTAGAATATATTTAGTTATGATTAGTTAATTTATGAAAAGAAACCAATTCTGACTGTGTAGGATTTTGGGTAAAGGCTTAAAATTTTAGATGAATGAGACATTAGTAGCTATCAACTTAATTGAAAATTACATAGAGTATACTTGGTTTAAATTAAAAGAAACAAAAACATAAACCAAAGCATGCTTATACGTGAGAATTGGAACAAAATAATTGAAATGGAAGTGTAAAATCATGTGCCCTTTCAGCCAATTGGTACAATTGGAACATAAACCAAACCAAATACTAACTAGGTTACATTTTAACTAATTTCTTTCTATCCTAACTAGATTTCTTTCTATAAATACTCCTTTGGAAGTAAAAATCTGCACATATATAGCTTCCTTTAAACCACACGTTAACTTCCACCACTTCCCTCTTCACTTTTGCTTCATTTTCTCTTTTCTTCTTCTCACTCAAAACTGCAGCCCCTTTCACCAAATTATCATGCCAAAAGATTCTAGTTGAATTCAAATTCAAATGTAGCTCTTATCTTCTCCTTTTGATATGAAACTAACTACTATAGTTAATTCATATTTAGATTCAAATATTTAAATTCAAAATTTAAATTATCAAATTTAAATATTAGATAATTAATTTAACTATTTAAATTAATTAATAATGTATTGGACTATCCAAGCCCATTAACTCCATTCATGCACCCCTCTCTCTTTAAGATAAGTATCCAAACTCTTTCTTGGGTCAACAACCATTATTAGGCCCAAAAC
>CM023957.1:20303674-20317617 GCA_013407115.1 Glycine latifolia
GCTATATTCCGTCAGAAAAAGCGTTAGCGACGGATTTTGCGACGGAATATAGCAAATTTTAAACTTTCTTTCTTTTCTCTTATTTATTAAACCTAGGTTATTATACATCCCAAGTTAATAACACCACCACTGAGAATGAGCTTTTGGCTATTATTTTTTCTTTAGATAAATTCAGATCTTATTTGTTTTGCTATCATATTACTGTCTTTACTGACCATGCAGCTTTGAAATACCTATTGAAGAAGCCTGATCCTAAACCTTGATTGATCAGGTGGATGCTTCTTCTTCAGGAGTTTAATATTGAGATTAAGGAAATGAGTCGTGCAGAAAACCTGGTTGTTGATCATTTGAGTAGGATTGAGGGACATGTTGAATCCTTTCCTATTAGGGATAATTTCCCTGATGAGCATTTGATGCATTTGAATTCATCACATATTACAACTTGGTTTGTTGACATTGTGAATTTCGTTGTTGCATCTGTTGTTCCACCTCATGCATCTAGGTCTCAAATAAATAAACTTAAGAGTGATGTTAAATATTATGTGTGGGATGATCCTTATTTATGGAGGTTTAATAGTGATAAAGTGATTCGCAGGTGTGTGCCAGTCATGAGATTTATTCTATTCTTCAGTTTTGTCATGGCACACCAACTAGCTATCATTTTGGTCCTCAGCGAATTGCTAGGAGAGTATTGGACTGTGGGCTCTATTGGCCCACCATGTTTAGAGATGATCATCACTTTACCATCACTTGTGAGCAGTGTCAAAGAGCAAGAGGGACCATTACACAAAGGCATGAGATGCCTCAACAGCCCATTATTTTCTATGAGATTTTTTATGTATGGGTATTGATTTATGGGTCTATTTCCTATTTCGCATGTTTTTTCATATATTCTACTTTCTGTTGATTATGTTTTTAGATGGATTGAAGCTAAGGCCACCAGAACTAATGATTCTAAAGTTGTTGTGGATTTTGTGAGATCCAACATTTTTTGCAGGTTTGGTGAGCCTAAAGCCATTATCAGTGACCAGGGGAGCCATTTCTGTAACAGATCATTGACATCCTTGTTTTAGAAGTATGGGGTTGTGCATAGAGTTGCTACAACTTATCATCCCTAAACTAAGGGCAATCAGAGGTTTTTAACAGAGAGATCAAGCAAGTGTTATAGAAGGTAGTGCAACCCAACGGGTGTTGGATATATGGGGAGCAACAAGAAGATGAAAGAATGTTTTGAGCTTTTCACATGCCTTGAAGATTGTAATTTAAATTAAGTGTATGAGAGGTCAATCTTTTGATACTTGCATTGCATGCACATAATCATTAACATGCTTACATGTTTCCATTAAAGTATCAAAGCTATTCATGTTTTTAAAAAGAAATCAATAAGTCATGGTTAATGTTTTTGGAAAAATGTAATCTTACTGCTTTAATCGATTACACAGTGTTTTAATAAATTATTTGCTTCGTTTTAAATCTGGAAAAGCCATGATGAACATTTTAATCGATTACATGACTCTTGTAATTGATTACATAGTAAAAACAAAAGTTTGCCTCACTGCTTTAATCGATTACCATAAATTGTAATCGATTACACAAGCTTGCTTCACAATGAACTTCACTGCTTTAATCGATTGCAACTCGGTTTAATCAATTATTCTGTTCGTTGTAAAACCCATAATGAAGCTATGAACACTTTAATCGATTAAATGACAAATTAATCAATTACATAAGCCAGTTTAATCAATTATTTGGCGTGTTGTAATCGATTACAGTCTGTTACAAAAAGCTGTTATAAATTGAATATAGGCTTGTCTATTTTTCTAACTTGAATACTTCGAATTTTCTGAATATACACAAGCCTTCTCAAAGTTAGAAAGTGGTTTTCTGGGTTAACTAAGTTCTTGTCCCACTCTTTATTCTTCATGGGTTTTGAATGATTTCTTGGGAAAGAGTTTTCAAAGAAGTTTTGGAGAGCATGTTCTGAAATCTATTTCTGCATTTCAACTCTGATTGGTAAACCATATGCATCTACATTCATTGGATCATCAGGTTGTTTCTCTCCATTTTCTATGGTTGTAAATTCGTTTTTGTATTTTTGGTTATTTGAAGCTATTGTAAAGGATTCTTTGAAGCTTGTGCTAGAGTAGGGTTCTCTAGGGGAAGAACAGAGTAGTCTTCTCTGGTTCTTGATCACTAGGAGTCTAATAGGGTTTTAGATTTCTATTCTTTATCTAGGTTTGATAAAGGGTGATTATTGTAAAGCTTGTAAGAACTGAAATTTTTAATAGTGGAACTCTAATCTAGTGTTGATTAGAGGAAACTGGATGAAGCTTAGCTTGAGAAGTGAACCAGTATAAATTCTTGTGTTGATTTTCTATTTCTCAATCTCTATTAATTATCTTGTTCATTTGTTCTTGGTATTATTATCATTACTCAACAAATCATGTTTTAAGTAATTGATTTCTTGGGCTGAGTGGTTTGATTGATTAGAAACATTCTTGGTTTAAAAGTGATTAAGATCCTTTAACTCTGATTTTATAAATAGATTTTTAAAAGGCCAAGTTTAAACCAATTCACCCCCCTCTTGGTTATTGTGGGTATTCCTATTGTTTTTCAACAGGAAGGATTGGAGCAAGCTACTTGAAGATGCTTTATGGCTTACAAGACTGCTTACCGAACACCTTTAGGGATGTCTCCCTATAGGGTGGTTTTTGGTAAGTCATGCTACCTTTCAGTGGAGATTGAGCACCTTACTTATTGGGCGGTGAAGAGTTGTAACATGGCATTTGATGAAGCGGGTATGGAAAGGAAGCTTCAATTGCGAGAACTTGAAGAGATCCGCTTAGAAGCCTATGAGAACTCCAAAATTTACAAGGAGAAAGTGAAGAGATTTCATGACTCTAGAATTCTTAGGAAGGAGTTCCATATTGGCCAAAAAGTACTCTTGTTTAACTCTCACTTCAAGCTTTTTTCTGGCAAACTTTCATCTAGATGAGATGGACCTTTTGTTATTACTAATGTTTTTACCCATGGTGAAGTTGAGATTAAAAATGAGGTTACCGGCAAGGTCTTCAAAGTGAATGGTCACCAACTCAAGCTAATTCATGAAAGCCCTCAAGTGGAGGAGGAGCATGTGGTGGACCTCTCTTTGGTCTTGCCAATTTTATGTAATGATGTGTCTTGAATGACATTTAGGGAGTTTCCTTTTCCCTTCTTTTATTTGTTGTCTCTTTGTTTGCATTTCATTGCATGCTCACATTGAGGAAAATGTCCATTTCAAAGGTGGGGTGAATGATTACAAAATTTGTTATTTGTTTTTTGTCTGTTTTTGTATTCTGTTTCTATTTTTGTTTACTATTTTTGTTTTATTTGTCTGTTTTTGTTGTTATTTTTGTTATTGTTTTGTTGTATTTGTTTTGTTTTGTTGTTTTTCTATTTTTACATTTAGAAAATAATAAAAAATAGAATTTAGGAACTTCTAACCTTTTTTTTTCTGTTTCGATTTTCTTGTTCTATATGTTTGTTTTTGTTGTTTCAATCTGTTTTTGTTGTTGTTTTTGTATTTTTTTGTTGTATTTCTTTTTTTTTCTCTTTTTACATTCAGAAAATAAAAAATAGAATTTAACCACTTTTCATGTTTGAGTACCTAGAGGTTTAAATGCATAGAATCAATTTGAATTTTGAATTTTAAGATAAGATTGACAGTTTAGATTTCCAAAAAATCTTGCAACTTTTTGCAGAAACGCTATAGATAATCGATTATTCAAGCTCGTAATTGATTATTTCAAGGCAAACAAGGTTACTGAAACACAACGTAATCGATTAATACAAAGTGTAATCGATTACTCCAATGAGTTTTGTAAACTGATGTATTTTCCAAACATTCAGTAATCGATTACCATCTTGTGTAATCGATTATTCCAGTGTGAATTTTGTTCTAAAACAGCTTCGAGCTACATGAAATCGATTAATTTGCTACTGTAATTGATTACTCTAGAGAGTTTAAGTTTCAGAAATCAGTTGAAACATTAAGTAATTGATTATTTAGCTTACGTAATCAATTACTCCAGTGAATATATGTTTCTGAATTCTATTAAAACATCAAAATCGATTAATTCGTCACAATATCGATTACTCCAGTGAAAGTTTTGCTTCTAAAAGGCATTTAAGCATCAAATAATTGATTATTTCACATAGTAATCGATTATAACAGTCATTATGTAGATTGAACAATGTAATCCAGCAGCATTTGCATATTCAATCATATTTGATACATTGTCAATTTTTCAATGAATTATCATGTAGTAAGGCAAATTTACAGCATGTTAGCATATGTTAGACTCATCAAGGATACCTAGCATGTTTCTTAGTGCATAGAATCTATCTCTTGCCAAGGGTTTAGTGAATATATCAGCCAATTGGTTATGTATATCAACAAACTCAATTGTACAATTACCCTTTTGGATGTGATCTCTGAGGAAATGATGCCTTATCTCAATGTGCTTGGTCCTTGAGTGCATTATTGGATTCTTGGATATGTTGATGGCTCTTATGTTGTCACAAAGCAAGGGTATTTCCTTTAACTCTACACCAAAATCTTCTAGTTGTTGCTTCAACCAAAGGCTTTGAGCACAACAGCTTCTAGCAGAGATGTACTCAGCTTCAGCAGTTGATAGAGCAACACAAGATTGCTTCTTGTATTGCCATGAGATTAGTGAGCTACCTAATAAGTGGCAAGTTCCACTAGTGCTTTTTCTATCCAATTTGCACCCTGCAAAGTCAGAATCTAAGTATCCAATTAAGTTGAGTAATGCACTTTTAGGATACCAAAGACCAACTCTTGGTGTTGAGTTGAGATATTTGATGATCCTCTTACTGCTGTGAGGTGTGATTCTTTGAGATTTGCTTGATATCTTGCACACAAACACACACTCAACATGATGTCTGGTCTACTTGCAATCAAATACAACAAGGATCCTATCATTCCTCTGTAGTTTGACTCATTAACCTTCTTCATGAAAACAAAGATGAACACACACAATTAACCAAAAGGGGGGTGAATTGGTTAAAATAGGGATTTTTAAAATTTCTTTGAAAAACTAGCAGCGGAATCAAGATCGTATCATAAGTTCTCCCTTGTTAAAAATCAGAAATTTCAATCAATCAAGACTCACCCTTCACTTCAAGCAATTGCAGAAAATATTTCAGTTGATCTTGAAAGAGATAAAGCACAAGATAAGCAAGTTTTAGATAGCAAGATTAAGTAACAAGAGCACACCAAATTTATACTGGTTCACCCTTCAAAAGAGAAGCTACATCTAGTATCTTCTAACCAAACCTGATTAGAGTTCCATTAAATCAAAATTCTTTTTTTACAAGCTTTATAAGTGATTACCTTTATCAAACCTAGATAAAGAAACTTAAATCTAAAACACTATTAGACTTCTAATAAAAAAGAATCAAAGAACACTACTCTGTTCTAACATCTAGAGAACACTACTCCAGAAAAAGCTCTAAAGAAATTCTTTGATCTTAGAATTTACAAGAATTAAAAAATAACAAATCAATTCATAGTAAGAGTTCAAGAGAGATACAACCTTATGATCCTTAGAAGATGAGTAAATCAATTTTACCAAGCAAACTCAGGTTGAATGAATGCTAATGTTGAAAAACAACTTTCTTGAAAAAATCTTGAAGAATCTTGTTCAAAGCAACATGATCAATGATGCATGATTCTTGGATTTGAAACAAGATGTGTGAAACTTAGAAAATCTTTTTCTCTGACTTTTGAAAGCTTTAGGAATGATGGGTAATTTGTAACGTCCTGAAATTTCAACAACTAAAAATATATGGTTGAAATGTTGTGAATTAACCTTGTGCAATTACTTGATGTGAATGTTAGGTTATGTCAAGTTTGTTTGGTCTATGTTTGAATTATTTGTGTGAAATGTTAATTAGAGATAAAAAGAGGAATTACAAAAATATTTGAAGGGAAATGATCATATTACCCTTTCTCTTGAAGTAAAATTACCATAATGCCATTCAAGTAAAATTACCATAATGCCCTTATTTGTTAGATATTTTGAAGTGAAAATTACAAAAATACCCTTGGAGTAAGTGACAAATTACAAATATACCCTTAGATATTTTGTGAAAACTTGATGAAATTACAAAAGTGCCATTGGGATGGCAAATTACGAAAATACCCTTAGTAACAAACAAATATCACAAGAAAACTAGGAGTACCTAGACTGGCTAAAAATTTATGATTAAGTAAGTCATAAGACAATTCTCTAAATTTTACTACTAAATATAATAAATACAAGAAAATAAACCTTATAGTAAAAATAAAGTAAATTTTCATGAATATCTAAAGCTATCATGAACTATAATTTCAGACTATGTGATGATATGATGAGGAAAATTATTACATAAGAAACACATATGATGGTAATATGATACAAGAAGGATAGGATAGAAGTTAATGGATTCAAGAGGTAAGTTTAGAAGTGCTTAGAATATATTTAGTTATGATTAGTTAGTTAATTTATGAAAAGAAACCAATTCTGACTGTGTAGGATTTGGGCTAAAGGCTTAAGATTTTAGATGAATGAAACATTAGTAGTTATCAACTTAATTGAAAATTACATTGAGAACACTTGGTTTAAATTAAAAGAAACAAAAACATAAACCAAAGCATGCTTATACGTGAGAATTGGAACAAAATAATTGAAATGGAAGTGCAAAATCATGTGTATGTGTATGTAGAATTGGTACACTTAATCCAATTGTGTAGCCATGTATAAAACAAAGCAAAAATCTAGCATTTCCAGCCAGCTTACCACGTGCCCTTTCAGCCATATGAAGGAATCTTTGATTTTTTTTGCTTGGTAAGAATGCATTTAATGCATGAATAAAAAATATCTTCTTGGAATCAAAAACTGCACCTATAAGTGAACTTGTTCCCTAACTCACGGTCACTTGCTTCGTTTCCTCTATTCACTTTTGCTTCATTTTCTCTTCTTTTCTTCTCACTCAAACTGCAGCTCCTTTCACCAAATTACATATCATTTCTTCATTCAAAATATTCTACTAGAAGATAAAAACTTTACTCCTCAAGCTCTTGAATCATTCCAGCCAAATACTTTGGTAAGTATTGCTGTTAAAATTTGTATGGTTTTAAACTGAAATTTTGGACTGTTTTAAAATTTCCATATCTCCCTATGTACTTAACCAAATGAGGTGTTTGATCACTCATTTTAAAGCTTAGGATGTCTTCTATGTTGTCCTAAAATATGGGACCAAACTAAGTAGTGAATCGTGCCCAGAAATTATTTTAGCTCAAGCTGTCCGAAACTGTCCACACCAAACAGATTCTGCCATCCGTTTTGAAAATTTTATTTCTCTCTCATTTCTTACTCAATTTAGGTGTATGACATATGGAATTAAAGATCTGGATGTCAAATATAACATATAAAAATTTCAGATAAATCTGGATTGTGTACTGCTTGCAGTCACGAAAACACTAAGAGATGTCAGTGTAGAAATTGGAACTCACTGGCAGCTTTGAAGTCTAGTTTTAAAAAATGCTATAGCTAGAGTTTTAGAAATCCAAATAAGGCATGTGATACCCTGTTAGAAAGCTTGGGAAGTCTAGTTTGACATAATAAAATATGGGAATTTAATGATGTGTAGATTACCACGTGAACTTGAGAGATCTCAAAATGACGCTACAAGAAGCTAACAAAGGGACAAAGATAGGTAAGGGGAGTTTGTTATTTGTTTACAGCTTTTGATACCATAGTTGGAGGTCAGGGAGTCTAACTATGAGGATATTTGTCTGTCCCTACTGTGTATTGGTTTTTATTTATTTATAGAAAAACTGTGTTTTTAACTAATGGGATGCGATGAATTTGTTTGTTGATGGATAAAACTGTGAATGATGTTGTTGTGGTAATGATTGGATTTTTGGAAAAAGTCTTAATTACAGAGGAGACTCTGCCCAAAATTTTATAATATGTTTTCTTATTTAATTCTTTATTAAATTTTTAAATTGGCATAAGAGTGTGATTTCTATATTGTAGTCCTCCTCTTTAATTTAGAATTTTCCTAAAATACCAGTCTCGTGATAATATGGATTGTGGATGGATGAGGTGATATTGATGTCATTGATAATGTTGAAATGAAATGTTATTGATGTGTTGGTGATGATTGAATGAGATACCGATGATTTGTTTGATGATGTATAAATGATATAATGATGATGTGATGTTTAAATGAGATGATGATGAATTGGTTGTTGATGTTGATAATGTCATTGTGTGATGTGGATATACATGGATACCCATGGGGGGTGCATGACTTGTTACCCTTACGAGGAAGGATGTGTTCCTAGCCAAGTCATGCATTGATGGTGCCCATGGTTGTATGTGGCATATGTCCACGTAGGGTGTAGTGACTGGTTGGATATCCTTACGAGGAAGGGTTTACGAATTTTAAGCGTCCCATGAGAGAAAGGGATTGTTTAAAATTTTGGTCCCTATCTATCCATGGTCAATGTATCGGTGATGTTGTGTATGTACATGGGGGTGCATGATGTAACGCCTAAATTTCCTTAGCTTATTTCTTTATTTGACTTAACTCATTATTTATTTTTATGAGAAAAGATTTTTCTTTGCTTAAATTTTCATTTGCGTAAAATTTATATTCTAAACGAACTATTTAATCTATCACGTTTGTGAGTTCATTACCACATGCAGTCCAACTATAATTAATATAAACAGTCCACATACAGTCCCAAAGTAATAATGTCCATAATATACAGACAGTCAGTCAAATACAAAATACAGATCAACAAAAAAAAAAACACAATACACAGTTCATCCAGCTTCTTCAAAGTTTTCCCCAGTTTACTGTTCGTCTGCTCGCCCAAATAAATTGGGGTCATCACAGGTGTCAACCACAGACACAAAACATGGGTAAGTAATTGATAAACAGAGTTTAAATATCAGAATATTTTCACCAATAAAACAACATAACATTCATCCTAAGAATTGTATGAAAATGCTTGATGCATGATTTATCAACTTTCCACACATGGCCATAGTCAAGATAGCTCCATCCCAGTGGCACAGATTGGATCGATCAGTCAGGGTAGGTCAGTGTTGCAAAAGGACTCACACCTACGCAACATGTGATCATCATGGGTAGGTGATCTCCCCACTGTGGCTACCCCCTAGCTTAGACACCTTTTGTCTAAACGCTCGTCTCAATCCTCAGCTATCTGACACCTCCTCTTGAGGTCAACATCGCGGCTTAACCCCCGCAGGGCATATGCATATGAATGAAACATGCATGAATAATCATTTTCATATATCTTCATCAATATTACTCTTTCATCATATTCAAAGACATACTGATTATTCAATACATACAACGTCTTTTCTTTCATCACATACAATTTATAAATCACACATCAACTACACGGTTTGCAAGTCTTTATCATAGACATTATTTTAGTCAATCTTAGTTGCAGTAACACTTCAAAGAATGATATAAAACTTTATTTCACACACCGTACAAATCATTCAAATATTTGTATTTTGTTCAAGGGTTCACAATTATTCTAGCCATATATATATTTCTTGGAACAAATAATAACACATCAAAGCTTAAACATTTATTAAAATAGGTTAACATAATAAACATAATAAATATGATTACAACATAAGATTTAATACGTACACTTAGGAATTTATAGAATATTAAACATAATCTTTAGTAAAATATTTGCTATATAATACTATTGGTTTATGTAATCTTTTAAATAGTTCATAATACTCAAAGGTTTACACTTCTTTAATCCTTTCATTAATTAAGTTTATTCTTTCAATTAATCCTTTATTAATCAAAACTAAATTGATTTATTTATTTTTCCAAAAATTGTTATTCTACCTACAGTTTTAAATTACTTAAACTCTATCTAGATTTAAGTTATTTAAGCACTTATAATATTAGAATCAAATTACTTAACTACATGTCCATTGGTTAATTTATCACACATAGTAAACAAGTCTTAAATTTATTTTAGAGTAATTAGAAATTTTAGCAAAATTCATATTTAAACTTTGCTTATCAAAAACTCCCCATACCTTTGTTGCTGTTAGATTTGGACCACCTTTGCTTCTTTTCCTTTGAACTCCACGTGAGCTTACTAAAGATAGTGGTCTTGGTTTTTCTTTTTAAGTAGAGGGAAAAAGTTGAAAGTGATAGCAAATTTAAGGCAAGAAGGATACTATGGCACGGCTATTTCTTATTTTGGGTATTGAAAAGGTTTTGATTTTGTTTTGGAATGGCAAAGCTTTAAGGCAGGCTGCACGTTGCTTTCTTCTTCTTTTTCCAGCCCCCTTTTCACGGTCCCCACTTCCTTTTTATACAACATGTTAGCTGTTGCCTCTTTTTAAAAATCTACAAATATCCATCTTAAGTTATTATTGCTTACTTTACATGTGCTTTCCCTTCATTGGCTATTTAATTGTTGGCTTCCAAGTGTATTGTTTCAGGAGTTTTCTACCGCCTCCTTGCCTCTTCATTCTTCACGTGCTATTCAATTTATGTAGGGAGTTTTATTTGGTTTTTATTCTACGGATGGTGCTTGGCTTATGATAAGCTTTTTGGAATTTTGAAAAGTCTTAAGCATTTATTGCTTCTTTTCATGAACCAATTAGATTTAAGTTGGACTTTTCAAACCTCCATGTAACCATCCTTGAATTTTCTACAATTTTTTCTTCTTAGATAGAACATCACACGGCTAACACTAGTTTTTAAGGCCAAGTCTACAAAATTTTTCCTTTTATTACATGTAATAATTATTTCTTGTTTCTTATTGGTCAATTTTTCTTTTAATTAGCAAAATTACTAAACTAACTTGTTAAAGAAGTTTATTTATCCTATAATTAAGAGAAAATCTTATGGATTGTATCTATCATTTTTCCGTGGTTTTCAGATACTTGAGTTAATCTGTATTGGGCTCTTTTCAAAATTTCTATTAAAATTCCTAGAAATTCTAATTCATGGTTTCTTGTCAATTGCTTTGTTGATAATTTGTTCTCTAGGGGTGTATTGTCCTTTCCTCAGGTTCCTACAGGATTCTCAACAATATCTGGTCATTTTTAAGGTCAAGGGTATTTTGGTAATTTTCAAAATATCTAGGGGCATTTTCGTCATTTTTGCCTTAAACTGATTTTTGTAAAATAAAAGTGCACATTGATAATTTACTGAGAAAAACTTACAAATGTGCATGTAAATATGAGGGTGTTACACATGATTGGATAACCTTGCGAGGGAGGGTTTACGAATTTTAAGCATCCCAAGAAAGAACTGGATTGTTTAAAATTCTGGTCCTTATCTATCCATGGTCAGTGCATTGATGGTGCCCATATTTCATATTTCATATTTGCATGGATGGAAATAGAATGGTGGCAGTAAGTACCGGGGGTACTAGGGGGCATCACTCTGTTTGGAACTCCCTTGAGACTCAGGGCTGATCACCATGAGGGGGGAGCGACCTATGCACGACAGGGTGACCTCGACGAGCTACTGCATTATTTACCTAGAGAGGCTATTTCCATGAGGATGGTACCACATTGCATTCTAAGAATTGATTTAGGTGCATACATCATTCTAATAGTGATTGATTTGAGTTGTGAAAAAGTGAATGACTAGTTAGTTGCGTGGGTTGAACTTAATTACTATTGAGAATGATTGTGATTGTTATTGTTGTTTCTTTCTAATTATTGTTATCTGGTGCTTGTTGGTTTTGGTATAATAAACTCACCCTTGCAATTTTTGTATCGTGTGGTTGGTACCTGTGATGATCGCGAACTTTTGTTCGTGGGAGCAGATGATCAACAATAGGTGATATTGAAGAGAGATTTCTTCTGTTGGAGCCGCCAAGCCAACGTGACAACATTGGAATTTTCCATGAAGAGAGAGTTGTATTTATTTTTAGTCGGTTCCTTGTTTCTCTTGATAAGACATGTAATCTCAAGTCTATATATATATGTAAAAACTGAGTTATGTTCTGACATAGGAATAATATGTATATGTTTCATATATATTTATTTAATAGATTACATATGTGTGTGTGTTTTTAATGAATGTATTATCGCGAAAAAAAAATTTACCTTAATTATTCATAATCAAATTAATGAAGTTGTATTAAACTTTGAAAAAAATTCACATTTAGAGTTGTGATATCATAGTGACGAGGCGGGTCATTACATAATTCGTAGAATCAAGTTCTCAAGAATATTACAAAAGCACAAACCCAACAGCTTTTTTATAGAAAACAAATTTAACTGCATGTAATCGATTAAAACGTTATGGTAATCAATTATTTTAACTAAAGTAATCGATTAATGTCCAAAATAATTGATTAAAGTGTTCTTGGCACAATCTGGAAAAGATTTAAGAACAATGTAATTGATTAAAATGACCTGTAATCGATTAAAGCAGTCAGTCTTAGATTTGAAATAAGCATGTGTAATCGATTACGATTGAGTGGTAATCGATTAAGGCAGTCAAACATGTTTTGAGCTTTTGTGTTGTGTAATCGATTAAGAGTAAATGGTAATCGATTAAGGCAATCAAACATGTTTTAAGTTTTTGTGCTGTGTAATCGATTACGAGTAAATGGTAATCGATTAATATGTTCTTCATGGTTTAAGTAATAGATTACACATGGTGGTTGATATGCTTCCAGCATATAGTAGTTTTTAGGATTAATTGATTAATAAGTTGTTTAAGATTGAGTAAATTAGATTAGGATCTGGTAAATTATTATTTAATTGCATATTAATTTAATTTATTAGTTATTTTGTCATTTAGGAACCAACAAGAGAGGAAAAGAAGTAAAAAGAGCAAGCTAGTGCTCTCGAACAAGCCACGTTAATCGCGTGGAATCCCGCGCGATCAGCGTCAGAGGGAAAAGATCAAATATTCAGTTCGAAGAGTCCACGCAAGTAGCACCAACCACCACACCAGTCGCGCCAAATGCTGAAAACCAAACTGCCAACTCGAACTAACCAAGCTATTAGAGTGGCCATCCACGTGAGTAGCGTGGGACTACCAAAGGTTAACCTCTCAGCTTGAACAAGCCACGCCATTAGCGTGGCCATTCACGCGAGTAGTGCCATGATATCAAACTCAAGCCTTCAGTTCGAATGACCCACGTGATCAGCGTGGTACCTCATGCCATTAGCGCTAGAGTTCCAGAACAGCATAATCAATTCACACACTCCACGCGATCAGCGTGGGACTCCACGCTAGTCGCGCCACAAGCTCGATATTTCCTAAAATAAAAGATTTGACACTGATTTAGCTTGGAAAACAGTTCCTCATTACTGGATTTAAACCTAGAACGTATGGGGGATAAAATGAGACCTCTGGGTCACAAAGAAACAGCTTTTACTGAACCTCTTTGAAGAATTCTGCAGAAGAAGTCATTGAAGAACCTTGGGAGAAGTTGGAAGCATTGAGGAATTGCAGAATAACAACTCTGTGTAATCTTTTCTTTTCCTCTGGTAATTTCTCTCTAAGAACATGTTAGTAATGTTCTGAGTATGTTTGGCTAAATTCTTGTATTTTGGTTGAGCCATGAATCTATGAGAACTCCTCTATGTCTTGATTGGTTTTAATAAGAATTACCATAATTGCTTTGTTTTATTCTGTTCTTCACTGCATTATTCTTAATTGGGACTGGCAATTCTATTAAGAGGATTAAGGTTAGGATTCACAATAGGGATATTGGGATTCTAGTTTCTGAAATGAGTAAAACAACAATTTATACATTGCCTAGGGATAGGTGATGACTACCAAGACATGAATGCTTGGTTTGGATCGTTTCCGGAATTGCAAGCTTCAAGACTCCATGAATGGTGCTT
>CM023957.1:20347617-20359806 GCA_013407115.1 Glycine latifolia
TCCACTTGCAGGTCCACTCGCCCAGGCGAGATAATTAGCCTATATCCCTCGCCTGGGCGAGTTAAATGTACCTTCCGGAATAAATTTTTGGGCCTTGGGCCTGAATTGCTTTCTGCACTTCCCTTGTTTGCTTTTTGATCCCTTTTGCTTGTTTTAAATGTACGGAAACTTCAGAATATCCGAAATCTTGCAGAATAAAAAAGAAAATTGGATGAATCATTAAGAATTAAAACACATCATTAATGTTAAGCGCTAAATGCAAACTAACTTGATTAGGGCAAATTTTGATTGATATTCTTAGTAAAACACAAGATAAGTGCCTTAAATGTAACCCTATTTTCACTAAAATATGGCTCTTATCAACTCCCCCCAACCTAGAATCTTGCTTGTCCTCAAGCAATAGTAAAAATATTTAATTGGAAACATGTTTTATAAAGAATCAACTTCTCAAAAATGATCAGAACGTATTTTCAAATAGTTAACCTTAAGAATTGAAACCAAAAGATGAAATTCACATAACCAAAATGAGATTAAGATCAATTTACATTTCCTTTCTAAAAAATATCAGAGGAAACATATGACTGATTCGCACAGAGGAAAACCTCTCAAGTGTTTAATTCTCTCACAGGTAAGTGTTTCATCTCAATTCCTACACTGATACTTTATAGATTGATTTTGCAATTCATTTCCTATCAAATCAAAGTGCATAATCAACAAGGATCATCAGGGCTTTTATGGCTGGGCTTTTGGTTAGAAAAGAAATCTTGGTTTTTCTGGATATTCAAAGAACCTTCGGAATAGGAGAGCAATTTTTGAGAACAAAATAATGAGATCATCATTTCCTATTTCTTCCAAGATATCTATCAATTTTTTTTATTCACCCAACTTTGTACAACATTTAAAAACACAAGGAATTTGTTTCCTTTTTTTTCACTTCTTTTCTTTCTTTTCTTTTTCATGAATAACATATAGCCACAAAAAGTCTTTTCGCATAAATTACCCACAGGAATTTTCCCATCAACATATCCCTTTTTGCTCTCCTATCCTAAGGTAAGGTAGGGAATTCCTATCCTAGGTTAGGGTTTCAACAAAAATATCAACTGTTTGGCTCAAAAAGGGTTGCAAAATGGTAAATCATTAAATTCATTGGGATAGCTTTTTTTGGCTAGTGGCTTTAAAAGATGTTCAACAAGAAAGAAGGCCTAAATCATATCCATGCATCATATGTTTTGACAATTAGAAATTAATGCAAAATTACTATAAATCATATCAGTGAGGACTCTCAATATAATATATGTGGTTGCACACACTTACTAGGCTTTAAGGTCTGTTTTCATGTTTAAATCAAATCACTATTCCGAAAAATATTCTTTATTAATTCTATGTAAAGAAAATCTTGCCTTCATTTGGTTTCTGGGAAAATCATTTCATTTGTTCTTCATTCTCAAGATTTTTCAAAAATCATTTTGTTGTTCTGATCCAATATATATAAAAAAACGAATTTCAAAAACAATATTTGTTGATTCTTTTCAAAACATGTTATTTTCAAGAAAAATATTTCTTTTAAGTCCCAAAAAGATATTATATTAACTATAAATATAAGCAAAAAGCAAAAATTTTGGTGTAATTTTTCAAAAGAACATGTTACTAGTATATAGTACCCCAAAAAGATCTATCAATGCATATAACTAACAACATGTGAATTAGTCAGTAACAATAACTGTAACTAAAGCAATAAAAATAACATAACTAAATTCAAAAGGACAAGAAAGCTGAAAAATAAATTAAAACAAAGTCAAAACTAAAAATAAATTAAAACAAAGTCACAGTGTTCCGGATGTCTGATGTAGATGCTCGGTTTACTCAAAATCATCCTCCTCTTCAGCTTCTTCATCATGGACAGGGTCAGCTGCAGGCTCCTGCTCAGCTCCCTGGCCTCCTGCCTCCCCCTGAAATATTGGCCTGTCCCCAGGCCATGCGACATGAGCGCTGAACTGCTCCGGAGTGGGCCAATGGAATGGTGTGGGGTCCTGTCTATGCTGGTGCTGGATGTAGTCATAGAAACTTTGATTCAGTCGTACCTGTCCTTGATGATTAGCAGCCTGTTGATCTGCCACATGTTGCATATAGGTGTGCATTTGGAGTTCCATGCGCTGTAGATGAGCGGAAATGGACTCCATGGATGCTGGCTGTGGTGGCTGCTTCTCCTGTACCTGTCTAGCTAAACAATATTTTTCAATAAAAGCACGGTTAATAGGAGGTCTAATGGTCTTTGAGGGCTGCACTGGGATTCCATAGAACTGACATAGCCCTGTAATGGGTGCAGGAAATCCTAGTGCTTTATTTGCTTTTTCTGGGTTTGTTGGATGTTTGGGAGGCTCTAAGGTGACAAACTGATAAATGGCATCTGAGATGATTTGGGCTACATTAACAGTGAGCTGGGTCATACAGCTAAAAACTAACTGACATTTAGGCATGGGTAGGTCACTGTTATGGTCATTAGGGAGAATGTTGCTGAGAAGGAATGTCATCCAAATTTGGGTGAGGGTAGTCATGTTAGTGCGCATTAATCTTAATCTACTACCTGCTATGCTTCTTGCAAAATCTGTGCTTGGTATGCAGAGTAGATTAACTAGCTCCTGTTCATCAAACCCCAAAAGGATGTTTCTTCTCGCCTGGTATTCACATAGCTGCCCTTCCTCCAAAACTAATGGATTCCCTAGGAATTGGTTGATGGCATCGGTGTCATAGGGAATCCATTGGCCTCGTACAAAAGATCGCTCATCTCTGACTCCTTCTTCTAAGGGCCAAGCATTTGCATAGAATTCCAACACGATCTCCGGATCAAACTTGTGCATTGGATTTGCCAATTGCCCCCATCTTCTTCTATTTATCTCGGCTGTGAATTCGGGGTATTCATCATCCCTTAGTTGAACTTTCCTCTCTTTTAGGAATGACCAATTCTTGATGATTTCGAACCTTTGTTGATGTTCCTTGGTCGTAAACCTGTGAGGGTCAAATTCAATGTCTTCTAAGAGGTTTGAGCTTGACCCCTCTCCTCCGTGTCTAGCTCTTTTTGATGAAAGCTTTTTAGGTGCCATCTGCCAAGAATTATTCAAAATAGAACAGCAATTGAATTGATACCAATTAATAATCATAACAAAGCTTTGCAAATAGTGTTACCAATCAGCCACTACATCATCCTTTTGACAATTCTAAATCAACCTTAGTGAGCATGATCAAGCCTTTGCACATAAGCAATCAATCAATCATTTTTAATTGGTACCTATTAGACTTTGGTGCACTTCAGCTCATGAGTATTCCTACATCCTAAATGCCACAACAAATGTAAATATGCCTTTCTTAATGAATTTTCAAGTTTTGTACATAAAGGAGTAATTTGATCTTTGAAGCTAGCATGAGGAATGTGAAGCATATTATGCAATTTAGATTTTCTAACAAACATTCCAGAAGCAAATTTGTGCAAGAAATTTAGAGGATATCATGGCTGGTTTCTTTGGAACATTTCATCAAACACATGGTATACATGCTTTGTTTTCCATGAAATTGAATAGCTTTTGTATATGCTTGCACCAATATTTAGAGAATGAGAAGGAGAAGAAACAGAACCATAATTGGGCAGCATTCATCACAAAACATTGCATGATTGATAACTTTTTGGCCTAGGGTTTTTGAAATGCAAACAAGAACACAAGGTAGGAAAAATGAGAAAAGAACAAAACTACACTTAATGAAAGTTTTTGTAAGCTATTTATATTATCAATAAAAGAAATATAGGTCCAGAAGCACATACCTGGTGATGAAGGGAAGATATGGGTGAGGAGGAAGTGGCTTGGGCGAGTTTAGAACAGCAAGGAAGAAGGTAGCAGCAAAGCACAATTTAAAATGCAAGTTTTGGTGAAATTTTTAATTTTTAGGCTTTTAAATTCGTGCTGCAGAGGTGATCTCGCCCAGGCGACAAAAATACTCATGTTCTACTCGCCTGGGCGAGTTAAAACAGGTTTTTTTTTTTTAAAAATTATTTTGGCTTATAGTTATTTACTTCTTTAACTAATATATATTTATATAGGCAAAAATATTTAAATAAAATGATAAAGCATAGAAAATGAAAGGTTTTAGGTTGCCTCCTAGAAGCGCTTCTTTAACGTCGTCTTAGTTGGACGCGTTTGTAGCTCAAGTTTCTTGAAAATGAACCACCATGATGAGTCTTTCAACCTCACCACCTAAGTAGGGCTTGAGTCTGCCACCATTGACTATCCATGTTCTATTTGTTGTTGGATCTTCAAGGACCACAGCCCCATGCGTCATTACTTCCTTGATGATGAAGGGTCCAGACCATTTGGACTTCCGCTTTCCTGGAAACAATCTTAATCGAGAATTAAATAACAAAACCTGTTGTCCAGGCTGAAAATTCTTTCTCAACAATTTCTTATCATGATAAAATTTAACTTTCTGCTTATAAAGTTTAGAATTCTCATACGCTGACAGTCTCAGTTCCTCCAATTCATGAAGTTGGATTTTTCTTTGTTCACCTGCAGAAGAAGGATCAAAATTTAAATACCTGAGTGCCCAAAAGGCTTTGTGTTCTAACTCAACAGGTAGATGGCATGATTTTCCATAGACTAACTGGAAGGGTGTAAGGCCAGTGGGAGCTTTGTATGCTGTCCTATAGGCCCACAATGCGTCATCTAGTTTTTGAGACCAGTCCTTCCTTGATTGAGCAACTGTTTTCTCTAAGATTTTCTTAATTTCTCTATTGGAAACTTTAGCTTGCCCATTGGTCTGAGGGTGATAAGGTGAGGCTACCTTGTGTCTGACATTATAGTGTTGGAGAACCTTTTGTAATTGGGAATTGCAAAAATGGGATCCTCCATCACTTATCAGCACCCTAGGGGTTCCAAACCTTGAAAATATATTTTTCTTCAAAAAGCGAATAACTGTCTTTGAATCTGCATGTTGTGCAGCTACCGCTTCTACCCACTTGGTCACATAATCCACAGCTAATAAGATGTACTCATTCGAATATGAGGATAGAAATGGACCAATGAAATCAATCCCCCAGCAATCAAATGCCTCGACCTCCAGAATGTTTTGTAAAGGCATTTCATTTCGTCTGGAGATTCCACCTGTTCTCTGGCAATTATCACACCTTTGCATGTATTCATGGGCGTCTTTGAATAGTGTAGGCCAATAAAATCCTGACTGTAGGACTTTTGTAGCAGTCCTTTCTCCATTGTAGTGGCCTCCATATGGTGAACTGTGACAATGCCATAGGATGTTCCTTGCCTCCCATTGAGTGACACATCTTCTCAAGAGATTATCTACTCCTATTTTGAAGAGATAAGGATCATCCCATACATAATATCAGGCATCTCTGAGAAACTTCTTCTTCTGTTGCCAAGTGTAATCCTCAGGAATTACACCGGCTGATTTAAAGTTGGCCATATCTGCAAACCATGGCCTTTCTGAGATATGGAAGAGCTTCTCATCGGGGAATTCTTCTTGAATTTCTGGGTCTTGAATGGCTATTTCCTCACTGGTAAGTCTGGATAAATGATCAGCTACATGATTCTCACACCCTTTCTTATCCTTAATCTGTAAATCAAATTCCTGTAGAAGTAAAACCCAACGGATAAGTCGAGGTTTTGAATCAGATTTAACTAACAAGTATTTTATTGCAGCATGATCAGTATAAATCACCACTTTGGATCCTATCAAATATGACCTAAATTTTTCCAAGGCATACACTATGGCAAGCAATTCTTTTTCAGTTGTTGCATAATTGATTTGTGCTTCATTTAAAACCTTGCTTGCATAATGTATGGCATGGAAAACTTTATTCTTTCTTTGACCCAAGACTGCTCCTACAGCATAATCACTGGCATCCACATTAGTTCAAAATCAAGTGTCCAATCAGGTGCAGTGATTATGGGTGCCGAAACCAATTTTTGTTTCAAAGTATCAAATGCTTTAAAACATGAATCATCAAAATGGAATGGAACTTCTTTATTTAAAAGATTGCTTAGTGGCTTGGCAATTTTTGAAAAATCCTTTATGAATCATCTGTAAAACCCTGCATGTCCCAGAAAACTTCGAATGCCTTTGACATTGGTTGGTGGAGGTAATTTTTCAATGACATCAACTTTAGCTTTATCCACTTCAATGCCCTGCATAGAAATTTTATGACCTAGAACAATGCCTTCAGTTACCATGAAGTGACACTTCTCCCAATTAAGCACAAGATTAGTTTCAATACATCGCTTCAAAACAACATCAAGATTAGATAGGCATAAATTAAAAGAAGTACCAAATACTGAAAAATCATCCATGAAGATTTCAATGCTTTTCTCAACAAGGTCAGAAAAAATAGCAAGCATGCACCTTTGAAAAGTAGCGGGTGCATTACAAAGACCGAAAGGCATTTTCCTATAGGCAAAAACACCGAAGGGACAAGTAAAGGCTATTTTCTCTTGATCTTCAGGATCAACATTAATTTGATTGTATCCTGAATAACCATCAAGAAAACAGTAATATTGCTGACCTGCTAGTCTCTCTAGCATCTGATCCATGAATGGTAATGGAAAATAATCCTTCCTTGTGGCTTTGTTGAGCTTTCTATAGTCAATACACATTCTCCAACCCGTAACAGTACGTGTTGGAATAAGCTCATCTTTATCATTTTTAATAACTGTCATGCCACTTTTCTTGGGTACTACCTACACAGGACTTACCCATTGACTGTCTGAGATAGGATATATCATTCCAGCTTCCAATAGCTTGACCACCTCTTTTCTGAAAACTTCTTTCATGGTTGGATTGAGTCTTCTTTGAGGCTGAGCTACAGGTTTATAATCCTGTTCCATAAAAATTCTATGCATACAATAAGAAGGACTAATACCTGTTAGATCTGAGAGTGTCTAACCAATGGCTTTGTAATTTTCTTTCAAGACTTTTACCAATTTTTCTTCCTCCTCTTCAGAGAGATTGGCATTTATGATAACTGGCTTTTCAGATTTATCTGCAAGAAAGACATATTTTAAATGTGAAGCTAATACCTTTAATTCCAGCTTTTGTTCGTCTTTTTGCTTTTCTTCCTTGATTTCTTCAAAAAGGGATTGGTGATAAGGAACTTCTTTACAAGCATTCAATTGATGAAGATATTCTACTTCCTCTTTATCTCCGTCTTTATCTTGGACTGGTTCAGTCAATACCTTCTCTAAGCCTTCCTTCCTGTGAATAAATTTTTTAGAATCAGAAATTACCTCATCAAGAACGTCGACTCTAAAGCATGCTCTTTTATCTGTGGGATGCTTCATTGCTTCAAAAACATTGAACTGCACTTCATCATCTTGCACTCTCACAGTGAGTTTTCCTTCGTCCACATCAATCAAGACTTTGACAGTCTTCATGAAAGGTCTTCCAAGAATTAGTGGAACTTCACTGTCTTCATCCATGTCCATCACTACAAAATCAATTGGAAAAAAGAATTTATCAACTTTTACTAAAACATCTTCAATAATGCCATGAGGATGTGTGATGGTTCTGTCTGCTAGCTGCAATGTCATTCTTGTTGGTCTGATTTCTACTTCTCCTATCCTTTTGACCATGGATAAAGGAATGAGGTTGATGCTTGCGCCTAAGTCAAGAAGAGACTTCCCTACTGACAGATTTCCAATAGTCACAGGAATTGTGAAACTACCGGGATCTCTTGATTTTTCAGGAATTGTCTTTTGAATGATTGCACTACAACCTGCATCAAGCTCTATTGTTTCATCATCAGTGTATCTTCTCTTCTTTGTAAGTAGATCCTTCATGAACTTGGCATATGTTGGCATCTGCTCCAATGCTTCTGAAAAAGGAATGTTAATTTGCAATTGTTTAAAAATATCAAGAAAACGCTTGTACTGCCTTTCCTTTGCCTTCTTGGACGGAGCATGTGGATATGGCATATTTTGGACTGGTGGCGGGTTTAAGACAGTTTTGCCTTTATCACTCTTTTTCTTTTCCTCATTCTTTTTCTTTTCATCTTCACTCATCACTTTTCTCTCAATTTTTTCATTTATTTTTTCATCATTTTTCTCTTCTTCTTTTTCAACTTTTTCATCCTCACTTTTTTCTACATTTCCTTCATTTTTCTTTTCTTCTTCCTCCTGTCTACCAACCACAGTCCCCCTTCTTGTTATAATGGCTTTACATTGCTCTTTAGGGTTGACTTGGGTATTGGCTGAGAAAGATCCACCTCCGTGCTCAGACAATTTCTTTGCAAGTTGTCCAACCTGCGCTTCTAGATTTTTGATGGAAGCATCGGTATTCTTTTGATTGGTTATGGACATCTGCATAAATTGATTTAGAGTATCTTCCATTTTTGATAATCTATCCTGCTGAGTTTGGTTCTGTGGATTTCTATTAGAGGGACCTGAAAAAGCATTGTTAGTGGGACCTGCAAAAGAAGGATTAGAAGGAACATTATATACATTATTATTTGGTCTCCACCCATAGGGTTGATTTGAACCTGGACCTCCTCTATATCCTTGATAATTTCCTTGATAATTTTGCTGAGGTCAGGTCTGATTTTGTAGATAATGAGCCTCCTCCTCTTGTTGGCAATCACCGGGTGCTGGGCAATGGCCATTTTGATGTTCCCCACCACAGAAATCACACCTCAAAATTTGTTGAACTTGATGAGCTGTGTGTGTTTTCTGTGATCCTCCATGTTGCATTTGTTGAGGAAGTTGGCCTATTTGCTTGGTTAAGGCCTCCAATTGTTGAGTCAATAATTTGTTCTGAGCTAGAATGGCATTTTGAGTATCCAATTCTAGTACACCTTTTCTCTGAGTTGGAGATCTATCATGATGAGATTGAAAATCACTGGCTGCTATGGAGTCAATGATTGTTGTTGCTTCCTCAGGGCTTTTTGACATCATAGTTCCTCCAGTTGAGGCATCAAGGATCATCTTGGTTTGTGGCCTCAAACCACTGTAAAAGATATGCAATTGGGCAGCATCATCAAAGTTGTGATTTGGGCATCTCCGTAATAAGGATTTGAATCTCTCCCAAGTCTCACAGAGAGGTTCATCTGCTCCTTGGGAGAAGGTAGCAATGGCTGATTTAGCGCTGATGAATCTGGATGGAGGAAAGAATCTGGCTATAAATTTTTCCTCCACTTCTTCCCACGAGCTCAAGCTTTTGTTTGGTTGGGACTAGAGCCATGTCTTTGCTTTACTTGTCAAAGAAAATGGAAAAGCTCTAAGATAAACAGCTTCTGCATGTTCTTCGGAAGCTCCCATTGTACTGCATAACTCCATGAATGTGGATAAATGAGTGTACGGATCCTCATGGTCCATCCCTGCAAAGGGATGTGAACCAATTAGACTGAGTAATGCTGGCTTCAACTCCACAACCTTGTTGGTAAAAGGAGGGACAACTATGCTGTTGTAGTGCTTTGGTCCTTGTTGGTAAGCATAGTCACCAAGAGTCCTCCTTGGTGGTGGTCTATTTTCATTTTCCTCACGTTCAGCCATATTATCACGAACAGGTGGCTTTTCAGATGAGGGAGGATCAATAGACGAAGTTCCCTCCAATGTCTTACTGGCTTCTAGTTTCTTTTTCTTCCTATTTTTTCTTTCTGTTTTGGTGATTTCTGGATCAAACAAAGGTTTATCTGTAGAAAACTTACTGATGAGTCACTTTTTACTCTTATTTTCTCACCTTTCTGTACTCATTTTAATCCCTGATTTGTGTTTAATCGTTTATATTCCGCACTGTTTCTCATTTAGGATTTAATTGGACCGATAATTCAAATTTTAACGAATTTGGATTTTCTAAGTTTAATTATTCCAATTTTTATTTTCAGGGCAGTTTAATAATTAAATGGGCTTGGAATTAATTCATGGACTTGAAGATTGGAGTGCCACGTCAGCATCATTTTCCACATCAGCATTTTATTTTCGTTTTATTTTGCTTCAGTGATTTTTTTTGGGCCAGAATTGTGAGGAAAGGCCCATTTTCGTTTTAGGTCAGACACTAGTATTTTAGAATACTGTGCCCATGCAAAAAAGGGGGATTCACGTTCAGCTCTCTTGAGGGTCTTAGGTTTTCGTTTCTGCTGGTTATTCTGCTTAAGGTTTTCGTTTTTGTTTTGGATTTTCTGTTTCAGAATACATTTGTGTTTTAATTTCATTGCTTATTTCGTTTCTGCTTCAAGTGTCTAATCTTGTTTTCTGCTTTCAGTATTTTGGTTTTCATTTCTATTAAGTTTCGTTTTAATGTTCAGCTGCTATTCAATTCGTGTTTCTGTTGCAATTTTCGAATTAATGGAAGGCTAAATCCTAGGGTTGGGCCCTAGGACAGATTGCGAACCTTTAATGGAGGTTCTCTGTGCTTTGTAATTCTGTTCTGCTTGGTTCTTCCTTGTTGGGTCTCTGTTCTGCATTTTTCGAATTAGAGTCATGCTTAATGATTCTGAGTTGGTTGATTCAGTAATCTCAGGTTGCTTAATCCTGAGAGATTAGGCCTGACGAGATTCGCGGTTGCTTAATTCGTGTAGGGAAGTTTTAGGTTAATCTTCGCTTAGTAGATTAATCTGGACTAACAAGGATTAAGTTAGGATAGATTATCTTTCGTGAACCAAGGATATTAGAGGCGCAATCTGTTCAAAGGTCTGACTTGTTTAATCACTGCAATTATTTGGTATTTCTGCTTTATTATATATATAATCCTGAATTCTGTTAGACCCCCCCCCCAATTACACGTTTAATCCCTTAACACAGACAATTGATCCTTGAGAGACGACCTAGGAGTCACTTCCTAGTACTGCATTTAATTGTATTAATTTGACTGAGTACGACCTCGACCACTTACCTCGCATAAAGGAAAAAGAGCAAACTACAATATCCCGTAAGCATCGAAGTTAAAATAAAAGAGAATTTATATACAAAATTAAAACTAAAGTAAATAACGAAAATAAGAAAAAGTCCTACTAAACTGATAAGTTAAATCTAAACGAACTGAGTAAATAACTCAAATCCCCGGCAACGGCGCCAGAAACTTGTTAGACTTTTGGCAAGCGTACCAATTGTCGTTGTAAGTTACAAAATTTATAAAAGTTCGTCTCCACAGGGACTTGATTTTTACTCAGTTAATTCAAATAAATCTTAACAGTTTAATAGTTATGTACAATGAGCGTGAACGGAGTTTCATGTAGTTGTGGATTAATAGAAACTATGAAAATTAAGAAGAAATGAAAATAATAAATTTAGTACAAATGATTACGGATGATTACGAGAAATTATGGAAGATTACGAGCAATTACTAGAACGAGATTAATTCAAGAGCAGCGCAGGATTGGATTTCATCATTCATACCCTTAGTATTCAATTAATATTACCATGCATAAGTTATTTTCTTTTATTATTGATGCACACATAAAATCATCCCAAATCGATCCCTCGTATTTGAGAATCCTTAAGAAATATTTATTAAATATCGATCCCTCGCATATAAAATAAATACCCTTAGCATTACAATCATGTTCACGTGTTATTTGCAATCTAAAAGGTACGCCCTATCCCTAGTGATCGTAACGTAAAGAATAAATTTATTCAGTTCAAGTTTTAAGAGTACTTTCCAGTTAAACTTAAGAACCTTGTTTCTTGAGACTATTGATCAAGTAGAATCAAGCATTAAGTACGGAATAAATTTATCAATAATAAATAGAAAAGACTTAATGCATAAATAAATATTAAAAGAAATACTTGAGGGTAAGAAGATTACATCCAATCCTTTTGCGAGAAATTAGCCAAGCATGATGAGAACCTCCCTAGACGAATAGTAGAAGAAAAACATCATCACCATTCTTTTTCGGCAGAGATTCCACACTATCACTCACTTTTCTCACTAGCCTAACCTCTCTAATACAAGCTTAAGAAAGCAATAAGGCCTTGGGAGCACCTTAGGAGCAAGGGAGAAGAGAAAATGGAATGAGAAGAAAGTGATTTGAGCTTGGGGGTGCCTAGGTATTTATAGGGGTTGGCCTGGTCGAGTTTGGTCGCCCAGGCGACCATTTTATGTGTATTCAAGTCGCCCAGGCGAGCTAAGGCCCAACTTGCACGTCCAATTTGGTCCACTTGATGTCCACTTGCAGGTCCACTCGCCCAGGCGAGATAATTA
>CM023957.1:20364806-20380413 GCA_013407115.1 Glycine latifolia
TAATTATCTCGCCTGGGCGAGTGGACCTGCAAGTGGACATCAAGTGGGCCAAATTGGACGTGCAAGTTGGGCCTTAGCTCGCCTGGGCGACTTGAATACACATAAAATGGTCGCCTGGGCGACCAAACTCGACCAGGCCAACCCCTATAAATACCCAGGCACCCCCCAAGCTCAAATCACTTTCTTCTCATTCCATTTTCTCTTCTCCCTTGCTCCTAAGGTGCTCCCAAGGCCTTAGTGCTTTCTTAAGCTTGTATTAGAGAGGTTAGGCTAGTGAGAAAAGTGAGTGATAGTGTGGAAGCTCTGTCGAAAAAGAATGGTGATGATGCTTTTCTTCTACTATTCTTCTAGGGAGGTTCTCATCATGCTTGGCTAATTTCTCGCAAAAGGATTGGATGTAATCTTCTTACCCTCAAGTATTTCTTTTAATATTTATTTATGCATTAAGTCTTTTCTATTTATTATTGATAAATTTATTCCGTACTTAATGCTTGATTCTACTTGATCAATAGTCTCAGGAAACAAGGTTCTTAAGTTTAACTGGAAAGTACTCTTAAAACTTGAACTACATAAATTTATTCTTTACGTTACGATCACTAGGGATAGGGCGTACCGTTTAGATTGCAAATAACACGTGAACATGATTGTAATGCTAAGGGTATTTATTTTATACGCGAGGGATCGATATTTAATAAATATTTCTTAAGGATTCTCAAATACGACGGATCGATTTGGGATGATTTTATGTGTGCATCAATAATAAAAGAAAATAACTTATGCATGGTAATATTAATTGAATACTAAGGGTATGAATAATGAAATCCAATCTTGCGCTTCTCTTGAATTAATCTCGTTCTAGTAATTGCTCGTAATCTTCCGTAATTTCTCGTAATCATCCGTAATCATTTGTACTAAATTTATTATTTCCGTTTCTTCTTAATTTTCATAGTTTCTATTAATCCACAACTACATGAAACTCCATTCATGCTCATTGTACATAACTATTAAACTGTTAAGCTTTATTTGAATTAACTGAGTAAAAATCAAGTCCCTGTGGAGATGAACTTTTATAAATTTTGTAACTTACAATGACAATTGGTACGCTTGCCAAAAGTCTAACACCTGGGCGAGTCAAGGCGGTTTTAAAAGCATGCAGCAGCCTCCAAATCATGCAAATGGAGGTTTTCTTCTTCCTCCTACCTTCCCTCAACCTCCCACCATCCTCCTCCATCAGCCATGGCCACTAGTGACCACCACGAGCCATCGCCGCTTGCACGGAGAGGAACCCTTTAATCGGAACGAAATATTTGAAACTCATCTCAAAGTTTCGGTAGAGAACGGAGCTTCCAAATCCTTCTTGGTTTCCTTGAGGTAATCTTAGTTTCCTTTGTCTTCTTCTAGCTAGTTTAAGCTTCTCTTAGTGTCTCTTGCGTTTTGGGTACCATTGTGGGAGTTTTACCACTTCCTTTGAAAACCCTTTGAAAATGAGATGTTGTAAAGTCTCCTTTTATGAAATAGATATCATTTTGTGATCATTGTTGAGCCCCGGTCACATTGGTGTGATTGGAATTTCGAAATGATGTCTTTTGATGTGAACTCCCAAAACACCATTTTAGCCCCTTTTTAAATTTGAGTGAGTATTTGACCTTGAATGCTAATGTTAGCTTGATTTTTGAAATCTATACTAAATTATCTTCAATTTGGTATATAGAGCTCTGCATTTGGGCCAAAGCATGTAAACTTGAGAGATCCCAAAATGACGTTTCAAGGAGCTAACAGAGGGATATAGATAGGTAAGGGGAGTTTATTATTTGGGTATAGTTTTGATACCATAGTTGGGGGCCAGAGAGTCCAACTATGAAGATAACTGTCTGTTCCTACTGTGTGCTGGTTTTTCAAGAAAACTTAAAATTTTAACTAATGGGATGCGATGTATTTATGAGTGATGTGTGTTTGTTCCTGTGTGTTCTCATTTTCAAGGCAAATTATGTTTTTAGCTAATGGGATGCAATGAATTTGCTTGTTGATGAATAAAACTGTGAATGATGTTGTTGTTGTAATGATTGGATTTTTGGGAAAAGTCTTAATTACAAAGAAGACTCTGTCCAAAATTTTATAATGTGTCCTTCTCTTTAATTCTTTATTAAAGTTTTAAATGGGAATAAGAGTGTGTTTTCTATATTGTAGTCCTCTTTAATTTAGAATTTTCCTAAAAATATCAGTCTTGTGATATGATGAATTGTGAATGTATGAAATTTGGGTTGTCTTAAGACTTGGAGAATGTGAATCCTAGGCATATGTATTATGAATAGATGTGAAATGTGACTATTTGTGATGTCGTTGATGATATTAAGATTGAGATAATGTTGATGTAATTGATGATGATGTAATGAGATAATGTTGATATAGTTGATGTTGTTGAATATTGATGTTTATGATGATAATATTGAAATAAAATAATGTGGATGTTGATGATATAGAAATTGAGATGGTATTGATATGGTTGGTGATGTTTAAATGAGATAATCATGATGTGGTTGACGATGTTGAAATGAGATAATGTTGATGTAATTGATGATGTTGAAATGAGATGAGTTTGATATGTATGACGATGATATTAAGATGATGTGATGTGGATCTTGATAATGTCATTGTGTGACGTGGATACACATGGGGGGTGCATGACGGGTTACCCTTGCGAGGAAGGATGTGTTCCTAGGTAGGTCATGCATTGATGGTGCCCATGGTTGTATGATGTGTACGTCCACTTGGGATGCAGTGACCGGTTTGTTACCCTTGCGAGGAAGGATGTGTTCCTAGCCACGGTTAGTGCATCAATGAGCCCACATTGGTGTGTTATGTATGTACATGAGAGGCGCATGACAAGTTACCCTTGCAAGGAAAGACGTGTTCCTAGCCAGGTCATGCATTGATGGTGCCCATGTTTCATACTTCACATTGCATTGATGGAAATAGAATGAAGGTATGTGCGTATCTGTGAGTTTCTGTGGGCTGAAAGCACAGGTACTAAGGGGCTATCAGGTTTGGAATTCGCTAGCGCCACTGGCTAATCACCAAGGGGGAATGGCCAGTGCATGACATGATGACCCTGATAGGCGATGAATCATTTTTCCTGTGAAAGGCTATTTCCCTGGATATGGTACCACATTGCATGGTGAGAGTGAAATCAGGAGCATGCATTATTCCAATCATGATTGTTTGATTTGTGAAATGAATTGAATGATTGGTTTTTGTCAAGTGTGTATTGGACTGATGGAATTCTGGGAATATTGTGTTGGTTATTGTTGTTTCCTTTCCAATTGTGGTTGCCTAAAAAATGTTGGTTGTATATAATAAACTTACCCTTGCGTTTGTTATACTGTGTGGTTGGTACCTGTGATGATCGCGAACCCTCGTTCCTGTGAGTAGATGAGCAACAGTAGGTGACCTTGGAAGGAGATCTTCTTTTTGTTGGAGCCACCAAGCCGACGTGATGACATCAAATTTCTTTTGGAAAGAGTTGTGTTTTGTCAATCAACTCTTTCATAGTTAGTCTCTTGGTTCTTTTTGTGGACATGTATATTTTGAGATGTAAATATATGTAAAACTAAACTAAGTTCTAAACATATGAATGATATGCATTGGTTTATTATATGCATATATGTGTATTCAATCATTGTAATGGTATCGTGCGTATGATAATTGTATTATTGCTATCATTTTCATAATCAAATTAATGAAGTTTTCATTAAAATTGGAAATTCACACGATTAGAGTTAGTAATATCGTAGCGACGAGGTGGAACGTTACAAAGGAAGCCAAGGAAGGCATACATACAATGATTCAACAACTTATGGATCAACAAGTGAAAATGAAGAAGCAAATGTTTGTTTCACTTCCACAGTAAGTGAAGATGAAGATTTCTCAAGTGCTGAATCAGAGGTAAATTCTGAATATAATCAAGTTGTTGATGCTTTCTATGAAATGCATGAAGAGGCCAAAAAACTTTCACAATCCAACAATAGGCTGAAAATTATTCTTAAATGGCATGTTACCAAAATTGCAGCAATGCAAGCTAAATTTTGCAATTTGAAAGAAGCAAATGAAAATCTTGTTTCAAGTTACAAAGCTAATGGATCTGTATGTGCCACTTCTTCTTCTAATGTTGATAAATGCAAGCTTTTACAAAATGAATTTGATGATTACAAAAAGAGTCAAGGTGAAAAATACATGTGATTGCTTTCAAAAAATTCATACTTAGTTGATCTTTTGAAAAGACTCTATAAGGGAAAATGTAGTTTAAATCAAATGCTAAGTGTACAAAAATATGCTAGAGATACTTCTAGTTTGGGTTACAAACATGGAGCAAAACCTTTTGAAAAAAAAAAGTTTGTACCACCAAAATAGAAGAAACAAATAGGCTTTTCAAAAACTAAGTATCATCAGTTGACTCATTTTGAAAGAACATCAAAATCTATAACTTGCAATTATTGTATGAATAAAGATCATACATCCCATATGTGCTATGCTAAAAGATACTATGTGCCTAATGGTGAATGCATTTGGGTACCTAAGAGAAAAAGAAAACCAACTAACCCCTATGAACCCAACCCACATTGGGTACCTTTCTGTGCTACTTAATTTGATTTTTGCAGGTGTGTCTAAGAGCAAAATTAGTGTTGGGGTACCTTGATAGTGGATGCTCTAGACACATGATAGGTGACATGTCCATGCTCACAAACATAACTCTTAAAGATGGAGGATATGTCACTGTCGGTGATAACAACAAAAGGAAGATCATTGGAGAAGGAAACATGGGAGATAGCTTTAAAACAAAGATAAGAAATGCTCTTTATGCGGAAAGTTTGAAGCATGATCTCCTAAGCATAATCTAACTATGTGACAAAGGATTCAAGGTTTCCTTCAATGATAATTGTTGTTTGATATGTGATGGTAAAACCGGTGAAGTTATCCATGTTGGTAAAAGAAAGGGTAATATCTATATTCTCTATTGAATATGCATTCATTCACAACACTAGTTTCCTAGTAAGTAACGTTGATGAAACATGGCTATGGCATAGGAGAACTAGTCACATAAACATGCATCATATGAACAAGCTTATAAGAAAGAACTTAGTCATTGGCTTGCCTAAGCTTAAGTTTGAGAAGGACAAACCATGTGACGCATGTCAAAAGGGGAAACAAACTAAGATTTCTTTTCAAAATAAAAATGTTGTTTCCACCTCAAGACCCCTTGAATTGCTTCATATGGATTTATTTGGTCTTTCTAGAACTATGAGTTTGGGGGAAAATTTCTATGGGCTTGTTATTGTTGATGATTACTCAAGACTCACATGGACTTTGTTTATAAGATCCAAGAGTGAGGTTTTCATAGCATTTAGAAAATTAGCCAAGCTCATTCAAAATGAAAAAAAAAATGCAAAATTATCTCAATAAGAAGTGCTCATGGTGGTGAATTCCAAAATAAGTATTTTGAAAAGTTTTGTGAAGAAAGTGGAATCAACCACAATTTTTCAGCTCGAAGAAACTCCAACAAAATGGTGTTGTGGAGAGGAAAAATAGATCTCTTGAAGACGGAGCAAGAACTCTTCTTAATGAGACAAATTTGCCTAAACATTTTTGGGCTGATGCGGTGAGTACATTTTGCTACACTTTGAATAGATTACTCATAAGGCCTATTTTAAAGAAAACTCCTTAGGAACTATAAAAGGTAGAAAACCAAACATATCCCACTTAAGAGCATTTGACTGCAAGTGTTTTGTTTTAAACAATGGTAAAGATTTTCTTGACAAATTTGATGTTAAAGCTGATGAAACAATATTTCTTGGTTATTCATTACAAAGTAAAGCATATAGAGTCTTTAATAAGATAACTCTATCCATGGAAGAATCAATTCATGTTATTTGTGATGATTCTAACTCCTCCAAAGATGAAAAGAAGGGTGATATTGATGCAGGTCCAATAGAGGAGTTTATACAATTCAATGGATCAAAAGAAGAAGATAAGGAAGAACCAAATGCAGAATTGGAACAATTAACACCTATCCGAAAGCCTAAAGATTGGAGAACAACAAGAGACCTCTCCCTTGACAACATAATTCAAGAAGTCATTAAGGGAGTATCTACTAGATCTTCATTAAAAAATATCTGCTGTTATATGGCTTTTGTTTCACAAATTGAACCTAAGAGCATTGACCAAGCGTTGCTTGATGAACATTGGATAATGGCCATGCATGATTAATTGAATCAATTTAAAAGAAATAATGTTTGGGAACTTGTTTCTAGACCTTCTTCTCACAAACCTATTGGCAACAAGTGGATTTTCAGAAACAAACCTATTGTATGAAGTGGGTTCCTAGACCTTCTATTTCTCAAGCCTATTTATCACTTTAACAATTGCAACAATGATTCACATCAAGCATGAAACCTCTCAATCCATCAAAAATTGGTACATTTCTCACAATTTATACAAGTTAGAAATCCTATGAAAAATGGCTAAATTCTATTTTTTATTTTTTGAAAGTAAAAACTAAAAAACAACAAAACAAAATAAATACATGAAAACAATAACCGAAACAGCAACAAAAAAGACAGAAACGGCAAAAAGAAAAAGGCAGAACAAGAAAACAAAAACAAGAAAAAAAGGTTAAAGGCTCAAAAAGGGTGACAATGGATATCATTGCAAAGATAGGTTTATTTGGCTAGTGGCTAAAAGAAAGAAGGCCTAAATCATCTCAATTAAAGCATGTACAATAAGGAATGTCAAAAGAAGCAAGGCAAAACATTTAGTAATCTAGCACAAGGGTGAAATCACACATGAATGAAATAATGTGATTCATCCACAAAGGCCCAAAAACTCACAAGCCATAATTCTATCATACATGATTCATCTTAAATTCTATTTCTCAAGCCTACCTATTGTTAGACACAGGGAGCATAGATCAAGATTTATGCTGAAGATGGATGAGTCTTTTAGCTTTTAACATGCCATTCAATTGAAGGAATTTGTAATTGTTTGATGTAGGAGAGAATCATCCTATGATCCATTGCATTGCATAAACATCACTCATTGACTTGCATTCATGATTTTACAAAAGCACATGGTTTGTGAAAAAGGTCTAAGATTTCATTATTGCAGTAAAGACAAGTGCTCATAGTTTCAAGTTTTTGGAAAAACTATTTTGGACTGTGTTAATCGATTACCACATATTGGTAATCTACTACTTGAGCCTTGAAGAACATTTGAATCAATTACAAGCATTAAGTAATCAATTAATCAGTATAAACATAGAACATGACCTAACTATGATAATCGATTACCGCTTATCCATAATTGATTACTTAGTTCATTTATGAAAAGAAGAATCCTTATAGTAATTGATTACAAGTCAAAATAATTGATTACTTTGTTCATATATCCTTTCCAGAAACTGAAGAACATTTTAATCGATTAAATTTGTTTACAATCAATTACATTAGTAGTTTTAATCGATTACTTTGACGATTTAATCGATTACAATCAGTTACAACTGTTTTTTATAAATAGCTGATGGGTTTTCTGAAACTAACAACACATTACTCTATGAAATTCTCAAAGTTTTCAAAAGCCTTCTGAAAGTGAGAAATGATATTATGAGTTCTAAAGTTCTTGTACCATATATTCAAATCTTCATTATGTATTGAAAGATTTCTTGGGCAAGATTTCAAAGAAGCATTTGGAGAGGAAGTTCTGAAACTTGTTTTTCATTTCAACTCTGATTAGTAAATCATATTCATTGGATCATCAGGTTGTCTCTCTCCATTAACTTTGCTTGTAAATTCATTTTAGAATTTTTTGTTGTTTGTAACTATTACAAAGGGTTCTTGAAGCTTTTTCTAGAGCGAGTTTCTCTAGAAGGAAGAGTAGAGAAGGGTTCTCTATGTCTTGATCACTAGGAGTCTAATAGGATTTTAGATTTATGTTATTTATCTAGGTTTGATACAGGGTGATTATTGTAAAGCTTGTAAGAACTGAATTTTGTGAATGGTGGAACTCTAATCAAGTTTTGATTAGAAGAACTGGATGTAGCTTCTCTTGTTGAGAGGTGAACTAGTATAAGTCCTTGTGTTGATTTCTTTCTTTAATCTATTCTTGCTATCTTAATCTGTGATTCTTGGTGAACTCTTTATTACTCAACAAGTGAAGTTTTTGTAATTTCTTTCTTGGGCTAAGTGGTTTGATTGATTGAAGCATTCTTGGTTTAATTGTGATAAAGATCCTATAACTCATATTTTCTAAAGTTCTTAAAAGGTCAAGTTTTAACCAATTCACCCCCTCTTGGTTATTGTGTGTGTTCATATTGTTTTCAATTGGTATCAAGAGCAGGTTCTTGAGTGTTATTCAAGATCACTATCTTTCTTTAAAGAAAATGAATACCACATAAATTACCTTTAAGGAGGGAGTCTCTCTCATTCGTCCTTCGAAGATTGAAGGAGAACATTTCAGTTTTTGGAAAAATAGAATGCAGATTTTCATGCATTCAAATGACCTCGGTGCATGGAATGCAATTGAAAAAGGTCCTTTGGTTCCTATGAAAATTGTTGGTAATAATATGATTCCCAAAGAGTGGGATGAGATGACAGATGCAGAAAAGAGAGTTGTTCAATATGATTTTAAGGCTAAGAACATGATTACTTCTGCACTTTCTTTTGATGAATTCCTTAGAAATATTAGGTGTAAAAGCGCAAAGGAGATGTGGGAGATGTTGAAAGTCACTCATGAAGATACACTCACATTGTAAATCATCTTCTTGGTCTTAGGAAGATATTTGATGCTAAAGAGTTAAACATCAAAATTTTGAAATGTCTTACAAGACCATGGCAACCAAATGTGATAGCAATCAAAGAATCAAAAGATCTTTCCAAGATGTCTATGGCTGCACTTTTTTGTAAGCTTCTTGAGTATGAATTAGAAATGTCACAACTAACACATGCAGAAGATACAAATAAGAAACAAAAGCGCATAGCCTTGAAAGCTGCATCATCTAGTGTGAAAAAAGAAGAAGACTCATGTGAAGATGAAAGTGATGAACGCTTGAACCTAATAGTCAAGAGAATCAGCAAGTTCATGAAGAACAAAAAGAACAAGATTTGATCATGTTTCAAAAACCCAGAACTTATGCATCATTGGTCATGTTTGTTTGAACAAGATTTGACAAGAGTTTCAAAGAGAGCTGATTCCAAGAATTGCATACATTCAACCTGAGTTTGTTTGGTAAAATTCATTCATTCATATTCAGAGGATCATGAGGTTGTATCTCTCTTAAACTCTTGCTATGATTTGATTGTTTACTTTTATTTCTTGTAAGTTCCTATTTCAAGAAGTTCTTTAAAGCTTTTTTCTAGAGTAGTGTTCTCTAAAGGGAAGAATAGAGAAGGGTTCTCTTGTTCTTGGTCATTAGAAGTCTGAAGGAAGTTTAGATTTTGTTTCATTATCTAGGGTTAATAAAGGTGATCACTTGTAAGCTTGTAAAGAACAGATTTTGCTTTAGTGGAACTCTAGACAAGGTTTGGTTAGAAGAAACTGGATGTAGCTTCTCTTTTGAGGAGTGAACTAGTACAAATTTGGTGTTCTCTGGATTCTCATCTTGTTGTCTTAATCATGCTTATCTTGAGGTTAATTTCTTTAAAGATCAACTGATACATTTTTCTGCAATTGCTTGAAGTAAAGGGTGAATCTTGATTGTTTAAAAGTTTCAATTTTAACAAGGTTAAACTTTTGATATGACCTTAATTCCACTGCTAGTTTTAAAAGAATTTTTAAAGTCCCTATTTTAACCAATTCACGCCCCCTCTTGGTTAATTGTGTGTGTTCATATTGTTTTCAATTGGTATCAGAGTATATTCTTGAGTGTTATTCAAGATCACTATCTTTTTTAAAGAAAATGAATACCACACAAATTACCTTACAGGAGGGTGCCTCCCTCAATCATCCTCCGATATTTGAAGGAGAGCATTTCAGTTTTTGGAAAAATCGAATGTAGATTTTCATTCAATCAAATGACCCCAGTGCTTGGAATGCAATAGAAAAAGGTCCTTTCATCCCTACAAAAAATGTTGATAATGAAAGGATTCCCAAGGAGTGGGATGAGATGACGGATGCAGAAAAAAGAGTTGTTCAATATGATTTTAAAGCTAAAAACATGATTACATTTGCACTTTCTTCTGACGAATTTTTTAGAACTGTTAGGTGTAAAAGCGCAAAGGAAATGTGAGAGATGTTGGAAGTAACTCATGAAGGAATAGATGAAGTAAGAAGATCAAGGAAGCATGCCTTGACTCATGAATATGAAATGTTCAAGATGAGTAATACATAAAATATTTCTCAGCTGCAAACAAGGTTCATCATATTGTCAACCATCTTCTTGGTCTTGGGAAGATTTTTTACGCTGAAGAAGTGAACATCAAAATATTGAAGCGTCTCACAAGACCATGGCAACCAAAAGTTACAGCAATCAAGGAATCAAAAGATCAATCCAAGATGTCCATGGCTGCACTTTTTGGTAAGCTTCTTGAGTATGAACTTGAAATGTCACAGCTAACACATGCAAAGGATGCAAAGAAGAAACACAAGAGTATAGACTTGAAAACTGCATCATCTAATGTGGAAAAGGAAGAAGACTCAAGCGAAAAAAATGAAAGTGATCATCATATGAAACTAATAGTGTGGAAATTCAGCAAGTTCATGAGGAGGAACAAAAATAAAAAGCTGACAAAGTTTAACAGAAAAAATGACAGCAACAACAACAACACCACCAACTACACTTGCTTCGAATGTGGTAAGCCCAGTTGTAACACCCTGAAATTTCAGTAACTTAAAATATATGTGGGATATTAATTAGGATTATTCAACATGGTATGTGAATTATCCGTGTGCAATTGCTTGATGTAGAGGTCAAGTTATGTGGAGTTTGTTTGAGATGTGTTGTATTTGAGTGATTTCAAGTTTGACCCGAAACCTGTTTTATTAAAATTATCATTATAGATTGGTTAACCATTGGATTGTCTTAAACTTTTAAAGATTGGTTCCTAACTCACGTATGTAACTTTTTACCATTTGGATTATAAATATAATGTTTGGAACATGAGAAATTATTTTTCACTGAAGCAGAAAATTCTAGAATTGAGTCAGCTAGCCTAGGCAAATTTTGCAAGCATTTTTGCTCGCCTAGGAGAGTGAAGGTAGTGATAAATAGTGTAGAAGCATTCTAAACCATGAAAATTTGCCTCCTTCTTCCTCCCAACAGCCAACCCACCACCCAAGACCACCGGTGACCACCACGGACCGTCGTTGCTTGCCACGAGACTACTGCACAGAGAAGAACCCTTTAATCAGAGCAGAATCTTCGAAACTCCTCTTGAAGTTTAGGTAGAGAACGAAGCTCCCTATCCTTCGTTCTTGGTTTCCTTGAGGTAACCTTGATTTCTTTTGTCTTCTTCTAGGTAGTTTAAGCTTCTCTTAGTGTCTCTTGTGTTTTGGGTACCGTTGTTGGGAGTTTTACACTTCCTTTGAAAAACCCTTTGAAAATGAGATGTTGTAAAAGTTTCCTTTTTATGAAATTGATGTCATTTTTGTGATCCTTGTTGAACCCCGATTACATTGGTGTGATCGGCATTTCAAAATGATGTCTTTGGATGTAAACTCCCAAAATACCCTTTTAGCCCCTTTTTGATTTGAGTGGGTATTTGACCCCAAAAGTTAATATTGATCTTACCTTAAAAATCTATATTAAATTGTCTTCGATTTGGTATATAGAGCTCTGCGTTTGGACAAAAACATGCGTATTGAAGGATCTCCAAAACAACACTGTGAGGTTTTAACAGGAGAACTCTTATTTAGGTAAGGGGAGTTTATTATTTTTGCGATAGTTTAGATACCATAGTTGGGGGCCAGGGAGTCTAACTATGAGGATATCTGCCTGTCCCTTCTATGTGCTGGTTTTCAAGAAAAACTAAGTTTTTAACTAATGGAAAGCGATGTATTTATGATTGATGTGTGTTTGTCCCTATGTGTGCTTCTTTTCAAGACAAATGATGTTTTTAACTAATGGGATGCGGTGAAATTATCATTGATGGATAAAACTGTGAATGATGTTGCTGTTGTAATTGATTGGATTTTTTGGATATGATGAATTGTGAATGTATGAATATGGGTTGTCTAAAGACCTGGGGAGTGTGAATCTCAGGCATATGTATTATGTATAGATGTGAAATGTGATTGCTTGTGATGTCGTTGATGATATTGAAATTGAGATGCCATTGATGTAGTTGATGATGTTCAAATGAGATGATATTGATATGTATGATGATGATATTGAGATGATATGATGTTGAGGTTGATAATGACATTGATGAGAGATAATGTTGATGTGAACAATGTCATTGTGTGTGGATATACATGGATACCCATGGGGGTGTATGATGGGTTACCCTTGCGAGGAAGGATTTGATCCTAGCTAGGTCATACATTGATGGTGCCCATGGTTCTAGGCTGCGTATGTACACGTGGGATGCAATGACCGGTTGGTTACCCTTGCGAGGATGGATTTGTTCCTAGCCACGGTCAGTGCATCGGTGAGCCCACATTGGTGTGTACGTATGTACATGGGGGGTGAATGACAGGTTACCCTTGCGAGGAAGGATTTGTTCCTAGCTGGGTCATGCATTGATGATGCCCATGTTTCATACTTCATTTGTATGTGTGGAAATAGAATGAAGGCACGCGCATACCTGTGGGTTTCAATGGATGAGAACGCAGGTACTAAGGGGCCATTAGGTTTGGAATTCCCTAGCGATGTTGGCTGATCACCGGGGGGGAATGGCTAGTGCACGACAGGGTGGCCCTGATAGGCGATGAATCATTTTTCCTATGAGAGGCTATTTCCGGGATATGGTACCACATTGCATGCTGATAGATGAGTCAGGTGCATGCACCATTTTATACATGATTATTTGAGTTGTGAAATGCATTGGATGATTGGTTTGTTGAGTGTGTATTGGAATCATGGATTTTTTTTGTTAATGATTGTGGTGGGTAATGTTGTTTCTTTCCCAACTGCTGCTATCTGATGCTTGTTGATTTTATATAATAAACTCACCCTTGCTTTTATTGTATCGTGTGATTGGTACCTGTGATGATCGCGAACTTTCGTTCGTGTGAGCAGACGAGCAGTAGTAGGTGACTCTGGAGGGAGATTCTTTTTGGTTGGAGCCGCCAAGCTGACATGTTGACGTTGTAGTTCTTTTTGGGAAAGATTTACTACCATTTTCATAATCAAATTAATGAAGTTCTTATTAAAATTGAGATATGCATGATTAAGAGTTAGTGATATCGTAGCAACGAGGTGGGTCATTACACTTACTATCTGTTGAATCTTTATCATACAGATGTCTGTGAAGAACAGCTGGTGGCCTTTTCAGCAATGGTAGTTGGATCTTTCCATTTCCACAACAAAGATAAAATTTAGGAGTATTAGTATTACAGTTTTTCTTTTTTCGTTCTTGATACCACATATAAGCTCCACAATACTGGCAAATATATACAGGATCTCCAATGTCATTGTATCCTAATAAATTGGACCTTTGATTAGCTAGATTATGTAAAGTACATTGAATTGAATTTTCATGTAATTACTATGAAATATGAATGGTGTACTTGTATCAGCAATACCCATTTCATTAATTTCATCATTTTTTGACATATGAACTGCAACATTGACTAAATCATTTGTTGCAGGTTGAATAACTATAAGAACACACTATAAAATGTTATAAACACATACAATAGAAATAATATATTTTGTCCTATTATTATTTGTTCACCTTTCATGTAAATTTGATTTGTTGATGTCTGTTCATCAGAAATTGGATATGTGTCTTGTAATCTATCCAGGAGAGTATTTGGTACACAACTAAGGTTGTTCAATATCCTCCTTTGATTCCTAAAGTTTAAGCTGGTTGGTTCAGGTAATGGCGTTTTGCCTTTAGAGTTTCTGATTGTTGATGGTGAATCCATGCTGATGCACATGCTTTGTGTGGTTTTATTTGCACCTTTCATAAATAAAAAAAATAAATGAGAATGTGAAATATGATGGTTTTGTTTGTAGTAAGCAAAAAAAATATAACTAAAAAAAGCTTTTCATATATATATTACCATTATGTTTGGAAGTAGTCTTTTGATTTAAAATGTTCCTTCTCTTTAATCGTGCATATGCTGTAATTCTTTTGTGGATTTGTTCTTGGTCAATGTCTTGAGCAATGTTATCAGACATTGTAACTGTTTCAGAACATGTGTGTTGCTGTTATTAGTAGTGCAATTGAGTAAAGGAAGAATAAAATATTATATGTGTTAGTAATATGGAATACCTTATCACATTTATGGAATCTTCTCCACAGTTGGCTTGAAGACACATTAAACTTGTAAAAAATTATATTTTGGCACTGGACGTGAAAAATAAAAGTCATTTTCAGAAATAAGGACAATATTATAAGCAATGCAAATAGAGTGATATATAATTAAGGAGATGAAGACATTCACAATAACTTGATTCTCAAACTTCTGAAAAAATCCCACCAATTTCTAGTCAGAAGAGAAAATGTGAAATGGTGAGAAAAGCTTCTCTTCTATTTTTGTTTTCTAAATTGAATTTCAATTTGAAATAAAAAAGAGTAAAGATATAAAAAAGGAAGATATTTTGATAAAAAATTTCAAATTTGAATTAGTTATGAAAAAGATATTACATGAGTTATTCTTGTTCAATATTTTAATTTTTTTAACTTGTTTTAAAAAAATAAAAACTTATGAGAGGGTGACACAACACAGTCAAACAATGAGCTAGTTAGAGTTAAGATTATATCTTTAATAGTTAACCGTCCAACTATGAGCACTAAATGTACGAAAAATTAATTTTGTGGCAAGAAAAAAAAGAGCTAATATGAGTTTGGTTCAAATGTTTTTTGTTTTTACTTTAAAAGAAATAAAAAAAAATTAAAAATTTAAAAAATATTTTTAAAAATTAGACCAAAAACTTAAAATAAAACATCAATATTTTCAGTTTTTTTTTAAATAAAAATGCAAGGTCAGTGTATCATCTTATAATACTTTATATATATATATATATATATATATATATATATATATATATTAAATGTTAAATAATGTAAAAATATTTTAAAAAAACACTAAAACTATTTCGGAAGTAAAGAGAAGAAATTGAGAGAAAGAGAGAACTGATTTTGATGGAAGTAACGTGATGGCAACAAGCTTTCAGTAACATAGACTGCTGGCTGTGACACCCTTGCCAAGGCCATTGACCACTCTGCTACTAATGAGCACATATTTCATTGTGATATTTGGGGAAATGAAATGAGTGAAGTCTACGTAGGCCTGACTGAAGCCAACTGACCCTACTATTGTCCAATGTACTGCTTTTGTGCACAACAGTATGTTGTTGGTCTTTATAGTAAGAAAACCATTTTCTATATATATAAAATAATCTATCTTTCCACATGGACACCCTATAAAGCATTTATTTTACATCTAGCAATAG
>CM023957.1:20400413-20439523 GCA_013407115.1 Glycine latifolia
TCCACTTGCAGGTCCACTCGCCCAGGCGAGATAATTAGCCTATATCCACTCGCCTGGGTGAGTTAAATGTACCTTCTGGAATAAATTTTTGGGCCTTGGGCCTGAATTGCTTTCTGAACTTCCCTTGTTTTCTTTTTGATCCCTTTTTGCTTGTTTTAAATGTACGGAAACTTCAGAATATTCGAAATCTTGCAGAATAAAAAAGAAAATTGGATGAATCATTAAGAATTAAAACACATCATTAATGTTAAGCGCTAAATGCAAACTAACTAGATTAGGGCAAATTTTGATTGATATTCTTAGTAAAATACAAGATAAGTGCCTTAAATGTAACCCTATTTTCACTAAAATATGGCACTTATCACCAGGCAAGCCAAAAAGCCTTCTAAAATTCACCTAGGCGAGCTGGTCCAATTTTAAAATTTCTGCTTTAGTGAAAAATTATTATCTCACGTTACAAATGTTATTTCGACAATCCCAACGTTCAACCTCTGAATACGTGGGTTAGGAACCTACCTGTAAAATTTGAAACCGATCCAACAGTTAACCAATCTATGATGATGATTTTACTAAAATAGGTTTCGGGTCAAACTCAAAATCACTCAATTTTTAGAGCAGCTCAAACAAACTTCGCACAACCTAACATACATAACAAGCAATTGCACCAGGGTAAAATGCACAACAAATCAACCAATCTAAATTAATCAAATAATCAAACAATCACAAAAAATACATCAAACATATATTTTCAGTTATCGAAATTTCAGGGTGTTACACCCCTTCTTTCTTTGTCTTTTTCTCACCTAATTGCTTCTTCAAAAAGGTTGGACATTCAGGTTTAATGTGTCTGGGCTTACCACGTTCAAAGAAAGTGTAGTTGGTGGTGGTGTTGTTGTTGCTGTCATTTTTCCTGTAAACTTTGACAGCTTTTTGGTTTTGTTCATTATCATGAACTTGCTGAATTTCTTCACTATTAGGTTCATATGTTCATCATTTTCATCTTCGCTTTAATTTTCTTCGTTTTCCACATTAGATGATGCAGTTTTCAAGGGTATACTCTTGTGTTTCTTCTTTTCATCCTCTGCATGTGTTGGCTGTGACATTTCAAGTTCATACTCAAGAAGCTTACCAAAAAGTGCAGCCATGGACATCTTGGATAGATCTTTTGATTCCTTGATTGCTATAACTTTTGATTGCCACGGTCTTGTGAGACACTTCAAGATTTTGATGTTCAATTCTTCAGCATCAAAAATCTTCCCAAGACCAAGAAGATGGTTGACAATGTGAGTGAACCTTGTTTGGAGCTAAGAAATGTTTTCTGTGGTGCTCATTTTGAACATTTCATACTCATGAATCAAGGCATGCTTCCTTGATCTTCTTACTTCATTTGTTCCTTTATGAGTTACTTCCAACATCTCTCACATTTCCTTTGCACTTTTACACTTAATAGTTCCAAAAAATTAGTTAGAACAAAGTGCAGATGTAATCATGTTTTTAGTTTTAAAATCATATTTAACAACTTTTTTTTCAACATCCGTCATCGCATCTCACTCCTTGGGAATCCTTTCATTATCAACAGTTTTTCTAGGGATGAAATGACCTTTTTCAATTGCATTCCAAGCACTAGGGTCATTTGATTGAATGAAAATTTGCATTCTGTTTTTCTAAAAACTGAAATGCTTTCCTTTAAACATTGAATGACAATTGAGGGAGGCACCTTCCTTGAAGGTAATTTGTGTGGTATTCATTTTCTTTAAGAAAGATAGTGATCTTGAATAACACTCAAGAATCTGCTGCTCTTAATACCAATTGAAAACAATATGAACACACACAATTAACCAAGAGGGGGGGGTGAATTGGTTAAAACAGAGACTTTAAAAATCCTTTGAAAACTAGCAGCGAAATTAAGATTGAATCACAAGTTTAACCTTGTTAAAACTGAAACTTTCAATCAATCAAGATTCACCCTTCACTTCAAACAATTGCAGAAAGCTGTTTTAACTCACCCAAGCGAGTGAAAATAGCACAATCTGGTTGCCTAGGCGAATGGAGCCATTAGCGAGAAGCATTAAACTCGCCCAGGCGAGTTAAACAAGCACAAAACACTCGTGTGGGCTAGTGAATATCACCAGCTTCCAAATCCTATATAAAGACATGCAGGGGTGAACCAAAGGCATGCTTGGAAGGCCTTTGGGAGTGAAAACATGAATTAGCAAGCCTCAGGAGCCTAGAGAGAATGAGAGAAAGTGAGAAATTGGTGAGGGAACTCTGCTGGAATAATTCAGAGATCGCCTCTTCATCATGTATTCAGTTGATCTTGTGCTCTCCACAATGATCGGCTAACTTCTCTAAGGATTGGATGTAATCTTCTACCCTTAAGTATTTCTTTTAATATTTATTTATGCATGAATCTTTTCTATTTATTATTGTTAATTTCATTCTGTACTTAATGCTTGATTCTAATTGATCACTAGTTTCATGAAATAAGGTTCTAAGTTTAACTGGAAAGTACTCTTAAAACTTGAGCTGAATAATTTTACTTTTTACATTACGTTGCTAGGAATAGAGCATAACGTTTAGATTGCAAATAGCACGCGATTATGATTGTAATGCTGAGGTATTTATTTCTATGTGAGGGATCCATATTTGATCAATATTCTTAGGATTCTCATATGTGAGGGATCGATTTGGGATGATTTTATGTGTGCATCAATAATGATAGAAAATGATTTATGCATGGTAATACTAATTGAATACTAAGGGTAAGAACGATGAAATCCAATCCTACACTTTTCTTGAATTAATTAAACTTGTTTTATTAGTTTCCGTAATTCCAACGCACTAAGTCTATTATTTCCGCCTTTTCTTTATTTCCGTTATTTTCGCAGAACCATCAAACTTCGACTTTACTTGTTGTATATAAACTATTAAACTGATACTTTTATTTAAATTAATTGAGTAACTCAAGTCCCTGTGGAGACGATCTTTTATAAATTCTGTAACTTACAACGACAATTGGTACGCTTGCCAAAAGTCTAACAGATCTTCATCACTGTTAAACCAAGAATGCTTCAAATCAACCAAACCACTCAGCCCAAAATAATTTCTTAAAAAATAGAATTTGTTAAGTAATGAAAATAATACCAAGAATTAATGATCAAGATAACAAGAAGAGTTTCAGGAATAGAAAACCAACACAAGAATTTATACTGGTTCACTTCTCAAAAGAAGCTACATCCAACTCTTCTAATCAACACTAGATTAGAGTTTCACTATTAAAAAAATTCAGTTCTTACAAGCTTTACAACAACCACTCTTTATCAACCCTAGACAAAGAACAGAAATCTAAAACCCTAGTAGATTCCTAATGATCAAGACATAGAGAACCCTTCTTTACTCTTCCCTCTGGAGAAACCCACTCTAGAAAAAGCTTAAAGAACACTTTACAATAGTTTCAAACTACCAAAAATACAAAAACAAAATTACAATAAGAGATAATGGAGGGAGACAACCTGATGATCCAATGAATATGAATGCATATGGTTTACCAATCAGAGTTGAAATGCATAAATCAATTTCAGAACATTCTCTCCAAAACTTCTTTGAAAATCTTGCCCAAGAAATCTTTCAATACACCATGAAGATTAAAAAGTGGGACAAGAGCTTTGTTTACTCAGAAAATCCTTTCTAACTTTGAGAAGGCTTGGATATGCTCAGAAATATCAAAGTTTGTGTGTTGTAAGATCAAACAAGCCTTCAATCTATTTATAACAAATGTTTTTAACAAAATGTAATTGATTAAAGTGCCAAGTAATTGATTAAATTGCCAAATAATTGATTAAAATATTCTTAGCACAACCTGGGAACTGCAACAAGCAAAATAATCGATTAATCCGAGTCGTAATTGATTAAAGCAGTCAGATTCAGTTTTGAAAACAAGCTTGTGTAATCGATTACAGATTGTGGTAATTGATTAAAGCAGTCATGCATATTTAACAATGAACTTAAGTAATCAATTACGATATCATGGTAATCGATTAAGACAATGAGACATGCTTTTCATTTTGTACTATGTAATCGATTACAAGAAGGCTGTAATCGATTAATATGTTCTTCATGGCTTTTCCATATTTAAAATAGAGTCTGTAATCGATTAAAACGTTGTGTAATCAATTAAAGCAGTAAGATTTCATTTTTCCAAAATGCTTTGCTAAAATCATGTATGCATGTTCATGATCATGTTCATGCAATGCAAGGATCATAAAATTTGTCTCTCATACACTTAACCAAATTACAATTTTCCTTGGCATGTGAAAAACTAAAATCTTTCTTCTAAGGCACAAGCTACTTCATTAGCTTCATCTTCTTCTTGCTCCCCCTATATCCAACAACTTTTGTTATTTATTTTATTTTGATTTTGTATAAATTGTCTTTTGTTATATTTTATTTCAATAACCTCGGTACTTACGGGTTACTAGAGTTTGTTCTTTTTCCTTTATGTAAGGTAAGTTTCTTGCAGATAAATTGCTTTTTGATTTAGAAATTACCAAGACTGAAAGGAATAACAGGAAGAAAAAGAAACAAACAGCCAATAAGCCACCAGGTTAATCTTCTTTTATTTTGATTCTCCTTCACTAGAAAAGCCACTTGTAATTTATATTATGACTGATAGAAGAGAAGAAGAAAATAGACCACCAAGGAGGACTCTTGGTGACTATGCTTACCAACAAGGACCAAAACATTACAACAGCATAGTCATTCCTCCTTTCAGTAACAAGGTTGTGGAGTTGAAGCTAGCATTGCTTAGTTTGATTGGCTCACATCTTTTTGCTGGAATGGATCATGAGGATCCATACACACATTTTTTTACCTTCATGGAGCTGTGTAGTACCACGGGAGCTTCTGATAAAGATGCTGAAGCTGTCTATCTCAAAGATTTTCCATTCTCCTTGACGGGTACGGCAAAGACATGGTTCCAATCACATCCAAACAAAAGTCCCAACACTTGGGAAGAAGTGAAGGAAAAATTCATTGCTAGATTCTTTCCTCCATCCAGATTCATCAGCGCAAAATCAGCGATTACTACTTTTTCCCGAGGGTTTGATGAACCTCTTTGTGAGACATGGGAGAGATTCAAATCCTTACTACGGAGGTGCCCAAACCATAACTTTGATGATGTTGCTCAACTACATATTTTCTACAGTGGTTTGAGACCTCAAACAAAGATGATTCTTGATGCCTCAGCTAGAGGTACTATGATGTCAAAGAGCCCAGAGGAAGCAGTTGTAATCATTGACTCCATAGCAGCAAGTGATTACCAGTCTCACCATGATAGATCTCTGATTCAAAGGAAAGGTATAATGGAGCTGGATACTCAGAATGAAATTCTAGCTCAAAATAAACTCTTGACTCAACAAATAGAGGCCTTAACAAACAAATAGGCCAACTTCCTCAACAATTTCAGCAAGGTGGATCCAAGAAAATATACCAAGCTCAACAAATTCTAAGATGTGATATCTGTGGTGGTAACCATTAGAATGACCACTGTCCAGCACCTGTACCAGTCTCGCCATGATAGATCTCCAATTCAAAGGAAAGGTATAATGGAGCTGGATACTCAGAATGCAATTCTAGCTTAAAATAAACTCTTGACTCAACAAATAGAGGCCTTAACAAAACAAATAGGCCAACTTCCTCAACAATTTCAGCAAGGTGGATCACAGAAAACATATCAAGCTCAACAAATTCTAAGATGTGATTTCTGTGGTGGTAACCATCATAATGGCCATTGTCCAACTCCTGGTGATTGCCAACAGGAAAAAGAGGCTCATTATTTGCAGAATCAAACCAGACCTCAACAGAAATTCCAAGGAAATTACCAAGGCTACATATGTGGTCCAGGTTCAAATCAGCCTTATTGCTGGAGGCAACAAAGTGATACTGCATATTATGGTCCTACTAACTCTTCTTTTGTAGGTCCCTCTAACAACTCTTATGTAGGTTCTTCAAATAGAGGTCCATCACTACAACAACAACAAGCTCAGCCTGATAGAATATAAAAAATGGAAGATACTCTAACTCAGTTTATGCAAATGTCCATCACAAATCAAAAGAATACTGAGGCTTCCATTAAAAATCTTGAAGTTCAGATTGGACAGCTTGCAAAACAACTATCCGAGCATAGAAGTGGACCTTTTTCAGCAAACACACAGGTTAACCCAAAAGAACCAAGGGAGTGTTTTAGAGTGGATGTCTTGGATGAAGTAATTTCTGACTCTAAGAGGTCAATTCAAAGAAAAGATTGTTCAAAGAAAACATTCACAGAAGCATTTGAGGAGATGAGTGAAGGTGAAGAAAATGAGAATTCATATTATCTCCAACAGCTAGATGCTTTCAAGGAAATTCCTTACCAGCAATTTCTCTTTAAAGAATTGTCAGACGAAAAGAAGAATCAAGAATAAAAAATGGAGGTAAAAGTAGTATCCCCACATTTAAAATATGTTTTCCTTGCAGGTGATTCATAGAAACTAGTTATCGATAATTCAATTCTTTCTGAAGAAGAAAAGAAACTGGTGAAAATTATGAAGGAAAACATAGAAGCCAATGGCTCTCCATTGTTGTCTAATTGCTGGAAGCCTGAGCCATAACAAAGGCGCTAGCTAATAAGACGTTAAAAAAGCGCTCCTGGGAGGCAACCCAGTGTTTTTAAACTTTGTCTTAATTTATGTTATTTTAAAATTTATGTCTTATGTTTTATGAATTATATTTCTAAACTTTACTTTTGAATTTTATGACTTATCTTTTTGAATGTCTAATATGCTTTGTTAGAACCATCATTACATGACCTTGAGACAAGCCTATTTGTAAGGAGGAGGCAAAGCAGATGATGATGAAGAATGTGGCAGATCCTGTTGATTATCTGAATGGAGGAGACTAAGATCCTCAGCCATGATCTTCAAAATCTGTGACATTGTTTTTATATTTCTTTACTGCTTTATATTTGAAAAATTCAATACTTTATTTCCTTATTTACTATGTTAGACTTTTTGCTTAGATAAATTGTGCGTGTTTATGATTCTTTTTGGTATTGCCCACTTTGATAGTGTACATAAAGGGTTCTCTCTTTTTGGAAGTACACATTTTTTATTAAATTTTACTAACATAGTTTTAGAATAGGTGTGAAATTTTTTGGGACTTAAAAGAAATTTTTTCTGGAAACATAACATGTTTTGAAAAGAATCAACAAATAATATTTTTTTAAAATTTGTTTTTTGAAATTAGATCAGAACACAACAAATGATTTTTTTGGAAACTTTGAGAATGAACAAACAAAATGAATGGTTTTCCAAATACCAAAATGAAGGCAGATATTTTTACATGAACTTGATAAAGAACAGCTTTGAAAACACTAAATTTGATTTAAACATGAAAACAGACCTTAAGCTTTAGTGATTGTGTACAACCACAGAAATTGCATTAAGTGTCCTCACTGATATGTTTAAATAGTTGATTTTGCATGAATTTCTAATTGTCATAACATATGATGCATGGATATGATTTAGGACTTCTTTCTTTTTGAACATTTTAAAAGCCACTAGCCAAAAAGCTATCCCAATATATGATGATTTACCATTTGCTAGCCCTCTTGAGCCAAAACACTTATGATTTTGTTGAAACACTAACCTAGGTTAAGAATTTCCTACCTTACTTTAGGTTAGGAGAGCAAAAGGGATTTTGTTGGAAACTTTTATCGTTTGGATGGTTAAAATGCTGAAAATACTTTGTTTTGAAAGTGGCTAAAGCTATAAAAAGAAAAGAAAAAGAAAAAGAAAGAGGAAACAAATTCCTTGTGTTCTAAATTGTACAGAATATTGTAAATTTTATAAGTAGGGTAATTGGGAGGTTGATATGAGAAACATTGATAAACCTTGTAGAAAGAGAAAAGAAATAGGAAGTGATAATAGCTTGTTTTATCTTTGTTCGCTCTCCTATTCTCAAGGTAACTTTGAATATCCAGAAAAACCAAGATTTCCTTCAAAGCCAGGCCAAACGCTTAAAAGTCCTAAAGATCCATGATACTTTTGTACTTTGATTTGATGGGAAATGAACTACAAAATTGATCTATAACATATCAGTGTTGGAATTGAGAAGAAACACTTACCTGTGAGAGAATTAAACACTTTTCGAGGGGTTTTCCTCTGTTTGAAATCTATCAAGTGTTTTCTTTTATGTTCTTTAGAAATGTGATATAAATTTATCTTAATTGCATTTGGATTGGTGAATTCTATCTTTTGTGTTTTCAATTTCTCGTAGTTGACTACTTAAAAAATATGTTCTGATCATTTTTTGAAAATTGATTCTTTACAAAGCATGTTAACATTAAAGTATTAACTTTTTCATTTTCCTTACTTTGCTTGAGGACAAGCAAGATTCTAGGTTAGGGGGAGTTGATAAGTGTCATATTTTAGTTCATTTCAGGATTGTAATGTTGACACTTATCTTTTGATTTCAATGAATTTGTTGATTAATTTTCCCTAAACCTAGTTATTTTATATTTTGTGTAAATATATAGGATGATATTCACATTTTGGAAGATCCATCCACTCAAATTCGGTGTTTTGATATGTTTCAATGGTATCCAGAGCATCCAAGCAACCAAAACAAGCACAAAAGGGCAAAAAGGTCAAAATAGGAAGTCTTCTAAAGCAAACTCACCCAGGATAGCATTTTTCTTCAACATTAAGTCTTTAACTCGCCTGGGTGAGTGAAACATGTGTATTTAGCTCGCTTGGGCGAATGGCTGTTTCCAGAATTATGTTTTAACTCGACCAAGCGAGTGAAAACAAGAAAAATTGGTCGCTTGGGCGAATGGACCTAAGCTAGTCACCATTTCCTATAAATAGCCATGCAAAATGGAGAAGAAAACATGTTGGCAAGTGAGAGAATGTGAGGAAAGGCTTTAGGAAACTTAGAGAGAGTGAGAGATTGGTGAGGAAACTCTGTCGGAGTGATTCGGGGATCGCCTCTTTCATCATGTATTCAATTGATCTTGTGCTCTCCACAATGATTGGCTAACTTCTCTAAGGATTGGATGTAATCTTCTACCCTTATGTATCTCTTTTAATATTTGATATGCATGAATCTTTTCTACTCATTGTTGGTGATTTCATTCTGTTCTTAATGCTTGATTCTACTTGATCACTACTTTCATGAAATAGGGTTCTAAGTTTAACTGGGAAGTACTCTTAGGATTTGAATTGAATGATTTTACTCTTTACGTTACTAGGAATAGAGCATAACGTTTTGATTGCAAACAACATAAGATTATGATTATAATGCTGGAATATTTATTTCATGTACGAGGGATCGATATTTGATACATATTCTTAGGATTCTCAAATGCGAGGGATCAATTTGGGGTGATTTTATGTGTGCATCAATAATGATAGAAAATGATTTATACATGGTAATGTTAATTGGATACTAAGCGTATGAACGATGAAGTCCAATCCTACATTTTTCTTAAATTAATTAAACTCATTTTATTAGTTTTCGTAAATATGTTATTTTTGTACTTTCTTTAAATTTAATTTCTTATTTCATAAATACATGAAACTCCGCTTATACTCGTTGTATATAACTATTGAACTGTTACTTTTATTTTAATTAACTGAGTAACTCAAGTCCCTGTGGAGATGATCTTTTATAAATTCTATAACCTACAATGGCAATAGGTACGCTTGCCAAAAGCCTAACATTGCACATGCTTTGATTGAGATGATTTAGGCCTTCTTTCTTTTAGCCACTACAAAAATAAACATATCCTTGCATTGATATCCATTGTCACCCTTTTTGACTCTTTAACCTTTTCTTTTTGTTTCTGTTTTCTCTTTCGATTTGTTTTTGTTGTTGTTTCTGTTATTGTTTTGTTGTATTTTATTGTTTTCTTATTTTTCTATTTTTACATTCAGAAAACAATAGAATTTAAGCACTTTTTCTTGTTTTTCATAAGATTTCTAACTTGTATAAATTGTTAGAAATGTACCAATTTTTGTTGGATTGAGGGGTTTCATGCTTGATGTGAATCATTGTTGCAATTGTTAAAGTTATAAGTGTTGGATATAGGGGGAGCTGCAAGTAGATTAAAGCAAGGATGAAGTAATTGGCTTGATCTTTTAGCTTTTTACATGCCCAATCAATTTGAAGGCATTTGTAATTTGTTTAAGTAGTTCAAGTACATTGCTTTGTGATCCTTGCATTGAATATGCATTCTCATTCTCATGCATACATGTTTTTCATTAAAGTATTAAAGCTATTCAATGATTTTAAAAGAAACTAAGTTCTCATGGTTATGTTTTTGGAAAAATGAAAACTTACTGCTTTAATTGATTACACAATGTTTTTAATCGATTAAAGGCTTTGTTCTAAATTTGGAAAAGTCATGAAGAACACATTAATCGATTACAGGCTTCTTATAATCGATTACATACTACAATATGAAAATCATGCATCACTGCTTTAATCGATTACCATGTTATGTAATCGATTATCTTAGTTCTTTATTCAATATGCATTACTGGTTTAATCGATTACCACAATCCGTAATCGATTACACAAGCTTATTTCATATTTTGAGCTTTACTGCTTTAATCGATTACATCACGTATTAATCAATTATCTTGTTCGTGAAAGATTTTCCAGAAAGCTCAAGAACATATTAATCGATTATCTGGTGAAATAATCAATTACACTATCATTTTAATCAATTACATTTTGTTAAATTAGTTTTATATTTAAAGTTTTATGGGTTTGCTCTTTATAAAAAGACATTAAACAAATTACTCAGTGCATATGTATAATAACCAAGGTTTAATAAATAAAAGGAAAGAAAGAAAAAATTTAAATTTGCTATATTCCGTCAAAAAAAAGCGTTAGCGACGGATTTTGCGACAGAATTAGCGACAGATTTTGCGACGGAATTAGCGACAATTTTTGCGACGGATTTTCTGGCGCCGTTAGCGTCACAGATGCTGGATTTTGGCGCCGTTAGCGCCAGAGTGGCGCCGGTAGCGCCACAGATGCTGGAAATTAGAGCCAGGAGCGCCAAAGTGGCACGAAGGGCGCCAGATGCACTGGATTTTGGCGCCATCAGCCCTAGAGTGGCGCGATCAGCGCGAAATGTCGGTCAGGTCTAGTATATAAGGGCTATTTTACGAATTTGTGGGCCATTTTTGTTTTGTCCTTCCTTGGAACGACCAAACCTCCATTGTTGAGTGCCCCAAGCTTCCTAGACCTTGTTTCTTTCACCAAACCACATCCTTAAAGCACCAATCTTGTTAGAAATGTGTTGTGAGCTACAATCCTTCCCTTAAATCCCTTGAAAACCCCTTTAAGCTGAGAATCCCTTTCTCAAGGGAAATCCTTGGAACTTGAGTTTGGTGAGGAACGGTTTCGATTCTTGGACACCTGAGCTAGGAGAAGCTGTCCACCAGCCCTTCTAGTCGCCATTGAGGTAAGAAAACTCGAGTTTTCCCGATTAATTTGTGATTTGGGGTTTTGGGGGAATAGTGACCCACTTGGGCTGGGGCTGGAATTAGCCATGGGTCCTGTAGAAAAGTGTGTTTAGAACGGTTTAGTGCTGAAGGATTAGCTCTCAGTTTGTAGTTTGGTGAACTTTGGTTTCTGGCTCTGAGTATGCATGTGTGACTTGTGTTGGGTCACTGGCTGATGTTGTTATGACATGCAAGAGCCTTAGTTATGGTTTTGCTGTGCCCGAGAGACCAGATGAATGGTGCCTTGGGGGTGATATGGACCGTTTAAGCTATATTTTGAATTCTTGAGTAATTAGGCTGTATAGAGCTTAGAGCTCTCTATTATTTTTTTTGGCTTGCATTGAGTCTGTGGTGACTCTAAAGCCTTGTATTAAGCTGTGATGGACCTCTGAGGGTCTGTGAGAAGCGTAGTGTGTGCTGGGCTATGGTAAACCTTAAGTTAGAGGACTGCTTGACATACTATGCTTGTTGTATGATTGAATTGGTTTTGATAAGTGCATATGTGCCTTGTTTAGGGCTTGACACCGAGGGTGTCAGTGGCGCAGGCCACCGAGCAGGGAAAGAACTGCAGAGCTCGGCTTTGCCAGGTAAGTTCTTGGTCCCTAGGATGTTTCCCGCTTGTTGTGCTCCACCACACTCCGAGGGAGTGATGGTTGCATTCATGATGCATGCATTGTGGTTGTTGCATCCTCATAATGATATTTATGTTGCATCTATGCTTGAAAAATGTATGATGGTTGTGATTAGATCTTCTGGCCATTAAGATAGATATGGACCTCCCTAGGAGGAGAGCGCACCTCCTAGTTTGGTTTGCTCGTGGGTGATGATGATCCCAGGGTGATGATGATCCCTTAAGACCAAGAGATAGGTGTGTCCCGTCGCGGTTGATTGCCTATTCTCGGAGGTACCATATACGTGCGTCCATGCGTAAGGGGTAGCTCCCAATGAGATGGCATAGGTGTGAGTTCCGGTCTCACACTGAGATTGGCGTTGATGTGATCCGCCGTACATAGAGCAAGATGTCTTGCTCATATTGTTATGAGGGCCGGGAGGCCTGTATGATTGTGATAACCTGTGTTTGTGTCATGGAAAGTGGGCCAGGGTGGAGGAGATGCCTCCAAGGACCCTGAGCTTATTGAGATGTATATCTCACCCCGTGTGGGGTTTATGTGGTTACAGGTGACGCTTCTGGCAGAGAGGAGCAGTCTCAGGGCGGGAGGCCCCAGTAGAGATATTGTTTGCATGGCTGTGGACTGCAGGAGCCTAGCTAACTGGCTCATTTTGGTTCATGATATTTGTTTTGTACCCTATAGAGGAAAGATGTGTGTGTGCACACCTGATATGATTGTATAGTCTTGTACACCCTCGTGTGAGGGAAGTTATTCTTTTGCATAACCACTGGTGTGGTTCAGATATTGATGCATATATGTACAGGACTCGTTTATGTTATGAAATGTAGTTCCTCCTGACTATGTCTGTTATGAACCTTGGTTATCTGCCTATAGTTATGGTTATGTGAAACTGGATCAGCAGGGGTTGGTTTTGTGTTATTATGTGGCATGGTGATTGTGTTGTGATGTGTTTTTATATTCCATACATAATGTAATCAAGAAATTTGGTTCGATTGCTTCCGTATTATTTTAAACGAAAGTTTTTTAAGCGCGATTCTGATATTGTAAATGGTAATACACCGGAGGCCTACAGGGTGTTACAATATGTGACTTACCCAAAGGTTTCAAAAGCTTTCTAAGAGTCCAAGATACTGATTTACTAAGTGAGAAACACATCTTGTGTGAGTTCAAGATTTCTGATTTTTAGAAATGATTTGTTAAAGAAAAAGAGATTTTCAAGTGTTTTGATTTTGAGCATTGACTTTCATACAACTTGGATTGATTGGTAACTTCATTCATTCATACATTGAAGGATCACAGGTTGTGTCTCCTGAATCTTTCTTTAGAATTTCTGTGTATTAAAATTCTGACGTGAAAAATCAAATAAGTTCTTTTAGGCATTCTAGACTAGTGTTCTCCAAGGATAAAGATCTGAGTAGGGTTCTCAGGATCTTTGTGATTTGTTTTCTAATAGTGTTTTAGAATTCAGATTCTTTATTTAGGGTTCATAAAGATAATCACTTGGAAATTGCTTGTAAAAAATATTTTGATTTAGTGAAAACTTTGACCAAGTGTTGGTTAGAAGACACTGGATGTAGCCTCCATGTTAGTGAGGTGAACCAATATAAATTGCTGAGTCTTTTTTCTAATTTTGTGTATCTTTCATTGCTTGTATTTGGGTAATCAAAATATAATAACCAAAGAAAGTATTTCTATCAAAACATGCACTAGTTAGAGAAAAATTTTAAATTACTGTTTTAAACCAATTCACCCCCCCCCCTCTTGGTTTATTTGAAGTGTATTCATTGTGTTTTCAATAAGTAGGCTGGAGAAATAGAATTTAAGATGAATTATGTGTGATAGAATTATGCCTTGTCAGTTTTTGGGCCATTGTGGATGAATCACACTATTTCATTCATGTTCTTTCATTCCTTGTTAAACATGCTTTGATTTAAATGATTTAGGCCTTCTTTCTTTTATCCACTAGCAAAATAATTCTATCCTAGCATTGATATCCATTGTAACCATTTTTTAGCCTTTAATCTTTTGTTTCTATTTTTGTCGATTTATGTTTGCTGTTTCTGTCCATTTTTGCTACTATTTCTATTATTGTTTGGCTGTATATGTTTTGTTTTGTTGTATTTCAATTTTTACATTCAGAAAAAATAGAATTTAGACACTTTTTCAGGTTTTCAATGGATTTCTAACTTGTATAAATTGTGAGAAATGTACCAATTTTTGTTGGATTGAGAGGTTTCAGGCTTGATGTGAATCATTGTTACAATTGTTAAAGTGATAAGTACGCTTGAAAAATAGAATTTAAGATGCTTCAAGTGTGATAGAATTATGCCTTGTGAGTTGTTGGGCTTTTGTGGATGAATCACATTATTTCATTCATGTTATTTCATGTGTGATTTCACCTTTGTGCTAGATTACTCAATGTTTTGCTTTGCTTCTTTTGAAATTTCTTGTTGCACATGCTTTCATTGAGATGATTTACGATTTCTTTCTTTTAGCCACTTGCAAAATAAAGTTATCCTTGCATTGATATCCATTGTCACCCTTTTTTAGCCTTTAACCTTTTCTTTCTGTTTTTGTTTCCTATTTCTGATTATTGTTTCGATCTATTTTTGTTGCTATTTTTGTTATTGTTTTGCAGTATTTGTTTTGTTTTTGTTGGTTTTCTGTTTTTTCATTCAGAAAATAAAAAAAAAAATTCCATTTTTCGTGTTGATTGAGAGGTCTCATGTTTGATGTGAATCATTGTTGCAATTGTTAAAGTGATAATGAGGCTTGAGAAATAGAATTTAAGATGGATCATGTGTGATAGAATTATGCCTTGTCAGTTTTTAGGCCATTGTGGATGAATCGCATTATTTCGTTCATGTTCTTTCATTCCTTGTTGCACATGCTTTGATTGAAATGATTTAGGCCTTCTTTATTTGAGTCACTTGCAATGCAAAATAATTCTATCATTGCATTCATATCCATGTAACCCTTTTTGAGCCTTTAACCTTTTCTCTATTTCTGTCTATTTTTGTTTGTTGTTTTTGTTATTCTTTTTCTATATTTATTTTTTTATTTTTTTTGTTTTTACATTTTGAAAAAAATAGAATTTAGGCACTTTTTCATGTTTTTCAAAGGATTTCTAACTTGTATAAATTGTGAGAAATGTACCATTTTTTGTTGGATTGGGAGGTTTCACGCTTAATGTGAATGATTGTTGCAATTGTTAAAGTGATAAGTAGCCTTGAGAAATAGAATTTAAGATGGATCATGCTGTATGGTTGAACCCATTAGCCATGAATTTCACAAATCTTCCTTGCATTGAAACCCAATTCTTCAAGCTTTTCTCAAGGACACAAAGCTGTCCAGTTTTCACGAAAATGTATGGCTGTTTGTGTGTTTTGAATTCAACAATGGAAGGTGAAAGAAAGGTAAGGGATGAAAGTGGTTGGCACCATGGAAAAGCTTCCCAATAAGCCTAGGACATTGCTAAGAAACAAGAGGTTATTGCACAAGAACAAAGAGAAAACTCTCACAATTTCATAATTGCATTCAAATGTTCAAAGATTATTTGCATTCAATTTTGGGCACCTTATAAAGGCCACAAAACTACAAGCTAATGCACATGAAATGCAGCTTGTAATGCAAACTTAATGAAGCCCAAATGAAGCTTGAAGTGCAAGCTTCTCCTAAAGTGACTCTTGGCTGACCCAACATGTGCATTGCAGTTTTTATGCTAAAGTAATCGATTATTTTGTTCTTGTGATCAATTAAAATAGAGTTTTTTTTTATACATTTTACAGGCTTATGTAATCGATTACAACTATCTGGTAATCGATTACAACAGACAGACACTATTTTACAAAGTGCCTAGGTAATCTATTATAACATACAAGACTTCTTTTGTGTTTGCACTGATTGGTGTGCTTCTTCATGCTTGTCCAAAAGATACAAGTTAGTTTTGATGTGGTCTTGAAGGGCTTGAGTTCTATCTCTTGTCATGGGTCCTCTAAAGCTAATCAAAGGGAGTTCTTCAAGCTCTCCTTCTTGGCCTTGAGCTTGCAATGGAGCTCCATCATCCCCTCCTTCTTGAGTGAAACTTGACCTCAAGTTTGATTCCCCACTTGTACCTACATCACACAAAGAAAGATCACAAACATTGAAAGTAGTACTCACACTATACTCACTTGACAACTCAACATGCTTTGAGGAAATCTATCCTTCCACTTGTGCTTATAGGCTTGTTTAGCATATTGTTCCATTTTCCTCTCCACATGGGCCTTCACTTGTTCATTCAATTTCCCAACATAAGAAGCTTTAGACATAGCATCATGATTAATCATAGAAGAAGTGTTCGGTAAAGGCAATAAATCAAGATGAGTTAAAGGATTAAAGCCATAAACAATTTGAAAAGGAGATAAGGAAGTAGTTTTGTGAACCACTCTATTGTAAGCAAACTCAATGTGAGGTAGACACTTCTCCCAAGTCCTCAAATTGCCCTTGATGTACCACTTAGCATGTCTCTTGTTGAGTTTGCCTTGACTTTTCAAATATTTAAGAGACTCATGATCACTAAGGATCACAAATTCCTTAGGTAAAAGATAATGTTGCCAAGTTTGCAATACTCTAACTAGTGCATACAACTCTTTATCATAAGTGGAATAATTCAAACATGCACCCTTCAATTTCTTATTAAAATAAGCAATAGGATGTTTATCTTGAATCAAAACCCCCTAATGCCTACATTAGATGCATCACATTCCAATTCAAAGGAAGCATTAAAATTAGGCAATGTAAGAATAGGTGCCTGAGACAATTTATCCTTCATTTTTTGGAAAACAACTTCATCCAAAAGAGGTTGCATAGAGAGTTAGGAAGCATATAATAAAGAGGTTGTTTGGCCAATAACACTCTCTTGATTTCCTTTTTACTCAAGAACAAGCTCTCTTTAGTCTTATGAATTTTTTTGCTCTCAATTTCTTTCTCTTTCTTTTTCTTCTCACTAGTTTTTCTCTTTGGTAGCTCACTTTTCTTCTCTTTTTTAGGTGCAGTATTTTTCAGCTCTTGAATTCTTTTCTTTCATTCTCACTTGATCTTCACACACTTGTCCAGGAGTCAAAGGCCTCAAAATAATTTTCTTGCCTAAGTGCTTAAACTCAAAAGTGTTCTTCATGCCATTGTGTATCACTTTTCTATCATATTGCCATCGCCTACCAAGAAGGATATGACCAGCCTCCATAGGTACAATATCACAAAGAACTTTATCATTATAAGCATTAATAGAATAAGGAATGAGCACCTGAGAATTTACCACTACTTCTCCACTTTCACTAAGCCATTGGAGCTTGTATGGCTTTGGATGCTTTGTGGTTGGCAAGTGTAATTTTTTCTCAACAAGCCTTGTACTAGCAACATTGGTGCATTTGCCTCCATCAATGATAAGTGAGCATACTTTGTTTTCAACCAAGCACCTAGTGTGAAAAATATTTTCTCTTTGGGTCTCCTCTTTTTCTAGGAAAAAATTGGTCAACATTCTCCTTACCATCAAGAGATCACCCTCTTTGGCCTCTACAAGTGTAAGTTCCTCTTCTTCTTCACTTGAAGAAATAGATGAGTCACTTGAAGACTCACTCTTGATGTCTCCATCCTTAAGGAAAATCATAGTTCTCTTTGTTAGAATCAAGAAGCCGAAGCTAAAGAATCAAGGATGATGGAAGCAATTGTGTTTTGATATTTTACATGCCCACGCAATATGATGGCATTTGTAATTTTGGTTAAAGCTTGGTTCATGAGTTAAATCCTTATAATCCTCTGCAGCTCTTAGGTAATCATGCATTCATATATTCATTAATAGGTTTTTAATCATATTAGTATGAGCAAAGTAATAGGATTACATAAGTGCATTTAAAACAAGTATAAAATGGTTTTACACTGCTTTAATCGATTACTTGAGCCATATAATCGATTACCAGCTTGTTTGAATTTCTGGAAAATGATTTAAGAACAGTTTAATTGATTACCATTTTCTTGTAATTGATTAAATAAGCTTGACACAGATTTGGGAACTCACTGGTTTAATCGATTATTTGAGTAAATAATCGATTACATAAGCCATCTGCATAATGTAGCACATCATGATCAACTGGCTTAATCGATTACCAAATAATTGTAATCGATTAAACATGCTTTGTTGAGTTTTTCTCATGTTCTGGCATAATCGATTAAAAATGGAATATAATCAATTACTTATGAGTATCAAGAAACTATGCTTTACTGGCGTAATTGATTAATTGGTAATATAATCAATTATTGTGTTCGTTCAAGATTTTCAGAATTGTTATGAACAATTTAATCGATTATAAAGATGGAATAATCGATTACCATAGTTAAAATAATCGATTACCTTAGCGAAATAATCGATTACAGACTGTTGAATCAGTTTTTTTATAAATAGAAAAACTGTGTCTTTGAAAATTAAGACATTAGAAAGAAAGCACTCGTATCTACCTTATGTTTTACATTCTCTAAGAGTTCTAAAAGTTCTAAAAGTCAGAAATAAGAGAGTTGTTCAATTGTGTTAGAATCTACATGGGTGCTTAGTCAAGTGACTCATTGTGAGTGATCATTCATGCAAGTTTGTGATAAAAGAAGATTCAAGAAAGCATATTAGAATTCATTTCAGGTTGTTTAATTCGTACATATCATTTTAGCTGCAAAGGAAAATGAGGTGATACCTTTCTTGAACCTTAAGCTTTTGTTTTGTTGTTATTACTTGTTGTAATCTTTGTTGATTTTCCATATAACATTTGGGGTTCTTTAAAGTATATCTAGAAAGGGTTTTCTAGGGGAAGAACAGAGAAGGGTTCTCTGGTTCTTGGTCTTTTGAGAAATCTAGGAAGAAGATTTTGAGTTTTGCCTAGGGTAGGTGAAAGAGACCTTGTTGCTTGCTTGTAAAGAACTAAGATTTGTTATAGTTGAACTCTAACCTTGTTTGGGTTGGAAGATAAACTGGATGTAACCTCCGGGGTTGAGAGGTGAACCAGTATAAAATTTTGTGCATTTAAGTTTCAGTTTATGTTTAATTGAATTCTTGTAGTATTCAATTTGCTTATCATTCAAACTTTGATTCTGCACAAGAGTTGATTGATTGGTGAAGAAGATTGTTTTTCTAAATTGGTTTTGTTTGAGATACGATCCATATAAATTCTTTCGCTGTACGTTGTTTTTGTAAGAAAATTTTAAAAAGGAGGAAAAACCAATTCACCCCCCTCTTGGTTTATTGGATTAGGTATTCATTATATTTTCACTCTTGTTAGGACATTAGGAAGCAATGTGACCCTTACCAAGGCACTTGAAACATTTGATATTGTTTGATCTTGTTGGAGTTGGTTGCAAAATTTTTTTGCTTGAGCTTTTCACCTTTTCTTCTTTATTTTTCACTTGATAAACCTCCCTTTTAGTCTTGTCTTTCCAGCTGGAAGTTGCAGCCTGATATGCTTCCGGCATATATTAGTTTTTAGGATCAATAGATTAATAAATTGTTCAATAATTAGTAATATAGATTAGGATTAGTTAAGTTTATTACTTAATTGCATATTACTTTAATTTCTTATTTGTTTTGTTAATTAGGAACCATCAAGAGAAGAAAAGAAGCAAAAAGAGCAACCTAGAGCTCTCGACCAAGCCGCGCGGATCGCGCCATGCACCACGATATCAGTGCCAAGGTGCCAGGAAGACTTTTCAATTCGAACATCCCACGCGGATCGCGTGGGACACCACACGAGTAGCGCTAGACCTCAAATTCAGCCAGTAAACTCGAACAGCCCACGCGATTAGCATGGGATTCCGCGCGATCAGTGCCACAGTTACGTTGTTTCCTTAATTAGGTGATTCTGCACTTATTTAACTTTGGGAAAAGGGCTTTCTTACCCTAATTAAGTGAGAAACGTGTAGGAAACAATAAAAGGGGCTTCTGAACAGAAAGAAGGGATCTTTTTGCAGAAGAAGACAGTGAAGGAACCTCGGAGAAGATTGGATTCATTAGAGAAAACTGCAAAATAGTAACTCTGCTTATAATTTCTTCTCTTCCTCTGGTAATTCTTCTCTAGGAACATGCTAGTTGTAAGATTAATGTCAGTTCTGAGTATGCTTGGCTAAGTTCTTGTATTGTGGTTAGAGCAAGAACCTATGTGAACTCCTCTATGCCTTGATTGGTTTTAATGAGAATTATCATAATTGTTTTGTTTATTCTGTTCTCCATTGTATTGTTCTTAATTGGGACTGGCCATTCTGTTAAGATGCTTAGGATTAGGATTCACAATAGGGATATTGGGATTCTAGTTTCTGAAATGAGTAAAACAACAATTTATACATTACCTAGGAATACGAATGTGTAGTTGCAGCAATTTTAGGATGTATTTGCTAAATGCTTGGTTTAAGAGGGAATCACTAAGGGATTAGGATTTCTAATTTTACTAAAGGGTTAAATTGCTAAGGGATTAGGATTTAGCTAATTATGTGAAAATATATCAGCTGAGCAATTAGAAATAATTCAAGTTAATAATCAATTTAAGTATAGAAGGTAAGGATCATAGGGGAATGCTCTTTAACCACAATTGTTTCTCATCACTGCATCAAAATCAATTTAAATTTAGTTTGTGTTCTGGTTAATTTTCTGTTATTTAATTTAAGTTACGTAATTACACAAACTCAACCAATTCTCTCAATTTATTATTTGTCTTCCAATTTCTAAGACGTTAAGTTACAATAAAATTGCATTCAATCCCTGTGGAGACGATACTTTACTTACTCACTTTATTACTTGAAACGAATGGTACACTTGCCAATTTCGTAACACAGCCCCATTGGTAAATTTGGAAGTTTTTCTCCTTTTTAGTTGTTGCTCCACCCTTTGAGCTTTGTGGACTAGCTTTTTAATTGTTGTATAAGAATGGAGCTCCATCACATCTTGAATTTCTCTATTCAAGCCATGATGAAGGAACCTAGCCATTGTTGCTTCTTGGACCTCCACAATTCCAGCCTTTATCATCATCAATTTCATTTTCTTATAGTATTCATCAACACTCTTTTAGCCTTCGAAATGTCTTTGGAGATTGTTGTGGACTTCTCTTGCATAATAAGTTGGAACAAATCTTTCTCTCAAGAATCTCTTCAAGTCATTCCAGCCATGTATTCTTTCTCTCCTCAACCTCTCTATGTCCATTAGAACTTGGTTCCACCACACCAAATCATAGCCACCAAATTCTAGAGTTGCTAGAATCACTTTCTTTTCTTCATCAAATTGTTTCCATGAGAAAATTTGTTCTACTTTCATCTCCCACTCAAAGTACACTTTGGGATTATTATCACCATAGAATTTTGGAATTTTTATTTTCACTCCACTCAATCCTCCATTCCTCTCATCTCTCTCTTCTCTTCTAAGCCTTCAATCTCCCTCATCTCTATTTTCCCTCCTATGATTGTTTCTTCTATTATTTTCTATCCTTTCCTCCCTCTCACTCCTCTCATCATAATAATTTCCTCCATAAGAAGAAGCATACTCACTCACCTTCCTACTACCATGAGCCTCTCCATCCACACTTCCCATTGGGCTACTCCTTCTTTTGGTCTCCTTTTGTAACTCGTTAAATTTTGCATCCATTTTGGTTTGCGAGTTGTCCATTTGTTTTGTCATGGCTTCATCAACCTATAGGTCCTAGGTGGCAAAGCCTCTTCTCCACTCGAACCCATCCTTCAAAACAAAAGGTTATCAAAACACAAGTATATAAGAAAATTCTCACTACTCTCTAAGTGTTTGTCACTCACACTCGTGTTTGCACACTTTATGTTGGATTTATCTTTAATGTTCTCTCTTGGCTTTTTCCACTCTAGCTTCTCTATAGTTCTTAAGCAACACTCTCAATCCAATCAAGCTTCTTTACTATAGTGAAATAGGAAACAATTCTAGGCTAGACTCAAGAGTCCAAAGAACAAGGAAAAAAAGAGAGTTAGGAAGCAATACTCTCAATCCAATCAAGCTTCTTTACACATGCTTTGATTGAGATGACTTAGGCCTTCTTTCTTTTAGCCACTAGCAAAATAAATCTATCCTTGCATTGATATCCATTGTCACCCATTTTCATCCTTTAACATTTTCTTTATATTTCTATTTTTTGTTTCTGTCTTTTGCTTATGTTTATTTAGCTGTTGTTGCTCTTTCTGTTATTGTTTTGCAATATTTGTTTTCTTTTGTTGTTTTTCTATTTTTACATTTAGAAAAAAATAGAATTTAGGCATTTTTTTATGTTTTTCATAGGATTTCTAACTTGTATAAATTGTCAGAGATGTACCAATTTTTGTTTGATTGAGAGGTTTCAGGCTTGATGTGAATCATTGTTTTGCAATTGTTAAAGTGATAAGTAGGCTTGAGAAATAGAATTGAAGATGGATCAGGTTTGATAGAATTATGCCTTGTGAGTTTTTGGGCCTTTATGGATAAATCACATTATTTCATTCATGTTTGTTCATGTGTGATTCAACCCTTGTGCTAGATTACTCAATGTTTTGTCATTCTTCTTTTTATATTCCTTGTTGCACATGCTTTGATTGAGATGATTTAGGCCTTCTTTCTTTTAGCCACTAGCAAAATAAACATATCCTTGCATTGATATCCATTGTCACACTTTTTGAGCATTTAACCTTTTCTTTTTGTTTATGTTTTCTATTTTTGTCTGTTTTGTTTTCTTTTTTTGGCTTCTTTTTCTATTATTTCTATTATTTTTTACTGTATTTGTTTTGTTTTATTGTTTTTTGGTTTTTACATTTAGAAAAAAAAATAGAATTTAGACACTTTTCCATGTGTTTCATAGGATTTCTAACTTGTATCAACAGTTAGAATTGTACAAATTTTTGTTGGATTCAGAGGTTTCATGCTTGATGTGAATCATTGTTGCAATAGTTAAAGTGATAAGTAGGCTTGAGAAATATAACTTAAGATGGATAATGTGTGATAGAATTATGACTCTTGAGTTTTTTGGCCTTATTGGATGAGTCACATTATTTCATTCATGTGTGATTTCACCCTTGTGCTAGATTACTCAATGTTTTGCCTTGCTTTTTTTGACATTCCTTGTTGCACATTATTTGACTGAGATGATTAAGGTCTACTTTCTTTTAGCCACTAGCCAAATAAATCTATCCTTGCATTGATATCCATTGTCACCCTTTTTGAGCCTTTAACCTTTTCTTCCTATTTCTGTTTCTATTTCTTTCTGTTTTTGTTTGTTGTTTCTATCTGTTTTTGTTGTTGTTTTTGTTATTGTTTTGTTGTATTTTTTTGTTGTGTTGTGTTTCTATTTTTTCATTCAAAAAATAAAAAATATAGAAGTTAGCCATTGTTCATGTTTTTCGTAGGATTTCTAACTTGTATAAATTGTGAGAAATAGACCAATTTTTGTAGGATTGAGAGGTTTTATGCATGATGTGAATCATTGTTACAATTGTTAAAGTGATAAGTGGGCTTGAGAAATAAAATTTAAGATGGATCATGTGTGATAGAATTATGTCTTGGGAGTTTTTGGACCGTTGTGGATGAATTACATTATTTCAGTCATGTTCTTTCATTCCATGTTGCTCATGCTTTTATTGAGATGATTTAGGCCTTCTTTCTTTTAGCCATTAGCAAAATAAACCTATCTTTGCATTGATATCCATTGTCACCCTTTTTGAGCCTTTAATCTTTTCTTTCTATTTCTGTCTGTTTCTGTTTTCTTTTTTTTTGTCTCTTTTTGTTGTTGTTTTTGTTTTTGTTTTGCTGTATTTGTTTTGTTTTGTTGTTCTTTTGTTTTTACATACAAGAAAAAATAGAATTTAGGCACTTTTCCATGTATTTCATAGGATTTCTAACTTGTGTAAATAGTTAGAATTGTACCATTTTTTGTTGGATTGAGATGTTTCATGTTTGATGTGAATCAATGTTGCAGTTATTAAAGTGATAAGTATGCTTGAGAAATAGAGTTTAAGATGGATCATGTGTGACGAAATTATGCCTTGTGAGTTTTTTGGCCTTATTGGATGATCACATTATTTCGTTCATGTGGGATTCCACCCTTGTGCTAGATTAGTCAATGTTTTGCCTTGCTTTTTTTTACATTCCTTGTTCCACATGCTTTGATTGAGATGATTTAGGCCTACTTTCTTTTAGCCAGTAGCCAACTAAATCTATCTTTGCATTGATATCCATTATCACTCTTTTGAGCCTTTAACCTTTTCTTTCTATTTCTATCTACTTTTGTTTGCTATTTTTGTATGTTTTTGTTGTTGTTTCTGTTATTGTTTTGTTGTATTTGTGTTTATTTTGTTATTTTTCTATTTTTTCATTCAGAAAATAAAATATATATATATATATATATATATATATAATTTAGCCATTTTTCATGTTTTTCATAGGATTTCTTTCTTGTATAAATTGTGAGAAATCTTCCAATTTTTGTTAGATTGAGAGGTTTCATGCTTGATGTGCATCATTGTTGCAATTGTTAAAGTAATATGTAGGCTTGAGAAATAGGATTTAAGATGGATCATGTGTGATAGAATTATGCCTTGTGATTTTTTGGGACTTTGTAGATGAATCACATTATCTCATCCATGTTCTTTCATGTGTGATTTCACCCTTGTGCTAGATTACTCAATGTTTTGCCTTGCTTCTTCTGACATTCCTTGATTGAGATGATTTAGGCCTTCTTTTTTTTAGCCATTGTGATGTATGGCTGAACCCATTAGCCATTAAATTTCCTAAATCTACCTTGCCATGAAACCCAATCTTCAAGCAACTTCAAGAACACAAGCATTGAGCACTTTTCACGTGGAAACCTTGGCTGGAAGCTTTCTTTAATGGCAGCAATGGAAGATGGAAGAAAGGTTAGGGATGAAGATGGATGGCACCATGGAAAAGCTTTCTAATAGGCCTACAAAGAATTGTCACAATAGCATGAATCCATTAATAAGAAACAAGAGGTTCTTGCACAAGAACCTGAGAGAAACTCACACAATTTTCAAAATTGCAATTTATGATCAAAAACTAGTTACAATCAGTTTTGGCAGCTTATATATGCCACGAATTTACAAAGCAAATGCAAGGTAAATGACAAAATGAAGCTTTGTTGTGCACCTAATGAAGCCTAAATGCAAGGTAAATGACAATGAAATGAAGCTTTGTTATGCACCTAATGAAGCCTAAATGCAAGCCAAATGAAGCTTGTGTCCAAGTTTCCCTAAGGACTTTTGGCTGACCCAATTCGTGCCAAATGGTGCAGTATTTTTAACTTTAAGTGCAGTTTTCAGCTTCTAGGTGCAACCCATAGGTGTGATTGAGTATTTTAATTTCAATATTTTTCTATTCTTCTTAGCTTATGTGACTTCTCTTAGAATTTTATTTTCCATTCTAATTCAGTTTTTGCCTTAGGCAAACAAGTGGGCTTAATTGATAATTGTTGCTTATTTTTGGATTTTTTGCTTACTTGACCTATCTTCCTTATGCAGGACCTAGAGTGATCTATAGAACTCCAAATGGTGCATATGAGTAGTCCCTGGAAAGATAAGGAAAAGTTCTACAATTTTTTCGGAGATAAGTCAAGGCCAGTTATATCATTTTGAGGGTCATTTTAGGCTTGGAAGTCAGAACCACTGCACTTAAATTTTGGGTTGTGAATTGGTGTAATTAGTAATTAGTTAGATTAGATGGGCCTAATCATGGCACATCCTTTCCTACTGACTCAGTCACTATATTTTAGTGATTTTAGTTATTTGGATTTTTACACTTCATTTTTAGCAAAAACATATTTTGTAGTGACTTTTAGAAGTTTTCAGAATTAAAACTCTTTCTCTTATTTTCTCTCAACTGTTCTTCATTGTTCATCATTTTCATTTCCGTTCTTCCATTTTCTTGCATTAATTTTGTGCGGCTTCCATTGATGATGATCATGGAAGGCTAAACAATCAATCAATCCAAGGATCCAGCCCTAAGCAAGGAGAATTTTAGTTCTGGTTTGCTATTTCAATTTCTGTATGAATTTTCACTTTCTTCTTCAATCCTCTATTCGATTTTCATGATTATGAATGTGTTTAGGATTGAAAATGGATTAGGTTATGGATTCATTTCCTAATTTCAAATTTTAATCACAAATTATTTGGATGATATTTCAATTAGGTTTGTGGTTTCAATTAATTTAGGGGTTAATTCAATCGAACTGCTTCTAATGAAATTGAATGAACTTTCAAAATGAAAAGGGAAGCAAAATTATCTCAATAAGAAGTGATCATGGTGGTGAATTCCAAAATGAGCACTTTGAAAAGTTTTGTGAAGAAAATGGAATCAACTACAATTTTTCAGCTCCAAGAATACCTCAGCAAAATGGTGTTGTGGAGAGGAAAAATAGATCCCTTGAAGAAGGAGCTAGAACTCTTCTTAATGAGACAAATTTGCCTAAAAAATTTTTGGTTGATGCTGTAAGTACAATTTTCTACACTTTGAATAGATTACTAATGAGGCCTATTCTGAAGAAAACTCCTTATGAATTATACAAAGGTAGAAAACAAAACATTTCTCACTTAAGAGCATTTGGCTGCAAATATTTTGTTTTAAATAATGGAAAGGAAACTCTTGGCAAGTTTGATGATAAGGCTAATGAACCCATATTTCATGGATATTCATTACAAAGCAAAGCATATAGAGTTTTCAATAAAAGAACTTTAAGCATGGAAGAATCAGTTCATGTTATTTGGGATGAATCTAACTCCTCTAAGGAGGAAAAGAAGTGTGAAAATGATGCAAGTCCTTTAGAAGAGTATATACAACTCAATGGATCAAAGGAAAAAGAAAAGGAAGAACCAATTGCATAAATGAAACCATCAACACCTATCAAAAGCCAAAGGATTGGAGAACTACAAGAGATCTTTCCCTTGACAACATAATTGGTGAAGTCACTAAGGGAGTATCTACTAGATCTTCACTAAGAAATCTCTGTTGTGATATGGCTTTTGTTTCTCAAATTGAACCTAAGAGCATTGACCAAGCTTTACTTAATGAACATTGGATGCTTGTCATGCATGATGAACTTAATCAATTCAAGAGAAATGAAGTTTGGAAACTTGTTCCTAGACCTTCTTCTCATAAGCCTATTGGCACCAAGTGGGTTTTTAGGAATGAACATAATGAAGGTGGCATCACAGTCAGAAATAAAGCTAGATTGGTTGCAAAAGGTTACAACCAAGAGGAAGGTATTGACTATGAAGAGACCTATGCTCCAGTAGCAAGGTTAGAGGCCATTAGGTTACTACTTGCATATGCATGTTTAATGGATTTTAAACTGTTTCAAATGGATGTAAAGAGTTATTTTCTAAATGGGTATATTGAGGAGGAAATTTATGTTGATCAACCTCTAAGCTTTGTTGATTTCAAATATCCAAACCATGTTTTTAAACTAAAGAAAACACTTTATGGATTGAAACAAGCTCCTAGATGTTGGTTTGAAAGACTGAGCAACTTCTTGCTTAGCAAATCTTTCATAAGAGGACAAGTTGATAAAACCTTGTTTGTCAAGAAGCATGGCAATGACATCTTATTGGTTCAAGTATATGTTGATGATATAATATTTGGTTCAACTAATCATTCTTTGTGCAAAGAATTTTCTATCTCTATGCAGAATGAGTTTGAAATGTCTATGATGGGAGAATTGACATTTTTTCTTAGACTTTAAGTGAAGCAAATGAAGAATGGAACATTTCTCAGCTAAACTAAATACTGCATGGAAGTGATCAAGAAATTTGACATGGAGAAAAGCAAAGATGCTGTTACTCCTATGGAAACCTCAACTTATCTTGATTCAGATGAAAAGAGCAAGGAAGTTGATGAGTCAAAGTATAGAGGAATGATAGGATCTCTATTGTACTTGACAGCAACTAGACTGGATATAATGTTAAGTGTGTGCTTGTCTGCTAGATATCAAGCTAATTCTAAGGAATCACACCTTACTGCTGTCAAGAGAATCATTAAATACCTTAAATCAACCATAAAGTTGGTCTTTGGTATCCAAAAGGTGCCTCACTAAATTTAATTGGCTATTTAAATTCTGATTTTGCAGGATGCAAAGTTGATAAGAAAAGCACTAGTGGAACATGTCACTTGTTGGGAAGCTCATTAATTTCATGGCATTGCAAGAAGCAATCATGTGTTGCTCTCTCAATAGCAGAAGCTGAGTACATTGCTGCTGGAATTTGTTGTGCACAAAGTTTGTGGCTTAAGTAACAACTCCAAGATTATGGTGTAGAGATGAATGAAATTCTCCTGCTGTGTGACAACACAAGTGCAATAAACCTATCAAAGAATCCAGTCATGCACTCAAGGACAAAACACATAGAGATCAAACATCACTTCCTTAGAGATCATATTCAAAAGGGTAATATCAAAATTGAGTATATTGATACTAACAATCAATTGACTGATATTTTTACAAAACCCTTATCTAGAGATAGATTCTATGATCTTAGGAACAAGCTAGGAATTCTTGATGAATCTAACATATGATAGTATGCCTATGATTTGTTTGACTACATGATATGTAATCAAAATTGACCATGCATCACAAGTGATTGAAATTCAAATTCTGATGAAAACACTGTTCATATTGCATAATTCTCTGGTCTAATCGATTACTACACGTATTAATAGATTATTTGTGGTTTAAAAGGGATTGAGAGACAAAAATATCTCTAGCGTAATCGATTTCAAGCTTATATAATCGATTACTTGTCACTTAAAAAGCATATTCAGATAGAAAAAAATTATGTTGTAATCGATTATGCAACGGATTAATCGATTACTTGTTATTTAGATGCATATCCAAAAACATAAAACATTTGGAGTAATTGATTACGCTATCAAATTAATCGATTACCTATTGCTGAAAGCTATTTCTGAAATAGAAATTCTCTGGAGTAATCGATTACACTGTCGTATTAATCGATTACTTAAGGCACAGAGCTATTTAAAAATTGAAAACCTTTGGAATAATCGATTACCATGCTTTTGTAATCGATTATCTATGGCGTTTATGCAAAATCGCACAATTTCCAAAAATCCTAACTGACATATCTTATCTTAAATTCAAATTCGAATTTATGTTAGTATCATTTACACCTCTTGAAAAATGAAATAAGTTGTTACAAAGTTTTTAAAATTCAAATTTAACCTATAATACCCTATAAATACAGCTTTCCAAAGTGAAACAATTCACACCTGAACAAAAATCTTGTTCTCCTCTACAAACTATGCAAGCTATCTATGCTCTGCCTCTCTCTTATAACCCAAACCTTTGCCCATTCATTCTTCAACCTAAACACACCATGTCAGCCTAAGAAAGAACCAAAACCAGCTAGAGGAAGGCTGGAGAATCCTCAAATGCTGCTGTGAACAAGCTCACTACCTGGTTCACTAATGAAACAGAGAGAATGAACTATATGCAATTCAATGCCACTAAGCTAGTCATGCCTCCGAAGTACTTAGAGTTGGATATAGGGGGAGCAGAAAGAAGATGAAGCTAATGAAAAAGCTTGTGCCTTAGAAGAAAGATTTTAGCTTTTCACATGCGAAGGAAAATTGTAATTTGATTAAGTGTATAAGAGGAAAATCTTATGATCCTTGCATTGCATGAACATGGTCATTAACATGCATACATGATTTCAGCAAAGCATTAAAGCTATTCATGATTTTAAAAGAAACTAATTTGTCATGGTTAAGTTTTTGGAACAACAAAATCTCACTGCTTTAATCAATTACACAATGTTTTAATTGATTACAGACTCTATTTTAAATCTAGAAAAGCCATGATGAACATATTAATCGATTACAAGCTTCTTGTAATCGATTACATAGTACAAAATGAAAAGCATGCCTCATTGTCTTAATCGATTACCCTGATATCGTAACCAATTACTTAATTTCATTATTAAATATGCATGATTTCTTTAATCGATTACCACAATCTATAATTGATTACACAAGCTTGTTTTCAAAACTGAACCTAATTGCTTTAATCGATTACAACTCGGATTAATCGATTATTTTGCTCGTTGCAGTTCCCAGGTTGTGCGAAGAACATTTTAATCGATTATTTGGCAATTGAATCGATTATTTGGTGCTTTTAATTGATTACATTACGCTATAAACTTTTGTTATAAATAGATTGAAGGCTTATCTAATCTAACAACTTACATATTCGATATTTCTGAGCATATACAAGCATTCTCAAAGTTAGAAAGGATTTTCTGAGTTAGCAAAGCTCTTGTCCCACCTTTTAATCTTCATGGTGTATTGAAAGATTTCTTGGGCAAGATTTTCAAAGAAGTTTTGGAGAGAATGTTCTGAAATTGATTTCTGCATTTCAACCCTGATTGGTAAACCATATTCATTAGATCATCAGGTTGTCTCTCTCCATTATCGCTCATTGTAATTTCATTTTTGTATTCTTGGTAGTTTAATACTATTGTAAAGGGTTCTTTAAGCTTTTTATAGAGTGGGTTTCTCTAGAGGGAAGAGTAGAGAAGGGTTCTCTATGTGTTGATCATTAGGAATCTAATAGGGTTTTATATTTCTGTTCTTTATCTAGTGTTGATAAAGAGTGGTTGTTGTAAAGCTTGTAAGAACTGAAATTTTATAATAGTGGAACTCTAATCTAGTGTTGATTAGAAGAACTGGATGTAGCTTCTCTTGAGAAGTGAACCAGTATAAATTCTTGTGTTGGTTTTCCATTCCTTAAACTCTACTTGTTATCTTGATCATTAATTCTTTGTATTATTTTCATTACTCAACAAATCCGTTTCTGAAGAAATTGTTTTGGGCTAAGTGATTTGATTGATTTGAAGCATTCTTGGTTTAATTGTGATTAAGATCCTATAACTCTGATTTACTAAATAATTTTAAAAGACCAAGTTTAAACCAATTCACCCCCCCTCTTGGTTATTGTGGATATTCCTATTGTTTTCACTTAGAGCTTGACTAGTTTATCAATGAGGGATTTCAATTCCCTGCTATGCTAGAGGCTCAAGGATTGAAGAAGTTCCTTGAATTGAAGGGTACCTTCTACCCTAAGTTGGTGAAAGTGTCCTATGGTGATTGATGAAGAAGTATGGTATGTTGTGGTTGGGATCTCCCTTGAAGGAGTGAGGAGGTTTGATGAAGAGATTGGAGGATACAATAAAATTGAAACATACAAAGGTATGTTATTGAATCCTCAAGCAAGATTGAAGACAAGATTAGGTGTGGGAAATATGACTAGGGAAGATAGGTTGCTGCATTATATAATTACCTATATTCTTACCCCCTAGGTCCACAAATCATGCCCAAATCACAGATGATGATTTACAACTGGTGCATGATATGAAGACTTCAACTCAGATTAACTGGGTTCTTGTTTTTGTGGAGACCATGCTAAAATCTGCAAGGTTAATTAGCTATCAATTTCCATATGTTGTGTTTTGGATACATGGGGAGCAGGAAGAGGATCAAGACAAGGATTAGCTTTTTACATGCCATTCAATTGAAGGCATTTGTAATTTGTTAAGTTGTTTAAGAGGCTTATCTTTTGATCCTTGCATTGCATAAACATAATCATTAACATGGATACATGATTTGATAAAAGCATAAAGCTTTTCATGTTTGATTAAAGAAACAAATTTCTCATGGTTAAGTTTTGGAAAATCTCATCATCCACTGATTTAATCCATTACCAGCTTTGGTAATCTATTACTTATGCGATGAAGAACACATTAATTGATTACTGGTAAATGGTAATCCATTACACAGTACAAAAACACAAAACATGTCTGACTGCTTTAATCGATTACCATCCAATCGTAATCGATTACATAAGCATATGTCTGAAACTAGTCTGAGAAAAGATATTCTGAGTTACATTGATCTTGTTTCAAAAACCCAGAACTCATGCATCATTGATCATGTTGGTTTGAACAAGATTTGACAAGAGTTTCAAAGAGAGCTGATTCCAAGAATTGCATACATTCAACCTGAGTTTGTTTGGTAAAATTCATTCATTCATGTTCAGAGGATCATGAGGTTGTATCTCTCTTAAAGTCTTGCTTTGATTTGATTGTTTAATTTTATTTCTTGTAAGTTCCTATTTCAAGAAGTTCTTTAAAGCTTTTCTAGAGTAGTGTTCTCTAGAGGGAAGAATAGAGAAGGGTTCTCTAGTTCTTGGTCATTAGAAGTCTGAAGGGAGTTTAGACTTTGTTTCTTTATCTAGGGTTGATAAAGGTGATTACTTGTAAGCTTGTAAAGAAAAGATTTTGATTTAGTGGAACTCTAGGCAAGATTTGGTTAGAAGAAATTGGATGTAGCTTCTCTTTTGAGGAATGAACCAGTATAGATTTGGTGTTCTCTTGATTCTCATCTTGCTATCTTAATCTTGCTTATCTTGAGGTTAATTTCTTTCAAGATCAACTAATACATTTTCTGCAATTGCTTGAAGAAAATGATGAATCTTGATTTTTGAATGTTTCAGTTTTAACAAGGTTAAACTTGTGATACGATCTTAATTCCGCTGCTAGTTTTCAGAGAATTTTTAAAGTCCCTATTTTAACCAATTCACCCCCTATTGGTTAATTGTGTGTGTTCATATTGTTTTCAATTAGTATCAGAGCAAGTTCTTGAGTGTCATTCAAGATCACTATCTTTTTTAAAGAAAATGAATACCACACAAATTACCTTCAAGGAGGGTGCCTCCCTCAATAGCCTTTTGATGTTTCAAGGAGAGCATTTTAATTTTTGGAAAAATCGAATGCAGATTTTCATTCAATCAAATGACCACAGTGCTTTGAATGCAATAGAAAAATGTCCTTTGATCCCTACAAAAACTGCTAATAATGAAAGGATTCCCAAGGAGTGGGATGAGATGACTGAAGTGTTGAGTTTAAAGGAAGCTGCAAGGAGATTGAACCAAGGTTGAAGACTTGTTTTTTGTTTTAGCTTTTTACATTCTCAATTATTTGATGGCATTTGTAATTTGTCTAAGTGGTTCAAGTTAAAAGCCTTGTGATCTTTTCATTAGCATGTGCTTTCTCATGATCATGCATTCATGTTTTTCAAATCTTAAAAGAAATCAAAATGGTTTTACAAGATGGTATGTTCTCAAAGGCTAAGTTCTTTAAAAAAGCAAATCTTACTACTTTAATCAATGACACAAGTTTAATCGATTAAAGACATTCAAACTTTTCTGGAAAAGCCTTGAAGAACAGTTTAATCGATTACATGAGCATTTTAATCGATTACACAGTGTTTTATGAAAAACCATGCATTACTAGAATAATCGATTATCTCTTTACGTAATCGATTATCTTAACTCATTTTATAATAATGCATTCTGGTTTAATCGATTACCATTTCCAGTAATCGATTACATAGGCTATTCTTTGTATTTCAGCTTTACTGACTTAATCGATTACTGTATAGATTAATCGATTATTGTGTTCTTGAATCCATTTCTAGAAAGCTGATGAACAATTTAATCGATTATCTAGTTGCTTTAATCGATTACATATGGCAATTTAATCGATTACACTAGCGGATTAATCGATTATTGTTAGTTAATTCTATTTTTTATAAAGCTTGGTGAGTCTTTTTCTTATAAATAGACACTGAACGATTTACTCATTACAAGAATGACTTACCCAAGAGTTTCTGAGCTTTCATAAGTGCCCAAAATACTGTTTTACTCTGTGTTCAAACAACATCTTTTGTGATCAAGATTTCTGAGTTGTTTAGAGAAGATGTTTTAAATAAAGAAGGTTTCCAAGAGTGTGTTTCTGAGATATTGAAACGACCGCTTCTATTACGTATTTATTTTAGTTGAAAATGCAATAACCGCTTTTTAATTCTTAATTTATAACTAAAATTTTTTTTTTAAATATTTCCGAAAATATTAGTAATAATGATAACAACAATTCAATTTAGATTGGTTAAATTTTTAAAAACAGTTTTTCTATAAATAAAAGTTTACGCGTAAATACCTAACATAATTCATAACGTCCGTCCACGCACATATATACCACATGTACCTATTAAGTAGTCCATTACAAATCCACAATCCCCATAAATAGTCCATAATACATAACTAAATACAGATCAGCACAAGTAGAGAATCGCAACAGCTACATCTTCTAGTACAACACCATTCATTTCACTGTTCCTCTGCTCGCCCAATTAATTTGGGGTCATCACAGGTGTCAACCACAAGACACAAAAGAGGGTAAGTCATGATAAACAAAATTCAAATATATACACCAATATTAAATGTATGTAACTAGTTAGATAAAATACAGAGAATATTTTATAACAGTGATTAAACGTTAATCATATTTTTTCTCTACACCTGAATTAAATCATTTCTTTTTCACACATAATACTTAAGAAAATGCATGCTCATCTTATTATATGATGCATGACTGAGATCTCATTTTCACAACATCTCAATAATTGTGGCCACTGTCAGATAACCCCACCCTCCCTCAGTGGAACGAACTTATCCATCCCGTCAGGGTAGCCCAGTGTCGCGTAGGAGTATCACTCCCATCCATGTGATCATCATGGTGGTGTGGTCCCCACTGTCTCAACTACCCCCAAGTTTAAAACACGTATGGCACTCAGTTTAGTTATCTGACACATACACCTCTTTACGAGGATCGTCTCATCGTCTCAAATTCTACCCCACCGGGTAGATGCACATGAAGATGCACAATGATTTATTTTTCATCTTTTAATTATTTTCTCATCACCTTCATTTCAAATTCTCAACTCAAGCATCATCACAGAATTCTCAAAATCAATATCATCACATAGTTCTCTTCTCAAATTATGTTCCATCATCACAAATCATTATCTCCGTCTCATCACAACATCACGATTATCATCACAGTCTTACTACAATATCACAGGATCACAGTCTCAGATTCAAATTATTTCATACTATTCTTTTTATTCAATTTCTTTATAAATCTTTTATTAATAACAGAGTAAATTATATAATCCATAATTAATCAACAACATAGAAACATAAATAACATAAGTTTTAAAGAAATATTTCAAGTAAACTTACTTAAAGAACATGTATTTTCTATTCAAATTAATGCATGAAATATAAACAGTATATAGTAATTTATATAAACATTATATATAGTATCCCAAAATCAAAAGAATTCATGAAATATAAACTAAATCCGAAGTATAAAATAAATCCAAAATATAAACTAAATTCAAATTATAAACTAAATCCAAAAACTAATCTTTAGGACCTTGTAAGTTTATTTCTACTAAGATTACCATCATAATCCTTTTATTAATTATTCTTCCATGACTTCTTAATTCCTTAACTCTTCTTTAAACCATCTAATAATAATTTTTGCATATGCTTAAATTTAATCTATCAAAACTTCCCTCACCTTTGCTTTGGATATTTAATCTACCTTGGCCTTGAAATCCTTGCTTCTCCACACGTGATCCTCCTCCTCCAAGATGGTTGTTATAATTTTGATTTTTTATGGAGTTTGAAAAGGATATGGAAAGTGAAAGTTTGGAAATCAAGAGGGTCCTTGGGTGGTACGATTTTATTAGTTTAGAAAAAAGGTGAGAATGTTTGTTTTGAAAAGGACTAAGCTAAGGCCACTTAGTTATTGAATTTGTGAAACATCCGTAGCTTTTTCTTCTCTCATGCATCGGTCCATTTTCTTTTTATACTCCTAAGCTTATGTCATTCTATGATAATACATGCTTATCTACATATGGCCTTCTTTAATTGGTGAACCAATAGTCTTCCTCCAAGCAAGCTTTCAAGTACACAAAGCATTTACTCTTCTTGCCTTCTACTTCACGTGCTCTCTTCATTTGGAGGGTGTCATCCGTAGCTTCTTGCTTCTCCTTAGCATTCTTGACCAATTCAAAGTCTTGTGAAGAACCAATAGAAATTAGGATGGACTTTTCCACTCTTTGAAACATCCAATCAAAGGAAGCTTAGATTTTTCTATATTTTAATAGCTTTCTACTATTGGTTTGCTCTACTTCCACGGTTTTACTTCAATTTTGTGCAACTAATTCCTTCAATTTTTTGGCTTCCACCGTGGCTTACTCTCCATTGAATAAGTTGTACTTAGATTCCTTTCCATTAATGGCTTATTCTCCTTGTCTCCTAATTATTGACTTGCCTTTTCTTTAGTTGTTTGCTATTGGTTGCTTGCTTGACTAAGTTCACCCTTGTTTCCTTGTTTTCACGTGGCCCTCCCTTTTGTTGTCCTTGGTTGATTAATTCTTGCATCCAACCGTGGCTTATGATATATATGGCCTTGTAGTTTTTATTCTTACCTTATGCTTTAATTATCTTTGTATTCTAGCAATTTCATTTTTACCTAATATCATTAAATGATTCTTATCCACTTGATTTTTCCATATTCCTTCCCTCATAACCAGACGGCCATTCTTTGTTCAAGCTACCATATTTTCTTGAATTCACTTATTCCATTTTCTTGTTGTTAATTTAATTCATAGAATTACTAAATTATTTCAATAAATAAACTTCTTTAGCCCAAAATTAAAAGAAAACTCCTAGGGTTATTCTCATTCTTTTCATACAATTTTTTAATAATTTGATTAGCTTGAATTAAACCTTATCTCAAAATAAATTTCTAAAATCCTAATTTATCAAAATATAATTTCTAACCAGTCTGAAGTACTGTTTCAAAATATAAAAATATTGGGGTGTTACAGATATTATTCTTTACAACCTGAAGGTTTTGGTAATCTCATTCCATTTCATATACTCATGCATGGAAGATCTCAAGTTGTGTTTATCTTGAACCTTTCTTTTTAGAAGTTCTGATAATTTCTGTTGTATTGTGATAAATCATTGTGTTTCTTTTCAAGCAAACTAGAGTAGGGTTCTCTAGGGCTAAGATTCTGAGTAGAGTTCTCATTATCTTAGTGACTTGTATTCTAATAGGGTTTTAGAATCTGTATCTTTGTCTAGTGTTGATAAAGAGGTCACTTGTAAACAACTTGTAAAAGATTCTTTGATTTAGTAATTACTCTAACCTAAGTTTGGGTTGGAAGAACTGGATGTAGCCTCCAAGGTTGAGAGGTGAACCAGTATAATTGTTTTGTCTCTTGTCTAATTTCTGTATATTTCATTTCAAGTTTTTGTGAAATCAAGTTTTATTATCATTGAAACATTTTCTGTCATTGCTTTCATAACCAAGGTTGATCTTGGGTGAAGAAAGATTTCTGGATTTGAAAAAGGTCAACTTGTGATACGATCCTAAGTTTTAATTCCACAATTTGTTTCAAAAAGTTTTAAGTTTCTAGTTTGAACCAATTCACCCCCCCCCCCCTCTTGGTTCATTTGTGGTGTATTCATAGTATTTTCAATTGGTATCAGAGCTGGTTCTTGAAAGATATTCAAGATCACTTTATTTTTAAAAAGAAAATGAATACTACTCAAATAACCTTTAGAGAGGGAGCTTCTCTCAATCGTCCACCAATGTTTGAGGGTGAGCATTTTAGTTTTTGGAAAAATCGAATGCAAATCTTTATTCAATCCTATGATCCCGGTGCATGGAATGCAATTGAAAAAGGCCCTTTGGTTCCTATGAAAACTATTGATAATAAATTGATTCCCAAAGAATGGGATGAAATGACAAATGCAGAAAACAGGATTGTGCAATATGACTTTAAAGCCAAAAATATGATAACATCTGCTTTGTCTTCTGATGAATTTTTTAGAGCTGTGAGATGCATGAGTGCAAAAGAAATGTGGGAAATGCTAGAAGTAACTCATGAAGGTACTGATGAAGTCAGAAGATCAAGGAAGCATGCCTTGATTCATGAGTATGAAATGTTCAAAATGAACAATACAGAAACCATTTCTCAGCTGCAAACAAGATTCACACATATTGTCAATCATCTTCTTGGCCTTGGGAAGACCTTTGATACTGAAGAATTGAACATCAAAATCTTGAAGTGTCTCACAAGGCCATGGCAACCAAAAGTCACAGCTATCAAGGAGTCAAAAGATCTATCCAAGATATCCATGGCAACATTGTTTGGTAAGCTACTTGAATATGAAATTGAAATGTTACAACTAACCAATGCTGAAGATGCAGAAAAGAAACATAAGAGCATAGCTTTGAAAGCGGCATCATCTAAGGTTGAAAAAGAAGAAGATTTAAGTGAGGAAGATGAAGATGACAACATGAATCTTATTGTCAAAAAGTTCAGCAAATTCATGAGAAGGAACAAAAACAGAAAATTCAAAAAGTTCAACAACAACAACAACAAAAAGAATGACAGCAACACCTCCACCACCTTTACATGCTTTGAATGTGGAAAGCCTGGACACATCAAATCTGAATGTCCAATTTTCTTAAAGAAAAAACAAGGTGAGAGGAAGATTAAGAAGGAAGGAAAGCCAAAGAAAGTCTACATTGCATGGGAAGATAATGAATCAACAAGTTCTGAATCAAGCAATGAAAAGGAAGAAGAAGCAAATGTGTATGTCCTTCAGAAATGCAAAGTGAACTTTATAAGTTTAAAGAGGAAAATGAAAAATTTCTTTCAAGTTACAAGGCCAATGGATGTATATGTCCTTCTTCCTCTTCTAAGGCAGAAAAATGAAAATTATTACAAGATGAGTTTGATGCTTTCAAAAGAAGCCAAGGAGAAAAATATATGCTACTTCTTTCAGAAAATAACTATTTGGTTGATCTTTTGAGAAGGCTGTATAGAGGTAAATGCAACTTGGCTGAAATGTTAAGTGTGCAAAAATATGCTGGAGATACTTCTGGTTTGTATCCCAAACCAGAAGTATCTCCAGCATATTTTTGCACACTT
>CM023957.1:20439623-20451092 GCA_013407115.1 Glycine latifolia
TTCAAAAGAAGCCAAGGAGAAAAATATATGCTACTTCTTTCAGAAAATAACTATTTGGTTGATCTTTTGAGAAGGCTGTATAGAGGTAAATGCAACTTGGCTGAAATGTTAAGTGTGCAAAAATATGCTGGAGATACTTCTGGTTTGGGATACAAACATGGTTCAAAATATAGTGGAAAAACCACATTTGTACCACCAAAACAGAAGAATCAAATGAGCTTTTATAAATCAAAGTTTAATCAAAATGCTTACTTTGAAAGATCATCTAGAACTGTAACTTGTAACTATTGCATGAAAATGGGACATACATCTTTTAAATGCTATGCAAGAAAATATTATGTGCCTAATGGAGAATGTGTTTGGGTGAAAAAGGAAAAGAGAAGAGCTTACCCCTATGGACGCAACCTCAATTGGGTACCTCTCCTTGTTACTTGATTTGAATTTTGCAGGTGTGTCTAAGAGCAAAATCATCACTATGGTATCTTGATAGTGGCTATTCTAGGCACATGACAGGTGATACATCCATGCTTACAAATGTTATACTTAAAGATGAGGATTTGTCACCTATGGCGATAATAAAAAAGGAAAGATAATTGGAGAAGGAAGCATAGGAGACAGCCTCAAAACTATAATCAGAAATGTTTTATATGTTGAAGGCTTGAAACACAATCTCCTAAGCATAAGTCAATTGTGTGACAAAGGATTTAAAGTGTCATTCAATGACAATTGCTGTTTGATTTGTGACAGTCAAAGTGGTGAGGTTATTCATGTTGGTAAGAGAAAGGGTAACATTTATGTTTTGTCCATTGACCATGCATACATTCATAAGACTAGCTGCCTTGTAAGTAAAACTGATGAAACTTGGTTATGGCATAGAAGAGTTAGTCATATAAACATGCATCATATGAATAAACTTGTGAAAAAGGATTTGGTCATAGGTTTACCTAAGCTTAAGTTTGAGAAGGATAGAATATGTGAAGCTTGTTCAAAAGGGAAACAAACAAAGAATTCTTTTCAAAGCAAAAATGTTGTTTCTACCTCTAGACCTCTTGAGTTGCTTCATATGGATTTATTTGGTCCTTCAAGAACCATGAGCTTAGGAGGAAATTTCTATGGGCTTGTCATTGTAGATGATTACTCAAAGATACACATGGATATTATTCATAAGATCCAAGACTGATGCATTCACAGCTTTTAGAAAATTAGCCAAGATTATACAAAATGAAAAGGCTTGCAATATTGTTTCAATTAGAAGTGATCAAGGAGGAGAATTCCAAAATGAATACTTTGAAAAGTTTTGTGAAGAGTTTGGAATTAATCACAATTTTTCAGCTCCAAGAACACCCCAACAAAATGGTGTTGTGGAGAGGAAAAACAGATCTCTTGAGGAAGGAGCAAGAACTCTTCTAAATGAAACAAACTTGCCTAAGCACTTTTGGGCTAATGCTGTAAGTACGGTTTGCTATACTTTGAATAGAATTCTCATAAGGAATATTTTGAAGAAAACTCCTTATGAACTATACAAAGGAAGAAAACCAAACATATCTCATTTGAGAGCATTTGGCTAGAAGTGTTTTGTATTAAAAAATGGTAAAGATTCTCTTGGCAAATTTGATTCTAAAGCTGATGAGGCTATTTTTCTTGGTTACTCTTTACAAAGTAAAGCTTATAGAATCTTTAATAAAAGAACATTGTGTGTTGAGGAATTTGTCCATGTAATTTGTGATGAATCTAAACCTTCCAAAGAGAATTTAGAGTGTGATGATGATGCAGGTCAAAAGGAAGAATTCTTGCAAATAAATGATCTGAATGATAAAGGAAAGGCTGAACCAAATGATGTAGTGGAACATTCTACACCTTTACAAAAGCACAAAGATTGGAGGAGAACAAAAGATATTTCTCTTGACAATATAATAGGGGAAGTATCCAAGGGAGTTTCTACAAGATCATCTTTAAGAAATCTTTGTTATTCCATGGCTTTTGTTTCACAGATTTAACCAAAGATTTAACCAAAGAGTATTGATCAAGCTTTGCTAGATGACCATTGGTTAATGGCTATGCATGATGAGTTAAACCAATTTAAAAGAAATGAAGTTTGGGAGTTAGTCCCTAGAACATCAACTCATGAACCTATTGGCACAAAATGGGTTTTTAGAAACAAGCTGGATGAAAGTGGAATCATAGTAAGGAATAAGGCTAGATTGGTTGCTAAGGGATACAACCAAGAGGAAGGCATAGACTATGATGAAACTTATGCTCCAATAGCCAGATTAGAAGCCATTAGGTTATTGCTTGCATATGCATGTTTGATGAATTTCAAATTGTTTCAAATGGATGTCAAAAGTGTTTTTTTAAATGGTTACATTGAAGAAGAAATTTATGTAAACCAGCCCCCTGGATTTGTTGATCATAAACATCCTAACCATGTTTTCAAATTAAGAAAAGTTTTGTATGGTTTGAAACAAGCACCAAGATCTTGGTATGAAAGGTTAAGTAAATTTCTGGTTGAACAATCTTTCATAACAGGTCAAGTTGATAAAACCTTGTTCATCAAGAAAAGAGGAAATGATATATTATTGGTTCAAATCTATGTAGATGACATAATTTTTGGTTCAACTAATCAATCAATGTGCAGAGAATTTTCAGCATCAATGCAAGGTGAATTTGAGATGTCAATGATGGGGGAACTCACATTCTTTCTAGAACTACAAGTCAAGCAATTAAAGAATGGTACTTTCCTTAGTCAAGCCAAGTACTGTCAAGAGATGATCAAGAAGTTTGAAATGGAGAATTGCAAGGATGCTGCAACACCAATGGCAACTTCTACTTATCTTGACACACAGATGACAAGGGCAAAAGTGTTGATGAGTCTAAATACGTAGGAATGATTGGATCCTTGTTATACTTAATTGCTAGTAGGCCTGATATAATGTTGAGTGTTTGCTTGTTTGCTAGATATCAAGCAAATCCCAAGGAATCCCATCTAACTGCAGTCAAGAGGATCCTCAAGTATCTCAAGTCTACACCAAGAGTAGGACTTTGGTATCCAAAAGGTACACCTATCAGCTTGATTGGATATTCTGATTCTGACTTTGCAAGGTGCACATTGGATAGAAAGAGCACAAGTGAAACATGTCACATGTTAGGAAGCTCATTGATTTCTTGGCATTGCAAGAAGCAATCATGTGTTGCATTATCCACTGCTTAAGCTGAATATATATCTGCTGGAAGCTGCTGTGCACAAAGTATTTGGTTGAAGCAACAACATCAAGACTTTGGTGTTGAGCTAAAGGAGATACCACTGTTGTGTGATAATACAAGTGTCATCAACATATCCAAAAATCCTATCATGCACTCAAGGACAAAGCATATTGAAATCAGACATCACTTTATCAGAGACCATATCCAAAAGGGTAACATCAAAATTGAATTTGTTGAAACCAACTTTCAATTAACTGATATTTTCACTAAGCCTTTGGATAGAGATAGATACTACACTCTTAGAAACATGCTAGGGATACTAGATGAATCTAGTGTGTGTTAGCATGATATGTATATGCTCATTGACATGAAAATGCATCATTGATTGACCATTAATCTCAAAATCATACAAAATTGATATATGCTGCATAATCACTATTCATTCTGATAAATCTACTGTTATAATCAATTATGCAACTAATTAATCGATTAAATGAACCTCAAATGTTGTTTAGAATGAATTTTTCACTTATGTAATCGATTACAAGAACGAAATAATCGATTATTCTTCATGAGAATTTTTTCCAGAAATTCAAACTCACTGGAATAATCGATTACATAAGCTTAAAATGCTTTTATAAAATTCAAACTGACTGGAATAATCGATTACAGTGAATGGTAATCGATTATATTGTATGCATAATGTCTAAAAATTTGCATTCTTACTGTAATAATCGATTACTTGTCGAAATAATCGATTACTTCCTCTTCTAAAACTGATTCTGCTTATGAAATAATCGATTACATTAGCATATAATTGATTAACCATGGAGTTATTGCAGAAACTGCAGTTTTATCTTGGAAATTGTAACTGCCCAACTGCCCCAAAATTCAAATTTTGAATCAAATGTGCTTTTATGTTAGTGGGTTAATTCGTATCAACTGTTACACTTTTCAAATTTAAATTTTGGAGCCAAAATTTTCTATATTGTCAGCCTATGTTGAATGGAATAATACACAACTTTCTCATCTTCCATCTTAAGCCTTGCTAGTCCTTATCTGAGTCTGAACCTTTGTCCATATAGCTTTTTCTCTCTTAGCCATTATGTCTGCCCCTAAGAGAACCAAATCATCTAAGAGAAAGGCTGAAACTTCTAACCCAGCAATAAGTAGATTAGACCATTGGTTTTCAAATGAGAGAGAGAAAATGACCTACCTTCAATTCAATGCAACCAAACTGATATGTTCTCCAAAACACCTTGACCTTGGCTGGTTCAGTAGAGAAGGCTTTCAATTCCCAGCCATGCTTGAAGCCCAAGGTTTGAAGAAATTTGTGGAGATGAAGGGTACCTTTTACCCTGAACTAGTGAAGGTGTTTTACACCTACTCTAAGTTTTCCATGGAGGGGACAATCTTGTCTCAAGAGAATGGGGTAGCCATGGAGATTACTCCTGAAATTTGGCAGGAGGTTGTTGGTATTTCCTTTGATGGTGAAAGGAAATTTGAGGAGGAAGTTGAAGGATACAATAGGGTGGAAACCTATAGTGGAATGTTGCTTGATCCTCAAATGAGGTTAAAGTTAAGGCTCAGCATAGGTCCTATGACTCATGAAGACAGACTCCTTCACTACATCATCACCTACATCCTAACTCCTAGGTCCACAAACCATGCTCAAGCTACTGATGATGATCTTCAAATTGCTTATGGTCTAAAAAATGGAATTCAGATGAATTGGATTCTCATAATTCAGGAGATAATGCTTAAGTCCAAAAGATTAATGAACTATCCTTTTCCATATGTTGTCCTTATTTCCATATTCACTGATTACTTCAAGGTTGATGTAACTAATGAGGTTGTTGATAACACCAACTCCAACAATAGCCTCATCAAGGAGAAGCATCTGACCAAGCTTGGAATGGTCAAAACTCCTTATGGATGGCAGATGGCAGGGCAATAATTGCCACTAGCTGAATGATAAGCGTTTGTCGTGTGGCTTCAAAACAATTAAACTATGCTAATTCTATAGCACAGGATTAACCTAGGTCGACTCAGAAACACGATCAATATGGTTCCAACTTCAATTCACTAGTAAATAATGGGGGGAATTTTGTCGAACAGTTTATAGGCGCTAAATGAAAATTGCAAAAACACAAACTACAATTAAAGATTAACGCCGAAACTAACAGAATTGATAACAAGTAATATAAAACAGATTAAAGAGCATCAATCCAATTCACCAAACCAAGCTATTCGAATCATCATCATTCTCAGAAATTTATCCTATTGTGAAAGTTCATTCAATTTCATTAGGAGCAGTTCAATCGAATTAACCCCTAAATTAATTGAAACCGCAAACCCTAATTGAAATATCATCCAATTAATCTGTGCTTTATATTCAAAATTAGGACATGAATCCATAACCTAATCCGGTTTCAATTCTAAACGCATTCATAATCATGAAAACAGAATAGCAATTGAAGAAGAAAGTGAACATTCACACAGAATTCGAAATACTAAACCAGAACTCAAATTCTCCTCTTGCTTGGATTGGATCCTTGGATTGAGTGATTATTTAGCCTTCCATGATGATCACCAAGGAAAGCCCCATGAAGTAAGTGCAGAAAAATGGAAGAATAGCAAAATGGAAATGAAGAAGATGAAGAACAATGAAGAACAAATGAGAGAAAATGAAGAACAAGGGTTTTGATTCTAAAAACTTAAAAAGAGAAAAATAAAACTGTTTATTGAATTGTAAAGTGCTGTCCAAGTTTCACTAAAGTCACTAATATATAGTGACTAAGTCTGAAGAAAAGAATGGGCCATGAACAAAACCCATCAATTCTAGTTATTTGCTATTTACAACCATAAAATTAAATTCGCAGCCTAAAATTACAAGTGCAGAGGTTCCGATTTCGAAGCTTAAAATGACCCTCCAAATGACAGAATTGGCCTCGGACTATTTCTAGCAAACTTGTAGATCTTTTTGTTATCTTTCCAGGGACTCCTAGAACGCTCCATTCGGATTTCAGTAGCACTCTATAGGCCCTGCACAAGTCAGATATGTCAAGTGAGCAAAAATCCAAAAATACGCAACAATTAGCAATCAATCCGAAAACTGAATTAGAATAGGAAAATAAAGGTCCAAGAGAAGTCAAATAGGCTAAGAATGATAGACAAAAATTTAACTAAAAGCACTCTATCACTGAACGTGAAGAAGAAGAAGTTGATGCAGAAGAAGGAGAAGAGGGTGAAGGTTCTGCGCAACCTTCCTACAGTCCTTTTGAGTCTCTAATGATTCAAAAGATGGATGCATTGTTGTCTCTTCATCATGAGCATAGAGCTGAGACAAATTCATCGATGGAAGAGATGAAGTCTAGATTAGAGAACATACAAGCTAGGCTTGTATTGGATGATATGGATAAATAAGCTTAGATTGCTTAGGGTGCTTCTGTTTGTCTCTATTGTTGCTATTTCATTATGCTCTAGTTGTCTTCTGTTGCTTTGTTTGATGTTTGTTGAAGTATTTTAATTCTCAGGTTGATTGATGTATCAGTTGAATTATCCTTAATACAAGTATTTCTTATTCTCTCTTTTCATTCTCCTGTTTTTTATATATAATCATTTTTTTTATTTTGACTTTGATAAGCCAAATAGGGGGAGAAATATCTGAAATTTAGGGGGAGTAATGATTGAAACACTGTATGATATAGGGGAGAAAATGGTATGTGACATGAATGTTGCATGAAAGGTTTTAACTGTCAAAAAATCTACCCAAGTTAGGGGGAGCATGTTTTTTTAAATAATGGATGCTAATGCGTGATCTTGCAAAAGCTGACTTAGATTTCAGGAATCAGTTATCCCTCTAAAGCAATCAAAAGAATAGATAAATGGACATATTGATTTGGCATGCTCAAAGCCAAAAAGGGGGAGATTGTTGAGTTTAAAGGAAGCTGCTAGGAGATTGAACCAAGGTTGAAGACTTGTTTTTTGTTTTAGCTTTTTACATCCCCAATCATTTGATGGCATTTGTAATTTGTCTAAGTGGTTCAAGTTAAAAGCCTTGTGATCTTTTCATTAGCATGTGCTTTCTCATGATCATGCATTCATGTTTTTCAAATCTTAAAAGAAATCAAAATGGTTTTACAAGATGTTATGTTCTCAAAGGCTAAGTTCTTTAAAAAAAAATCTTACTGCTTAATCAATTACACAAGAAGTTTAATCGATTAAAGACATTCAAACTTTTCTGGAAAAGCCTTGAAGAACAGTTTAATCGATTACATGATCATTTTAATCGATTACACAGTGTTTTATGAAAAACCATAAGGTTGATTTGAACCTGGACCACCTCTGTAGCCTTGGTAATTTCCTTAATAATTATGTTGAGGTCTGGTCTGATTCTGCAAATAATAAGTCTCATCTTCCGGTTGACAATCAACAGGTGCTGGACAGTGGCCATTTTTATGTTCGCCGCCACAGAAATCACATCTCAAAACTTGTTAAAGTTGATGAGTTGTGTGTGTTTTCTACGATCCTCCATGCTGGAATTGTTGAGGAAGTTGGCCTATTTGTTTTGTTAAGGCCTCTATTTGTTGAGTTAACAATTTATTCTGAGCTAGAATTGCATTTTAAGTATCTAGATCCATTATACATTTCCTCTGCACCGGAGTTCTATCATGGTGAGACTGGTAATCAGTGGCTTCTATGGAGTCAATAATTGTAATTGCTTCCTCCAAGCTTTTTGACATCATAGTACCTCTAGCTGAGGCATCAAAAATCATTTTTGTCTAAGGTCTCAAACCATTGTAAAAAATGTGTAGTTGTGCAGCATTATCAAAATTATGGTTTGGGCACCTCCGTAATAATGATTTGAATCTCTCCCATGTCTCATAGAGAGGTTCATTTGCTCCTTGGGAAAAAGTAGCAATTGCTAATTTTGCGCTTATAAATCTGGATGAAGGAAAGAATCTAGCAATGAATTTTTCCTCCAATTCTTCCCAAGTGCTTAGACTTTTGTTTGGTTGGGATTGGAGCCAAGTCTTTACTTTACTTGTCAAAGTAAATGCAAAAGCTCTAAGATAAACAGCTTCAGCATCTTCGTCAGAAGCTCCCATGGTACTGCATAGCTCCATGAAGGTAGACAAGTGTGTGTATGGATCCTCATGATCCATTCCAGCAAAGGGATGTGAGCCAATCAAACTGAGCAATGTTGGTTTCAATTCCACAATTTTATTGCTGAAAGGAGGAATGACTATACTATTGTAATGCTTTGGTCCTTGTTGGTAAGCATAGTCACCAAGAGTCCTCCTTGGTGATCTATTTTCTTCTCCTCCTCTGTCAGCCATATTATCAATTACAAGTGGCTTTTCTGGTAAAGGAGAATCAATAGAAGAATTTTCACTCGGTGGCTTATTGGCTTCTTGTTTCTTTTTCTTCTTGTTCTTCCTTTCTATTTTGGTAATTTCTGAATCAAATAAAGGTTTATCTGTAGAAAACATACCTCGCATAAAGGAAAAAGAACAAACTACAATATCCTGTAAGCACTGAGGTTTAGTGAAAATAAAATATAATACGAGAGTTTATACAAAATCAATTAACATTGTTCCTACAGAAGCAAGTAAAGCGAGTTTAATTAATTCAAGAAAAGTATAGGATTGGACTTCATTGTTCCTACCCTCAGTATTCAATTAACATTAACACATATGAATTATTTTCTAACATTACTGATACACACATTAAATCACCCCAAATCGATCCCTCACATTCGAGAATCCTAAGGATATTTACCAAATATCGATTCCTCGCATATAAAGTAAATAACACAGCATTATATTCATAATATCATGCTATTTGTAACCAAAACGGTATGCTTTATTCCTAGCAACGTAACGTAAAGAGTAAAATCATTCAGTTCAAATCCTCAGAGCACTTCCCAGTCAAACTTAGAATCCAATTTCATGAAACTAGTGATCAAGTAGAATCAAGCATTACGAACAAAATGAAATCACCAATAATGAGTAGAAAAGATTTATACATAAACCAAATATCAAAAGAGATAGATAAGGGTACGAAGATTACATCCAATCCTTAGGAGAAACAAGTCGATCATTGTGTAGAGCACAAGGTCAACAAAAGACATGATGAAGGAAGCGATTCCCAATCCTTTCCAGCAGAGTTTCCTCACCTATTTCTCTCTTCTCTCACCTCTCTATACTATTCCTTGCTGTTTCTTACATTCTGCTCCCCTTCAATGGCTTCTTGGCATGCTATTTATAGCATTTGATGGAGGTGGTGCCAGAGCAACTCGCCCAAGCGAGTGGTTACTTATGGATGAAGAAAGGTAGCTCACCCAGGTGAGCTGTGGCTCGCCCAAGCAAGTTGCTTGCTTAATGGAAAGGTAAGCTAATTAGCCCAGTCGAGCTAATTGCTAGCCTGGGCGAATTCCACTTCTATTTTTTTGTAGATTTTGACCTTTTTGCCCTTTCATCTTGTCTTTGTTGTAGGATGCAACGGATACCTATTGAAACATCAAAATTGAATGGATGAATCTTCCAAAAATAAACAACAACATTTATAAATAAACAAAATATAAAACATCTAGAATTAGGGGAAGTTTTATAAGAAAAAATATTGAAATCAAAAGATAAGTGCTAACATTATAATACCTAAAATAACTAAAATATGGCACTTATTAAGAGGTTGATGCTTGTCTGGCTTGTGTCGTTTGTCTAACTTGTATAGGTAGGTCTTGGTTGCTCCTTCCTATTAGTCGTGTTTTTGTCCGGATTGTCAAAACTCATTCCTGAACCTCGACATCTCCTCCATCTAGATGTAACCCTTGACGCGTTCGCGTAACTTGTTCATGCTAGAAGGAGGTTTCTTGCATAGGTTGTATGTGGACTTACCTAGTCTCAAGGCTAACAACATGGAGTGCAATGCCACTTCAGGGTTGAGATTTTGGATCTGGATGGCTATTCTTCCAAATCTATCCATGAATCTCTGAAGAGACTCATCATCTGCCTATTGCAAATTGGCCAATGCAGCAGAGGTCATACAATCAGATCGGCTGGTCGCGTACTGTGTACTGAAGCGTTTGACAAGGGTGTCAAAGTTGTCGATGGACCTCGACGAAAGTCCATTGTACCATGTCAAGGTTTCTCCATTGAGAGATGTAGGGAATACACGACACAAGACTGTGTCGTCATTGGTGTATAGGTTTGCCTGGGTAAGAAAGGCATCCAAATGCTCATCCGGATCAGTGATGCCATCATACCGCTTTAGGTTGAGTGACTTCCAACCTAGAGGTAGGTTGACTTCCATTATGCGGTCGACAAATGAGTGTCTGCGAGTTGTTCGCCCTCCTAGGCGGTATACATGTGATAAGTTGGGACTGTCTTGAGGGTTGATAGTGTGTCGAGGGTATGATTCCCCTTGAGTAAAATCAATCATTGTACAAGCCAAGTGTTTGTCACCTTGAGGGCTTCTCACTCGATCCTCCAACTGATCATGATACTTTAGCTTTTGGAGTTCCTCTTCATGGCATCGCTCCATCTCTGCTATGTGGGTCTAGAGTTGCTAGAGGGTATCTGTTTCTGGCATATTTTTCAAGGGAGAGAAGGAGTTTTCGAGGGGAGTATTGTGACTGAGGCTAGATTGCATATTGAACATTGGTGCAAAAGGAAAAAGGCGAGACCACAAGGTAAGTTTTACCGTGGCCCCATAGTGGGCGCCAAATGTTCTTACCAAAATTTAGAGGTGGCACATGATATGCTATTATCATATATAGTTTTTAGGATAGTTTTATTAGGAAAATAGGAAGAATAAAGTGAATAAATGTGAGAATAAGTGTAGAATTCATTACTTTTATGTTTATCATTGATTATATGCTATTTTGATGTTTAGAGTCAAGAAAAGCAAGAAAAGAAGCAAAAGAAAGAGTCAATTGAAGCTGGGACTTCACGCTAACCGCGCCAGGGCCACGCCATTCGCGCTAGAAGCACTGGAGTCTTACGCTAGTCGCGCCAAATCTCGCGCCAGTCGCGTGAACGCCACGGGAATTCAAAATTAGCTTAAAGATAACATAAGAATGATGGGGTTTTTAGGGTTTTTAGGGTTTATTAACCTAGGTATAAATAGAACCTAGGTAGGACACATGAGGAAGAAAGGAGATACTGAAAAACAGAGAAAGAAAGGAAAGATCGAAAGAAAGAAGATTCAAGGCCAAGAAGAAGCAAGAAGAACAAGAAGGAGGCAAGATTGAGGGGTTTGTGA
>CM023957.1:20452165-20480918 GCA_013407115.1 Glycine latifolia
TAAATTCAAACTACAATCCAACTCTTTCAACAATTTTATTCATTTTCCAATATTAAGAATCATAAATTACAATTGACATTAGTGCCTCAATCCTCGTGGAGACGATACTTTCTTATCACTTTATTACTTGGAACGATCGGTGCACTTGCCATGTCGCAACAACACACGTCAGGGTGAGCGTGACCAAGATGGGTTCCAAATCCTGTGCATCGGACGGTGAGTCAACCTTGTTAAAAATGGGGACCTTCAAAACAAAGGAAAAGACTCTAATGCTCAAGTAAGTACATCAATTATGTAAAGAGAAAAGTATATAACTGAGCGTGTATATGCTCGAGTTTGTAGGTAGTTGTTGTTGTGTGAATGAGTTAGTTAAAGGTTAGATGGAACATGTATTTATAGCGTGGAGGGGGAGTCCCAAGTCCTTGTTTGTCGAGGCTGTTACAATGAGTAACAGCCCTTATAAATAATTATTAACCTGTAGATAAAGGCTAATAGATAATTGCAAGTTATAGATAAAAGCTTACATATAATGTGTACCTTATAGATAATCTGTAGATAATTGAGTACATGTCATTTGATAAGGTGGTTGCAACATTATAAATAACATTTGAGTAATAAAGCATTCAAGATAACCTATGTGGTCCAAAAACTTGGCTGCTAAAGGGGAGCGTCTGTGCTCCTGTAGCAAGGATGACTTAGAGGGTTGACATGTGTACTGGGACCTTACGTAGGTGGCCACATGTATTTTGCGGACCCTGAATGGTACAATTATTATGTGCAAATACACATGTTAAAATACTACTTAGAATTAATTTGTTCTTATTTATATTCTCTAATTTTATTATTTTAAATTAATTCTCTTTATTTATATTATTTTATTATCTTTTTAAAAATTATTTATTTTTCTTTAAAAAAAGTTAAGAATTTGGGTTGAGGAGACCCAGATTCTTAACTTGGTTTTGAATTTTTTTTTGAAAAAACACAATGTAATTTTGGGTTCTTCCAACCCAAATTTACACTATAAATAGTAAATACGTATGTTTGTGTATATATTTGTTGAATATGTATGTTATGTATATATTTCTTATTTGTTGTATGTTTGTGTGAAAATAATCTATTTATTTTAAACCCAATGGAGTTAAAATAAAAAGGTGAAAGAAAATTTTTTTAAAAAAAAAACATATACTAAAATGGAGAATGAAAGGACAAAAATATTATTTATAGAATTGGAACTTTTTTTCATATTTTTCCCCTCTTTGTTCTTCAACTAATTACCACAAACACACTATTATCAGCCATTCATTTGAATCATTTCTCCCTTGTTTTGTGTATTCTCTGATTGAACAAACCAAAAAAATTGACGTTATTGACTCTTAAGGGAAATAAAAGGATCTTGTGGAGCTCAAATTACAAGTTCAAATTTAATGCACAAATTTTTCTAGTTAAGTGACCTTATGATATGATTAGATTACACGATCTTGAGCAGTCATTTGCCATTCAGAGAAAACATACAAAGAAATATGGCAAAGGCATAATCTCAAACAAACAAGATAAAGGGGGTAACCTCAAAAAAGGAACACAAAATCGTTCTCCCATGTAAAGATACAAGCACTCATAATTACTACTAATTACTTAGAAATTAATAATAAAAAATAAGAAAAGAAGAAAAGGAATCACCACTAGTAAGAAGTTTAATATGCGAACTAGGGAGGAACATGTTGGTTACTTCCTCCAAACCACGCGACACAGACATCGTTGCCATGGTATCGGTGAGAGTCCTATGAAAGCCACTTAATAGCATCGGCAAAATGTCCCTGCTTGTAATTGTCCATTTGTTTGCCTTTGGTAGTGGAACCTAACACCCCGACTAGATGAAGAGGCAGCCCCTCAAGCTCGGTAGTGGTGCCACCTACATCATGGCCTCCCCCACCATACTCTAAATCCAAACCCAAATCATCTTGTGCTCCAAATCCATCAAAGGCAATAGCAGCACCTCCCGAGACGGTGTTGGTGTGGAGGAGCGTGTGCATCATGATGCGGTAGCGGTACTCGAAGATTTGCAAGGGGAGGATGGCTCGTGGGAAGAGGACCAGAGGAAGAGGGAACAGAGGGAGCTCCACCACTTCATCGGAGTTTGAGGAGTTTGTGTGGTGCTTCTCCGAGAACAAGGAGGCAGAGCATCGTAGAGTGGAATTAGGCCTCCGTGCCGATGTCAGAGAATATCGAGATTGAAATGTTGTTACGGCAGAGTGGTTGGGGATTTAGGGTTTAGGGAGAGTGTGATAGGATTTACGGAGGAAGAAGAAAGTGAAGGGATAAGCTATCTCGCTTGCAACATGTGAATATCACTGACTCAACAAAATTTTATACATATAAATAATTAAACACAAATTCTCTTATTAAATAGATTTTTTTTACATATAAGTGCACAAGACATTATATCATTGTGCACCAATACTATAAGTTGAACTTTGGAATTTGAAGTAATTAAAAAACACGGGAATAAAACTAAAAATAGTAGTTGGCCTTCTTGGATTGAAAGTCAATGAAAAGACTATAAGGAATCCAAAACCTGAAAATGTAGTTTTGATATTTATGTTTGATGTAAAACCCTTTGAAAAACATGAAAATATTTTTGTTCATGTTTATTTTAAAAAAAATATTATGGGATAGGAACACAAATTAACTAGATGATGGAAGGATAAAAACTTAATTTCTTGTTACTCAAAAAATTATGAAATAACTTTTTGTCTCAAGTATAAAGTATTCAAAAGACACATATTTTCACTTCTATCTTATTTCTCAAGCATTTTCTGTTGGTGGCAACAACCAATCATATTATGTCATGTATTTTGAAATTACATTATCTACTAGCAACAAGAATTTTATCATATCATCTATTTCAAATTCACAATATCTACTAACTACATCAATCTTATCATATCATATATTTTAAATTTACATTATCGACTAACTAGTTTACTTGTATATAATTTATATTTTGAATTATCATAAAATATAATAATAATGTAAATTATATCAAAATAATTAATATTAAATAGAATATTTTAATAAATTTTATATTATTTTGTTTGTTTCATTCATTATTATTCAATTAAAGCACAATAAAAAATTTTCTTATAACTCAAATATTTATCCTATACTATTTTCTTTGTCATATACCATAATACATAACAAACACAACTAACATAAAGAGATATCAGTTGCAGAGGTACCTGGGATAAGTTACATGACTGCAATTCAGTTACCTGAGGAATTCGTTTTACTATTCTCTTTGTTTTTTACCAAGCTATGGATTCCTTGTTTGTAACTTAAAATAGAGTTATCTCTCTAACAAGTTACATGTCAATCATCTCCATTTTTTAGGTGATGTTGCATTGTAAACATTACCATTTAACTCCTCCTAACAGGAAAACTCTGTTGCTGATTTTCTCATGCATGTATATGGACACGGAATTCAGGTGATGATTATTATATTCTTCAGTTAGAAAACAAAAGAAAAACTTCTCTCATCATTGGGAAATGACAGTTTCCATGGTCTCAAGCCCTATAAATATTGATAGCATGCACTCCAATATAGCCAAGTCAGTAGGAAAAAAAAAAACAAAAACCAAAGAGCCTCCCCAAAAGACCAATCCACACCATATCCTAAAAAAAGAGGCACAATGTCTTCTGTGGATCTAAAGAAATCTAACAAAATAAGAGAAATTGTTAGACTTCAACAGATCCTCAAGAAATGGAGAAAAATAGCCAACTCATCAAAAACCACTACCACTGTCTCCACCGCTACCACTACCACAAGCAAGAGCATGAAGTTTCTCAAGAGAACGCTTTCCCTATCAGAACGTGAAGGAGGGTCAAGCAATGTTGTCCCAAAAGGGTACCTAGCTGTTTGTGTTGGTGAAGAGCTCAAGAGGTTCACTATACCAACTGAATATTTGGGTCACCAAGCCTTTCAGATTCTCCTCAGAGAAGCAGAAGAAGAATTCGGCTTTCAGCAAACGGGTGTTCTGAGGATTCCTTGTGAAGTGGCTGTTTTTGAGAGCATCTTGAAGCTGGTGGAAGGAAAGGAGGACATGTTTTCATCCCAAGAATGTAGACTTAGCATTGAAGAGATGATGATTGGGTACTGCTCAGAAAACCAACTTGCTTATTCTCACCATCCTCAAAGTTCATTGTGCAGATAGTATAGCATATATTAATATTGCAATATTTATCCTTTTTTTTCTTTTTTGTCCTTTTATTTTACTTTTGTACCTTTCAACAAATCCAATGTATGAGAGTGAGTGAGTTCATTTATTTAGATGTAATAGAACACCCTTTTGGGATTTATGAAGCAAGGAGTATTATTATGACTTTCGTTATCCAATTCACTAACTCTTGAACCTTATTGTTTGGCAATAGACTGAATGGTTTTTAACCAGAACCATATGAGTAATTACATTATTTTTATTTAGTCTTGCGAAAAAGGGAGAGATGAAAATCAACAAGGACATTTGAAGTTGTTATAATTCGTGTATAATCAACAAGGACGACATTTGGCAATACTTTGTTGTCTAATCTTCTACAGCTGAAAGTTTTGCATTCTTAACTTATTCATGAGATTAACATTCTAATCCTACAGCTATTATCAAAAACTCATCATATGACCAAACAAAGCGTTATATTTTCATCCATTAGCAAACTAATGATGAAGCAATAAATTAAGGGTCCTCCCTTCAAAGTGACTTAACCTTCACGAATTGAATCATGAAAAGGCATTCATCAATTGGAACCTGAGAGATATGATGATGGTCAAAGACCATGAGCAGAGTGTAGTTACAATTTCCAAGTAGAAATGAATTTAAAATATTTTTCCTTGAGGATATAAACTTGTTCTGAGGTAAATTGTACCTGCTATCGAATTTCTTTATGGTGAAGAGTACCACTGGTCAATTGACTGGCTATTCAAAACATCCTACATTGGCAACCTTGCCACTGTTAGTAAATGCAGTTCAGTACAGTGAAATACTTTACAATATTAGTTAAGAAAATAAAAACAAAAACAGTTTTCTTATTAAAATATTAATTGTTTATAAATATAAATTATTCAATACTTAATTTTTAAGGTTACTGAAAATCTTTTAGAGGATATATTTCTTGTGCCTTAGTGTAGTACCTTTCAAGACTCCTTTAAAATATATTACAAGAATTTATTTAGAATATATTGATAATGTAAATATTTTTTTATACTTTTTTGTAATCATGAATTATTATATAATTTAAAACATTGACTTTTATAATAATTTATTTTAAAAATTATATTTAAGATAATTTTTAATTGATTGATAGTGTAAAAATATTAACTATTTAAAAATTAAATTCATATATCAAGCAAGTTGCTATAAAAAAAAACAACTTTCAATTTGGTATACTTAATAAGGTAAAAATCAAAGTCAAAGGTGTATAAGAGTTTAGCCTCGTTGTAGAAGATGCTTAACAATTAACATTATCTCTCTGACAAGATTTAAGTCACTTATTCGTCACTGATATTTTTAATTAAAAAACTAATAATTTAGAACAGATAGCTAATAGGGGACTAAAGTTGTCCACCTTAACTATAGCCTAGTGAATGATTGATGTTACTATAAACATCACGGGTCATGTAAATTAATGTTTTAAGTATATTAATTAAGAAATTAATATATAGTTTTTAATTTAAAATACATGAAAAATCATGATAATAAAAATATATTAGTATATAATATATTTTAATAAAAATCTATTTTAAATTCTTATAGCCCCTAATTAAATAATTTTTATGAATATTAACAAGTTATGAGCATGAGTAATATTGAACTTAATTTTGTAAGTAAAGTTTTAGATTCAAAATTTTATATGAAAAAATATATTAAAAAAATATTTCATTAAAAATAATTAATCAAATTATTTAATAATATATTTCACACAAAAATGTATGGAGATCAAAAATATTTTTTTGCGGATCAGTATTTTTTTTCCCCTTATTTGCTTGTTTTGCAGGTTAAACTCATGTGGGGTTGGTTTATTTAAATCACGAGTGACTGGGATTGAGATCCTTCAAGTACATTGGAGTACTATTTTATAAACATATTTTACTAATTGCTAGATTAAAGTCATTGATAGTTTCTGACTGTATTGGTTCCCAATGCAAACCGCCTAACAGTCAGGTACCCTTGTACATTACAATTGTACTGTTCAAACCTCATGGCTTAATTATTTTATTGCTATGCTTTTTTATTTTAACCGAGTTGATGGTCTGAAACAAAGTCATTTTTAGGATTTCCAAGAGAAGCATGTGACATGGCATTAATAACACAAACGGTGGCAGAATTAATCAGTTTCTAGATTTTAATTTCCTAAGTCCATGCTCAACTGTAACTTAAATAAGCGGAAAATCTTGCGCACAAGTTTAATATAGTAAAATCATTGACATGTGGTCATGTGGTAGGGCAGCACAGGGCAAGGAACACCTAGCTAAGCCTGTACTTGAGGATTAAATAAAAAAATAATGATAACAAAGAAAATAAAATAAAATTGAAAATAAGTAGATTTAATAGTTTGTTTAAAAGGGTTGTAAATAAAAACAAAATTAAGCCAAGAAAAATAGAATATTCTCTCATTCGGTTAAATAACAAAGGAAAAGAAATAAAAAAAAAGCATATTTACTTTTCTTTTCCACTTTTATGATAGAAAAAACCGATTATTTGATAAGGCTATTTTTTCATATACATTGTCACACTCATTTTTCTCTCCTTGTACAATAATAAAAGCTTCATTGCACCGGAACATTTTTACCTGCACGACTGACACGAGTGTAAAAATATTCATTCTCTTTTATTTTAAATATTGCACACTAATAAAAAGGAATAAATATCTTCATCATATTTTTTTCTAAACTATAAATATTTTTTACGAAAATAACTACGTTTGAACCTTACAGAATTATTATTTACATCATATTATTTCTTTAAATATTTATCATAGTTATATATCTAATATTTAAACTTAAGATAACTAATTAAATTAAAATAATATTATGTCAGTTTATCTATGCGCTTAATCTTCATCATATAATCTCCCTTCTTAAAATTCCGCTCTCTAAAATCATTTAACCAAACAAAATGCAAGAACGAGCCAACACAAGCAAAAAAAAATTGTAACAAGGAAAGTAGAAAAAACATTATTAGAAAATGAACTTTTAATATCAGATATTTTCGCCTTTTAACATAAGTTATTAACTAATATTAAAATCATCAATATTAAAAGTATCAATATTAATATTGATTCTAAAAAATCGATGTTAACATACACTACAAAACATAGATTTTTAAGAAAATGGATGTTATACAATAAGAAATAAATCAAAAAATGTAAAATATGCAAAAATCAACGTCGATTTTTAGAAAAAATCGATGTTATTTTTTACAATTTTTTTTAATATTTTATATTTTTTTTAATATTACCTAAACCTGCAAATTAAAAAAGGACCAATTCAGGTAGTTTCACAAAACAATTTTTTATATTATTATAAATAATAAGAAATATTTAAAGAAAATAATGATGTCAATACATAAAATCATCTATTATAACTTATTCTAATTAAATTACCTATACAATTGTAAAACTCTTTAAACACCTAGTATTTCATTTTTAACTCTGAGATAACATTTTGCCCACTGAATGCGAATTGTCTTTAATCTCTCTGGTTCCAATGGTCTTGGATAAGTAAAATACTGCATGATATAATAAAATATAACTTAATCAATATAAATAATTACAAGTAAAACAAATGAAATTAGTTTTGAAGTAAATAATTACTATTTCCTAATTATCCTTGAGACCTCTTAGGACTATCGTTTACATCCAATGTATCACGTAATGGTCACACTCAGTGCATCTGCTTTGCTTATTACACTAAATTCAATAAGGTATTCAGATATTCAAAGTTAACCAAAAATTAGTGTACACAATAATAAATGTAAATTTTAAGACATCAACCATTGTTTAAATGACTTACTTTAATTGGAATCCATTTAGTAATAGCCTTACATTTACTTCCTTGAATATCATTGAATCCCTTCAAAGAACTGGTTAAGAGAAACATGCATGCATATTGTACAATTAAAATATTGATGTCTTACAAATGATAAAGTAAATGTCTTACAAATTACAACTGACCTATTAATAATTCCTTTCAAGTAGTTGTCAGGCTTATTGTACAAGGAACAGAACCTAACGACAACATTGTCTTTAGAACATATAACGGCCAATTGCCAATGTCCACTGCATTAGAGAGCATTAAGTTATTATAGTGCATACATTATTTGAATTGATTTGTTCAGTTTTACTTACCTATTCAAGTAAGCTCCTAGGTAGATATCTTTTTGTGAATTTTGCATCTATTTATTAATATAATCCTCATATTCAAATTGCAATTGTCCAGATCTAGGTATGGACTATGGCTCAAGGAATCCATACACAGAGGCATTCCTCGATTGCAGACTTAACTCATTCATATGCCTATTATTGTTAAAATAAAGTAAATTATGCATCAATTTAAAATAATCAGTTATGTAGTGGACTATAATGTAAAGCGACTTATAGAATCCACATTTGTTAACAAATATGTTGAGACATTGACCACTGCGTGCTATTTTAGAAAGATATTCATGCTTTATGTACAAGAAAATGTCATCATTGATCGAAGCCGTATTCAACCAAATTAATGCAATTAAATGCAGTACTAGGAAGTGACCTAGATCGTCTCACAAGGATCGATTAATTGTGTTCAGGGATTAAAACTTGTTTTTTTGGGGGGTTTTTAACAGATTCAAATTATCTAAAAAAAAAACCGAATTACCAAATGCAGAGATTAAAATGGTCAGGTCTGGAACAGATTGCGTTTTTAATATCCTTGGTTCACAAAATATAATCTATCCTGTCTTAATCCTGGTTAGTCCAGATTAATCTACTAAGCGAAGATTAACCCGAAACTTCCCTACACAAATTAAGCAATTGTGAAATCTGTCGGACCTAATTTTCCACGATTAAGCAACCCGAAATTACTGAATCAATCAACTCAAAATCACTAAGCATGATTCTAATTTGAAAATACAGAAAAAAGGCCCAACAATTAAGAACTAAACAGAACAGAAATTCAAGAACATAGAACCTCCATCAATTGCAATCTGTCAAGAACCTAACCTAGGGTTTAGCCTTCCATTAATTCGAAATTAACAACAGAAATGCGAATTAAACAGCAGCTCAACATTAAAATGAAAATAAAATGCGGAAACGAAATTTAACCCTAGAATCAGGAACGAAATCAAAACCTAAAAAACAGAAACGAAAATTACAATGCAAAACGAAATTGACACTACAAACAGAAAACGAAAATAGCAATTCAACAGAAACGAAATTAACAAACAGAAACAAAATTGCAGAAAACGAAACTGGAACTGGAATGCAGAAATGAAACTGAAAGCAGAAACAGAAATTAATACCCAGATCAGAAAACGAAAACTGGAATTAAATTGCACGAACGTAGTCTGAACAGCGTAATCAACAGAAGCTAAAAGTCTAAAACCCTAGCAGAGCAAAAACGAAAAATGAAAAGAGAAGAAGAGAGAAAAACGAAATATGAGAGAGAGAGAGTCTGTTTTGGGCACAGCCCCTATTTATAGAAGTCACTAAACCTAAAAACGAAAATGGGCCTTTTTAACAGTTCTGGCCCAAAAATACACTTAAGCGAAATAAAGCGAAAATAAAATGCTGATGCGAGAAAATTAATCTTGACGACGTAATCCAATCTTCAAGTCCACGAAATAATTCCAAGCTCATTTAATTATTAAATTGCCCTGAAAATAAAAATTGGATTAATTAAGCTCAGAAAATCCAAATTCGCTAAAATCTGAATTATCGGTCCAATTAAATCCTAAATGAGAAACAGTGCGGAATATAAGCGATTAAAGCCAAAACAGGGATTAAAATGAGTACAAAAAGATGAGGAAATAAAGGTAAAAAGTGACTCATCAATCATTATACATCGTAAAGACAGTTGAATCCACGGCACCTGCATAGGCTTGAGGAAAAGCTGTTGGATCGTCAATGTCATCTGGTATAGGGGATTGTCATCAAGTTTTGGCCTATCTACAGGTTTTGTTGGTCCCTCAAGTCCTTGTTTATCCTACACATTTAATAAAGATAAGTCAATGACAATCAACACTTTATTTGTAACAAATCCTTTTTAATAATAACAAACACAACAAAAGGAAATACATGTTCTGAAAAAGGTTGTACAAGATGTGTCAAGCAAGTAAGGAAGGTGTTAAGGGCATGCCCTACTAACTGAACCTCTTGATTGGGTACAGGGACGTGAGCATCAGCATCTTGAACTTTCTCAACACCAACCTTCACTTGATCATTGCCCAAAGGGATGTTGTCAATGATTGTTGACCCCTCGTAAACTCTTCCAAAGGCAACAAGGCAAGGAGGATTGTCATCAACATACAACCTATGCCTGTTTGATGCACCTATGTTTGGGTCCTACCTTGAGGGATCGATACAACTTCCCTTTGTGTTGACACAAGCAGCAGAAGGACCAACTTCAGGCTCAAGAGGCGATACGAGTCCTTGGTTTTGCATTTGGGACTACATCTGGCTGAAGGACAACATTAGTTGTTGAGTCACTTTTTTAGTGACTGACTACTCCAGCTCGTCCCTGATTTCCTATTCACCTACTCCATAATATTTTATGTTAATCAACATAGCTCTTCTAGGTTGATCGACATAAACGTAGGGAGCTTTGCTGAAGCTGGTCTAAAGTATTGTTTGATCGTCACATCAGCTCCAGAAGCACGGACACGGCCAGAGTGCTCTGGTTGCCTAATGACAATAGTCAGTACATCCTGATATCCATGGGAAACAAAGCAGCTCTATGCTGACTACTCTTCAAGGGAATCCTGCAATCAACAAAATATTGCATGAGTTTATGAACTACTGTTGTTATTATAAAAATTGACCATTGAAATAAAAAAATAACTTACAATCCTATTGACAATTTCGCTTGTCGCCTTAGATGTCATCTGACCAGATTTTTTGGTGTTAGTCATCTTCCACTTCACGTGTCGTTTAACGGGAGATGGAAGATCAACAACTGTTTATGTGCTCTCAGATTGGGCTACTTGCTATAATTGTTTCTTTTGTTTTTCCTCCATTAAATTTTATTCTAGTAAATCATAACCACACGAGATAACACATGAGATGTAGTGTTTAATTTCTGGATAGCCTGAGCCTTCTTTCTAACATCCTGTCACAATTAGACAGAAATTTGTCAACAAAATGCACTTGAAAATAATGCATAACTGTCAAATTCATAAACAATGCAAGTTAACTAACCTCCCATGAAGGATCTCTATGACTCTGAAAAAATTGGTTCCATTTTTCTTTGCTAATACTATACTTCTCATAGATGGTGTCATCATCCTCCTCCTTGCCTTATGCCAGAGCCCATTTTGAGGTCAAATCTGACTTAAACTACCTTCATCATTCTCCTACTACTGTCTTAAGGATTTTCTTCTTCGTCCTTTGGTCGGACGCTTCTGGAATATCTAATTCAGCCTATGATACAAAAAGTACATTTAATAGTTAGTTAATAACATTCAGCATTTTAAGATTTTTAGTATAACCAATTACAATAACATTCAACATTTAATTCAAATACTTGAATGTCCTCCCAAATCAAATTCTTCTGAGCTGTAGGAACTTTTTTCCAGTTAACAAATGTAACATCCACCTTGTCTTAGGTAAGGATTCCCAAATATGTCCTTAATTTCTGTTAGATATAGGGGAAGCATCTCAAAGCTTGAAGCTTAGGACTTGAAGAATGGTTTTGAGATTTTTTCACATGCCTTGGAAGATTGCAAATCAAATTAAGTGTTAAAGAGTTCAATGTGTTGATCCTTGCATTGCATGCATTAAATTATTTAATTGACTAAGTGTTTTAACTAAGAATCAAAGCATGTTTTTACAAAAGAACCAAAGAAGCAATGTTTTTGGAAAAATGCAAAATGCACTGGTTTAATCGATTACATACCGTATTAATCGATTATTTGCTTCACTTTCAAAATCTGGAAAAGCTTTGATGAACACTTTAATCGATTATCGTAGATTGTAATTGATTACATAAGCCTTTGTGAAAAGCATGTTCTACTGCAATAATCGATTACCAGGAATTGTAATCGATTACACAATGCTTTCAGAAAACATGTTACACTGCAATAATCGATTACCATTTCTCGTAATCGATTACACAAGCTTTTATGAAATGCTGTGCTACTGGAATAATCGATTACAGCTCGTATTAATTGATTATTTTGCTCGTTATTCAACCCCAGAAAACTCATGAACACTTTAATCGATCAAAGTGGTGATTTAATCGATTACTTAAGCGTTTTAATCGATTATTTGGCGCGTTTAATCTATTACTATTAGTTACAAAATTTTATTATAAATAGGAGTGAAGCTTGCTCTGTTTTATAACTTGTTAATTACGAATTTCTGATTACCTTCAAGCTTTCACCAAGATTCAAAGAGTTTTTCTGAGCTTATAAACCTTTTGTCCCTTTCTTAAATCACATGAGTTCTTGATTGTTTACTTGGGCAAGAGTCTTTCAAAGAAGAATAGGAGAGCTAATTCTGAAGTTTCATTAGATGATTCAGCACTGTTGCTAATTCATTTGGATTCATAAACATTGGACCATCAGGTTGTTTCTCTCCATTCTCTTTGGGTGTAATTCTGTTTTGAATTGTTTTGTATTTGGCTGCTATTGTAATTTGTTCTTGAGGCTTGCACTAGAGTAGTGTTCTCTAGGGAAGAACAGAGTAGTGTTCTCTGATTCTTGTTAAGGTGTCTAATAGGGTTTTAGATTTCCTTTCTTTATCTAGGGTTGATAAAGAGTAAACGTAATCAAGCTTGTAAGAACTGAAATTTTCAATAGTGGAATTCTAATCGAGTGTTGATTAGAAACTGGATGTAGCTTCTCTTGAGAAGTGAACCAGTATAAATTCTTGTGTTGTTTGTGTGCTCTCTAATATCTTTTGGTTATCTTGTTCATTGGTTCTTTGAATTCTTATTATTGCTCAACAAGTTCTGTTTTGAAGACATTGTTTCTTTGAGCTGAGTGGATTGATTGAATTAAAGATTTCTTGGTTTCAAAGTGATCAAGATCCTAACTCTGATTTAGAAAAGAATTTTTTAAAAGACTAAGTTTTAACCAATTCACCCCCCTCTTGGTTAATTGTGGGTATTCCTATTGTTTTTCAATTTCTTTATGTGGGGACCATCAACTTTCCCAGTGGCAAGATCCACATGAACCACTGGTCACTCCATTCCGACAGGTCTGGTAGCCAATGATCTAAGTCATGTTGTTTTTCTAGTCTTCTTCAACATAGATGACAAAGGTGCTGAGTTAGAAGGAGGATGAGAGCTTGATGGTGTAGTCATGTACTTGTTAAAAAACAACATTAACTAAAGTCAACTCAAAAGTATAGTAAGTTATGTAATTGTAAATATGGAAACAAGTAAATATAAAAAAAGATTACATTATACGATGTTAATTCATTCTCCTTCATCATTATCATTACGATTTGCATGGATGTCATCAACTTCTTCTTCTCCGTTGATGTTAGGCATTTGTGTGGAGAAAGGAGTGAGACAAGTATCAAGGGTTGAATCATCATTTTCAAGATTAAGACTAATGGTTTTTTCGTGTATAATCACTAACCACTTTTCATCACAAGGATCTTGAACATAAAACACTTGTTTAGCTTGTTCTTCCATGATGAAAGACTCATTTTGAGCTTCTTCAGATCTACCAAAGTAAATCTGAAATCATTGGTTTGTACATCGATATTACTATCAACCCACTTACACTTGAAAACACACACACACACACACACAGTGAATTTAACATAATTAAGCACCCAGATTTGTTCAATTACTCCAAAGGCATGGATGCCAGACAAAGATTGTCATCATGTACAGTAACAAAGTGTTGGGATTCAACGCTAAGACTAACCCACTGTTTTGCATTGTACTCTTGTCGTCTTTTGATTTGGTGTAGAACGAATACTTGTTGATAGCGTATCCCTGCCAACTGCTAACATTTCTTTTATTCTCATCTGCTAACTTCCTTAACATTTCAGAAGCATTATCGTCACCAAAGATTGTATCTTTAAACCAATTTAGGAAAGTCTTGTTTTTCTCTTTCCACACCCTATTCTTGGTCATTTTTTGGTTACTTTCCTTGACTAATACTTCGTGACAAACTGCGTATGATAGAACTTCATTGCTGTTTTTCAGTATATACAAATGAGCTTGTTGCAATTCCTCTAAACTTAAAGCTATAACATGCAGTCCTCATGAACCCTTACCTTCCACTCTCTCGTCATGCCCAGACTTAGGAAGCCCACTAGGTTTTGCCTTTTCAATGTACTCTAAATAAAATTCAATAACTTCTTCTGCAATGTACCTTTCAACAATTGATGCTTCAGGATGGTGTAAATTCTTTGAATGCCCTTTTAAGATCTTCATGTATAGTTCAACCGGGTACATCCACTGTAAATAAATGGGACCACACAATTTAATTTCCTTCACTAGATGAACAATTAAGTGAACCATGATGTCAAAAAATGAAGGAGGAAAATATATCTCCAACTGACACAAGATAATAGCAGCCTCATTTTCCAAGTCATCTAGCTTTAGAAGGTCAATGACTTTGCTATAAATGGCATTGAAGAAAAAGTACAGGCGAGTTATGACATGCCTTACTTTGTTAGGAAAAATGTCTCGAATCGCCACGGCTAACAATTGTTGCTCAAGAAGTGGCAATCATAAGACTTTAAGCCAATTAATTTTAGATCTTTCAGCTGCACGAGGCTCTTAATATTTGAAGAGTATCCTTGTGGCACTTTGACATGACACAGATGCTGATAGAAACTTGTCTTCTCATTTCTTGACAAAGTATGACATGCTGGAGGCAAGTATATTTTGTTACCATCAGACCTTGGATGTAACTAGTCACGTATACCCATCTCGGCTAGATCTTGACGAGTATTAAAACCATCATTTTTCTTGTCTTCAATGTTAAGAAGTGTGTTGATGCCACTGTCACACACATTTTTCTCCACATGCATAACATCGATACAATGTCTAACATCTAGATAGAACTAGTAAGGAAGATCAAATAATATTGACCTTTTTCTTCCATATGAAAGTTTTACTTGTCAGCTTCTTTTGGGTCTTTCCAAATATAGTATCAATGTCCTTAACCCGCTCAAGAACTTGCTGACCAGTTAACGGTATCAAGCCACTTTCATGCTCTTAACTTCCATTAAAAGCTTTTTCCAATCGTCGGTAAGGGTGATAAGGTTTCAAAAAACATCGATGTCGAGTGTATATTATTTTTCTCCCATGTTTCAGTTGTACGTAGCTCGTGTCTTCTTCATAGATAGGGCATGCACAATGGCCCTTAACACTGTATCCACTCAAATTCTCGTATGCTGAAAAGTCATTAATGACACAAAATAGCATTGCACACAACTTGAATGTCTCATTTTGATACCCATCAAATATGGAAACCCCCTCATCCCCCAACTTTGCCAAGTCTTCAATCAAAAGATTGAAATAAACATCAATGTCATTTCCTGGCTGTCTTGGGCCCGATATCATCATAGACAACATCATGTATTTTCGCTTCATGCACAACCAAGGAGGCAAGTTGTAAATTATTAGCAAAATAAGGCACGAACTGTGCTGAGTGCTTAATCTACCATATGGATTCATTCCATCATTGGCAAGTCTAAGCCTAAGATATCATGCCTCTTTGTCAAAATCCGGATACAAACGATTAATCTTCTTCCACTAGGATGACTCAACTGAATGGTGGAGCATTCCACCACAATTTCTCCCATCTGCATGACATGTAAGGTCTTTTGCGTTGTCTCCATTAACAAACAAACGCTTAAGCCTTGGAATACCGAAAGATACCACAACACTTTCACTGAGGGGGGCTTTCTTTTTGCTTTCGTCATTGCTACACTCATCATCATCCTTCACTTTGTACTATGATACCCAACACCTGAGGCATTTATGTATTTCTTCAAACTCGTGTCTGTATAGTATGCAATCATTAGATGCATGAATTTTTTATACTCTATACCCATCGGACACAATATCTTCTTCAACTGATAGTAACTTTTTCGAAATGTGTTTTCCTCTGGAAGCATATCTTGCACTACCTGAAGCAGTGAAGTGAAGTTTTTGTCACTCCACCCATATCTGGCCTTGACATTAACCAAACATAACACCACTGACAATAGAGTCAAAGACTTCTTGCACCTCAGATACAAAGGCTTTTTTGAATCACTTTCCAAATATATCATACATAGAGGCATGTGTTTATTGAAAAGACTCTTGTCTAAGATCACGAATAATTTCCTCTAATTGATCTCCCATTTCTACATCAATCGGTTCAGTTTGGAACCCCCTCTGCATGTCTGTCAATTCACCATACCATATCCATGTCACATAATTTATCTTAATCCCATCACACATATGATGTTCTTGTATGTCGTCTAATACTTGCCGTCTCCCATTCAAATAGTTTATACAAGGACAAAAATATTTTTCATCCTCATTTGGTCGACTTCTTTGGGGGCAAATTCCAAGAACTGTTCAACGCCTTCCTCATACACAGGGTTTATGCGACTTGCATTCATCTAACTTTGATCCATCTAATTAAAAACTCTATGATACTCACAAAGTTATTCCATGCATGAAAATCTCACTTTTTTCATTAAAGGAGTGACCCTACAAGAAGACATTTTTTTATAGCAGATTCATACGTAAATGTTAAGTCTCTTTCCTTAAATTTGACAAATTTCGGAAGCATTTCGCATTGATCTCCAAGTACATGTCATGAAATCGATGACATGAATTCCACCACAATCAAGTATGCACTTGGAGAACAAAGTGAAATTCACTATACCAAAATTTCATCAAATATAAGAAAAAAGACTTAACCTATACGTATGAATCTACTATAAAAAATGACTTTTCCCAAACTAACCAAACAGACAATTCAAGATTCAATACAATGATTAATCCAAACTGTTAAAAAGAATCATTGCGTTGAATATCAAACAGGAAACTAAGGTTCACTCATAATGAACATAACTTATAAAACAATAGTCACTAATCACATAATACAATTTATAAAAGCATTTGTAATGGTAAAAAGCCTAAAAAGAGTATGAAAGAAAGCCACGAGGGAGTTGAAGACAGAGAACACGTTAGGGATGAGAGGGAAACCAGAGTCATTTTCCAATGTGTATTCGTAGGTTTTAACGTAGCCGCTATAGAGCATGGGTTTGTCTTGCGAGATGCAGAGCACATGGAGCATGTTGTCACCGTCGAAGAGGTGGTAGGGCCCACGTCGGAGGAACTACAAGTTTGGGCCATTTCAGATGTACGTGCCGTCGAGGCACGGTGGGAGAGAGCCATGTATCACTTCGCACTCTATTGGAGGAAGCTGGTCCACAGGGGTGAAGTTTTGGGAAGTTTTTAAAAACAATTTAGGCCAAGGGGGATTCAATAGTGTATGCAAAGGGCAGTTACATGATATTCGTGTTGTTGTGATGAAGCTTTTAAATAAATCAGATGACAATGGAAAAAATTTCGCCAATGAAGTTACAAGCATTAGCAGGACATCACATGTTAACATTGTTAGGCTTTTGGGACCATTTTTGCGACCTTTCACGTTTCTCTAGTTTATACATCTCTAGCTATTTCAACAAATTTTCACATGATTCAAAGTAACAAAACAATCACCCTAACACCACCACCACCCTTCATCATGTCACCCAATAAAGCATTTATTGTACGATTGTTTTTCATATAAAGCAAAGGATTTCAAGAGAAGGTGATGTGGTATTCACGACGGAGGTGCGCTTCTCCGCTACCACCAAACAGCGACAAACAACAAAACTGGGGAGTCTCGTTCTCGACCCAGAATCAAACGATAAGTGCGGAAACGTAAAACACAAAACAGAAGCAAGAACAGGAGAGTAACACACACAACAATGGTTTTACGTGGGAGAAAACCTCAATGAGGAAAAACCCACGGGACCTTGTCCAGAAAATCTTCACTATCAAAAATAATGGTTACAAAACACTCCAGGGCTACAAGTCGGAGTAACGCTCAACCTCACCAACAATGGAGGGAACCACTCTCTCTCTACAAGGGTTGCACTCAACCTCTCGAAGACTCTCTCTCTACAGCCTGATGCCGAAGACACTCACAGAGAAACTCTCACAGGAGACACTCTCCACTGCGCTTCCTTTTCTCTGTTTTTCTGCTCTTCCAAGTCTGCCTCCTCCATCTATAAATGACGCATTTATAGAGAGGGAATTAGGTTTAGGGATTCTGTTCCCTAAACGTGAATGGGTCGAGGTCAACACCCTCGGGAATTGGGCCCAAGTCAAACATTCCCCTTTCCAGAGCATGGGGTTTTGGGCCAAGCATTAAAGTGGAAATATCCAACAATTCTCCCCTTTCCGCTTTCAATGCGACAAGTCGGCAACCCGGCATAATCCGGTCTTCCACTCTTGAGGTCCGAGATCTTCACTCTGCAACTCGGCCTCTTCATCTCGGCTTCATCATGCCGAGTTCACAAGCCCAGCTCCTTCACAGCAATCTTCAAGCTTCATTGCTGGCACCGGCTTCGTCATCATGTCAGACCAATTCTGACTTGTGTGCATTTTCCCAAGTGTGAGCTTCTCGGCCTCCACCGCATCTCGTATCCATTGATACCTCACGTCAATGTGCTTGGTGTGGGAGTGATACGTCGAGTTCCTCGCCAAGTGAATAGCGCTCTGGTTGTCACACTTCAGCTCATATTTGTCCTGACTGTGGCCGACCTCCTGGAGAAAACACTTCATCCACAGCAACTCTTTGCACGCCTCGGTCGCGGCAATGTACTCGGCCTCGGTCGTCGATAGTGCCACACACTTCTGCAGTCTTGACTACCACGAGATTACCCTTCCAGCCAGGGTCATCAAATATCCCATCGTCGACTTCCTCGAGTCGGAATCTCCCCCTAAATCAGCATCCGAGTAGCCTTGCAACTCGGCCTTGCTTCCTCTAAACTGAAGACACAGCTTAGTCGTTCCTCGGAGGTATCTGAAGATCCACTTCATAGCTTCCCAGTGTTCTCAGCCGGGGTTCGAAAGATACCAGCTAACCACACCAACTGCATGCGCCAGGTCGGGTCGGGTGCAAACCATTGCATACATCAAGCTTCCGACTGCAGATTGGTATGGGATCTTCTCCATCTCCTCTCGGTCTTCATCCGACCTCGGACATTGCCTCTCATTCAGCTTCAAATGTCCGGCCAAGGGGGTGCTTACTGTCTTGGCTTTGTCCATGTTGAATCTCTTCAAGATCTTCTCAACATATTTCTCCTGACTTAGCCACAGCAGCTTCTTCTTCCTATCCCAGATGATCTTCATCCCAAGGATCTATTTTGCTGGACCGAGGTCCTTCATAGCAAAGGACGATCTCAACGCCTCCTTCAGGGCGGAAATCTTCACCTTGTCTTGCCCTACTATCAGCATGTCATCCACCTATAGTAGCAAGATCAAGAAGTCACCAGTCTCGTACCTCTTCACAAAAACACAGTGGTCAACCTCTGTCTTCATGAACTTGTGGTCGGTCATGAAGGAATCAAACTTCCTGTACCACTGGCGAGGTGCTTGCTTCAAGCCATAGAGACTCTTCTTCAGTCGGCACACCATGCCTTCTGATCCCGAAGCTTCAGACCCTTCTGGTTGCTCCATGAAGATTTCTTCCTCCAGCTCACCGTGAAGAAATGCCGTCTTTACATCCATCTGCTCTATCTCCAGGTCTGCAACAGCTGCCATTGCCAAAACTGTTCAGACCAAGGTCATCTTTACCACAGGAGAGAATATCTCATCAAAGTCTATCCCCTTTTTCTGGTTGCAGCCTTTCACTACAATCCGGGCTTTGAATCTCGGCCTCTTGCCGCTCTCTTCCTGCTTGAGCTTATACACCCACTTGTTCTTCAGAGCTCTCCTCCCTTTGGGTAGCTCAGTCAGCTCATACGTCTGATTCTCATGCAATGACTTCATCTCGTCCTGCATGGCCTTCTCCCATTCGCCGCTTTCTGGGCTCTCCACCGTTTCCTCGTAACTCTGGGGCTCGCCCTCTTCAGCAATTACGGTATATTCATCAGGTGGATACCTTGTAGAAGGTCTTCTATCTCTCGTGGGGTATCTCGGCTGTTCTTCTTCTTTATCGTCCTCGGAACTCGGCTCTTCACTTTCATTCCGAGTTCCGGTATCATCGGCATCTTGCTGGTCATCATCTTCAACATCGCCTTCAGCGATTTCTTCATTGACTTCTCCCCCTGCTTCTGCATGCACTTGAGGGACGGGTTCTTCTCCTCGGACAGTAACCCGGACTTGGGGCTTCGAGATGTCATGGATGGTCTCATCCTCATGGAAGACTACATCTCGGCTTCTCACAATCTGCTTCTTGATTGGATCCCACAGTCTAAAGCCAAACTCAGTTTTCGGTGAACCGAGGTATATGCACTCCTTTGTCTTTGCATCCAGCTTCGCCCTTTCATCTTTGGGGACATGCACGAAGGCTCGGTGTAACACCCCAAAAATTTCATAACTATGATATTTAAGCAAGTCTTAGATTATGGAAAAAGTAATGGTGTATGATCGAATTATTTGGGTAAAAGATTAATTAGAGACATTATAAACCTGTTTGAAGGAAAAGACCCTTCCCATAAAATAGAAATTACAAGAATACCCCTAGGAAGATATTTACCAAAACGCCCCTGAACAATTTCAGAAATGACGAAGATGCCCCTAGGATGAAAATGACAATTTTGCCCCTGGATATTTTTGAGAATAACCAAAATACCCCTAGATATTTTAGTGAGATATTTTAAGGAGAAAATTACCTAAAAACCCTTGAACAAATGCGATAATTACCATCACGTCCCAAGGATGGTAAATTACCAAAATACCCTTTAGGACCAGAGGACTTTAGAAATACTGTGGAGACCTGGAGAATAGATAAAATACTTTTAGATAACTAAATATTAACCTAGAAGATAACAAGAAATCATCAAATTGAATTTTTAGGAATTTTGATAAGTATTTGGGAAATGATTCAATTTAAGGCTATTATGGACATTAGAAAATTGTATAGAAAAGATTGTTATAATCTTTAGAGTTTTCTACTAATTATGAAAGGAATGAATTTCTTTAATAAGTTAGGTTTGTAATTTAAATAATTAAAGGCCACAAGGACCAATAGAAAATAAGATAAAACCAATTAGAAAATAAAAGCAAAAACTATCCTAAAACTTAGGCTACTCCACGTGAAAGGAAGCCAAAATGGAGTACCTTCTTAGCTTGGAATTCATGTGCAAGAGAAGGAGAATGGAGAAGAATGTAGAAGTAGGACACTTGGAGGGTGAAAATCAAATAGCCAATTAGAATAAAACTAGTGGAAAGTTAGTAATAATGACTTTGGAATATTTGAAAGCAAGTAGCATTTCTCCTTAGCTTTAGTTTTCCACGTGAATTGAAGTAAGAAGGAAGCCCCCACAAGCCAAAACCCAACGTGCACAAGAGAAGGAAGAAGAAAAATGTAGAAATAGGCCACTTGGAGGAAGTAAAATGAATAGCCAATGAAAAAAGACCAAGAGGAAAGTAAGCAATAAATGATGGCAAGATATTTTGCCTAGCCAAAATCAAATTCAATCTTCATTCCAAGCCATCACCAACGTACAAGAGAGCTAAAGAAAGGGAGTAGAAAAAAAGATTAGGAGGAAGCCACTTGTAAAGGTGAAAACCAATGGCCAATAGGAATAGACCACAAGGAAAGGAAGTAATAATAGCATGTGGTAAAAAAATTAACATTTTACCAACATATAAAAAGGTTTAATAGTTTGAAATTTTGGCCACCAAAAGAAGCAAGCACCGTGCAAGTCCCCTAAGACCATTTTCTATCATTTTCAACATAACACTTTCACCAAAAAGCCAAGCTAGGACCATCACCTTTAGGAACTTCACGTGAAAGCCAAGGAAGGAAGAACAAAGGCTTTTCAAGATTCAAGAAAAAGTTAGCACTACGAGAACAAGGAGCAAGGTTATCCAATTTGAAGAAGGAAAGCAAGGTATGGGAAGTTTATGATAAGCAAAGTTTGGATATGATTTATGTTAAGAATCTTATGTGGTTTCATGGATAATTAAGCCTTGTAGATTAAGAGTTTGTGGAAATGCCGTAAAGAGTTAAAGATTGCTAAACAAAATGATTATTAAAGTAAGTAACTTTGATTAACTAAGTTATAATTTAATCTAACCTAACAACTAACTAATTTAGAAGAATAAGAAAGTAAGTAAATGAGCTTTAAACCTTGCTATATGCTGTAAATAAATTGTAATTGATTGCTGTATTTAATTGTAAGCTGTATTTATTTGATTGCTATATACCTATTTAAGTACATCTGTATGTTGTTAATTAATCTGTCTAGAGTACTAAAAAACTTTATTTGAATAATGTTTGATTTATTTGGTGGCTGGAATTAATAGTAGATTGCTGTATTTACATTGAATTAATTCATAAGGTGCTGTTGCATAAAACTTGTTGCTGTCTGTTTTTTATTTGCTGTCTGTATAACAATAATTGCTGTATGATATGTATTTTATGTTGCTGTATGTAAATGGGGTTGCTGTATATTGATTTATTTATGTTGCTGTTGTATATGTGGCTGTATATCTAGCTGTTGTATATTTTAGTTAGTTGCTGAGCATTTTAATTAATGCTGTATATTTTAATGGGTTGCTGTCTGTTTTTATGATGCTGTTTAAATCTTATTTTGGCTGTCTGTTAAGATATTAATTGTTGATTGCGTGGCTGCATGTTGTGGTGCTGTATCTAAGATGCTGTATTTAATTGGGTCGCTGATTTAACTGTATGATATGTGAACATTCACTTGATGATGGGCTTTGTTGAGATTCTGTAACAAAAATGATTCAAGAATAAACTACGGATTATTTTGTGTTCCACTGGAGTGGGTGGGACTATCTGATAAGTATTCCACTGGAGTGGGTGGAATTAGTTGAGATAAAATTGGAATAAATGATAAAGAAGAATAATTAAACCATTCATGCATTCTCATATGCATATACCTAGCGGGGGTTAATCCGCGGTGTTATGCCTGGCGGGGGTTAATCCGTGGAGTTAAGTGTCAGATAGTTAGAGGAACTGAGTATGAGCGTTCAGACAGTGAGAAGTCTGAGCTGGGGGATGCTTCGGCAGTGGGGAACTCACGCCACCCATGATGATCACATGTAGTGTGGGTGACTTTCCTGTGCACCACTGTGACATCCTGACTGATCATGCAAGTTCTGGACCAGTGATTGGGGCTATCTGACTGTGGCCACTGATGTTGATTTTATGAAGCTGAGATCTCAGTCATGCATCATGTTAAAAGATGAGCATACATTCCATGCACCACATGATGAGTATGTGAAATAATTATTTAGTGATAAATAAGTTGTGAACTGAATATTTAATCTATGTGCTGTGAAATAATCTGTGAATAAATTGGTCTTATATATATATATATCTTATTCAAACATTGTTTGTCATAAACTTACCCATATTATGTGTCTGTGGTTGACACCTGTGATGACCCCAATTCATTTGGGCGAGCAGGGGAACAGTAATAGCTGAACATGGATGAGGGAATGAAGATGTGCATGGATGATTGGAAGATGTGATGTCGATGTTGTGATGCTTGTTATTTATGGTTTTCATGTATTTTGGACTGTCTGTATATTATTAGACATGTATTATGGACTGTAGTATGAATTGTATAATGGACTGTACTCTTACTTATAAATGAACCGTGGTGAGGAAAATCGTTTATGCTATTTACATAAAATTAGCAAATAAGGCGAAAAGAATTTTCGTGAAAAATTTACAACTAAGATCATTTTAATACAATGTGGACACGAGTTTTTAATTAAAATTAATCAAGCACGAGAGAGTCAAGAGAGGCGTTACACTCGGCATCCGAACACCCTTAGATGTTCATAGGTCACTTTCTGACCTGTCCAGATTTCTTCTGGAATCTCTCCATTCAGCAGTCGAGATGGCGAGAGATTTATCAAGTCGACCGCGGTTCTCACTGCCTCTCCCCAATATCCTTTCGACAACCCTGCGTTGGAAAGCATACTTCGAACCTTCTCCTCGATAGTCCGGTTCATCCTCTCAGCTAGCCCATTCAGCTGAGGCGTCTTGGAGGGCGTCTTCTCCAGTCTGATCCCAGCTTCTCTGCAGTAAGCTTCAAAGGGACCCCTGTACTCACCACCATTATCCGATCTGACCACCTTCAATTTCTTCCCGGTCTCCCTCTCCACCATTGCGTGGAACTCTCTAAAGTATTGGAGAACCTGGCCCTTAGTCTTCATAAGGTAAACCCACATTCTGCGGGAGTGGTCATCAATGAAAGAGACAAAATACTGCGCGCCTCCAAGCGATTTCTCTGACATGGAGCAGACGTCAGTATGGACGAGGTCAAGTATGTGCCTCCGTCTCCGCGGTTGATCCGGTCTCACAAACGAAACCCTGTGCTGCTTCCCAGCTAGGCAGTGCGAGCAACTCTCCAGCACTTGACCTTTCAACCCAATCAATAGCTCTTTCTTCTCCAGAATTTCAAGTCCTTTCTCACTCATGTGACCGAGACGCTTGTGCCACAGCTCCAGACTTGAACCATCAAAAACCGTGTTGGCTTCACCGCCACACATCCTTCCCTGCATCACATACAAGGAGCCATCCTTCTTTCCTCTGGCCATCACCAAATTTCTTTTGGCCAACTTCCACCTACAGCCCTCAAAGCTGTTTACCAGCCCGGCATCATCTAAATTCCCCACCGAGATTAGATTCAGCCGCATGTCAGGTACGTGCCTCACGTCCTTCAGCACGATCCGGCACCCTACTTCCGAGGTCAGGGTCACATCGCCGATACCAACAATCTTGCTGGTTACCTGATTCCCCATCTTCACAGCTCCACAATCTCCACTTCGATAGGAGGAGAAAAACCTTCTGTGTGGGGTCACGTGGAAAGAAGCGCCTGAATCCACTATCCAGGTGCAGTCATCGAAGGCTACGTTCACAGAGTCATCCTCTCTCAGGAGAAATACCTCAGCATTGGCACTGGCAACTACGGTCGTGGTGCTCTTCTTCTGTGAACTCTGGTCTGACTTCACAGACCCACTCTGCTCGTCCTTTTTCAGAACCCAGCAGTCGGCCTTTTTGTGCCCGGGCTTCCCACAATAGAAGCACTTCAGTTCACTCCTCGGTCTTGACCGATCTCGGGACTTTTCCCGTTTCTCTCGACTTCGGCTCTTTCCTCGAGCTCGGTAGTCGGACTTACTCTTTTCAGCCACGTGGCGTCAAACGTGCTGGATACACCTCGTTGCTTTCTCCTGGCTTCTTCATTCAGGAGGCTGTCGGTCACGATATCCATCTCCAGTTTCCCTTCAGGAGCCGAGTTGCTCAACGTCACTACCAGGGTATCCCAACTTTCTGGCAATGAACTCAGCACCAACAAAGCCTACATCTCGTTGTCAATTTTCATCTCGGCCTTGGACAACTGGTTCACAATACCTTTGTACATGTTGAGGTGCTCGATCATGCTCATCCCTTCCGTATACTCCAGCTTCACGAGCCAGCAGACGAGATGTGCCTTGTTTCTCGGAGTCTTCTTCTGAATCATGGACTCTAACTTGTTCCACAATTTGAAGGCATTGGTGAACTCGAACACATGCTCGAACAATGACTTGTCAATATACTTCCTGATCGTGGCAACCGCCTTTCGACTCAGGATTTCCCAATCCCTGTCCGACTTGCCTGTAGGCTTCTCATCCAGGACAATAGGATCATACAGGTCCTTGCAGTACAGATGATCTTCCATCATCGGTCTCCAGTAGGTAAAGTTGTCGGCCGTCAACTTAAACATATCCCCGTCATGGGCGATACTTCTACTGGTACTCATCTCCATCCTGTCTTTTTCCTTCGTCAGAGCCCGTCGAACCTGATGCTCTGATACCACTCTGATGTGGTATTCACGGCGAAGGTGCGCTTCTCCGCTACCACCAAACAGCGACAAACAACAAAACTGGGGAGTCTCGTTCTCGACCCAGAATCAAACGATAAGTGCGGAAACGTAAAACACAAAACAGAAGCAAGAACAGGAGAGTAACGCACACAGCAATGGTTTTACGTGGGAGAAAACCTCAATGAGGAAAAACCCACGGGACCTTATCCAGAAAATCTCCACTATCAAAAATAATGGTTACAAAACACTCCACGGCTACAAGCCGGAGTAACGCTCAACCTCACCAACAATGGAGGGAACCACTCTCTCTCTACAAGGGTTGCACTCAACCTCTCGGAGACTCTCTCTCTACAGCCTGATGCCGGAGACACTCACAGAGAAACTCTCACAGGAGACACTCTCCACTGCGCTTCCTTTTCTCTGTTTTTCTGCTCTTCCAAGTCTGCCTCCTCCATCTATAAATGACGCATTTATAGAGAGGGAATTAGGTTTAGGGATTCTGTTCCCTAAACGTGAATGGGCCGAGGTCAACACCCTCGGGAATTGGGCCCAAGTCAAACATTCCCCTTTTCCAGAGCATGGGGTTTTGGGCGGGCCAAGCATTAAAGCGGAAATATCCAACAGAAGGAATGCTAACCTTTTGTAACCTCGACGCTGCCACAAAGAGTTGTGAGTGAGACCAGGTGCAATAGTGAAAGCGAGATTGACACTGAGAGTGACAGTGTCGATAGTGAGCTTAGACCTCAAATTGACACCGAGAGCGAGAGTGAGAGATCGAAACTAGGAGTTTCAACGTCGCGAGAGTGAGAGTGAAGGAGCGAGATCGGGAGTTTCAGGACCATGAGAGTGAGAGTGACAAAGGGTTTGGGTGCCATACCATTTTTAACAAAAGACCCAACAACATCTATTTTTAAATAAAAACGATGTTATTCACGAATTCCACAACATTGATTTTCCAAAAACCGATGTTACTATAAGAAACTCAACATGATTTTTCAAAAACTTATGTCAACATTTTACTATCAACATCGATTTTTTAAAAAAAAATCGATGTTGACTTTCTACTAGTAACATCGGTTTTTTAAAAAAACTGATGTTAATGAAATTCCTTTATTTATGGAAATGTCACCGCGAGTAATTTAACATCAGTTATTCTCATAACCGATATTAAATTGATAATGTTAAATGTATATTTTGTAGTAGTAAAAGGAAAAAAATGACAAAAAAATGTATTTCAAAATTAGATTTGATCATGCAATTGGTAAAACAAAAACTTACGGTTGAATGTTTGAAAGTAAAACTGGATTTATATGAATATGTAAGTATAAATAATTTGTAAAAAATGCATATAATAACTGAAAGTATATAAAAATATAATTAAATGGATTTATTATATTAATAAAGTTTAAACTAAATTTATCAATGTGATAAATCAAATTAGTTTAAATTTTATTGACATACGTTTTATTATTTTTAGTAATCCTCCCTTAAAAGATTTAATAAATATTTAATAATTAAAGAAATATATACTACTTATAGTAAAATATATATACTTATTAAAAAATCTAATAATATATGTTATTAATGATATATATTAATATTTTAATAATATTTATTTTCATTAATTATAATCTAATCCAATGAGATATGTATACTAATTAATAGATATGATAAAAGTGATATTTGTATGTCTTTTATAAATTATTATTACCTAGGTTAATTATATGCTTTGTTTATTATTATAAGTCTCATTTATATATATATATATATATATATATATATATATATATATATATAATTATTAAGATTATATTATACACATATTTATATATAATTCGAATAAAAATTGATTACCTTTTATGGTGTGATTTCCGAGGTGTTACAAGTAAGCTTAGAGATTAAACCATTTTTTTAATAAATTTTAAGGACTAAATTGAACTATATGAGAATTCAAGACTAAAAATAAGATTCATCAACAAAAGCATAAGTGACTAAAAGATTATTCTATTCTATAAATTATTATATTTAATGAGATTGTTCTTCTCTTTTTATGATGAAATTATTGTCTATTTGTGATTACTATTGTGTGTGTGAGATCAAAAGGTCTTCAAAACTTGAAAAAAAATAGTATGAATTATTTTTTCCTATAACATTTGAATAAAAAAATAATTTTTGTGTTATTAAATTTTATTTGTTAGAAGTTAGATATTTAAATAATTAAATTACAAAAGAAAAAATACTGTCCCCTTTGATGCATTATTGGATCCTTCCCCGTATGTGTGTGTAATTTTCTGAATATAAATTATTCTCACGCTGTTGGTAAAGTTGAATGAAGTAGGATAAGTTGACCTATTTTTAATAAATGAGTCAAGAATTTTATTTATTTTTTTTGTTTTATGAGACGACATGTTACTTTGTCAGTTTGGCTAAATTATATATATATATATATATATATATATATATATATATATATATATATATA
>CM023957.1:20480928-20491154 GCA_013407115.1 Glycine latifolia
AACAAGACAGCTAAAATTAAGAAAAAAAGTAAATCGGAGTAGAAATTAAAGAATAAATAAAAACTCAGTTTGAGTTGAGACTTTGAGGACTTCAAAATAAACAATTTAAAAACTCTTATCAGATTAATCTATTCCAACCCGCCAATAATTTAAGTATAAAAAATATTGAATGTAACTAATTGGGTTATAATCAAATATATTTTCCCAACACTAGTCACATTGATTAATAAAAGGGGAAGATGGAAATAATTAAACTCTTGCAAATTTCATTAAACAAATTAAGAACAATATTGTGCTTTTTCGAGGGATGATTAATTTGATTGATAACCGCCACCCCCCTTTAGGACTTCTATTGAACATCAAATTTAATTTGCAATTGCATATTTGACATCGAGTTTTTCTTAATTTTTATCCTTTTCATATCTATGATCTAAGATTATACTACTCCAGAAAATTAATAAGAACTACTGTGTCCTAAATTTGTTATACAAAAAACATTATTATTTTTTCCAATCTGGTCAGTTAGTTCGGTTAACTAATTGAGTGTTTGTGTTTGATTCTTACTCCAATGGTTACTTCACAAATTCCTATGTCGCATTCTATGAGAAGCAACAAGCCGTTAACTTCCGATTCAATGCACATTCAATGTCTCAACATTGCAAAATGAAACATGCATTAAGAAAAAATAATTAAAATAAATTTTGTCACACGTGAAAATCTCAAATAATAGACAATTAAAATTTAATTTTTTAGGTAATTTGTAGGTTGTATAGTAGCTTAAGTTTTATCCGCCTGATAGCAGCAATGAGAAAAAGTATATTAGGATTTCAAGTACATATTAATCAGATATGATTATATGAATTCTCCCATGGTAAAATTTCACATGTACTGTATAAATGTTTTTGGTTTGTCTCTCTTAATGATTTTTTTACCAAAAAAAACTCTACTTAATAAAAGAGATAAATAAAACTTTCACATGAAAAAGATAATTCCAAAATTAACTCGCATTAAAATAATATGAATAAACCTTAGTAAAATGTGATTTTTTTAAGGAAAAAAAAACCTTAGCAAAACAAAGTGCTGTATTTGATTAATAGGAAATTTCCATTGAATTACAGTTTATTATTTTTCAACCTCTTAAATAAATAAGGTTGGGAGAAATTAAGTTTGGATGGAAGAGTTTAATGGAATTTCTCTTCTGCTATGAGTGATTTACAGTAAAAAAAATTATTTATGAATTAAGTGCAAATTTTCCTTAGTGTACTTACGTGTAATTTAACTACTTTCATACATGTGAATAAAATAGATGATCATAACCTGGAAGATAAATTAATGGGTGCTTGAATTCGGATCAGAATGGAATATGTATGGAAATGGAGCTTTCTAGTTTTGTCTGATTAGGTGGTGCATAAAATTAATAAACAAAAAGTCATTTGACCTGAACTATATTATTGCCTAATGATTTGAATATCATTAGAGGTGCTCTTAACATGATCCGCACTCCATTGCACCATTTGAGAGCAGTTGACAATCAATGATAATATCGAAATGGTAGCCAATTATTCATTGGGGGGCGTGTGATTAACATTCAAGTAAGTTATATAATTTGATGATGTTTCTTAATCCATAATCAAATCATTGGAATATGAAAACTAGACTTGATTTAATGATGGGTGGGTTTCTAGGTATTCTCATTATATGGCTTTCAAAGTTCATTAAATAATTGTACTATACTATGTAGGTAATTGTATTCCATTGTTCGTTGAAGAGGAATTACTTGATTTATAGGTAGTGGAATATATGTGCCTATGAAAAAGACAAAGCACCTATAAATATAAAGATTTTGTTAATCTAATGTGCTAAATATTTTATTAGTAATCATAATAAAAATACGTAAAAATTACTTAAAAGAGAAATGGACTATAAATCTAAGGATTATTATATGAAAAGACTATTAAATTAGATTGGCAAAAAATAGGTTATTCCATTAGAGTAGATTATCACATTGTTGACCGAATTAATGTTTAAGATAACACAAAATAAAAAGGAAAAAATATTAACGGTTACTAAGGTGTATCCATTCTCTTTTGTTTATGTGCATAACAATGTTATCTTTTTTTTTTCTTCTCACTTCCATTGTTTCTCTTCCTTTTTCCCTCCTATTCCCTTCTCCTTTCACCACTAAAGACTATCATTATCTTTCTTTTTTCTTGCAACCACCCTTAAACCTATGCTTGAATCACTTTGAAACTAGAAGCCAATCATCTATCATTGAAACCATGTCGCCACCACTGATCCCTAATCGCTCAATTTTCATCATCATCGATATGAGGACACAAGCCTCGCCATGATCCTCAACCACCACCAAGTTCATCCCTCGCTAAAAATTATGCACCTTGCATTGTGTAACTAGTTCAAAATTAGAGTGACAAAAAATTGTCAGTTTTATTTTAAAAGGACTAAAACTAAACTTGAAAATTTTAGAGGGACCAAAAATGTATTTTACTCTTTTTTTTATTAAGTTCTAATAAATGTTTGTTTTGTTACACTAAATATTTATTCATTAAATAAAAAAGATAATATGTTCATGCTACAAATAACTTAGAGTGTGTTTGACAAGACACTTCAACTAGCTTCTAACTTTTTTTACTAGTTGAAAAAAATGTTTGACTATTTGATGAATATGTTTTTTTAGTAGTTTCTAACATTTTTTGAGACACTACTTGAAGTAACATTTTTTAAAATGATAGCTTCTAGCTTCTAGCTTTTTATATTTATTCCCTTTTTGTTCTTGAACATTTATTAGATTTCATTTTTAATCTTTTCTATTTAAGGTAAAAAAAAATTTATTTTTATCCTTTATGTAATTTTATATTTTTCAGTTACTTCAATAGACAGTCTTACCAAATACTTATGATTCGCCGGCTAGCTTTTCAACTTTCAGCTACTTGCTAACTTTTCAACTTCCAACTAGCTTTTCAGCTAGTTTTGTCAGACATAACCTTAATTGATTACGTGTTTGAACTCCTTGCTTTGAAGTTGGTAATGCGAGTGTCTGTCAATGCATTTTTTCCTTGGTAATGGCTAAATATGGACATGAATTGATAGTTATAAATAAACTATGCATACCCAACAAGTGTAACCCAATTGACAACACACACTGAGTTTATGAGGAATGACCTAAGTTTAATTCTCATATAATACACTCTTAGGGAGGTGCAATGAGCTTTAATTGTGACTAAACTCTGGACTAAGGATTAGTCTCATAGTCAACCCAAAGGACCAAGACTTATGAGAATACCTCAAGGTCCCACAAGGAACTAAATGTCCTAATTATGATGGTTAAAAGAAATAAAAAAAAACATATTCATTTGTTTTTTGTTTTTCCCTATTGTAAAGTATTGGAACAAGACTCATTCACAAACTTCTCATATTTCTTTATGTCCCATTTAAAAAATATTTTCACATACATCCCTTAAATAAAACTCTTTATGATAAGACATAAAATAAAATTTTGAGGGCTTAATTGCAAATTTTACTACTCAACTTTTATTATTTTGTAAATTTTATCACTCAAGTTTTATTTTTGAAAACTTTACCACTAAAGTTCACAATTTTTGTGCATTTTATACCGCTATTGATGAAAGATAGATGATTTTGAATTTTTACATCAATTGTAATTATAACCGATGTAGAAATGTGACTTTTTACATCAATTATAACCACAATTGATGTCAAAAGTCACTTTTTGTTGGAAAATCGAGGGAGGTAAACACCGAGGAGATTTACACCAATGTGTCATGAGTAACCACATAAATGAACTTGACACTACACTTTAACTCAAAACCTTAAGGCTTAGGTTTAAGGGTCTTTCCTTCTCTTATATGGCGTTCAAACTTTTCCATTCCTACACGAATGAAGTTGTGGATGTAGGAATAAGGGTCTGAATGAACCACATTAAACAAATTCGAGGTTGTGGATGTAGGGTTGAGGTCTGAATCACATTAGCAAAATCAATTGTGTGGATGTAGGGATGAAGACCCGAACCACGCTAAACAAATTTGTTACCTTTCCTATTTTCTTTATGGTGTTGACCTTTTTTTATGGTGTATTCTTTCTTATCATGTGCGGAATAAAAGATATGTGGATTTTTTTCCCAACAATGGTATTAGAGCAGACCTAATGACCAGAGAAGAGGATAAGACCCATAATTGTTGAGCATGTGAAGGGGGTAAACACCGGGGAGATTTACATAAATTGGTCATGAGCAACCACATAAGTGAACTTGACACCACACTTTAACCCAAAACCTTATGGCTCAGGTTTATGGGTCTTGTTTTCACTTATATGGTGCTCAACCATCTCATTCTTACACAATATGAGACTTCACCTCACACTTGTACTTCACCAATCTCCCCCTCAAGTGTGAGTCTCATCCACATGGTAGCCTCCCCCAAAAGTGAAAGCCATTTTCATCCATGAGTATTTCCATAGTGGCCATCAGAGCCCACATGCTCTAGATACTTGCACCGTTGTTCCACCTATAGGACACACCGTTAGGAAGATTTTCGATACAAGGGATCCCCAGACCTAGGGATCCACCACTGTCATCTTACTTGTCCTAGACAGTTGTTAAGTTGAACAGTTGGCTCTAGTACCAATTGTTGGATCAAATGCTCAGAGCCAAGGTCAGGAGTGCGATTCTCAGTGGGGTAATTGTGGAGATGAGTTGTTTGTCAGGTAGTGACATCAATTGTCCTATGGCGGAGGCCTAGGTGGGTCAACTCACAGTCGACTTGTGGCACTTGGGCTATTACACTCTTAAGTAGAAAAGGTTGTGTCCTGACTATTAACTATAACTTTTGGCTTAGTGGTAAGCGCTTGATCCAACAATTGGTATCAAAGTCGATAGTTCAACTTGGTGACTGGCTCGGACTAGTAAGATGGCGGTGGTGGATCCCTAGGTCTGGGGATCCCTTGTATCAAAAGTCTTCTTGGTGGTGTGTCCCGTAGGTGGAACGACGATGCAAGTATCTATAACATGTGGACTCTAATGGCCATTGTGGAAATACTCATGGATGAAAATGGCTTTCGCTTAAGGGGAAGACTACCATGTGGATGAGACTCACACTTGAAAGGGAGATTGTTGGAGTACAAGTGTTAGGTGAAGTCCCACATCATATAAGAATGATAAGGTTGAGCACCATATAAGTGAAGACAAGATCTATATTATAATAACCAAGGTTAAATAAATAAAAGGAAAAGAAAGAAAAGTTTAAATTTGCTATATTCCGTCAGAAAAGCGTTAGCAACAGATTTTGCGACAGATTTTGGGACGGATTTTGTGGCGCCGTTAGCGCCAAAGTGGCGCTGTTAGCGCCACACATGCTGGATTTTGGTGCCGTTAGCGCCATAAAGCTATTTTTTCACTGGAAATTGGCGCTGGAGGCGTGAAAATGGCGCCAGGAGCGCCAAATCTCGGGCAGGCACCCTATATAAAGCCATTTTTACGGATTTTTGGGGCAAAACTTGGTTTTCTTCTTCCTTAAGCCTTTTTCCTGCATTAATGAGTTGGAAAGCTTCATACCCGCTTATCCTTTGACCTGAACACTTGATAACCAACTAGGAAAGTGATTAAAACCTCGAGATGAGCTAGATCCTAGTTTCAAACTCTCAAAAAGATAACCAATCGGAGAAATCCCGTTCTCTAGGGAATATCCTCAGAGCTTGGATTTTGAGAAGAAAGGAGTCATTTCAGAGGCGTTTAAGCTTGGAAAAGCTATCCTCTGACATTCCTCAACAGTCTAGAGGTGAGAAACTCGATCTTTAACTGATTGAATTGTGAAAATGATTCTGGATGAGTTTGATGAACTTTTGGATAAATGAGTGAGTTAGGGTCGAAACTAGGCTTGGATTCTTTAGAGATATATGCTCAGGAGGCTGTTTAGATGGATGTTAAGCTTTGAATCTTGAGTATTGAAAAAGTTTAATTTTGACTCTGACATCTGTATGAGTAGGAAGAATGTTGATATAATGATGAGTTTGAGCCTAGGTACCTTTACAAAAGATGTTCAGGAGGCTAAATAAACGGTGAAAATGTGTTGAAATAGCCGTTATGATAAGCTTGACAAATATGGATATTTGGCCTGGTTAAGGCAAGTGAATCCTTTGAATTGGCTCATACAGAGTCTTGTAGGGACTCTAGTATGTTGAATAGGTCGAGATAGATCCTGTTGAGGGTCTGTGAATCGCCTTTGAGGTGATTAGTCCTGATAACCTTAAGATAGAAACAGAGAGGTTTAATGAAAGGGATTAGCCTTGTTTTATCATTCTAACGGTTGAGGACCGTTATTGATGTTTACATGCTCTTGTGTAGGGCGTGATTTTGACATCACTGGTGGTGGTGACCACGGATCCGGGAGAGCCGATACAGTGCTGAGAGCAGGTAAGCTCCTTGTTCTTGGGAGTGGTTCCTTTCCTTTGTGTTCCACCATACTCTGAGGGAGTATTGGTTATTGAATAACATGTTGCATGAATATTGAAATTGAATGTTGCTGATTGTGATTGAGGCATGTATATGATGCATATATGTGTAGACATCTGAGTAAATGATATATCGTAGGCGATTGAGATGATATTGAATGAGATATACACTAGGATAGTGTACTGTGTGAGTGAGAACCTCTATGAGGTATATGCGGTGATAGTATCTTGTGTTTGTAGAGAATTCTCTGGCCAGTAGAATGGATTAGATATGGACTTCCCTTAGAGCCAAAGTTATCTGGAACAACTCTAAGTGGTCAATAAGTAATGTGTGATAAAACCTGAGAGTATGCACCTGATTGCAGATGAGCATCTCTTGGAAGTGCCATATATGTCCGAGTGTGCTCTGAGATAAAAGTACCTGATTGCAGATGAGCTTTTCTCAGGAAGTATAATATAGATATATGTGTGATTACATCCATAGAGAATGTACCTGACTGCAGATGAGCGTTCTCAAGGAATATGATATATCTATATCTATATCTCTATATATATGTTGCTGTATCTGAATAGGGATATCTATTTGATATGCTGTGAGCTAATGAAGGCCGTGATGGCTGAGTAGGGGTGATTATCCCTTAAGTTATATACATATATGCATTTTGTCTCTGTGTGCAGAGATGTTATGTGAGCCGTGATGGCTAGGTAATGCTGATGAATCTTTTAACAGGGTGATGAGAATTCCTTGATACTTGTGTATATATATTGTATCTGCCTATTGATATGGTTTGAGAGCCATGAAGGCTAGCTTATGAAATGCTAATTTTGATATATTATGCATGTTAGTGAACCAGGGGGAGGAAAGACCTCCAAGGACCCTGAGTTTACTGAGATTTTTATCTCACCCCGTGTGTGGGGATTATGTTTGCAAGTGAGATGCAGGGAGAAGCTGAGAGATCCCAGGGCAAGAGGCCCATACAGGGATAGATTGTATATAAACCCTAGGCATAGTTTGATGAGAGCATGTTGGCTCCATTCTTTTGTTATTTATGCCTATTGTTTTGTGGTTTTGTACCCTGAGGGGATTATATGTACATGTGTGTACAGAGGATGTATATTTTGATATTTCACCATGTATAATGTACAACTGATGTTATAATGACGTCATATTTTGTTTTGCTTCCAAATGAAGTTGTTTATTTTGAAATTGTTGCGTAAATAGATATAATGGAATGTTAACAAACCGGATGCATACGGGGCGTTACATATATACCTGAACCTTAAGGTTTTGGATTAAAGTGTGGTTTCAAGTTCGCTTATGTGGTTGCTCGTGACTCATTGGTATAAATCTTCTCGATGTTTACCCCCTAACACACTCAACACTTTTCTACATCTATTATAACTACAACCAATGTAAAAAAATCTAGAAAATTACTTTTTACATCGTTTTGTTATCAACATGATTGTAAAATACACAAAAGCTAAAAAATTGAATAATAAAATTTGTGAAATGTTGAAAGTTGAACGATAAAATCGTGGAAAAAGCTTGACGATAAAATCTGTGAAATTATGAAAGTTGGATGATAAAATGCACAAAAATAAAACTTGAATGGTAAAATTCACAAAATAATTAAAGTTTAATAGTAAAATTTGCAATTAAGCCAAATTTGAGTTACCAATCCTTTTATTTTATTTATTTTCTAAAATTTCTGTCTTTGCTAATATATAATTGCATCATCTTTTAATAAAACAAGATTCAATAAACATAGATAATATAGTAACTTCTTACTAAAGAAGTTTTAATCAATGTAGTTGTTTAATAGTCATCGTTATCATGCTAATTATCTACACTAAAATTTATATTAAAAAAAACAACAACAACAACTAAGGTTTAACGTTTTTTTTATTGTTGTAACTATGTGACTTTTTGGTTTTAGTTGTCCATTTTTTTTTTGTTTTTATATATTATTAATAATGTAAAAATACTTCCAAATTTTTTTTTAATAATTATCTCTATCAATATTTATTGATCACACAATTTGTATCTAGACAAGACATATCATATGTTATCTTAGAGTATTTTCATTCATGACTTATCTAAATATATACAAGTCACGTCGCGGAATCACTAAATGAGTAGAAAATATTTATAAATAAATTTATAAAGAAGAAAACTAGTAACAAAAAATTGGAAGACTAGAATAAATAAAAAGTTACAATTCTAAAAGGATTAAAACATATATAATTCAAAACATTATAGGTATGTATGGTTTAATGGTAAATTTTAGTTAATTTCTAGGAATTATATTTTACATATAAATTTTATATATTTAGTGCCATCGTCAAATCATTCTTTTTCAAAATTAAAATAAAAAATATAATTTTATTTTGGCCAAATTTCTGGATTAGAAGATAAGTTAATTCAAGCATACATTAAGAAAACCTACAAGGAATGTGTCAAACATCGAATAAGTTTAAATTTATCAAAGACTTGAGGATATAAGACTAATACTCTAACATGCATGCACTAAAAATATGATAACTTTAGGTGCTGAAAACTTAATTTTATTCATTAATCTCTATATCTATGATGATTTTCTTTGTTCAATTTTTAAAATCCATCAAGTTATATTCGTTTAGTACTCATAACTCCTAAAACATATTTTCCTTGGACTTAAATGGCCAGCTATTTCTTAAATTAAAAATTGTGAAAATGTGTCTCTTTCTCATTTTATCTTCCGAAACAATCATTACCTCACCACCTGATTTTGTATGATCTGTAATTCCCTTGATTCCAATTGTTATCATAGAAAGGTTGAGCAGGTTGGTCCCGTCATCATAATTTCTAGGATTAGCACTTTTGTATATATAAATTTAATGCAAAACCTATGTTTTTAATGTATGTTTGGAAGGGATTCTGATGCATTATGTAATTGAATTATTCTGCCAGCTAATTGGATTTATATATGAACTTTGAAATAAAAAGAGAGGAGAAACGTCATAATCAAAAGTTGTCACTTTTAGCTTGGATTCGCAGTCTATCATAAAAAGCTTCATAATATATCATTAGCTAGCCGCACCCAAATTAATAATGCATCTTCAGTTTCACATATAAAACAATGCAACGAAACTTTTTAATAATGATGACCACTTAAAACTGTACTATATGTTACAAAATGAAATCTAGACTTCGTGGAAACAAAATATATTGAAATTCTCAAGCCTTATATATAATAAACTTTTTTAATTTTCTTTTTATGTTTAGTTTAGGGAAGAAAATAAAAAGAATGGAAAATTAAAGGAAAGAAACAATAGAAAAAATTGAAATATGAGATAATTTTTAAAGTTATTTAGTAGGAATGAAAATGAAAAAAATGAAAGTTAAATATATGTAATAACCTAGGTTTATAATTAAGATAAAAAGAAAGAAAGTTTAAAATTTGCTGAATTCCGTCAGAAAAGCGTTAGCGACGGATTTTGCGACAGAATTAGCGACGGATTTTGCCTGTGAATAGTGCCACGCCAGTAGCGTGGGAATCCACGCTAGTAGCGTGGGAGACGCGTCTGGTTGGCGCGGTTAGCGTGGATTATGGCGCTATTAGCGCCAGAATGGCCCTAGAAGCCATTTTTTTCGCATTCTTGGCGCTAATAGCGTGGGGATGGCACTATTAGCGTGGGAACGCGGGCTGGGGGCCTATAAAAGGCCCAGAAGCTCGAAAAATTGGATATTTTCTTCCTCCTTC
>CM023957.1:20491254-20519460 GCA_013407115.1 Glycine latifolia
AAAACACCACGCTGTACCTGAATTGCCACGTGTCACCCTGGGGTGGAACACGCCCAAATTGGATGTGACCACTCCAGCCCAATTTGGGCGTGACCACCCCTGCCCAAATTGGGCGTGACCAACTGCCCCAAAGTTGTAATATGTTTCCAAACAGTCTTAAATTGGTAAATTTATATTAAAAATGTATTATTTGAGTTCTTTTGCCGTAATATGATATCTTTACTATAGTAAAAAAAAATCAGAAAAGCAAAATTCTCACTCCAATGAGAAAGTTTTTGTGTAACTTTCTTTCCTTGAGAATGTTATTTCTTAAAATTAAATAGATATCAAATATGAGAAACGAAGATTCTCAATTTACAATTTCTAGGATTAAATTATGCTGCACAACTAAACTTCCCCTTAGCATAGTTAAGCTTCAAATATCAACATATATTTCAATTTTTCTTGCAATAATATATAAACAATGAAACTATAATTTTTATTCTATTTTGTTCCATTTCATTATATTTTATTTAATTTTACTCACTGTTAAATATCAAAACATAACCAACTTACGCATGATGAGCATGATTTAATTCTTAATCATATATATGAAAAAAAAAGTTTTGTTAAGAAAATTTATGCATCTACTTTGTTTAGTGTTCTCTTCATTTTGAAAGAAATTAATTATTGATTGGGGTTGATGATACTTTTATAGTACATTCCAAAAATTACTTAACATTTGTAGAGCTATACATGTTTAATTAACAAAAGTAAATATAAGTTTGAAAGAAGAAAAGCTAAAATGATGTATAAATGACAATGATCAGTTATGCAAAAATTTGTGGTAAAAATGTAAAATCGAACTTGAGCCCTGAAAATTAACTATGTCAGTTGATATCAGAAACAATTTTGTTATTTTATTTTTTTTGCACCCTCCTTAACATAATGGAATTTGTATTTTGTTGTTATTTTTTTCCACATCACAACAGAATCTTGATTCAGCTGTAATAAAAAAAGTTAAACTTTGTTGTAGTGTTTTTTAAGAAATTGAAAAAAAGAAAAATATACATTTTTAGATTTTTATTTATTGAACATTGCAACACTGCATTTAATGATTGGACACTTTTTTATTTTCTAATATGCATACCAATTGTATAGACACAATCTAAACCGTTTATATTGTTAGTGAAATTTTAGTCATTGGTATGGATCACGAGAGAACGGTAGATCATCTAATATAAATAGTAATATGGGTATGATGCAATTCAACATTTTTGCTTGGTATTCACTATATTGCTCAAAATATGAAGAGTATATTTGTTGTTGTGTATTACGATGGTCACATGATTTCATCATCTGAATGGATATTGTTTGAATGTCTCAGTGGTCCTATAGTTGTCACAAGAAGCGAGGACATGTCATTTGATGCTTTAAGGAAAACAATTAAGGATGCCATCGAAGGTTACAGAATTTTACTTCATCTGTTTTACTGTCAACCTATTTATGTAGGTGATGTAACAACCCGCCACGTCGCTACTATATTACTAACTCATAACCCTGATATAAATTCTTTTTTTTTTATTTTATAAAAAGAACACCCCCTTTGTTACTTGTGAAAATGATGGTAAATTTTTTGTGAACATCTAGCAACCATCATTAGGGAAAATACACGTAAAAGTAGGTACTCATGAGATACTTTTAAATACATGTAAACACATACAAGACATAGTTTAATTACAAGCAGAAAAGATTATGTCTCAAATATACATAAGGTGTTTTACAAATGGAAAGAGAAATAGAAATTAGGGGTGTAATTAGCAAAACGAGGAGTGCGTCCATTAAAGGCAAGGGATGCATCTAGCAAAGTGCAACTCCTGCCCGGTATCATATCCATTGACATCCCGACAAAACACGGCAGCTCCAAACAACCCGGTCCTCTCCCAAAAAACACCCACCGCTGCCCATCTGCTCACACAAACCCGGTTCGCGATCATCACAGGTACCAAATCACGAGGTACAACAAAGCAAAAGTGATTTCATCATATAAATTAAGAACAATAAATACAACAGAAAAGGGACACAACTCGATCAAGAAGCAACGCAGTCATCAACATATCAATACAAACATTCCAAGCATCCATCAAACACTAACATACACCGACATCCATAAACATCTCATAAATCAACTAATAATATCTAGCATGATGCATGCTCCTGACTCAATTCTCATCATGCAATGTGGTACCATCCCGGAAATGGGCCATCCTTGTGGTCAGATGATGCAGTAGCTTGTCAGGGTCACTCTGTCATGAACAGGAATCACCTCCCAATAGTGATCAACCAATGGGTGTCAGAAGGAGTTCCCAACAGACATGGCCCCCCAGAACCTTCGTACCCTATAGCCAATCATCAACCCCATTTCCGCCATGCAAATGTCATATGTTACATAGGCACCATCAATGTATGACCCAGAACTAGGCTCAACCCGACCTGCCCAGGATAACGCCATACACCCCCTATGTAACCTACTGCCCACACAAGGGCCCATCGATGCACTGACTGTAGTCCTCGCAAGGTTTACCACCACCCAGTCCCGGCATATCATGGCTACCGCCCACACAAGGGCCCATCGATGCACTAACTGTGGTCCTCGCAAGGTTTACCACCACCCAGTCCCGGCATCTCACGGCTATACATAGAATATCACCACGGCACCATCAATGTATGACCCAGAACCAGGCTTAACCCGACCAGGCCAGGATAACGCCATGCACCCCCGTGGGTATTTATGTATATTCAAACGCATTCCTCATCTCAAGCCATCACACAGGCTGAGTTCAAATGGCACCAACGTAAGCACATACAAACAAGTGAACCTGTGTGAAGTACAAGGTGTCTGGGTTGGCACTTAGACATACTACCCCAAGGTAAGTGTGATAACCCTAGGTTGTGGCATGGTGCAGCGCGGGAATTCACAGCAGAAAACCTGGTTTTCGCTGTGGCACGGGTCGCGCCAGGTTTGGCGCGGACAGCGCCAAGGTTTTAGCTGTGGCACGGGTAGCGCCAAGGGCCGCGCGGATCGCGCCACAAGTGCCCTGGAAAACCAATTTCCACTGGTTTTTCACGCGGACCGCGCCAGAGCTGGCGCGGGTGGTGCCAGAGCACTGCCTTGTGGCGCGGATCGCGCGGGGCGTCGGGCAGGCCTATATAAATAGCTCATTTGAACAGAAATAGAGGGGAAGAAAAGAGAGAGAGGAAGCCATTGATGAGTTACAGAGCTTTGTATCTTCTCCATCTTTCATCTAAACACCTCTGGCCCAACTGAGAAAGTGATCAGAGCCCCGAGATAAGAGTAAACCCTCGATTGATTCCTGAGAATAGCTGAGAAACAGTGAGATTTGATTTCTCTGAGAGAACCCTTGAGAGCTCGGAGTGTAAGGCGAAGGAAGCTTGGTTTGAGCAAGCTACCTTAGGGAAAGTGATTCCCTGGTGTTTTTGAACATCACAGAGGTAAGAAACTCGAGCTTTAACCGTTGGTTCTGTGTATTGGATTTTGAGGTTTTGGGGTTATCTTAAGGGGTGTTTTTGGAGGTGTTAGAGTCGTTATTAGGCTCGGACTCTGTAGAGTATTATGCTCAGAGGACTGTTCTAAGGAAGTTAGAGCCTTGAATCATCGTTACTGATGAAGTTTGATTTTGGCTCTGAGTATGTATGAGCAGAGATAAAAGACTAGTAATATAACTAGTATGAACCTTAGAGCAGTTGACAAAGTTGCTCAGGAGAGTATATAGAAGAGATTGACCGGTTGAAACTGTGGATGATGAGAAGTTGGGTTTTGGCTATTGTAAGCAGAGATATGCCTTATGTTAGCCTGAGTAGAGTCTTAATAGAGGCTCTGAAACCTTGTGTAGGCTAAGTAGGACCTTGTGAAGGGTTTGAGATCACTTGTACAGTGATTAGTATATGTTTAGAGAAAGGATGATAGTTTCCTTTTGTTTGAACGGTTTAGGATCGTATTTAATGTGTTATATGCTTGTTTTGTGTAGGACGTGAGCGTGAGAGCTCTGGTGGTGTAGACCACGAGACCGGGAGAGTCGGTGACTTGGCTAGAGCAGGTAAGCTCTTGGTTCTTGGTTGTAATTTCTTTGCTGTGTTCCACCACAATCCTAAAGGGTTGATGGTTCTGTTGTGCGGTTATGCATATGTTATTGATTGGTTATTGGTCTGATTGGCTGAGGAGTGATTATTGTGGCCTATGAGAGGGTAATGACTGTGATTTGATCTGTGATGTTTGTCATTTGATCTGGACCCAGAGATGGGTGATTATGAGGCATAGTTATAATTTGTTTGGCTTGAGATAAGCATGTTTGATTGTGGAATCCTATGGTAATAGGATAGATGACATGTGATGGATATAGGCCTGACATGAGATGTTTCCTATAAGATAGAGGCCGGCCCGGTATATAGGAGTCCTCTAGACGTGGTTGTACCTATATATTTTCGGGGTGCCTACGGTAGAAGCCGGCCCGGTATATAGGAGTCCTCCAGACGTGGTTGTACCTATATATTTTCGGGGTGCTTCTGATAGATAGCTGATAGATAGTAATTATTGAGACAGGATATGAGTTGTAGCTCATGATAGAGGAGCCGGCCCGATATATAGGAGTCCTCCCGAAGTGGTTGTACCTATATATTTTCGGGGTGCTTCTGATAGATGATGATGATAGATGATAGATGGTGATGACCATCGGAATCACATGGATATTGACAGATGGTTGTACATTGACTGCTTATGTGTTGATTGAATAAATTGTTGATGATAATTATGATGTTTCTGTCTGTGTATCTGTTGTCAGTGAACCAGGGGAAGGAAATACCTTCAAGGGCCCTGAGTTTACTGAGATTTTATATCTCACCCCTTGTGTGGGTCTTATATTTTGCAGGTGAATCCTCAGGAGGAGCAGATAGATCCCAAGGCAAGAAGCCTATGCAGGATTCGCTGCGGATGGATACCTTAGGCTAGAGGACTTGAGCATGTGGCTTTGGTTTGATTTTGTTGTACCCTGAGGGGAGTTTTATGTACAGTTTTGTATAGGATCAGAGATGTATATGTATATTCACCATATTATATGTACAGTGTATATAATGATGACATTTGATGATGTCACTTTTAGCATGTGCTTCCAAACTGCTTAAACTCTGATTGATTAGCTGTTTGTGTGTGGTTATGCTTGGTAATGACCCTTATAGCTAAGGGGGCGTTACATTGTGGTATCAGAGCAGTTTTGGTTAGGGAAGCACTGTACATATGGTGAATTGTGTGTTTTGTGTGAGTGTTCTAGGTGTTCATTATGGTATTTGTATGTGTAACTGTTGAGAGTGAGCTTGATCAACTCACCCTTGTATGTGATATATGCAGTACCATGGTGAGGACCCGGAACCAGGGTGGTGCGACGGGTGCAGATGAACATCCTGACCCCGTGATAGCCGCTTTGACTGCTATGCAGCAGGAGATAGCTGCAAGCAGGCAGGCTAATGAGGCTTTGATGAAGGCCAATGAGGAGTTAATGGCTGAGTTGAGAGCTCGGCGTAGAGATGATTCTCCACACCCTATTCCTGAGGGCGAGGATAGTCGCCAGATAGGTGGAACTAGCCAGCGTGCTGAGGGATACAGCCATCCCAGAGGTGGACCCTCCCAGTCATATGTAGAGGAGGAGATTGTGGCTAGAGGGAGGATGCTTACAGCCTTCCGTAAGCATGATCCTCCAGTGTTCCAGGGAGTTTATGATCCAGTAGTGGCGGCCAGATGGTTACAGGCTTTAGAGAAGATCTTCACAGTGATGGAGTGTTCAGATCATCACAGACTTCTCTATGCCACTTACATGCTTCAGGGTGATGCCCACGAGTGGTGGGTTACTACAGCAGATTTGATGAGAGGCCAGGGGGAGACTATTACCTGGCAGGCTTTTGAGGCCCAGTTCCTGGACACATATTTCCCACGGGACGCCAGAGAGCAGAAGCAGGCGGAATTTGAGACTCTTGTTCAGGGACAGAGGACAGTTGACCAGTACTTGGCTAAGTTTAATGAGTTAGCCAAATATGCTCATTTCAGGAGAGAGTTACCTGATAATGAGACACTTGCAGCTAAGTTCCAGAGGGTACTTAGAGAGGACATCGAGGAGAGGATAGCTGGCAGTGGATCCCGAGATCTGGGGAGTCTGGTCAGACAGTGCCGGCAGGTAGAGGATATGATCCGGAGACGGGGGGGGGCAGTCGCTCTACTCCTTCTGGTAGACCTGAGGAGGGTAGATCTGGTGGTGCAGGCCCAGCCAGGAAGGGCAAGGGCAGAGACCTGAGAGTTTCTTCTTCAGATAGGTTTAAGAAGACTCAGAGAGATCGACCACCTAGATCAGACACACCTTCCCGATGTGCTACGTGTGGCAGGTTCCATTGGGGCAAGTGCCTTCCTGGTGTTTTGGTATGTTACAGATGTGGCAAACCTGGCCATATTTCTCGACTTTGTCCTCAGATCAGAGACCGGGCCATAGCTGCTCCTGTGATCTCAGTAGCACCTACCACAGGCCGGATTTATACAGTGGATGCGAGGGAGGCAGCTAGAGCTCCAGATTTGATTAGAGGTACAGTTTTGATTGGTATGTGTGATGTTAGAGTTTTATTTGATTCTGGAGCCACCCATTCGTTCATTAGTGATCACACTGCTCGAGGGCTGGACTTGCCTATGTTCAGACTTCCTTCTCCTATGGAGGTGACCACGGCCTCTAGAGAGCAGTGTAGAGTGGAGATGTGCTGTAGAGATGTGCACTTTCTGTATGATGGCAGAGAGTATAGTGTGGATCTGTATTGTTTGTCTATGCCTACTCTTGAGATTATTTTGGGTATGGATTGGCTTACCAGATATGGGGTTATGCTGGATTGCTGTCTTAAGAAAGTGGTTGTGTCTTCAGAGGTTATGAACCCGAGTTCAGTGGCATTCCTTTCAGTGTTACAGGCTCGTAAGGAGCTGAGAGGAGGAGCTCAGGGGTATGTGTTGTTGAGTACAGTGGTGAAAGGAGAGGGAGCGGATATGTCCGAGATCCCGGTAGTAAGCGAGTTTATTGATGTGTTCCCTGAGGAGATTACACAGCTTCCACCGGACAGGGGGATAGAGTTCTCCATTGATTTGGTTCCAGGTGTGGGACCCATATCCATCGCTCCTTACCGTATGTCTCCTTTAGAGTTAAAGGAGTTGAAGACACAGATTGAGGACTTGTTGTCCAAGGAGTTTATTAGACCGAGTGTGTCGCCGTGGGGAGCACCGGTTCTTTTTGTGAAGAAGAAGGATGGGAGCATGAGGTTATGTGTAGATTACAAGCAGTTGAATAAGGTTACTATTAAGAATAAGTATCCTTTGCCGCGTATTGATGACTTGTTAGATCAGTTGAGGGGAGCCTGTGTGTTCTCCAAGATAGACCTGAGATCCGGATACCATCAGATTCGGATTAAGCCCGGAGATGTTCCGAAGACAGCTTTCAGGTCGAGGTATGGGCATTATGAGTTCCAGATCATTCCTTTTGGTCTGACTAATGCTCCAGCAGTGTTCATGGATTATATGAACAGAGTTTTCAGGCCATACCTGGATCAGTTTGTGGTTGTATTCATAGATGACATACTGATCTATTCCAGGAGTCAGGAAGAGCATGCGGAGCACCTTAGACTTGTCTTGCAGATGCTGAGAGATCACCAGCTATATGCTAAGTTTTCTAAGTGTGAGTTTTGGCTTTCAGAGGTGAAATTCCTGGGCCATGTGATCTCTGCAGAGGGTGTCTCAGTGGATCCTAGTAAAGTGGATGCTGTGATGTCTTGGGAGAGGCCCAAGAGTGTTTCAGAGGTTCGTAGTTTCCTTGGTCTTGCAGGATACTACAGGAGATTCATTCAGGGGTTTTCACAGATGGTATTACCCTTGACTCGCTTGACTAGAAAGGGTAACCCATTTGTATGGACTCATGAATGCGAGGAGTGTTTTATGAGTTTGAAAGAGAAGTTGACCACAGCTCCGGTGTTGATTCTTCCTGATCCTGAGGGATGTTTTGAGGTATATTGTGATGCATCCAAGCGGGGTCTTGGTTGTGTATTGATGCAGGAGAAGCGAGTAGTGGCTTATGCTTCCAGGCAGTTAAAGCCACACGAGGAGAATTATCCTACCCATGATTTAGAGCTAGCAGCTATTGTTTTTGCTCTAAAGGTATGGAGACATTACCTATATGGTGCCCAGTTAGTGGTGTTCAGTGACCACAAGAGCCTCAAGTATCTGTTTGATCAGAAAGAGCTGAATATGAGGCAGAGACGGTGGATGGAGTTTCTCAAGGATTATGATTTTGAGTTGAGATACCATCCAGGCAAGGCGAATGTTGTAGCAGACGCCTTGAGCAGGAAACATTTGAGTATTGCCTGCATGATGATCTCTGACTGTGAGTTGATTGAGCAGTTCAGAGATATGCATCTGACAGTGACTGAGGGTACCAGTGGTCTTGAGCTGAGAAGGACCAGAGTTGATAATGAGTTGATTCAGAGAATCAGAGAGGCTCAGAAGCAGGATGATTCGATTATAGATATGATGGGTCAACGAGAGTTTCACTGGGAGCCTGACGATTTGATGAAATATCAGGACCGGATAGTGGTGCCTAAGGGCGAGATGGTTGATGCAGTTCTGACTGAGGCCCATAAAGGCCAGTTCAGTATTCATCCAAGAGCTACCAAGATGTATCAGGATCTCAGGAGGAGATTTTGGTGGCCAGGGATGAAGAGAGACATAGCTGAGTATGTGACCAGATGTTTAGTATGTCAGAAGGTCAAGATTGAGCACCAGAGACCGTTAGGTTTGCTTCAGCCATTACAGATCCCTGAGTGGAAATGGGACAGCATTTCCATGGATTTTGTAGTTGGGCTGCCGAGGACTCAGACTGGATGTGATTCCATCTGGGTGATTGTTGATAGACTGACCAAGTCTGCTCATTTCTTGCCTGTGAGGACTGACTACCCTGCAGAGAGATTATCAGACTGCATGGGGTTCCTGAGAGTATAGTTAGTGACAGAGATCCTAAGTTCACTTCCAGGTTTTGGGGTGCGCTTCAGGAGGCGTTCGGAACCCAGTTGAGACTCAGTACAGCATATCATCCTCAGACAGATGGTCAGACCGAGCGGACCATCCAGACCTTAGAGGATATGTTGAGAGCCTGTGTCTTGGAGCAAGGTGTCAGATGGGATAGATATCTACCTCTAGTAGAGTTCTCGTATAATAACAGTTATCATGCGAGTTTAGGCATGGCTCCTTATGAGGCTTTGTATGGCCGGAGATGCAGGACTCCTGTTTGTTGGACAGAGGTAGGTGAGAGGCAGCTATTAGGACCTGATATCGTTCAGGAGACATCTGAGCAGATCAGATTGATCAGAGATAAGTTGTTGAGAGCTCAGAGTCGACAGAAGAGTTTTTATGATCATAAACACAGGCCGCTACAGTTTGATGAGGGCGACCATGTGTTTCTGAGACTGTCTCCAGTCACTGGTGTTGGACGGGCGTTGGGTGTGAGGAAGCGTAGCCCTAGATTCATTGGTCCTTACCAGATACTACAGAAGGTAGGACCAGTGGCCTACAGGCTAGCTTTACCACCTCAGTTGTCAGGACTTCATGATGTATTCCACGTGTCTCAGTTGAGGAAGTATGTAGCAGATTCCTCACATGTGGTAGAGCCTGATACAGTTCAGATCAGAGAGAATCTGATGAGTCCTACACGACCAGTGAGGATTTTAGACCGCACCGAGAAAAAAGATCAGGAGTAAGACCATTCCTATTATTAAAGTTCAGTGGGATGGCAGAACGCCTGAGGAAGCGACTTGGGAGCGAGAGCAGGAGATATTGCAGCTTTATCCCGAGTTAGCTACCAGGTATGTTTTTAAATTTTGCGGACAAAATTCTTAAAAAGGAGGGGTGAATGTGATAACCCTAGGTTGTGGCATGGTGCAGCGCGGGAATTCACAGCAGAAAACCTGGTTTTCGCTGTGGCGCGGGTCGCGCCAGGTTTGGCGCGGACAGCGCCAAGGTTTTAGCTGTGGCGCGGGTAGCGCCAAGGGCCGCGCGGATCGCGCCACAAGTGCCCTGGAAAACCAATTTCCACTGGTTTTTCACACGGACCGCGCCAGAGCTGGCGCGGGTGGCGCCAGAGCACTGCCTTGTGGCGCGGATCGCGCGGGGCGTCGGGCAGGCCTATATAAATAGCTCATTTGAACGGAAATGGAGGGGAAGAAAAGAGAGAGAGGAAGCCATTGATGAGTTACAGAGCTTTGTATCTTCTCCATCTTTCATCTAAACACCTCTGGCCCAACTGAGAAAGTGATCAGAGCCCCGAGATAAGAGTAAACCCCCGATTGATTCCTGAGAATAGCTGAGAAACAGTGAGATTTGATTTCTCTGAGAGAACCCTTGAGAGCTCGGAGTGTAAGGCGAAGGAAGCTTGGTTTGAGCAAGCTACCTTAGGGAAAGCGATTCCCTGGTGTTTTTGAACATCACAGAGGTAAGAAACTCGAGCTTTAACCGTTGGTTCTGTGTATTGGATTTTGAGGTTTTGGGGTTATCTTAAGGGGTGTTTTTGGAGGTGTTAGAGTCCTTATTAGGCTCGGACTCTGTAGAGTATTATGCTCAGAGGACTGTTCTAAGGAAGTTAGAGCCTTGAATCATCGTTACTGATGAAGTTTGATTTTGGCTCTGAGTATGTATGAGCAGAGATAAAAGACTAGTAATATAACTAGTATGAACCTTAGAGCAGTTGACAAAGTTGCTCAGGAGAGTATATAGAAGAGATTGACCGGTTGAAACTGTGGATGATGAGAAGTTGGGTTTTGGCTATTGTAAGCAGAGATATGCCTTATGTTAGCCTGAGTAGAGTCTTAATAGAGGCTCTGAAACCTTGTGTAGGCTAAGTAGGACCTTGTGAAGGGTTTGAGATCACTTGTACAGTGATTAGTATATGTTTAGAGAAAGGATGATAGTTTCCTTTTGTTTGAACGGTTTAGGATCGTATTTAATGTGTTATATGCTTGTTTTGTGTAGGACGTGAGCGTGAGAGCTCTGGTGGTGTAGACCACGAGACCGGGAGAGTCGGTGACTTGGCTAGAGCAGGTAAGCTCTTGGTTCTTGGTTGTAATTTCTTTGCTGTGTTCCACCACAATCCTAAGGGGTTGATGGTTCTGTTGTGCTGTTATGCATATGTCATTGATTGGTTATTGGTCTGATTGGCTGAGGAGTGATTATTGTGCCCTATGAGAGGGTAATGACTGTGATTTGATCTGTGATGTTTGTCATTTGATCTGGACCCAGAGATGGGTGATTATGAGGCATAGTTATAATTTGTTTGGCTTGAGATAAGCATGTTTGATTGTGGAATCCTATGGTAATAGGATAGATGACATGTGATGGATATAGGCCTGACATGAGATGTTTCCTATAAGATAGAGGCCGGCCCGGTATATAGGAGTCCTCCAGACGTGGTTGTACCTATATATTTTCGGGGTGCTTCTGATAGATAGCTGATAGATAGTAATTATTGAGACAGGATATGAGTTGTAGCTCATGATAGAGGAGCCGGCCCGATATATAGGAGTCCTCCCGAAGTGGTTGTACCTATATATTTTCGGGGTGCTTCTGATAGATGATGATGATAGATGATAGATGGTGATGACCATCGGAATCACATGGATATTGACAGATGGTTGTACATTGACTGCTTATGTGTTGATTGAATAAATTGTTGATGATAATTATGATGTTTCTGTCTGTGTATCTGTTGTTAGTGAACCAGGGGAAGGAAATACCTTCAAGGGCCCTGAGTTTACTGAGATTTTATATCTCACCCCTTGTGTGGGTCTTATATTTTGCAGGTGAATCCTTAGGAGGAGTAGATAGATCCCAAGGCAAGAAGCCTATGCAGGATTCGCTGCAGATGGATACCTTAGGCTAGAGGACTTGAGCATGTGGCTTTGGTGTTTTGTATTTAGCCTTTGGTTTGATTTTGTTGTACCCTGAGGGGAGTTTTATGTACAGTTTTGTATAGGATCAGAGATGTATATGTATATTCACCATATTATATGTACAGTGTATATAATGATGACATTTGATGATGTCACTTTTAGTATGTGCTTCCAAACTGCTTAAACTCTGATTGATTAGCTGTTTGTGTGTGGTTATGCTTGGTAATGACCCTTATAGCTGAGGGGGCGTTACAGTAAGAATCCGATCAAGGTCGGACGAAGGCAGACAAGGTCGGTCAAGGGTGGTAGAACTCGGACAAGGTCGGTCAGAGGGGTAAAGTTTGGGTAAGAGAAGGCAAGGGTAGCAAAATAAACGAGGTCAGAAGAACTCAGTCGAGGTCGGTTGGGTTTGCTAAGGATTTGCCAAAGGTGGTCAAGAGGCCCTTATGTTTCTTGTAAAGTTCTAATGACGGGTTCTGCACTATGCAATCGATTGCATAAGCACTGTAATCGATTACAACAGATAGCGCTTGTAAGACTCTGGGTTTGTATTTTACCAACCCACACAAGGATGTAAGGGAACCCGATGGCTCATTTCCCAAGAGTAGACAAGTTCTGCCAAGTAAGGAACTCGACAGTTATCAAGGAAAAAAGGGTTTGGACTTGGTAATTCTAAAGGAAATAGCCCACCTCGGGTAAGGAACCCGGCCTCTCTAAGGAAAGGTAAGGATGAGCTTCTAAAGAAGACACGTGTATGCAACCCGATCGTCCTAGAAGAAGGAACACAAGCCCATTTGAGTAGGGAACCCGATGGCTCTTTTCCCAAGAAGCATGCACTCACCCGAGTTATCACCCCAGTAGCTCTCTTTGGTGAGCTAACTTGAGCTCAACAACTCTGACGTATCACTCGGGTAAGGAACCTAGTATACCTTATAGGAATGGAAGCGAGTCTTAATGACTCTAAAGGAACGACCACGGGTAGAGAACTCGGTCTACTAAAGTTCGCCAACAAGGGCCAAGTTACGTCCTGCATACATGCATGCATGCCACGTAACCCTCTCAACTCGGCCTACCCATCCCGATAGCTGACATCAAAACCCAAGGGTCGATACCTATGTGCAACACGACCAACCCATCCTGGTACTCATCACCTTCACGAACACTTCCGCAAGTGTCTTAGAAGCCTTTCAGCATCAAAATTCCAACTTCACACACATGCACAGGGAGTTCTTAAAACATCTACTCCCCCTCTCAAGAACACCAAACATCAACCCAAAACAACATCCAACAGATTCAAGGCATACCACCTCCCCTTCATAAAAGACGTAGCTTTTCTGGGAAGAACATCACACACACCAGGGACATGCAGTTATCATCACGACTAGACTCCCTGACCCCCAAACCGTGGTACCTAAAGTTGTTAAGAAACACGATAAACTCCCTTTACCTAATTAGGAGTTCGTTCACAAGCTTTACGGTGTGTTTGTCCTAACCTTTAGCTCTGACCACAAGGTTCTTCTCAGCGTCAGGAGTTCCGCAGCAGCTACAGTGGCTCTTGTATGTTGAAAATAACAAAGAAGGGGTTGGGAACAAGAGGTTTCTAGGTGAGCTTTAGAGAGAAAACAGAGGAAACACAAAGGTAGAAGAAGGAAGAGTAAGCTTGTTGTTGTGCCAGCTTGCTGCTTATAAACACAGCTGACACAACACGTCCTCTTAACATGCTCAGCCAGCAACCACAGCACAGCAGAGCTGACTTATGTCCAAAACCCATCAAGCACGTATACCAAAACAAAAGCACTCAAATAGCAAGTTATCAATAAAACAAATAATTAATCAACACAACACATGAAATTTAATTAATATAAAACACACATCAAGCATTCACTAAGCAACTTATAATCTGGGTCGTTACAGGTGATAGTTGTGTTGAATACGAGTGTATGAAGCTCAAACATGACAATGATGTGGGAAATATATTTTTCATCTTTTTGGAATTTAGTAGCAACGGTTCGATTGAGTAGAATGCAACTTTTGGCCAACCTCTAGATGAAATTCTTGTTCTGATGCTCAAACCAAGGAAACCAAGATCTACTAATGATATCATTGCTCTAATGCGTGATAAATCTGTAGTCATGGTTTACTTTATAAAATCATACACTATTTGTTTGTTTTTTAAGAATAAAAGTTTGTATTATAAGTATTGATGTTTTTTTATGAATCCATTGAAGAGATTGTTGTTGTTACTAGGCTCGTGTTGTTTAAATAGTTGTTTAATGCAAAAAAAAGATGTTTGATAATAATAATAACATGTAAAAAAATTGTACATATTATATCAAAAGATAATAATACAATAATTAACCGCCTCTGCCACCCTTCTTGCCACAACTAATGATAATCTTCATCGCGTCTATACCAAAGGTGGAAGGGACATGATCAATGGGCATGTCTGTCATAGGCAGGTGCAAAAAACGAGACAAATAATCCAGAGTGATAGTCATTTCTCCAACAAGGAAGGTGGAAGGAAGACATCTCTTGGTGGCACTTCTCCATAAAGTGTTGGATATAGGGGGAGCTGGGAAGAAGATCAAGTCAGGAATAAAGGCCTTTGCTTAAGAATATTTTAGCTTTTTACATGCCTATCAATTGAAGGCATTTGTAATTTGTTAAGTTGCTTAAGAGAGTTTTCTAATGATCATTGCATTGCATGAGCATAATCACATACATGCATTCATGATCTAAGCAAAGCATATAAGGTTAGATGTTTGCATTAAGAATGAAGTTTTTCATGATTTAGGTTTTTGGAAAAACATTTGTGCACTGATTTAATGTATTACCAGCTTGTGTAATCTATTAAAAAGCCTTGAAGAACAGTTTAATCAATTACCATTTAATATTAATCGATTACACAGGCTTATTCCAAAAACCGTGCTAGATTGCCTTAATCGATTACCAATAATCGTAATCGATTGCATAGGCTTATTTCTAAATTGACCCGAATTGTCTTAATCTATTACATATCGTTTTAATCAATTACTTTGTTCTTAGCAGTTTTCCAGATTGGCTCAAGAACACTTTAATCGATTACTTAGGATATTAATCGATTACATTTATTAAAATAATTGATTACCATATCGTTTTAATCAATTACATGCAGTTAAATCTGTTTTCTATTTAAAGCTATTGGGTCTGTGCATTTGCAACAAGTCAAGTAATTTGAGCTTACGAGATTCCCAATAATCCCAAAGCTTTCAAAGGTTTAAGAAATAGATTTTCTAAAGTGTCATTCATCTTGTTTCAAATCACAAAGTCACATGCTTCATTGATGATGATGTTGTAAACAAGATTCAACAAGAAGTGTCAAGAGAGTTGATTTTCATCATTTGCAGTTATACAACCTGATTTGATTGGTAACATTCATTCATTCATATCCTGAGGATCTCAAGGTTGTATCTCTCTTGAACTTTTACTTTTTTTTTATTTGTATCTTTTAGTTTTCTAAGTGCTAAGTTCAAATAGTTTTCTTTAGAGTTGTTCTAGAGTAGTGTTCTCTTGAGGGAAAGAATTGAGTAGGGTTATCAGGTTCTTTGTGATTAGAAGTCTAATAGGGTGTTAGATTTCAGGTTATTTATCTAGGTTTGGTAAATGTAACGCCCCGTATGCATCCGGTGCATTAACATTGATTTATGGTTATTAAGCGCAACAATTATCACAGATAATTAAATTGGAAGCGATAAACAAAATTGACATCATCAAACGTCATTAATAACAACAACTGTACATCATATATGGTGAATTGTCATAATATACAAAGTGTATACATAACAAAACTATACAAATCCCTCTCAGGGTACAAAACAATAGGCATAAATCCAAAATATAGAGCCAACATGCTCACAAACTCTATGCCTAAGGTCCCTACAAGACCTATCCCTGCTCGGGCCTCTTGCCCTGGGATCTCTCAGCAGCTCCCTGAGTATCACCTGCAAAACATAACCCCCAACAGGGGTGAGATAACAATCTCAGTAAACTCAGGGTCCTTGGAGGTCTTTCCTCCCCCTGGTTCACTTCTATGCATATAATATCAAAATTGGCATTACAAATTAGCCATCACAGCTCTCAAGCCATAACACCACATATACATAAGTCTCAAGGTTCATCAACACCCTTTTTAAAACATATATCATTATCATTTAGCCATCAGACTATTAAAACACATCACATGTACATGACACATCTGTATCTATATCATTTATCAATGCCTGAGGAAGCTACATCCACCTATGTGGGCACATTTCACATCAGGACTTCCCGTTATTTGCCTGAGGAAGCTACATCCATTTATATGGGCATATTTCTCATCAGGACTTCCCATTACTTGCCTGAGGAAGCTACATCCATTTATATGGGCACATTTCTCATCAGGACTTTCTATCATTAGCCTGAGGAAGCTACATTCATCTATATGGTCACATTTCACATCAGGACTTACACAAACATATACATACATTCTATTCTATTCTACTGGCCAGAGAAATCTCATCAATCAATACACATCGCCTCAATCCATGTATATCAAGTACATGTTTTCAATCAAAACAGTAACACACAATTTCAATATACATGCATTAACTCATACAATGACCATTACTCTCACTGGAGTATGGTGGAACACAATCAAGGGAAACACTCCCAAGAACAAAGAGCTTACCTGCTCTCAGCGCTACACCGGCTCTCCCGGCTTCGTGGTCACAACCACCAGCAATGTCTGTATCACGCCCTACACAAGGCATACAAACAATCAATCAATAACGGTCCTCAACCGTTAGAATGAAAGGAAACTCTATTCCTTTCCATTAAGATCGTTTTGTTCTCTATCTTAGGGTTATCAGAGCTAATCACCTTATTGGCGGTTCACAGACCCTCAACAGGATCTAACTCAGCCTAACCAAGGCACTAGAGTCCCTCTAAGACTCTGCATAAGCTAATTCAAAGTATACAATTGCTTAACCCCTCTGTATTTCAAGAATAACCAAGTTATCCAAAACAATCAATTCAACGCTTAATCATCTTCTATACAGTCTCATGAACATTTTTAGTAAAAGCAAACATGCTCATACATGTCATGATACCCTCCATTTAATCATCATTCTTCCTACTCATACATATATCAGAGTCAAAACCAAACTTCATCAATAGTCATTATTCAAATCTTATTATTCATCAGAACAACCTCTTGAGCATATTTTTCTAAAGAACCAAAGCCTAATTCCAGCCCTATCACAAATGGGTCACTATTCATCTCAAGAACAAATTCCCAAATCAATCGGTAAAACTTGAGTTTCTTACCTCTAAACAGTCAAGGAATGCTAGAAAACGACTTTCCCAGGCCTCAGCGTCCTTGAATCGCCGTCTTTTCCGCAAACTCAAGCTTTTCCCAAAGTTCCCTAGAGAAAGGGATTTCTCCAATTGATGGATTTTTGGGAAAAAGGATGAAGGATTCTAGCTCACATGAAGGTTACTCACAAGTTTCATGTTTGGTGGGAGGTGTTTTGTTGAAAAAAAACAAAGGTTTAAGAAGCTTGGGTGCTCAGCAATGGAGGTGCAAGGCCAGAGGAAGAAGAAGCAAGGAAATTTGGGCCAAAATCGCGAAAATGAACTTTATATAGTGGTCCAGGTCGCGTTCTGGCGCTGATCGCGCCACTCTGGTGCTATCCGCGCCAAGTTCCAGTGTATGTGGCGCTAACCGCGCCAATATGGCGCTACTGGCGCCAAAAACCCGTATCTGTGGCGCTACTGGCGCCAATCTGGCGCTAACGGCGCCAGAAATTCCATCGCAAAATCTGTCGCTAACGCTTTTTCTGACGGAATATAGCAAATTTAAACTTTTCTTTCTTTTCTTTTATTTATTTAACCTTGGTTGTTATAGTAAAGGTAATCACATGTAATAACTTTTAAAGAACATATTTGATTTAGTAGAACTCTAGTAAGTTTTGATTAGAAGACACTGGATGTAGCTTCTCATTTGAGGGATAAACCAGTATAGATTTGGTGTTATACTTGTTTCTAAGTCTTGTTATCTAAATCTAACTTGTCTTGTGGTTTATCTCTTTTAAGATCAATAGAAAAAGTTTCTAAAATTGCTTAAGGTGAAGGGTGAGTCTTGATTGATTAAAAAACTGAAATTTTTACTAAGTTTTATTTGTGATACGATCTAAATTCCACTGCTGATTTTTCAAAGATTTTTAAAGACTAAGTTTTAACCAATTCACCACCCGTCTTGGTTAATTGTGTGTGTTCATCCTTGTTTTCATAAAGGAATTCACAAAGCCCTTGATTACAACAATATACTGCAAAGTAATAAGGTCTTTAATACCCTGACCACTCCATGTAAGCCTTCACCTGTAGATGAGTAAGGAGTGGTAGCATTTGGGCACCGTGGCTGACAAGCTTCAGCTCTAACCACTCATGACTAATCCAAACATGACAAAGACAATGGTCCCTATAAGATTTAATCAGGGACCAATCAACTGGACCTTCTCCAAATTGAGGTCCAATGGTCCTAGTTGTCCCTGGCCTTGGCTGTTGTAACGCCCCTAATTGTCCACTTATCAACGGCTCTTACACTACAACATTTCACACAATGGTACTTCACTCAACTTCTCGTTGGTCAGAGAACCCTTTGTAGGTAGCACTTTCTAAGACTTTGATAATCTGTTTCAGCTGCTTTCAGGATCAATGATTGTCCCCACAAACCAACATGAGAATTTTCAGTATGCTTTGTCCTCACTCACACACTTCCTGAGAAACTTCCCAGAAGTCACCCATCCCATAACTACTCCAAGCCAAACATGCTTAATTGTGGAGTTCTTGTGTAATAGGCTACTAAAAAGTAGATCCAATTTATTTGTATAGGTAGTACCAATTAATTTCTTTAAGTCATCCTCAAATGTATAGTTTCATACTTGCACAATGATTTCGGGATGTTACAAATAGTATCAGAGCAAACCTCCCTCCCTGTATAATGTGGTTCAAGGACAAACCAAGCAGAAGATGGTTGCATGTAACACCCTATATGAATCAGACTAAAATGAAAGGAATCCAAAGGTTGTGTAGGTATGAGATTGTACATTTGAGAATGACTTAAAAGAATTAATTGGTACTACCAATACCAACAAGATGCATCTACTTTTCGGATGGGTGACCTTCTGGGAAATTTCCTGGAAAGCATGTGAGTAAGGATAAAACATGATGAAAAGTCTTATGTTGGTTTGTGGGGTAAGTAATTGATCCTTGAAGTAGGCAGAGATGATTTGTGAGGTCTCAAAAAAGGGCTACCTACGGAGGGTTTTGACCAGTGGAGGGTTCTGACCAACAAGGAAGTTGAGTGAGGTGTCACCACGTTAAGTGTCGTAGTGTGAGAGCCGTTAAAAAATAAAAAATCAAGGATGTTACAACTGTGGGTGTGGTTGTTGTCATCACGGTGCAGGCATGCTGACGTAGTCACTCTATGGTGCCTTTTTACAACATCTTCCCCTACATGTGAGGGGTCTCGTCCAGCAACGTATTAAGTCTACTTCATGCGAATCATCTGAAAAAAATGAAAAATAAGTTAGTAATCCTTGATTAAAAAAAGTAATAAAAGAATACAATGTAATTGTTAATAAAAAAATCACCTAAAGAAGATTATAAGTGGTAAAAAAATTACTAAAAATATTGTTGTTAGTTAAAGTACAAAAAAATTTAACACTTGAAAAATACAAAAAATAATATGAAAGATTAAAAGTAATAAAAAAATAAAAAAGGATTAAAAGTGATTAAAAAAAACTAAACCACAATAGAATTGTGATAATGTTGTGTGTTTCATCATAATGCATAATGAAATCACAATTTCATTGTATACTCTAATGAAACACACAACAATATCACAATTCTGTTGTGGTTTTCTAAACCAAAAAAATGTAACAGAATCTTGATTCCATTGTGTCATAATACACAATGAAATCATAATTCTATTACCTATTTTTTTCTAGAAAAAATATAAACGAGATCATGATTTTGTTGTACATGTATCTATAACAGAATCACGATTCTGTTGAACAATAAATCGCAAAAAAAAAAACTCACCTCATACATAAGTTGGGAATGAGAAGGGTTGGGCACGGTTGGGAAGGTAAGGAGGATGATTGGGGAAGGGAAGGGAAGAAGGAGAGGAGTTGGGGAATGGAAGAAGAGAGAAGAGGAAGAGAGCAGAGGGAGTGGCCTGGGTGCGTAGAGGGAGCGGGGAAGAGGGAAGAAGCAAGGATGGAGAATTTTGAAGTTGGGGATCTAAGGGTAATTTCAGAAATTGGTAGGGGCCAATAGTATTTTTTGTAAGGACCAGTAATAACTCCTTCTTAGAATTGATATTTTGACACAAAATATGTTGCTAGCCTTTTTCTTTGTCTGGACCAATAGTTTCCTTTTTCTTCTTATTATGATTAGGCTTAAGTATGTTTTTGATCCATATATATATATATATATATATATATATATATATATATATATCTGAATATTGCATTTGGTCCCTAATAAATTTTTCCTTTGCGATAAGTCCTTAATATTTGAAATTTTTTATGCAACTTTTTTAGAAAAAATAGAAGGAAAAAGCTCTTTATTGTTGGATCTTTTTTGTTTTTGTTTAGTTCGTACCTTTTGCAAATTTCTTTCGACATCTATTTTTTTTTCCTTTTTCATAAATCTCATTGTGTCGTTTGAAGGGATTCATTAACTACTGATGTGGTCGTTAACTCGACATGTTAGCAAGCTACTTGTGATGCCACATCAGATTAAATGTGACATGTAAGCTGACCACATATCGTCTGACATGACATCATATTTTAACTAAATTCAAACAAAAAAAGTAAAAGATTAGGGTTCCTTATGTGAAAACTTTGTCGTTTGAGAATAGAAGGAGGCTTGTGTCTTCTATGTCTTATTCCCGCACTAGTTATCAATCACAATAAAGAAGAGGAGTAGATGGTCTAAGATTGACATAAGTGCACCTTTGTATAGTGTTGGGTTGGCTATGTTGAGGGGTGTTTGTGCTAGTTGAATGTCTTCCAGTCTAGAGAAGAGAATGGCATCCATGAGAGCTTCTTCTTCATCATTTGAGTCCCTTTCTGTTCGTTGTTGGTGTGACAAGGCGATGATTCAACTAACATCTCGAACCAAGCAACATCTAGACAAGATATTTTGGCGATGTACTAAATGGAATGTAAGAAAATTTTCCTTTTGACATAGTTGGTTTTTGTTTCTATTGTGTTATGTTTAGGGTTCTTAGTGACTATTATATAATGTGCAAGAAGATAGGAGGTGTAAATTTTAGGTCTAGGATGATATTTTGGAAAACATTTAAACCAAGGTTCTCATTGCAGTGATTTGAGTTTTCTAGTTTCTCAACTAAGTTGGTTCCTTTTTCCCAAAGGAGTTTCTAAAATACCAATGTTTAAGCCTCCTTATAAGAGGGATGGTGTTGAAGGCTAGATTTTAGATCTGGACACAACAGTCAAATATGGGTTTTTGGGTGGTGATGTTGATTCTGGGGTTGGTGAAAAATTGGATCTTGCAAAAATGATTGAAGAGTTGGACTTGTGTGAAGTTCCCTCTGTGTTCATTTGCCCTTGAGTCAATGCATGACCCTGTGACCCTTTGCACTGGCCAGACCTATGAGAGGTGCAACATTCTCAAATGGTTCAGTTTGAGCCACTTCACTTGCCCCACCACAATGCAAGAGCTTTGGGATGATTCACTCACTCCCAACACCACCCTCCACCATTTGATATCCACTTGGATTTTTTAGAAGTAACCTCCTTCTCTTTCCCTCTTAATCTTAATTTAAAATTTTATCCTAAATAATATTTGTTAATTATTTTGTAAAATAAAAATATATATTTCTTACGTGGAATCCCAACTTAGATATAGAGTACACGTGACATCACAGGTAGCTTGTCGACATGTCAAGTTAACAGTCACATCAATAGTTAATATATCGCTTTTAACGACAAAAACTTTGCACAAAATTTTTCAAATATTAGAGATCTATCGCAAAAGAAATGTATTAAAGACCAAATACAAATTTCAAATATATATGAAAGATAAAAAATATATTTAAACCTTATAATTAATATTACCAACATTTTAGATCTAACAACATCCAACAAACACCACCGACAAGCTACAGATTAAGCCGTACATTTTTTCTCAATTTGCACATAATATGTGGGGTTTGTGTTGTACCCTGCTATCTTGCTGAAGCTTACTGTGTGGTAAAGTAGGAAGTTATAACTTGAATAATTATATTATTCATATTTAAACATGAATTTTTTAAAAAAGAATTATGGTATCAACTAACTAGATATGAGATATCATTTTAAAGGTATTTTTTATGTATTAATAATACAAAAAGGTTTACATTATCAATCAATCAGAAAATATTATTAATATGATTTTTGAGATAAATATTTAAAAGTTAATAAATTTATGATTGAGTGATCTGTATACTTTTTATTATTTTGAAAGTAATTATTATAACTGCCAGTAGATTTAGCTTACTTGGCTATTTATAATTAAATGATACTATTAAATTAAAAAAAATTACATCACAATTAATTTATATTTTATATTTTTCTTATAATTATGTCTTATTTTTCTCTTAAATTTAATGAGAAAAACAATAAATTGCCCCACTTCTTTTTGGTATCAAAATTATCCCACTTTTATTTTAAAGAAAACATTTACAATAATCATTCTTTCTGCGTGAATTCATTTCAAACGAGTTAACACTTAATTTAATGAAGTTGGTGTGAGGGGGAAATAGTAATAAATGAAAATAACAATTCGACTGTTATTCCCTGCAACTTTGGCAGTTTTCAAATTCACATTCTTAAATTAGTTTTCGTGGAAAAGCGAGAGGGTGGTCCTAACTCCTAACTCCCACTTGGAACCGAAATAATTTGCATAACGAAATTGCATGGAAAGTAGTAACAACGAACGAACATGATCTAGCACTCCATCCCAAACCAAGAAATATTTGCTTTCCTAATTAACTATAGTGTTTATTTTTTAAAGTTTACAAAAAATAAAGGAAAGGAAAAATCTAAACTGAGGAAGCATTCGGGTCTCAAAGGGGCAGCAAAAAAGCATCAAAATTTCATACTCTATTCTATATATATTTAAAAAATACAAAAAATTCCGTGGGAATATAGGTTAAACCACAATCACATATCAAAATATGGTCCTAGAGAATCTCTTCTTCAACTCTCATGCTCTTTTTTTAGTCACTTTGCTTCTCTTGCTATCTAGAAAGTCAAACCTACATATATAAATAATGAAAAAAAATTGAACTATAAAACATAGAGAATTAAGGTTGAAAAAATTGCCCCTACCCCACCCCAAGCTAGAATCCCTCTTCAATTTCAATTCAACATCTCATTCTTAAATCCATATATGTTGACAAGTGAATATCCATCAAAAATTAAGCTGAAGGGCACCACATGGGAATTTTGTTCCCCACTAATTTCCTCCTTTTTTTTTTGTTCACTTTTCCTTGCATGTATTGGAGGAGCACCATTCTCTTGGTACTAGCTAGCATAGCATTGTGCACATGTACATATGATGGCACCACAAAAATCCCCCCTATCTCAAGTATTCATGTGTATAATAAATCAACTTTAATCAATCTCTTCTCTATAACCGCTAATTGGGCCAAAACCAAATTAAGCTCAAACCCATCATGAATTGGATTGTGGCACATTAAATGAGAGAGAAAAAGAAGTGCTACTATGCTTCTCCTTCCAACACCTTTCAATATCTTCAGCTATTCTGTTGGCATCCATTGATGCACCGAGTAGTCCACGTTTGGTGAAACCAACTGCATAGAGCCCATTCTCACCCTTCCATCCATCTGGAAATGGCTTCGTAGGGAACCCATCTTCCTTATTGAACATATCCTCTTCCTGCACATAAATGCCATTCCGATTATATTATTAGCTTCTTTCCTTGCTTTGTATCATTTTCATAATTCAGATAGAGAGGGTCTTTATTCTCCTGTGTTTTCCTCACTCAGAACCGTTCAATTAATTAATTCATCAAATAGATCAAATTTACAATTTTTAAAGTACTTCAAAACAAATTAATTATATTTTTCATCAATTAACTATATATCTTTTGAAACATAATAAAATGTCAATTATAAGATTTCATAAGTATAAATATTTTATTTATCTAAAATTTAATTTGAATAATCAAAAAAGTAATATTACATATATTTAATAATTAAAAAAATCTCAAATTCGTAATTTAGGAAAGTTGTTTGATATATGTTTGAAAACATTTCTCATACAGGAGAAGAAAATAGAAAAGTAGCTAGAATTTATTGATCTTCTTTTATAAATTAAAACCAATTTATACCCTTTATCTTTTGAAGAAATTAGATGAAAGAATTTCCATAAAAATTAATTAAACGCATAAGTTGATCTTAATTTATGAGTAAACATCAACCACTGTATTTTCTTTCTCGTAACTACTTATAGAAAAAATTATCTATAACATAACTAAAAGTAAACTTTAAAATTTATTTAAGAATGAACACATCACATTCCTATAATTTTTAATAATGATTCAAATAAAGAAAAAAAAAAAAAAGAAAGAGGAATTTATCGTATACCTTTAGCCAATAGGGCACATTACTTTTGTAACCAGTTGCCAATATGATAGCATCAAAATTCCCTGTCCTTCCATCAACAAATTCAACTGTATATCGTTTTAACCGCTTGATGCCAGGTCGTACCTGCAGCAATTTTTGTGTGTTGGCATGCTCAGGACTTTGGTGTTCAAACAAACAATCTAATGCAAAATAATTACGCTCCGCCAACAACATGATTGAAAATAATAATGATTATTCTTTTGTCCATTAGCTTTTGTAAAATTTCAGATATTACATTAAGAGGGCCTTGTGATTTGATTGAAAGCACACAACGATCGATAATGTTGCGAATAAAAACCGAAAGCCGGAAAAAAAAAACACATAAAATAGGGGTCATTTAATTGAATATAATATTGTATGAGTTGCGTTTCATGAAAAGCAAAATATAAAAGGCAAAAGAAAAAATATACAAGTAATTACAAAAGGGCACTTGACAATAATTTTAAGAAAAAACAGCATGGATTGCGGTTATGACGGCACCGAAATATGATCTTTTGATAGTATATATTGCAAACTAAGTAACTAACTTTCTTGTCAATATTTGTATTCTAATAGCTAAAGAAAAAGAAGGGTCGTTAATACACAATCTGGTCTCTATCAAAGTTACAGTTTGTGTTTTTTTGTCCTTAAAACTTTTGTCTACACAAAGTTAGTCTTTTAAGTAATGAAAATATTAACAAGTTGAAATATTACATAAACTTGTAGCAACTTTACACTTTAAGGAACCAATTTGTATAAAATGTACAATCAAAAAATAAGTTTATATATGACTTGTGTATATTTTTTATTTTAAAAGCATACACTTATGCAAATTAATTCTTCAAAAGTGTTAAACTATTCATAAATTAATTACATAAACTTGTTAGCAAGTTCATACTTTAAGTGATCTTGTATAAATATGTACAATGAATAAACAAGTTAATATACAATTTAGTCCTTAAATATGACTTGTGTTATTGATCCTTCCAAAGCTATATATAACTTCATAATAAACTTAACCTCCAAGATCAATGCCAAATACTTGAATAAAAGCAGAACTAGCTATACTCCTTTTAATAACCAAATTGTATATATTAATTCATTTAGAAGTTAGAGAACCACACACAAGTTATTGCCATTTTGAAGGACCAAATTACAAAGTAACCCAATTAAGATCTTTATCACTCCAAAACATTAGGATTTTCCTACTCAATTTTTTTAAAAAAATGAATAAAATATAAGAGAAAGAAAACTAAATGCATCTACTTTTATAAAATATATATAACACCTCGTACATTTAACTAAATTTAAACTAGTGATGACCAAATTCTTAATTTTCTCACTTCATCACATTGTTTCACAGACACAAACTGAAGAATTCCCAAAAAGAAAAAGAAAGTTGAATTCGATTTGATAAAAAGGGGGAAGTACCTTTATGTGTCCACTTTTGATCTTGGCAAGGGTACCCACATCTAGCACTGGTGTCTTTCCGGACATGTTTTTGAGCTGAAGGGGACCCAATTTTGGCCGGTCCAATCCGAACCGAGCCGTGTCACCAAGCATGAGCCATGACACTATGAGAAGGAACCAATCCACAAACCGGATAGGGAGCCAGTTGAGCAACCACATGGACAACCCAAAAGTTGATTTTCCCAGCATCTCTCGTGGTAAGATATGTACCTTCAACACACACAATAAAACTTTTCATGATATATATGGATAAATTCTTACATGAATTCAGTGTATGTATTAGTTGTACTAGTCCAACAAGAAATGTGATGTGAAAAAGTACCCAACATAGTGTTATATATTCAAAATTTTCTAGAATAATGTTTAGTGGATATCCAATTATATGCAGTGAGAGAAAAAGAAATAAAAAAAAAGAGAATAAGTGATGATAATATAATAGATAACATAGTACGACAATAAAAAAATAAAAAATGTCACATGAGTGTTAATGTTATTCTGGATTTGAAGTGTCTATATGTTAAGGGTTGATTTTCTATCCTACCTAATACATAGATTAAATGACTAAATATTAAGTTATTATATTAGTCTTTCTATTCTGAGCTCTTCATTTATTTTTTTGAATAATGGCATTAATACTGTTTGAACTATAGAATTTTGTGCAAGTTACTCAAATCTCCTATCACTAGTCTTTCTATTATATGCCGTATATATATTGTATCCAGATTTTCGGTAGTCCAAAAAGACACACATTTATACGGCCAGACCATTATATATATACCTTTAAGTAAATTCAACTTAAAAATACCTTTAAAATACTAATAGTATGATCTCCATAAGACGTACGGTCCAAATTCATGGCTGACTAATTGCATGAATGAATGGAATTAAAATACATCCTTAATCTATGCATTCATTCGCACACAAAGCTGATAAAGTTATATATTATATAATAAAATTTAGATATATGAAATATGAACCGTGTGGGGAGAGTATCTCAGTATTTCTCCATCATAACAGCTCAGAATTTTTTCAGAGTTTTAGTATCTTGTGAGGGGGAAACAGCTTCATTCAGAAAAGAAGAGTGGAAGAAAAAGGAGAAAAGGGTAGAAGCTGATGTGGGGGCAGTACTTTAGCCCTTGGTAGGCCTTAATTGTTTGCAGGCCATGCTCTAAATATGTAATGGGAAAATAAAAATCATGGAAAGATAAAGGAAGGGGAGAAAGCAACTGGGTATGGAAAATCAGTGGCCATCTTATGCTTCTTCTATCCCACGCTGCGCACGCTTGAGAATCCCAATAAAAGTGAATTAATTTTTATAATATTTAAAAGCTATATATGTAGCCAACTCTGAATCATATTTTATGAACAACCCAAATATTGTACTTGATGGCATATTTTAGATGCAAGAATGAAACAAAGTTTTAACAAGTTTTGTTAGAAAAGCCAAATTTTGAAGGTGGTGAAGTTAAGTTCACTTGCATATTATGTGCCTCACAATATATATATATATATATATATATATATATCAGCCTTTTTTCTATAATTTTTCTTTTCAAAATGAACAGAACAAGCCTTGCAATTTCCGTGTTTCATAATGTAGTGATTAGTGACATGGAATTTCACCCAAGAACTTTGAAAAGTGTAACATATTTTCTCTATCTGAAAGTCAAAATTCTTTTATGAGCGGCAAAAATAAAAAAATAAAAAATAAAAAACAAAAACTCCCATCTGGGTTTTACATACCAAGCCATTAATCTATATTCCAAAATTCCACAAAACCCATAAAAAAAAAAAACTAAAAAAAGCAACAACGGGTATCTTGTTGCCACGCTTCATTTAGCCTAGTTCTTGTTAAATCAGCGATTCCAAAACAGGAGCGACGTGCAAACTTTTACCAAAACCCACAACTGTACATTATTTTTGTTCAAAGACATAAAAAAAAGATACGCAAAACTTACACAGTTCTTTAAGTGTATATATATATATATATATATATATATATATATATATAT
>CM023957.1:20519560-20577490 GCA_013407115.1 Glycine latifolia
ATATATATATATATATATATATATATATATATATATTTTTATTATTTCCCAATTAAAATTAGAGTTGCATTCCTTCCATCAATATACGTTGACATGTATGTAATGTAAGGTTTTATTGGGTGGATTAATGAAATGAAATTCAAATTTTGATTGGAAAAAAGAAGGAAGTTAAGTTTTGTCCAAAAAAAGGCATCATAGGTAGAAAGAAAAAAGGAAAGATAGCGTTCTTACTGTATCTCTGACCACAAGAGAAGGAGTAGCATTATGGTTGCAAAGATCCAAGCACACTTCCATCCCTGAATTCCCACACCCAACCACCAACACCCTCTTCCCTCTAAACTCTTCCCCACTCTTATAAAAACTTGTGTGCTTTATGGTCCCACCAAATTCCCTCATTCCCTCAATCGCAGGCACCACAGCCTCTGCATTCTCCCCAGTGGCCACAATCAACCACCTACACACAAACTCTGTTGCTACCTCCTTCTTATTGAAGCTCTTCACCCTCCAGAAGCCGAGCGCGGCGTCGAATTTGGCGAGCCGGACCGTCTCATTGAACCTTGGCCTAATGTCAAAGCTCTCAGCATAGGTCTCCAAGTACTCTATGAACTGCTGCTTTGTAGGGTATGTGTGGAAATCACAAGGGAACCCCATCAAGGGTAGTTGACAGAAATTCTTTGGCAAGTGAAGGTGAAGCCTATCATAGGTCTTGAGCTGCCACAAGGATGCTATGCAGTTGGATCTCTCTAGGATTAGGCTTGGCACTCCTTTTTCTTTGAGATATGCTGCTGTTGCAAGCCCTGAAGGCCCTGCTCCCACAATCACTGGCCCTGGCACCCACACACATCTCTCACTAGTAGTAGTTGTGCTTTGTGATGATGAATTCTTCATTTTCTCTAGGAATAGAGGGTCATGGGCTTGCTTTCCTTCTAGCTCTCTCAAGCAATAGTCCATATATCCAAAAATGCAATGAAGAATCGGATTCTTCTTTATATGGATTCCAGTAACTCAAGGGAGAGTCTTTTGACTCTCCGCCAGACAAAAATGCAATGAAGAAGAGCGACAAATTATACGGATTGGATTATTCTTTTAAGTGAATCTCAGTATCTTGAGGAATTAGTCTTTGACTCGCGGCCGGGGAGATATATATCCTGAGTGAGTTAGTTCGCCCAAAAACAAGGCGGATTCTATGTTTCAACACAATTGGGGAGCAAGATTAACCAAAACCAAAAAGTGAAAGTGAAAGCTCTATGAGGAAGATTTGGGATGTGATTTGGTCCTGTGGAGGATTGGGATTGTGAGCAAGTTCCTTGAATTTTGGAGGGGATTGAGAAGGGACTTATCCACTATTGTGCAAAATGGAGAGAAAAATAAAAATAAAAATAACACAAAAATTCTGTGTGTTTTGCGTTTGTGTGGGTTCAATGTAGGAGGGTTAAGCGGAAGGATGAGCACCAACTACGGGGCAAAATCAGCATTCATCACAAAGAGAGAGACTGAGAAGGATGGTGATATCTCTCTTTGTATGTGTGTGAATATATATATATATATATATATATATATATATATATATATATATTCCTATTCTTCTTCGTTCAAGAATTTAAATGAGCCAAAGCAATTAACCAAGTGGTAAAATGAGGAACAACACTAGTGGGGACATCACATTAAAATTAATTTAGTTATTATTATCATTCAGCATTAAACATTATTAGTATTTTCTTTTAACAATATGCTAATTAATTAAACACGCATATACAAACCATGTGAGTTAATTTCCCAGGTGATCAAAAGTTCATAATTCGTAGCGAGGATTAGGGGTTTGAAATTGTTGGGGGAGACATTAATTACCGCAAATAATTCCTATGAAGACTTGAGTTGGTTTAAAAATCCAAGAATGATATGCATTACCAAGATGTAAAAATTAGCAGAAGATATCTAGCTGGTACGTGATCATTCATAATGGACAATGTGGTGCAGCTCAACATGGACCTGGTGGAGCATGAATTGTGTCCAAGATGTCATCCACATTAGTGGGATATTTTCAAATGGGTTTAAATATTATTTGAGTTAATATTTATATAGTTCTTATTTGCATTCACTCTCATGTAAAACATTCATTATCATCCACGTATTGCCTTGTCGTGGTTAATTTTTCTTGTTAGCTATACATAATTAGGTTATAGTATATATATTTTTAAATTGGTAATAAATTAAAATTAATTCGTGGATGTATAGATTTTTTATATTTGATTTTGATTTTAATTAATTCCTTATAAACAAATTGTTTTTACAATGCCATATACTGACATGTCAGGCGGTTGACTAAGAGACTAGTTAATCGAAAAATTAACTTATTTAGTTAATTACATGATAATATAGTACTTTTAATTTTCTGGTAGTGATTCTTTGAAGCAACCCATTAGCCTAGTCGTCAGCCACTTGGCAACAAATGAGTCTTGTTCTTTATGTGATGTGATTTGAAACTTTTTACATTTTGGATTTTTTCCAAACAATAATATCAAAATTAAACAGAGTTTTTATCATCATGTAGGATATAAAAGGTGTCATTCTTTGTAGTGTAATGACATTTTATTATTTGTTATTTTTATAACTGATGTAAAAGAGTATTTTTTACATCAGTGTACTCTTCTACATCGATATTAAAAAATAATCGATGTAAAAGACAACTCTTTTACATTAGTTGTAAAATAACCAATCCAAAAGATAATTGCACCACACAAGATGGTACCTCCTACATTCTACATAACCAATGACAAGTAAATAATTCTTTTGACCAGCTATTTTGATATTTTATTTGGGATAAAAACTCAAAATGGTAAAAAAAAAAGTATGTGATTTGTTTGTGAACATGAAACATATTAAATAAAGGGTAATACACTTAAAAAAATAACTCATAATTTTTTTAAAAAAAAAAATCTAACAATCATATTCTTCTCTTTTAAGAAATGAAATGTGTAGACTTGAGAGTAATTTGACTCAGTCCCTTTAAGCAAGATTTCGAGTTCGAACATATTATGGATAAAAAATTTGGTTGAAAGGAGAGATCTCACTAAAAGTGATCAACTAGGTTTCCTGACGGATATTAGTTATTGGTAAAGCTCTGGAGGATACTCAGCATTAATGGCGTTGTGATCCAAAAATGAAATGTGTTATATTTAAATATGTTCCAAAGTAATTATCAACTTTACATGTAATGAACACATGACGTGCATCTTAAACATAGGATGACCAACTTAAATATTATAAGTTGGCACAATGTCCAAATAGCTGCTTGAAGCAAGGAACGCTTTAGTGGAAATCGACTTATAATAAGTATAGTACACCCCTCAGAATAGGGTTCCCAGCACAAATACTTGTAATAAGCTACACGATTAATAGCGTCACGAGAGCAAACACTACAAATATACTTTTTGTAATCATACAACATATACACATAGCAAAACTCAATAATATTAGACTTCAGAGATGTCTCTTTCTATCTTTCTCTAATTCTATCTGATTCTCTCATTCTACTCCACGTCGCATGATAAAAATCACGTTTCGTATCCCATACCATAACAATGGCTCTGTCTATGGGAATTATCGATTCTCTAGGATGAAAGGATCCATAGTTCATGGATCTTTGTTATGGTGAGCACGCAAAGCAAAAAAGCTTTAGTAGAAGCAACACATTCTTGACCTGTGACAAAAGCCACGGGCTCTCCAAGGATGGAGAAAAAAATAGTGTTCACGAGTGCGCAACTAACTAAGCTCGTAGAGATTCTTAAACAATAGAAAACAATGCTTGAAGAACATAAAAAACTTATTGCTTGTAGTGGAAGGCGAGGGAGACTTGCTGGCAAAGAAAAAGCTCACAGATAACGAATTGAACAAATCAAAATTGCATATTCCACCGAAGTCGTGAAAGAGAGAATCTTCGATGACTATTGTCACGAATATGGAGGAAGAGGTGGAGTCTGATGAGGTTATTCTTTTCAACATGTCATTTTCCAAATGAGTAGTGAAGCTTCAGGTCCTAAAATAACTATGACAATGATAAGTGTCATATTTTAGTAATTTTTGGGATTAAAATGCACTTATCTTTTGATTTTAGTAGTTTTCTTATAAACCCTCCTTAACTCTAGTTGTTTTATATATTGTACCTTTATAAAAAAAAAATTGTTCAAATATGGAAGATTCATCCATCCATTTCTTATCTTTTGATGGTTATTTGTTGTATCAAATAACCAGGCCAAGATAAAGAGCAAAAGGGAAGAATTTCAGAGTGCCACTCCCCCAGGCTAGCAATCAACTCGCTTTGGCTAGTGAGATTACTTGAGCTTGAAGGGACCATTTTGTTTAAAAGACATGCTGAAGGAGAAATCAGAGAGGAGAGAAGACAGAAAAATATGGAGTTGGAGCTATAGAGAAGTGACGGTGGAGGAGTTTGAAAAAGGCAGAAAAGTACATTAACTATGAAAATGTTTTAGAAGCTAGAAAACTAAAAATGGAATAAAATATGAGTGCACAAAAAGGTGTGGCACGAATAAAAAAGAGAAACCGCCTAAGTTGGACGAGAGACTGACTTACAAAGTCAGGTTAAAGTACGACGAGTACAATCCCTTGAACGTGTCTCAAAGAAGAATACTGAACAGAATCATGAATGTGCAATTGAAGGATGTCGATCTTGACGTTCCTTAGCTACTAAGGACTAAAAATGGAAAAAAAAGATCAGTCAAAATACTGTTGTTATCATCGGGAAACTGGACATGACATCAATGATTGCTTTCAATTGAAAAATGCTATTGAAATCCTTATTTGTCCAGGAAAATTGGATATATATGTGCAAAGTTGGGTAGGTAACTTCAGACCTCGATATGATTGACCATCTTTTAGTGAGCAAAGCCAAAGGTCAAGAAGTCTTTATCGACACCAGAGAAAGAGGACATTCCATGGAAAGTTCTCCGAGGTACCAACATAGAATGCTGAAGAGAGACGTAGAAAATCACGTGCAAACCGTATACATGGTGATGGATCGAAGTTGAAACATAAGTTGATTGTTTTGAGAAAAGACAAACTCCACTCTGAGAGAGCATGAGGTGATATATGTCATAGTAGGAGGGTTCACTAACGAGGTCCCCCAAACAATTCTCAAAAAAGACACGCGAGAGAAGTCTTGACTGTCTTGCATGGCTGAATAGACTATGAGTTGATTAAGAGAAAGCCTCTATTAGTGAAGGCTTTTATAAACAATAGGGAGGTAGATTGGTTACAAGTTGACATAGGTGTTGGATTAGTTGAGAATCTAAAAAGTGAGGGGGGGGGGGTTGAATAAATTATTTTTAAAATCTTTACCTATTCATGATTTAGGTTCAGTTAAAAACACACCTCTTAAGTAATCAAGGTTTTCTCAAAAAAATTGTTAAGAAAGGTTAACAAAAACAATGAAAACCATGAATACAAGAACCTTTGAAAAACAAAGTTTATGAACCACACATATCAATTCCACTATCAAGTTTGATTTACAAAACTAAGGGTTAGAGAAAGAGAATGACCCAAAAAATTTATATTAGTTTAGTCCTCAAGAGGACCTACATCTAGTTGTTGTAAGATCCATTAGAACATTCTACTATTAGAGAACCAACGTATAAACACTTTGCACATGAAATTCCCTAACAATATACTTTTCCCTTGAACCCTACAAGAGAAAAATCAAAAGTTGAAACCCTATCAACTCAAAATCCTTGTTAACCTTAACCAAGATTAAAATCTTCAAAGAAATCAGAATTGGATTGAAGACACCTTTATGTGTAGATCATGACATCTCCAAGCTCTTTAATAGATGATTAACTCATGATGAGTGATGAATGAATCTTGATCAACTTGGATCTGTAGAAGAAATGCAGAGTAGTTTCCTTAGATGACTCTTAGAAAGTGTTTTCTAAAAGATAATATTCTATCAAGAGTCACTATTGAGAAAGAACAAGTGAGGGTATTTATAATTTTAACCGATTTCCAAAAGATATAATTGATTAATTCGTTCAAATACCCTTTTGTTATGTATTTCTAGAAACATGGTAATTGATTGCAGAATGTAATAATCTATTATCTCGTTTTACACAGAGTAGTGTTAGCTTTTGAAATTCAGAAATAATCAGTTATCAATAGTGGCAATCAATTATTTCATCACAAATAGAGCTTATAAAGTTTTTAAATGCAATCTAATCAATTACAAAATGAGGTAATCGATTATCTTAAGGCACAAAGTCTTTCTTCTTCTGAAACTTACATTGTAATCGATTACTGAAAATTGATAATCGATTAATTTGACAAATTTAGCCAAATTTCAACTAGAAATCAATTCTTTTGATAATCCTAACACTTTTTAATTGATTACTTAACCTTGTAATTGATTACACTATGTTGAACTCATTGCTTCTAAGAAACTTAGAGATTAATCTGTCTTTAATCATATTTGATTCTCTAGTAAGCATGGATAAAAAAACTTAAATTAATACCACAAATGCCCAGTCTAAACCATTCAATACAAATGCCACATCTTTTCAAACATGTTTGGCATTGAAAAATCCTAAAACCAAAATCTAAGGTCAGTAGTGGCCTTGAGAATACTTGTAAGCCAAAAGTGGTAGAAAAGAATACTTGTCGTAATCAAGTTTGATTAGTGGAACCCTTTACTGGTTGATAAATGAGAACTGGACGTAGCTAAGGTTGAGTGAACCAATATAAAACAAAGTATTTTTACTGCTCTTCTTTAGCTTATCAAAGTATTTCAAAGTCCATTGTTGACACATTCCTCACACAAGGTTTTCACTGAAAATAAGTTTTATACATCACTAGACGACAATCCAATTTTAGTCACTAGATAAAGGTTCTTATCAACTTGTTTATTATAACATCTTTTATTTTGAAATTTTTTTATATTTTGACTAATACACTATTCAAGCCCCTTCTAGTGTGATATATTGTATTTAATCAATCTCCTAGCACAATGAAGCCAAGATTCAAACTACAATGACTAATCCTAATTCCTTAATGATTAATCTTTTGAGTTCCAAGCAAACTCTCTAATTCCTTAGGTGATTTAGACTTAGAAACTCATAACTATATCAGTGAATCTCTACAAATGCAAGTGTTTAATCTATTACTGGCATCAAAGTCTTACACAATTTCAATTCAGATCTAGGATTTGAACTTGTTTCACAACAATCCAAATCCCTAAAACTAGGTTGATCACTCCTAACATGCATATAAGCATAGAACTGAAATAGGATTACACTAACTACAAAATTTATTTGAAAACAAATATTACATACTTGAATTGCACTTCAATCACTCATTAATTGTGGAATTTAGCTCATTTGAAGCATAAAGGATCCAAATAAAATCTCAAAAGAGCAACAATGGAGAAAAATAGAGAGAAGGGAGAATTCGAGATTCTTTTTTTGAGAGTTTACAAATGAACCAAAAAGTTTGTTCAAAGGATGTTACAAACTCTTTAAATAAAGATGAGATTACATTATTTTTTGTGCCTTAGAGGATTTTTATTGCATGAAACTACACTTAAGAACTAAGGACTTTGCACTTGATCTTCATGCCTCTGTGTAATGACCTGCCTCGCCACTACGATGTCACTAGCTCTAATTGTGCAAATTCAAATTTTAATGAAACTCCATTAATTTGATTATGAAAATGGTAGTAAATTTTTCGCAATAATACACTTATCATACAACGAATAAAGACATAATTGAATACATATGTATGTATATTTTAAACCAGTATATATCATTCACATGTCAAAACTTAGTTTAGTTTTTACATGTATTTACACCTAGAATTTACATGTCCAACAAAAAGGAATCAACTAAGAAAGAGTTGATTAACAAAACATAACTCTTTTCCAAAAAGAATTCCAACGTCATCACGTTGGCTTGGCAGCTCCAACAAAAAAGGATCACCCTCCAACGTCACATACTGCTGCTCATCTGCTCCTACAAACAAAAGTTCGCGCTTGATAGAGGACTATCTAAGGTTCAAGCCAAAGGTCTAGAAGGAGAGTTTAAAGCACTTCCTTTGGTAAACTTTGAAGGACCCATGGCAAGAGCTAGAATCCAAGCCTTTCAAGATCACATTAAAAGACTTGTCTGTTGTAATAAACATGCGCTGTCTGTTTTAATTGATTACAATGTTTATGTAATCGATTACACAAGCTAGTGTTGGGATGCCGGGTTGCTGTAGATGGGATGCGTAATAACCACGTGCTGTCTCTACAAGGGAAGTAGCTGGGATGTCGGGTTGCTGTAGCCGGGATGTGTAATAACCGTGTGTTGTCTCTACAAGGACGATAGCTGGGATGCCGAGCTGTGCTTAGTCGGGTTGCACATAGCTGGTATGTGAGTAGCCTAGATGTGCTTAGTTAAGATGTACGAGCTGTCCAGGATGTTTGAGCATGTCCGAGTTGTCCGGGATGTGCTTAAACAAGAGGTGCTTAGCCAAGATGTATGAGTTGTTCGAGCTTGTCTGAGTTGTCCGAGATGTGCTTAGACAAGAGGTACTTAGCCAAGTTGTCTAAGCTGTTCAGGACGTTCAAGCTTGTCCGAGTTGTCCGGTATGTGCTTAGACAAGAGGTGCTTAGCCAAGATGTCTGAGCTATTCGAGCTTGTCTGAGTTGTCTGGGATATGCTTAGCCAAGGTGTATGAGCTATTCGAGCTGTCTAGGATGTGCTTAGACAAGAAGTTGTTAACCAAGATGTCTGAGCTATTCGAGCTTATCCGGGATGTCCAGAATGTGAGTAGACTAGATGTGCTTAGCCAAGATGTCCGAGCTGTCCGGGATGTCCGAGCTGTTTGAGATGTCCGGAATGTGCATAGTGCGTCTGTGTATTTCTGTTATTTTGTATTTGACCTTGATATTTCCGCAAATGGGCCTAAAATTACGTTTGTAGGTGTTTATTAGAGGCCTAGCCATATAAATACTTAGACTTTGCCATTTTTGGTTAACTCTGATTAATAGAAATTGAGCATTTGCTTGAATTGAGAGCTTAGCCTCTTGTTGGTTCTTGATTGAAACCAAATTGATTCTTATCAAGGAAGCTTTTCTTTGTAGCGAATCCTACTCTGACTTATCGTTCTGTTTGTGGATTGTGGCGTCATTCCTAATCATTCCTTAATCTTCTCCATTTTTTATATTTGAGTTTTAACCCCCAATTCATGGAGTCTTGAAGTTTGCAATCCGGAAACGATCTTAGCCAAGCATTCATGTCTTGGAAGTCATCAGTGCTCATCACAGGTACCAACCACACGGTACAAAAATTGCAAGGGTGAGTTTATTATACAAAACCAACAAGCATCTGATAACAATAATTAGAAAGGAATCAACAATAACAATCACAAACATTCTCAATAATCCATCAGTTCAATATACACTCAACAAAATAGTCATCCACTCCATTTCACGAATCAAAACAATTATGCTCAGAATGATGCATGCACCTGATTTCACTTGCACCATGCAATGTGGTACCATACTCATGGAAATAGTCTCTCTAGGAAAATGATGTAGTAGCTCGTCAAGGTCACCCAGTTGTGCACAAGTCGCTCCCCCCATGGTAATCAGCCTTGAGTCTCAAGGGAGTTCCAAACAGAGTGATATGCCCTCTAGTACTCCCGGTACTTACTGCCACCATTCTATTTCCATCCATGAAATTATGAAGTATGAAACATGGGCACCATCAATGCACTGACCATGGATAGGGACCAGAATTTTAAACAATCCCTTTTTCTCTCTTAGAATGCTTAAAATTCGTAAACCCTTCCTCACAAGGATATCCAGTCATGCACCCCCCATGTACATACACAACATATAACCATGGGCACCATCAATGCACTGACCATTGATAGGGACCGAAATTTTAAACAATCCCTTTCTCTTTTTTGGCAGAGTCTCCTCTGTAATTAAGACTTTTCCCAAAAATCCAATCATTACAACAACAACATCATTCACAGTTTTATCCATCAATAAGTAAATTCATCGCATCCCATTAGTTAAAAACAAATTTTTTCTTGAAAACAAACACACATCAATAATAATTATATCACATCTCATTAGTTTAAAACATAGTATTTCTGGAAAACCAGCACACAATAGGGACAAGCAGATATCCTCATAGTTGCACACAACAATGTCGTTTTGAGATTTCTCAAGTTCACATACTTTGGTCCAAACATAGAGCTCTATATACCAAATCGAAGGTAATTTAGTAAATGGGCTAAAATGGTGTTTTGAAAGTCCACATCAAAAGGGACATCATTTTGAAATTGTGATCACACCAATGTGACCGGAGCTCAACGGAGGTCACAAAAATGACATCAATATTATAAAAATGAAACTTTTACAACGTCTCATTTTCAAAGGGTTTTCAAAGGAAGTATAAAAACACCCAATAATGGTACCTAAATCACAAGAGATATCAAGAGAGACTTCAAACTAGCTAAGAGAAAACAAGGAAACCATGGTTACCTTGAAGAAACCAAGAAATGAGGATTGGAGGCTCTGTTATCTACCGAATCCTCAAGTTGAGTTTTGAAGATTCTGCTTTGATTAAAGTGTTCCTCTCTGTGCGGTGATTCAATGGCAAGAAACAGCGGCTCATGGCGGTCACCGGTGGCCGTGGCTGGTGAATGAGGATGATGGGAGGTTGGGGGAAGGTGTGGGGAAGAAGAAGGCTGCCATTTTCATGATTTTATGCTATTGTGTGAACTTATAACCAACTTGACTCGCCCAGACGAATTTTGGAAGGCATTTTGGCTCGCCTAGGCGAGCTGACCCAATTTTGAAATTTCATGGCTATTGTGAAAAATTAATATCTCATGCTTCAGAAGTTATTTCGCAAATCCCAACGTCAACCTTTGCATATGTGGGTTAGGAATTGTGATTTGGTCAAACTCAAATTCACACAATTTCAATGCAGCTCAAACAAACTCCACATAACATTCACACCAAGCAATTTGCACAAGGATAATTTACACAACAATTCAACTAATCTAAACTAATCAAATAATCAAATACCACAAGAAATACATCAAACATTTATTTTCAGTTATCAAAATTTCAGGGCTTTACACTCTGGACCTTATTCGTTCGGGCGAATAGACAGCTCGTTGTTGCAAGTTTCTCTTAATTGCAAGGTCTTTAGCTTTGTATACTCAATATAGAGAAGTGCAGCTTCGTTGTGGTAAATCTTCACCACTTCTGGCTGACCGAAGGTCCTGTTTTATTGTGGCAAGATTATCTAATTTATTAAAAAAAAATTATCTTTTTCTAGTTTCTAATACTAGTTTGTACAATTTATTAAAAAAAACCATAATCATCAACAAAAAAATCGTAAAGAAAAAAAGAAGATAATTGCTCACAAAATAAGGTGTGAGAAACAGTTATCAGAATGTTTTAAGAATAAAATTAAATAAATTATGCTATAGACTTTATCATGTATCCAGTACTCACATAATAAATGAAATGCCTTATATCATTAATGAAATAAACAAAACAAGATACAAATGTAAACCATAAAGTATTGGCCTATAGGGCTTACACCCTTCATGCATTTAACGAAGTTTAAAAGATGGGAAGAATATGAAGCTTATATGCCCTCAACAACCATTTCTTTGTGAAAATACAATGAATACATTGCAAATGAACCAAGAGGGGGTGAATTGGTTCAAACTGGATATTTAAAACTTTCTGAAACTAATTGCGAAATTAAAAACTTTGGATTGTATCACTAGTTCACCTTTTCCAAATTCAGAAATCTTTCTTCACCCAAGATCAACCATTGATATGAAAGCAATGACAGAAAATGTTTATTTGATAGTCATACTTGATTTCACAAAGACATGTAATGAAACATATAGAAATCTAAACAAAAGACAAAGCAATTATACTGGTTCACCTTTCAACCTTGGAGGCTACATCCAGTTGTTCCAACCCACACTAGGTCAGAGTAATTACTATATCAAAGAATCTTTTACAAGCAATCCACCAGTGAATTTCTTTATCAACACTAGACATAGATTCTGATTCTAAAACCCTATTAGAATACAAATCACCAAGATGCTGAGAATTCTACTCAGAATCCCAAACCTAGAGAACCCTACTCTAGTTGCTTGAAAAGAAACAAATGATATATCACAATACAACAGAAAATGTTAGAACATCTAAAAAGATAGGTTCAAGATAAACACAACCTGTGATCTTTCATGTATGAATGAATGAAAATGAAATGAGATAACCACACACTTCAGGTTGTAAAGAATAATAGCTCAAAATCACTATCTTGAAAACCTTCTTAACATTTTCTAAAAAGACTCAGAATTCTTGATCCTTACAAGAAATGATTTTTCACTCATAAAGTCAGTCTTTGAAACTCTTAGTAAACTTCTTAACTTTTGGGTATATCACTCATGTGTATAGAACGACTCGTTCAATGTATATTTATAGATAGCAGACCCAAAAAACTTTATGTAAAACAGAATTAACTGACAATAATCGATTAATTTGCTAGTGTAATCGATTAAATTGCCATATATAATCGATTAAAATACTAGATAATCAATTAAACTGTTCTTCAGCTTTCTGGAAATGGTTTCATGAACAAAATAATCGATTAAACCATACTATAATCGATTAAACCCGAACAGTATCAATACTAACGAATTTAAGATAATCGATTACATAGTGAGATAATCGATTATTTCAGTGATGCATGGTTTTTCATAAAACACTGTGTAATCGATTACAAGAAGCCTGTAATCAATTAAACTGTTCTTCAAGGCTTTTCCAGAATCATATGAATGTCTTTAATTGATTATACTGCTTGTGTAATCGATTAAAGTAGTAAGTTTTGCTTTTTTAAAAACAAATTAGCCATTGAGAACTTTATTTCGTATAAAACCATTTGATTTCTTTCAGACTGAAAACCATGTATGTATGATCATGAGAATGTACATGCTAATGAATGATCACAAGACAATTTACTTGACCCATTAAGACAAATTACAAATGACATCAAATGATTGGGCATGTAAAAAGCTAAAACATCATAAAGCCTTCAACCTTGCTACAATCTCCTTGCAGCTTTCTTTAAAATCAACAATCTCCCCCTTTTTGGCTTTGAGCATGCCAAATCAATTGTCCATTTGTATAATCTTTTGATTGCTTTGGAGAGATGAATGATTCCTGACATCTAAATCAGCTTTTTGCAAGAACAAGTATAAGCATCACTCATATCATTTAAAATATGCTCCCCCTGACTTGGGTAGATTTTTCCAAAACTAAAAGCATGCATACAATATTATATTTCAACAATTTCTCCCCCTAAATTTATTACAATTCTTTCTTCCCCTATTTGGCTTATCAAAGACAAAAAATGATTATAGTATGAACAGGAGAATCAAAGGAAAGAAAACGAAATACTTGTATTAAGGGCAAATTAAACAGTACATTAATCAAACTGAAATTTGAAATACTGAAGCAAACATAAACAGCAATGAAAACAAGGCAGCAACTTAGAGAGAAAAACAACATAAGAAACATAAGCAATCTAAGCCTAAGCTTATTTATCAATATCATCAAGTGCAAGCCTAGCTTCTATGTTCTCCAATCTAGATTTCATCTCTTCCATAGATAAATTTGTCTCAGCTCTATGTTCATGATGAAGAGACGACAGTGCATCCATCTTTTGAATCATAACAGACTCAAAAAGACTGTAGGAAGGTTGAGTAGAACCTTCAGCCTCTTCTCCTTCTTCTGCATTAGCTTCCTCTTCAGCTTCATCATGAGGCAATTGTTGTCCAGCCATTTGCCATCCATAAGGTGTTTTAACCATTCCAAGCTTGGTTAGATGTTTCTCCTTAATGAGACTATTGCTGGAATTTGTGTTGTCAACAACCTCATCAGTTACATCAGCCTTGAAGTAATCAATAAATCTAGAAATCAGTACAACATATGGAAATGGATAATTCATCAATCTTTTGGACTTAAGCATGATCTCCTGAATAATGAGGATCCAATTCATCTGAATACCATTTTTTAGACCATAAACAATCTGAATATCATCATCTGTGGCTTGTGCATGATTAGTGGACCTAGGAGTCAAAATGTAGGTGATGATATAATGAAGGAGTCTGTCCTCATGAGTCATAGGACCTGTGCTGAGCCTCGACTTCAGCCTCATTTAAGGGTCAAGAAGCATCCCTCTATAGGTTTTCACTCTATTATATCCTTCTGCTTCTTCCTCAAATTTCCTTTCTCCCTCAAAGGAAATACCAGCCACCTCCTGCCAAATTTCAGGAGTAATTTCCATGGCTACTCCATTCACTTGAGACAAGATAGTCCCCTTCATAGAAAACTTAGAACAGGTGTAAAACACCTTCACTAACTCAGGGTAAAAAGTACCCTTCATCTCAACAAACTTCTTCAAACCTTGGGCTTCAAGCATGGCTGGGAATTGAAAACCTTCTCTATTGAACCAACCAAGGTCAAGGTGTTTAGGTGGACATATCAGTTTGGTGGCATTGAATTGGAGGTAGGTCATTTTCTCTCTTTCATTGGAAAACCAATGATCTAACATATTCCCTACAGGGTTAGAAGATTCAACAACCTTTCTCTTAGAAGTTTTGGTTCTTTTAAGAGCAGACATAATGGCAAAGTTAAGCAAGGCTATATGGATAGAGGTTCAAGACTCAGAAGATAAAAGACACAACAAAGCTTAAGGTAGAAGATGAGAATGATGTGTCTATACCCTTCAACATAGGCTGTTTATATAGATGAATTTGGTCTCCAAAATTGAAATTTGAAATGTACAGCAGTTAATACGAATTAACCCACTAAAATTAAAGCACAGTAAATACAAAATTTGAATTTGGTGACAGTTGGACAGTTTCAATTTCCAATAAAATTTGCAGATTCTGCATTAACTTTATGAATAAGTGATTATTTGTTTATGTAATCGATTAATTCATAAGTAGAATCAGTTTTTACAAAGGCTGTAATCAATTATTTCGAAGTGTAATCGATTACTTTAGTGAAGATTTGAGCTTTCAGACAATTTGCATACAATATAATCGATTACCATTCACTGTAATCGATTATTCCAGTGAATTCAAATTTTGTAAAAGAATTTTAAGCTTATGTAATCGATTATTTCAATGGCGTAATCGATTATTCCAGCGACTTGCATTTTCTGGAAAATTTGCTCATGAAGAATAATCGATTATCATGCTAATGTAATCGATTACACAAGTAGAAAAATCATTCTAAACAACATTTCAGGTACATGTAATCAATTAATTCGTTCCTTAATCGATTATTACAGTAAAATTATCAGCAAGAATAGTGATTATGCAGCATGTTTCGAATTTGTATGATTTTTAAGATTAAAGGCCAATCAATGATGCAATTTCATGTAAATGATCATATACACATCAAGCTAACAAACACTAGATTCATCTAGTATTCCTAACATGTTTCTAAGTGTGTAGAATCTATCTCTATCCAAAGGCTTAGTGAAAATATCAGCTAATTGATAGTTGGTTTCAACAAACTCAATTTTAATGTTACCCTTTCGGATATGATCTCTGATTTCAATGTCTTTGTCCTTGAGTGCATGATAGGATTTTTGGATATGTTGATGGCACTTGTGTTATCACACAGCAATGGTATCTCCTTTATCTCAACACCAAAGTCTTGAAGTTGTTGCTTCAACCAAAGACTTTGTGCACAGCAGCTTCCAGCAGAAAGATATTTAGCTTTAGCAGTGGATAAGGCAACACATGATTGCTTCTTGAAGTGCCAAGAAATCAATGAGCTTCCTAACATGTGGCATGTTCCACTTGTACTTTTTCTATCCAATTTGCATCCTGCAAAGTCAGAATCAGAATATCCAATCAAGCTGCTAGATGTACCTTTTGGATACCAAAGTCCTACTCTTGGTGTAGACTTGAGGTACTTGAGGATCCTCTTGACTGCAGTTAGATGGGATTCTTTGGGATTTGCTTGATATCTAGCACACAAGCAAACACTCAACATAATATCAGGTCTACTAGCAGTTAAGTATAATAAGGATCCAATCATTCCTCTGTATTTAGACTCATCTACACTTTTTCCCTTGTCATCTGAATCAAGATAGGTAGATGTTGCCATAGGTGTTGCAGCATCTTTGCAATTTTCCATTTCAAACTTCTCGATCATCTCTAGACAGTACTTGGATTGACTAAGGAAAGTTCCATTCTTCAATTGCTTGACTTGTAGTCTTAGAAAGAATGTAAGTTCCCCCATAATTGACATCTCAAATTCACTCTGCATTGAGACTGGAAATTCTCTGCACATAGATTGATTAGTTGAACCAAATATAATGTCATCTACATAGATTTGAACCAACAAGATATCATTTCCTCTTTTGTTTATGAACAAGGTTTTGTCAATTTGACCTCTTATGAAAGATCGTTCAAGCATAAATTTGCTTAACCTTTCATACCAAGATCTTGGTGCTTGTTTCAAACCATACAAAGCTTTTCTTAATTTGAAGACATGGTTAGGATGTTTGTGATCAACAAATCCAGGGGGCTGGTCCACATATATTTCTTCTTCAATGTAACCATTTAAAAATGCACTTTTGACATCCATTTGAAATAATTTGAAATTCATTAAACATGCATATGCAAGCAACAACCTAATCGCTTCTAATCTGGCTACTGGAGCATAAGTCTCATCATAGTCTATGCCTTCCTCTTGGTTGTATCCTTTAGCAACCAATCTAGCCTTATTCCTTACTATGATTCCACTTTCATCCAGCTTGTTTCAAAAACCCATTTTGTGCCAGTAGGTTTATGAGTTGATGTTCTAGGGACTAACTCCCAAACTTCATTTCTTTTAAATTGATTTAACTCATCATGCATGGCCATTAACCAATGTTCATCCAGCAAGTCTTGATCAATACTTTTTGGTTCAATCTGTGAAACAAAAGCCATGGTACAAGAAAGATTTCTCAAAGAGGATCTAATAGAAACTCCCTTGGATACTTCCCCTATTATATTGTCAAGAGAAAGATCTTTAGTTGTCCTCCAATCCTTGTGCTTTTGTAAAGGAGTTGAATGTTCGAGTTCATCATTTGGTTCAGCCTTTTCTTTATTATTCAGATCATTATCCTGCAAGAATTCTTCCTTTTGACTTGCATCATCATCACACTCCAAATTCTCTTTGGAAGGGTTAGATTCATCACAAATGACATGGACAGATTCCTTAACACACAATGTTCTTTTATTAAAGATCCTATAAGCTTTACGTTGCAAAGAGTAACAAAAAAATTGCTTCATCAGCTTTAGAATCAAATTTGCCAAGAGAATCTTTACCATTGTTTAACACAAAACACTTGCAGCCAAAAGCTCTCAAATGAGATATGTTTGGTTTCCTTCCTTTGTATAGTTCATAAGGAGTTTTCTTCAAAATAGGCCTTATGAGAATTCTATTCAAAGTATCACAAACCGTACTTACAGCATTAGCCCAAAAGTGCTTAGGCAAGTTTGTTTCATTTAGAAGTGTTCTTGCACCTTCCTCAAAAGATCTGTTTTTCCTTTCCACAACACCATTTTGTTGGGGTGTTCTTGGAGCTAAAAAATTGTGATTAATTCCAAACTCTTCACAAAAATTTTCAAAGTATTCATTTTGGAATTCTCCACCATGATCGCTTCTAATTGAAACAATATTGCAAGCTTGTTCATTTTGAATTATCTTGGCTAATTTTCTAAATGCTGTGAATGCATCACTCTTAGATCTTATGAATAAAGTCCATGTGTATCTTGAGTAATCATCTACAATAACAAGTCCATAGAAATTTCCTCTCAAGCTCATGGTTCTTGAAAGACCAAAGAAATCCATATGAAGCAACTCAAGGGGTCTAGAAGTAGAAATAACATTTTTGCTTTGAAAAGAATTCTTTGTTTGTTTCCCTCTTTGACAAGCTTCACATATTTTATCCTTCTCAAACTTAAGCTTAGGTAAGCCTATGACCAAATCCTTTTTCACAAGCTTATTCATATGATGCATATTTATATGACCAACTCTTCTATGCCATAACCAAGTTTCATCAGTTTTACTACAAGGCAGCTAGTTTTATGAATGAATGCATGATCAATGGATAAGACATAAATGTTACCCTTTCTCTTACCAACATGGATAACCTCACCACTTTGACTGTCACAAATCAAACAACAATTGTCATTGAATGACACTTTAAACCCTTTGTCACATAATTGACTCATGCTTAGGAGATTATGTTTCAAGCCTTCAACATATAAAACATTTCTGATAATAGTTTTGAGGCTGTCTCCTATGCTTCCTTCTCCAATTATCTTCCCTTTGTTATTATCGCCGTAGGTGAAAAATCATCCATCTTTTAGTATAACATTTGTAAGCATGGAAATATCACCTGTCATGTGCCTAGAGTAGCCACTATCAAGATACCATAGTAATGATTTTGCTCTTAGGCATTACTGCAAAATTCAAATCAAGTAACAAGGAAAGGTACCCAATTGAGGTTGGGTACATAGGGGTTAACTCTTTTCTTTTCCTTTTTCACCCAAACACATTCTCCATTAGGCACATAATATTTTCTTGCATAGCATTTAAAAGATGTATGTCCCTTTTTCATGCAATAGTTACAAGTTACAGTTCTTGATGATCTTTCAAAATAAGCATTTTGATTAAACTTTGATTTATAAAAGCTCCTTTGAATCTTTTATTTTGGTGGTACAAATATGGTTTTTCTAGAAGATTTTGAACCATGTTTGTATCCCAATCCAGAAGTATCTCCAGCATATTTATGCACACTTAACATTTCAGCCAAGTTGCATTTACCTTTATACAACCTTCTCAAAAGATCAACCAAATAGTTATTTTCTGAAAGGAGTAACATATACTTTTCTCCTTGGCTCCTTTTGAAAGCATCAAACTCATCTTGTAACAATTTGTATTTTTCTGCTTTAGAAGAGGAAGAAGGACATATACAACCATTGGCCTTGTAACTTGAAAGAAATTTTTCATTCTCCTCTTTCAACTTACAAAGTTCACTTTGCAATTCTGCAAGTTTGGTGGTATGCCATCTTAGATATCCTTTCAGCTTATTATTTTCCTTAGCTAGCCTTTGAGCCTCATCATGCATTTCATGAAAAGCATCAACAATGTTATCATATTGAGAGCTTACCTCAAATTTAGCACTTGAGTAATCATCATCACTCAATGTTGAAGTGAAGTACACATTTGCTTCTTCTTCATTTTCATTGCTTGATTCAGAACTTGTTGATTCATTATCTTCCCATGCAATGTAGGCTTTCTTTGGCTTTCCTTCCTTCTTAATCTTCCTCTCACCTTGTTGTTTCTTTAAGAAGATTGGACATTCAAATTTGATGTATCCAGGCTTTCCACATTCAAAGCATGTAAAGTTGGTGGAGGTGTTGCTGTCATTCTTTTTGTTGTTGTTGTTGTTGAACTTTTTGAATTTTTTATTTTTGTTCCTTCTCATGAATTTGCTGAACTTTTTGACAATAAGGTTCATGTTGTCATCTTCATCTTCTTCACTTGAATCTTCTTCTATTTCAACCTTAGATGATGTAGCTTTCAAGGCTATGCTCTTATGTTTCTTTTCTGCATCTTCAGCATTGGTTAGTTGTGACATTTCAATTTCATATTCAAGTAGCTTACCAAACAGTGCAGCCATGGATATCTTGGATAGATCTTTTGACTCCTTGATAGCTGTGACTTTTGGTTGCCATGGCCTTGTGAGACACTTCAAGATTTTGATGTTCAATTCTTCAGTATCAAAGGTCTTTCCAAGGCCAAGAAGATGATTGACTATATGAGTGAATCTTGTTTGCAGCTGAGAAATGGTTTCTGCATTGTTCATTTTGAACATTTCATACTCATGAATCAAGGCATGCTTCCTTGATCTCCTGACTTCATCAGTACCTTCATGAGTTACTTCTAGCATTTTCCACATTTCTTTTGCACTCTTGCATCTCACAGTTCTAAAAAATTCATCAGAAGACAAAGTAGATGTTATCATATTTTTTGCTTTAAAGGCATATTGCACAATCCTTTTTTCTGCATCTGTCATTTCATGCCATTCTTTGGGAACCAGTTTATTATCAATAGTTTTCATAGGAACCAAAGGACCTTTTTCAATTGAATTCCATGCATCGGGATCATTGGATTGAATAAAGATCTGCATTCGATTTTTCCAAAAACTAAAATCCTCACCCTCAAACATTGGTGGATGATTGAGAGAAGCTCCCTCTCTAAAGGTTATTTGAGTAGTATTTATTTTCTTTTAAAAAGAAAGTGATCTTGAATATCTTTCAAGAACCAGCTCTTGATACCAATTGAAAATACAATGAATACACTGCAAATGAACCAAGAAGGGGGTTAATTGGTTCAAACCGGATATTTAAAACTTTCTGAAACTAATTGTGGAATTAAAAACTTTGGATCGTATCACTAGTTCACCTTTTTCAAATTCAGAAATCTTTCTTCACCCAAGATCAACCATCGATATGAAAGCAATGACATAAAATGTTTCTTTGATAATAATACTTGATTTCACAAAGACATGTAATGAAACATACAGAAATCTAAACAAAAAGACAAAGCAATTATACTGGTTCACCTCTCAACCTTGGAGGCTACATCCAGTTGCTTCCAACCCACACTAGGTTAGAGTAATTACTATATCAAAGAATCTTTTACAAGCAATCCACCAGTGAATTTCTTTATCAACACTAGACATAGATTCTGATTCTAAAACCCTATTAGAGTACAAATCACCAAGATGCTGAGAATTCTACTCAGAATCCCAAACCTAGAGAACCCTACTCTAGTTGCTTGAAAAGAAACAAATGATATATCACAATACAACAGAAAATGTTAGAACATCTAAAAAGATAGGTTCAAGATAAACACAACCTGTGATCTTTCATGTATGAATGAATGAAAATGAAATGAGATAACCACACACTTCAGGTTGTAAAGAATAATAGCTCAGAATCACTATCTTGAAAACCTTCTTTTCTTTAATACATTTTCTAAAAAGACTCAGAATTCTTGATCCTTACAAGAAATGATTTTTCACTCAGAAAGTCAGTCTTTGAAACTCTTAGAAAACTTCTTAACTTTTGGGTATATCACTCATGTGTATAGAACAATTCATTCAATGTATATTTATAGATAGCAGACCCAAACAGCTTTATGTAAAATAGAATTAACTGACAATAATCGATTAATTTGCTAGTATAATCGATTAAATTGCCATATATAATCGATTAAAATACTAGATAATCGATTAAACTGTTCTTCAGCTTTCTGGAAATGGTTTCATGAACAAAATAATCGATTAAATCATACTGTAATCAATTAAACCAGAACAGTGTCAATACGAATGAATTTAAGATAATCGATTACATAGTGAGATAATCGACTATTCCAGTGATGCATGGTTTTTCATAAAACACTGTGTAATCGATTACAAGAAGCCTGTAATCAATTAAACTATTCCTCAAGGCTTTTCCAGAATCATATGAATGTCTCTAATTGATTATACTGCTTGTGTAATCGATTAAAGTAGTAAGTTTTGCTTTTTTAAAAACAACTTAGCCATTGAGAACTTCATTTGTTATAAAACCATTTGATTTATTTAAGACTGAAAACCATGTATGTATGATCATGAGAATTCACATGCTAATGAATGATCACAAGGCAATTTACTTGACCCATTAAGACAAATTACAAATACCATCAAATGATTGGGCATGTAAAAAGCTAAAACATCATCAAGCCTTCAACCTTGGTTCAATCTCCTTGCAGCTTCCTTTAAAATCAACACTTTGAACCTCTATTTTTTATCTTGACCTTGTATACATTGGATAATAATTCTTACAAGCTTTAATCAATCTTATCCTTTGTTTAGCAAAGTTACCTTGTATTTGTGCTAGACTTTCATTGTTAAATTGTGATTTGATTCTTTGTATTCTTCCAAAATGTTGTTTGTGAAATCCTAAAGAGGCTTCATGTTAAATAATACTTAAGTTTACAATCTTAGGGATATTATTATAAGTCTTGTTTCCAAAAGTGGCATAAACGAATGCTATCTTGTAATTTGTGTGGTTAGTGGAACCCTTCGTGTTGAAGGAGAACTAGACATAACTCAATTTGAATGAATCAATATCAAAAGCTTAAGTTCTTTCTATTATCATTTTTCCTCATGCATTTTTATTGAATGATTGTTTTATATTGTTAAAAATATTGTGTTTCAAAAATATTTTTATAAATACATATACACACTATTCAACCCCCACTTCTGGTCAGTTTCTTGTTCTTTCACCTAGACGTGTTTGGTCATAGGTACAATACAAATGATACTTCGTGGTGGTAGAAATATTGTGATATAAAAACTATCATAGTGAAACTCATTTTCATTCGGAATCGAACTCCATCCTTTGGGCGGTAGGGCATAGTTCAATGTTGAACAATTTATGAACATAGATCAACTCAATATGTGAACACAATAAAGAATTATTGTGATCATCATCATAGTCACACACACATGCAAACAAGAAATCCCAAAATAAAACAATCATAATTACAAAAGAAAATAATCATAATAGCTAACATGTCATTTCATCACACATAAGGAAGAAAAGCATTCAACAAAAACATATAACAACAATTGATACCATGTATTTTATGTTTGAAATGTAACATATGCTACATGAAGACTTCTCAACAAATGATCAAGTAGCCATATCAATTAATAATTGTAAACAACATGTTCCATCATAGCCGATAATATTGAAATGCCAAAAACCAAATGTGGGATATCCAAACTTATCCATAGAATGATATAGTGGCTCATCAAGTTAAATGCATCCTCCACTAACCCTTCTTGTACTTGGTTTGAGGCTCCACTTAGAAGTCCCAAACTTATGTGTCCTCAACAACAACATATGCAAGTATGCATGTGTTAATTGTTATGCATACGTAATTTGTATATTTAAATCACAAAGCAGTTATCTAATTTCCTCTTTTTTAACTCTTCTTTTGATCTAAAAAGATAGGAATTTAGCTTCTTTTGACTTTTATCAAGAGAATGTTAAAGTTAGTAAATTTACAGTGTTTTGGTTCTATTTTGTAGAGATTGATACAACAGGAGGTTTGGAAGATTTTGGAGAATTGGAGCAGCGCGCTTAGCGCAATAGTACATGCTTAGCACGAGGAGCCAAATTAGAGGTCAGCTGTATCATATAGGTTCGCTAAGCACACAATTGGCGGCTTAACACGTGGTCACTTAAGCCAGTTGGACTTTGCATGTGTGATCAGTGCGCACATGCAGGCTTAACGCACAGTGATTGTCAAAAACATGACCGTGCAACATTTTGAAGATAAAAAGAAGGGGGAAGCACTATGCCATTTAAGAAGACAGAAGCTATGGCACAAAGGAACATATTTTCACTCACTTGGAGCCCTTCTTCTTTCATTGTCTTGCATACCTTTTGCTCTTTTTTGTATCTATGAGCCTCTTATGACAATGAAAGGCTAAATTATCCACTGTGGGGGGCTTGGCAACCCAACACTCTTGATGTAATGATTCTTACTATCTATTTAATGCTATTTCAATATTATTGCTTCTTTTATGAGTTTATTTCCTTGTTTATGGTTGGATCACCCATGTATATGTATGCTATAGGATTTTACTCATTCGAAAATGTTCGCACCCTAAGAACTTGAAAAGAGTTTCTAGGTAATCCATGTCTAAGGATAAAATGGTGTTATTTAACCTTAATTATGCATATTTATTCTTAAAGCAAATTATTTAATGCAGCTTTTGAGGGATTATGAGTGAAATTAGGTAATTTAGGCTCTTTCACATGAGGAATCATGGTTAGGGTCGTTTAGTGGATGAAGGTAATAGTTGGAATAATTTTAAATGGTGAAAAATCTCTAACATTGCATTAAGAGTTGTTTCGGTAGGCTGAGCACCGAACACGTTGTAACGACCCACCTCGTCGCTACTGTATCATACTCTTAATCATAGTTTTAATCACAATTGTCCAGTTGAAAATCTCTTTTTAAGTTTAATTATAAAAATAGAAATAATTTTTTCGCATAAGTATAATCAATATCTCAAACCAAAACTTTGAATATACAAAGACGGGATTCAACATAATACTTGTATATTAATAATCATGAGTTGATGATGATTACAAATAACTAAGTCTGAGTTGTAAAAATTTTCCAAAAGAAACTAAGATTTAAAAGACGGGGTGTAGCCATTAAAACAAGGGGTGTAACTAGCAAAAACACACCCTTGCCCGGGATCTAATCCATCTACATCCCAGCTACTTGGCAGCTCCAATCAACTTAGACATCTTCCCCATCACCTACTGCTATCCATCTGCTCACATGAACCCGATTTGCGATCATCACAGGTACCAAACCACACGGTACAACAAAGCAAATGTGAGTCCATCATGTAAAATAATAATAATAAATATCATAATTTATAAAATACAACCCAGTCATTTGCAATATCACAACTATATTCAAGCATTTCAATCACACAATGAAACATGGACAATCTGTCCAAAACATTTCACAAATTCATCTTATAATGACTAGTCATGATGCATCTTAGTGACTCATCTCTTAATCAATGCAATGTGGTACCATCCCAGACAATAGGCCAAATCCATGGTACAAATGATTCCTGTAGCACGTCGGGGTCACTCATGTTGTGCACGGGTCTCACCCCCCCCATGGTGATCAGCCAAAATGGGTGTCAGAAGGCTAACCCTACAGCAATGGCCCACCAGTACTTCCCATACTCTACAGTAAACCATCCTATTTCTGTCATGCATGAAGTATGTCTCTCATGGGCACCACTGTATAGACCGGCGCAGGAGCACTTCCTTCTTGGTTGGTGTCACTATACATCTCCCATGTACATACGCATTACATCAAACAAGGGCCACCATGGGCATCACTGTATAGACCGACGCAGTAGTACTTCCTTCCTGGCTGGTGTCACTATACATCTCCCATGTACATACGCATTGAAACTCAAGCCAATTCAACTCAAACCCTTTTCTCACTCTCACTCAAACCCTCATGGCACTTCCACTCGTGACTCTCGCTCTTAGTCGCAACTCTTCGCGGTGACGACAAGATCACAAAAGGAGAGGTCTCATTGTCACTCTCACTCACCCACAACTTCCCTGAACACATAGGTTCAATTTTGTGTCGACTACTTTGATGCCATTTCTATTGCCGCTCACAAGCACCTTCTGGTCAGCTAATTTCTTCTCTTCTCTTTTCTTTCAATTAAGACGAATTTTAAATATGTTGCTTTCCAATTTTAAGTGGTTACTGTGATTTAGTTTTGTCGATTTGATTTTCTATTGATCTTTGTTTATGCTTCTTTTTTATTTGTACAAAAAATTAAAGTTATGTATGAACAATTTATGAGGTGAATTTGTGATTCTTTAATGAACCTTGTGTTCGTAAGCTCTGGTATTGTTGCTGTTTTTTTATTTTATTTTCTTGGTTTGCGGTTATGCACTTGGAATTTAAATTATACTTGTGTTTTGTTTTTTTGGAAAGGATAAATTTTAGTTGTGTAAATAAGGTTTCATGCATATCTTGCATATAACATTTTAATTTAGAGTAAACCGTCAATTAAATGGTCCTTAAAGAAAGATAAAATTACTTGAGTAGTGCTAGAAGTATTAGAAATCATTATTCAATGACATATTCAAGAAAGTTTTAGACTATTGCAGTATTGTACTCATGTTAGTTTTACCCTTTGTGGATGCTGCTTTGCCTGTGAAGAGATTCTTCTTCAATGCCCTTGTATGTAGACCTCGCTAGCTCAATTAACATGTTTTTTTCTTCCTCTTTTCATTTTCTCTATTATTTATATGCTTGCAGAATATTTAATTTACTTGTGCTATTGTGAAGCCCGTCTTAATGCTTATAAGCACTATGTCATAAGTTCAAATTTGACATAATTAGTATTATCGATCAAGTGTTGAAGAGAACATGAAAGAATATGTGTGTGTGTGTGTGTGTGCAGTATGTTGTCATGTTCCATGTTTCAATTCGGTTAACTTTGAATATCTAAATATCTTATTGAATTTAGTGTAATAAGAAAAAAGAAAGCATTAAGTATTGGAGGTAAGGGGTTTGAGAGAGAAAGGTTTAGTGTTGGGTATTACACCAAGAGGCATCAAATGTGGAATGCTTAACCGTGTTACCTCAATTATAGGGAGAACCCTAGTGATATAGCAAGCTGTTGGACTCCAGCCTATATGGACCCATATAACCATGCATTAATTTATTGATTTTGTATGTGAACATATTATTATTTGAATATATATATATATATATATATATATATATATATATATTCAACAATCTCTTCCTATAATTGAGGTAACACGTCAATTGTTCAGTTTCTTATTTATTACCCACTTACAGCCTATAGCCTTAGCCCCTTTTGGCAAATTGACTAGATGCCAAGTGTGATTCCGTAGAAAAGAACTCATTTCATCATCTATGGCTTATGCCTAGAGTAAGGATTCCCTAGATCTTATTGCTTTTTGATAGGAGAATGGATCATCCTCTACATTATAAGTGACAAAGTCCTCTGTGGCTACCTCACCGGTCTAGAATCATCCTCCAAGAGTATTCAATGCATGTAGATGGAAGGATTTATTCCAGGACGGTCAGCAAGTGTCCATCCAATGGCCTTTTTGTGGCCTCTCAAAACATGCAGCAACTTCTCTTCATGCTCAAGTGACAGGCTGCAAGATATGATGACTGGAAGCTGTTGAGCATCATCTAAATATGCATATTTAAGGTGCTCAGGTAGTGACTTCAGCTCCAAAGAAGGTGGCTGAATGGTGGAAGGCAAGGAAAGGTTGTTGGCTGAGGGAAGGGAGATAGTAGAATCAGAACCTGTATCTGTACCTGTATCTGCAACACAATCAGAGTCAAGTGCAGAGGAAATCTCTGCATAAATACTACACACAACAGCAGAATCATCACAGGTACAATTACAAGAACCAAGATCAAAATTAGAAATATCTACACTATCTACTGCAACATCAATGATATCAAGAAGAAGGATAGAATGCTCCTCTACAGGATGTCTCATGGCCTCAAAAATGTTAAACTAGACAACGTCATCACCAAACTCCATGGACAAAGTTCCTGCATACACATTAATTTTGGTCCTGGCTGTAATCAAGAATGGTCTCCCTAGGATTAATGTGGAACCATGGCTGGAAGACTCATTCTCCATATCCAATATGTAAAAATCTGCAGGAAAAATCAAATTATTAACTCACACCAGCACATATTCAATAAGTCCAAGTGGAAGCGCAACACTCCTGTTGGCTAAATGAATGACAACTTATCTAATATGCAGTGAATTAAAGTTAGCACACAATGAATCGTGTCCCCGGCAATGGCACCAGTTTTGATAACCGATGTCGTATCGCTTGAAAAAAATTAAACTACGCTAATTCTGTAGAACAGGATTAACCTAGGTCGACTCAGAGACACAATCAATATGGTTCCAACTTCAATTCACTAATAAATAATGGGGGGATTTTTATCAAACAGTTTGCATGCGTGAATAAAAATTGCAGAAAAACGTAACAAAATAGAAACTAACAGATTTGATAAAAGGTATTCTAAAACAGATTTAAAAGCATCAATCCAATTCACCAAACCAAGAAATACGAATTACCATAGTTCTCAGATAATGATTTTGTTGTGAAAGTTCATTCAATTTCATTAGAAGCAGTTCAATCGAATTAATCCCTAAATTAATTGAAACCAGAAACCTAAATGAAATATCATCCAAATAATCTGTGATTAAAATTTGAAATTATGAAATGAATCCATAACCTAATCCGCTTTCAATCCTAAACACATTCATAATCATGAAAATCGAATAGAGGATTGAAGAAGAAAGTGAACATTTATACAAAATTTGAAATACCAAACTAGAACTCAAATTCTCCTTGCTTGGGCTTGGATCCTTGGATTGATTGATTGTTTGGCCTTCCATGATCATTATCAATGAAAGCCCCATGAAATGAGTGCAAGAAAATGGAAGAACAGAAATGAAAATGAAGAACAGTGAAGAATAATGAAGAACAGTTGAGAGAAAATAAGAGAAAGGGTTTTAATTCTAAAAACTTCTAAAAGTCACTACAAAATGTGTTTGTGCTAAAATGAAGTGTGCCCATCCAAATAATTAAAATCACTTAAATATAGTGACTGAGTTAGTAGGGAAGGATGGGCCACAATGAAGTCCAACTGATCTAGCTAATTACTAATTACACCAATTTCGCAGCCCAAAATTTAAGTGCAGTGATTCTGACTTCCAAGCCTAAAATAATCCTCAAAATGACAGAATTGGCCTTGGCTTATCTCTGATAAACTTGTAGATCGTTTTCTTATCTTTCCAGGGACTACTCATATGTGCCATTTGGAGTTCTGTAGAGATCTCTAGGTCTTGCGTAAGGAAGATAGGTCAAGTAAGCAAAAACTCCAAAAATAAGCAACAATTATCAATTAAACCCACTTGTTTGCCTAAGGCAAAAACTGAATTAGAATGGGAAAATAAAAGTCCAAGAGAAGTCAAATAACCAAAGAAGAATGGAAAAATATTAAACTAAAAATACTCAACAATGAGCACAGGGAGGATGGCAGATCCCAGGGCAAGAGGCCCAGGTAACGAGGCAGTCCGAGGGAGTCCGGATGAGAGAACCTTAGTCTATTTTGGATCATGTGGCTCTGTATTTTTTATATGTATTCACGTATGCTTGTAACTCAGCCCTGAAGGGTATCATACTTGGGGTCTTCCATGCTTGTAAACTTGTGAACTATTACCATACATAATGCAAAGTTTTTATCTTATTATGGACGTATGATGACGTCATTTTATTAGTTGCTTTCTTAATTATTTTGTTATATTAATTACTGCGCTTAATGACCATAATGGAATGTTAACAACCTGGATGCATACGGGCTATTACAATGGGCACCATCAATGCATGACCATGGCTAGGAGCAAATCCTTCCTTGCAAGGATAACTAGTCGTGCACCCCCCATGTACATACACAACATACAAATATGGACTCACCGATGCACTGACCATCGCTAGGAACCAATCCTTCCTCGAAAGGATAACCAATAGATCCCTGCACCCCACATGTACACATAGTATACAACCATGGGCACCATCAATGCATGAACATGGCTAGGAACAAATCATTACTCGCAAGGATAACCAGTCATGCACCCCCCATGGGTATTCATATGTATCCACATCATACAATGACATTGTCTACATCAATGCTATCTTTCATGAATGTCATTATCAACATCAACATCACGTCATCTCAATTTCATCAATAACATCACATCACATCATTTCATCATCATCATCATCATAAACATCAATATCATTTCATTCCAACATTATCAACCACATAAACGTTATCTCATATCAACATCATCAACCACTTCAATGACATCTCAATGTCAATATCATCAACAACATCAATAATAAATTCATTGCATCCCATTAGTTAAAAACACCATTTGTCTTGAAAACGAGCACACAACAGGAACTAACATGCAACAATAATAATTATACCACATCAAATTAGTTAAAAACACCGTTTGTCTTGAAAATGAGCACACAACAGGAACTAACACACAATGATAATAATTATACCGCATCCCATTAGTTAAAAAGGAAGCATAACTTTTCTTGAAAACTAGCACGCAACAGGGATATGCAGATATCTCCATAATTAGGCTCCCTGGCCCCCAACTATGGTGTCAAAACTATAATGAAGGAATAAACTCCCCTTACCTAACTATAGATTCTCTCGTTAAAGCCTCGCGGAGTTGTTTTGCGATTCTTCGAATATGCGTGTTTTTTCCCAAATGCAGAGTTCTATATACCAAATCGAAGACAATTTAGTATAGCTTTTCCAAGACAAGGTTAATATTAACATTTGGGGTCAAATACCCACTCAAATCTAAAAGAGGCTAAATTGGTGTTTTGGGAGTCCACATCAAAAGACATCATTTTGAAATTCCAATCACATCAATGTGACTGAGACTCAACAAAAATCACAGAACATAAGAGACACTAAGAAAAGCTTAAACTAATTAGAAGAAAACAAAGGAAACCAAGGTTACCTCAAAGAAACCAAGAAGGAAGGATTTGGAGGCTTCATTCTCTACAGAAACTTTGAGTGGAGTTTCGAAGGTTTCACTCCTATTAAGAGGTTCTTCTTTGTGTTGTGGTCCGATGGCAAGCAATGGTGGCCCACGGTGTTCACCAGTGGTCGTGGGCGATGGAAAGGGAGTTTTTAGGGTTTTTAGGTGAGAGTTTAGAGAGAGAAAGGCATGAAAATGTGTTTCTGCGCTGTTGGTGCGTATTTATAATCTGATAGTCTTGCTCAGCGCGCCCTGTCCCACTCAGCGTGACAGCTGGTCTTGCTCAATGCACCCTATCTTATTCAGCAAAATTTCCTCTCTGTTTGGAAATGTTTGGGAATTGCGCTCAGCGTGCTCATCTCACTCAGTGCGATTGCTTGTCTCGCTTAGCGCGCTGGTTGTGCTTAGTGAAGCATCAGCAGTTGTTATTTTAAAGATCCCAAAGGTCAAAATATGAATATATGGGTTTTGAAGCTACTATAAAAATTTGAAGACGATCCAATGGTTAAATAATTATGGATTGTGGTTTTACCAAAGCAAGTTATGGATAAAACTATCAATCACACATAAAAAACTTAGATCACATCCACACCAAACAGTTGCACAATGGTAATTTACACAAACAATTGACTAATCCAAACTCATCAAACAATCAAATAACACAAAAAATACATCAAACATATATTTTCAGTTATCGAAATTTTAGGGTGTTACATTATTGAGCTTTCTGGAAAAGACTTATGAACAATGTAATCGATTAAATCGCAATGTAATTGATTATCACAAGCAGTCTTATTCAAAAATTTTGTCAAGTAATCAATTACCACAATTCTGTAATCGATTATCACAAGAAGTCCATTCTATGATTATGAACTGTGTAATCAATTACCATAAGCATGAATGAAAACCTTGTGTTTGAGAAAAGCTTTTTATGAAAACATGAATGAGTTTTATGCAATGGATCATAGGATGACTCATCTTAGACATACAAAATTACATATGTCATTCAATTGAATTGGTATTTAAAAGCCTAAACATTTCATAGTCTAAAAACCTCAGCTTCTTGATTTTCTTTAGCTCCCCCTGAGCCTACATCAATAACAGTGAAACCAATAGTTTTGAATCCACCCCACCATCTCAGATCTGCACTTCAAACTCTAAGATATGCACTTCTAAATTCTAGATTTGGCTTGGAAGAGGTTGCGATGTTGGGTGGAGGGTGATGCATCGATTGAAGGAATGTATTGTGAGTGCAATTTGAAAGGGGCAGTGAAGAGAAACTTGATGGGATTCTTAAAGCTATAGAATTTTTGTGACATGAAGTAGTAGAGTAACAATGACAAAATTTTGAACCCTTAACAGTCCCCCCCCAATTACGTTAAACCACCACCACCATCACAGATCTTGGATCACATGGATTGGATTTTACTTGACTGTCTATGGCACCAATGTGTGCGCTTGGGGTCGAAGTTTTGTATAAATGTAACACCATGCTATTAAGTATTTTGATTTAAGGTTTTTTCTTTCTAAGAGGTGGAATAGAATAACCCAATTGAAGTGTAATGATCATACGTTTGTAATGCATTGTATGTCCCATAATAGGTCGTACTCTTCTACCCTTTACTGGAAGTCGATGACTATTCATAGCTACTACTTTGACATCAAAGAAGAGTTCGACCCAATGCTTTATTTTTGTCTCACCACCTTCCACCATTGTTGTTTTCTATTTTTTAGATATGGATTTTGAGGATCTAAGTTTTTGTAGATATGGATTGAAGAGATAAGAATGAGTTGTTTTATGTCGTGTTTCCCTTTCAATGATTCATGATTTGATCTCCTTTTTGCGCTGCACGTGATGGATTTTGGTTTTTGAATTGGTTTTTTTTACATCGATCTTCTTTGATTTTGGATCTCTTTTGCTCTGAATTTTGGTTTCAATAGAAACTTTTGGTGTTTATTATGTATTATTTGCATTTGTTGTTCTTCATTTGGTTTGAATCTGAAAAGGGGTTGGGAAAACATTTCCCAATGGTTTGTGGAAAAAGGAAAACATTTTTGGTGGTTTTAACATTTTCTAGTGGTTTGTGGAAAAGGGAAAACATTTTTTGGTGCTTTTAACATTTTCTGGTGGTTTGTGAAAAAAGAAAAACATTTTTTATGGTTTGTGGAAAAGGGGAAACATTTTCTGATGGTTAGAATAAAACTTAATGACATGGAAAATGGGAAGATGACAACTCAACAAAATAAAAAAGGGCGACCATTATACTGTGGTTATTAGCTACATCTTATAGAAGTTATACCCATTGATGAGTTAAACAGGCACACTCACATTGAAGTTATCACTAGATGACATCCAATCTTTTAATTAATTGTATAAAAAAATATATCACATAACAATTTTTAATTTATGTCAAATTTGTTGGATTGAAATAATATTTAGGTATAAATAAATTGTCTTAATTAATAAAATTGAAGTATGTCAAATAAAATTGAGTTTTGCTAGGTATCTTTTATTAACTAATATTTCTATCTGTTTCCAAAAAAAAAAAACTAATATTCCAATCAGGCTATCCTGTCTATTACAATTAAAGATGTTCATAACTAAACCAAAGCCAATAAACCAATACAGTAAAAATAATTTAACAAATTATTTTAATTTATTTGATTTTTTTAAATGTTCAAACTTTACCCTATGTGTAAATGTAGTTCCTGATACTTTAATTTATTGGATTTAATTTTAATAGTTTTTTAATTGTTAAAATTCAATCCATCACTATAAATTTTATGTAGTAACTAATTAAAATTAAGAGACGTATGACATTGCATTAGTTTCCTTAGATTGACAAAAATAAATATAACATAGTTAATTTAAAATAAAAATAACAAATATATAAAATGTAATAAAAATTATATTTAATGTTCTTAATTTTATTAGAATATATATATATGTTCTATTATATATCAATCTATACAAATTAATACCATGTCATACTTTCATTATATTTCCGTAATTTTCAGAGAATATCTTATAAATAATTTTAATTATTGATAAACTATGAAAACTAAGTATCAACCATTAACTTAAAAAGTTACACTTAAAACAAAACCTAAATTAAAGTAGAAAAAATAGAAAAAAGTAATGAAAAAATATTATATGCACTAACTATAAAATAAAAATATATTACAATTCAATCACATATCACTCTCAATAAAAAGTCACACCAATAATTTTGTATTTTTAGTCACATTATACATTTTTTAACAAGACAATGTAAAAAAGTTAAAGTCAAATGTAACCAAACACTATATTTATGAAATCTATTAATGTGTCTTTATAATATAAATTTAAATTAAACAAAAAGATTATATATATATATATATATATATGATCAAATTACACTAGTGTAATTTTGAAAAAGTTACATCTATTCTTAACCGTTGATTTCACTTTAATCCAACACTCATAATAAAACTACTAAACTCTCTCATATGACCCTCAATTATAATTTTAACAATTGCTCCCCTGTAGAACTTTCATTAATTTGGGAATTATATTGGAGTAAAAGTTATCCGAATTTTTTTTTACTAACCTTGTTTATTCACACAATAACAAATACAGATGGGACCTGATATTTAAGGATTCGTTTGGGGTGATTGCGAGTTTTTAATTTTTGGTTTTCAAATATTTTTTTCGAAACAAAACACGTTTTACAAAATATAGTTGAAACGTTTTTTTAACTCAATTTAAAAAAAAATCATGAATTTGGTTTTTATTTTTAAAAATAACAATTTTCATACAATTGACAGTGACCATTTTTCGCTACCATCACCAACACTACTATCAGTGGCACCACCACCTGAAAACAATAGGAATACCCACAATAACCAAGAAGGAAGGTGAATTGGTTTAAACTTGGTCTTTTAAAACTATTTAGAAAATCAGAGTTATAGGATCTTAATCACAATTAAACCAAGAATGCTTCAAATCAATCAAACCACTCAGCCAAAAACAATTTCTTCAAAAACATAACTTGTTGAGTAATGAAAATAATACCAAGAATTAATGATCAAGATAACAAGTAGAATTTAAGGAATAGAAAACCAACACAAGAATTTATACTAGTTCACTTCTCAAGATAAGCTACATCCAGTTCTTCTAATCAACACTAGATTAGAGTTCCACTATTATAAAATTTTAGTTCTTATAAGCTTTACAAAACCACTCTTTATCAATACTATATAAAGAACAGAAATGTAAAACCTATTAGATTCCTAATGATCAAGACATAGAGAACCCTTTTCTACTCTTCCCTCTAGAGAAACCCACTCTTGAAAAAAAAAACTTAAAGAACCCTTTACAATAGTTTCAAACTACCAAGAATACAAAAAATGAAATTACAACAAGAGATAATGGAGAGAGACAACCTAATGATCCAATGAATATGAATGAATATGGTTTATCAATCAGATTTGAAATGCAGAAATCAATTTCAGAACTTTCTCTCCAAAACTTCTTTGAAAAATCCTGCCTAAGAAATCTTTCAATACACTATGAAGATTAAAAAGTGGGACAAGAGCTTTGTTAACTCAGAAAATCCTTTCTAACTTTGAGAAGGCTTGAATATGCTCAGAAAATATCGAAGTATGTAAGTTGTTAGTTCAGACAAGCCTTTCATTTTATTTATAACAAATGTTTATAATAGAATGTAATCGATTAAAGCGCCAAGTAATCGATTAAAGCACCAAGTAATCGATTAAATTATCTTATGTAATCAATTAAATTTCCAAATAATTGATTAAAATGTTCTTAGCACAACCTGGGAACTGCAACGAGCAAAATAATCGATTAAACTGAGTCGTAATCGATTAAAGCAGTTAGGTTCAGTTTTGAAAACAAGCTTGTGTAATCGATTACAAATTCTGGTAATCGATTAAAGCATTCATGCATATTTAACAATGAACTTAAGTAATTGATTATGATATCATGGTAATCAATTAAGACGATGAGACATGCTTTTCATTTTGTACTATGTAATCGATTACATAAGCATAGTAATCAATTAATATGTTCTTCATGGCTTTTCCAGATTTTAAAACAGAGCCTGTAATCGATCAAAACGTTGTGTAATTGATTAAAGCAGTGAGATTTCTTAACCATGAGAAATTAGTTTCATATAAAACCATGAATAGCTTTAATGCTTTAATGAAATGATGTATGCATGTTAATGATTATGTTCATGTAATGCAAGGATCATAAGATTAGCCTCTCATACACTTAACCAAAATACAAATTCCTTGGCATATGAAAAGCTAAAATCTTTCTTTAAATGCACAAGCTTCTTCTTTAGCTTCATCTTCTTCCTGTTCCCCCTATATCCAACAATCTCCCCCTTTTTGGCTTTGAACATGCCAAATATCAATTGTCCATTTGTTTAGCTTTTAAGTGCTTTGAGGGATGAATGATAGGAGACTTAGACTTGTTAACCTGAAATTAAATAAACTTTTTGCCAAGAACAAGTGTTAAGTATGGTTGCTTGCATAAACATTAATCAATTCCTTTAATATTGCTCCCCCTTACTTAAGCATTTTTCAATTTAAAAAACAAAGCAAAGGAATCAGAGTACAATTATTTCTCCCCCTATTTGGCTTATCAAAGACAAAAAAAATAACAATATAGTATAAGCATGGAGAATATAGGAAAAGAGAAAAACTTAAATTTTATTAATTAAAATAGAAATTGCAGTACATTAATCAAAGAGAACTTCAACCAAGGAACATAAACCAAAGCATAAAAACATAGACCAAGTTATAGTCTAATGGCTAATTGGCTAAGGAAATGGACAAGTTGCAAAGAAATGTTGAAAGGAGGATGAGAGACAAATTTGATGAGATACAAATAAGCACTCAAGAGTTGAGTGGGAGAATGGAAGACATGGAGAGAAAGAGACATCATAGGTCACCTCATTCTTCTTAAAGGAATTCCCAAGTTCCTAGGTACTTATGACCTGGAGGCTTACCTTGATTGGGAGATGAAAGTTAACCAAGTTTTCGATTGTCACAATTTTAGTGAACAAAGAAAATGAACTTGGCTAGCTTAGAATTTGAAGGATATGTCATGGCGTGGTGGAATCAAGTGCAAATGGAGAGAGAAAGATTGAAAAGACATAGACTGGACACATGGGAGATAATGAAAAGAATCATGTGGGAGTGATTTGTTCCACCTCAATATATAAGGGACATGCATAACAAGTTACAAAAGCTTTATCAAGAAAGTAAAAGTGTTGATGATTATTACAAGGAGATGGAGATTTCTTTGATAAGAGAAAACATTGAAGAGACTAATAAGGCTACAATGGGTAGATTTTTGAATGTTTTGAATAGGGACATTCAAGATGAGGTAGAGCTTCAAAGCTATTGTAATGCCCTGAAATTTTGATAAACTAAAAATAAGTGTTTGATGTATTTCTTGTATTATTTGATTATTTGATAAGTTTAAATTAGTTGAATTGTTGCGTAAATTATACTCATGCAATTTCTTAGTGTGGATGTTAAGTTGTCTGGAGTTTGTTTGAGCTGCGTTGAAATTGAGTGATTCCGAGTTTGGCCCAAAACCTATTTTAGTAAAATCACAATTCTGGATTGGTAAAACGTTGGATCGCCTTCAAAGTTTAAATGTGAGTTCCTAACCTAAATATGCAAAGGTTGACTGTTGGTATTTGCGAAATAACTTCTAAAGCATGAGATATTAATTTTTTCACAGAAGTAGTGAAATTTCAAAATTAGGTTAGCTCGCCCAAGCGAGCCAAAATGCCTTCCAAAATTCGCTTGGGCGAGTCAAGTCGGTTATAAGTTTGCACAAAAGCGTGAAAATCATGAAAATAGAGCCTCCTTCTTCCCCAAACAGCACCCAAGTCCCCCACCATCCTCCTCCACCACCCACAGCCACCGGTGACCACCACGAGCCACTATCGCTTGTCGTTGTACCACTGCACAAAGAGGAACACTTTAATCGGAGCACAACTTTAATCGGAGCGCAATCTTCAAAACTCAACTCGAGGATTCGGTAGAGAACGGAGCCTCTATTTCTTTGTTTCTTTGAGGTAACCATGGTTTCATTGTCTTCTCTTAGCCAATTGAAGCCTCTCTTGATATCTATTGTGATTTGGATACCGATAGTGGATGTTTTTATACTTCCTTTAAAAACCCTTTGAAAATGAGATGTTGTAAAAGTTTTCTTTTTTATAATATTGATGTCATTTTTGCGACCTTCGTTGAGCCACGATTACATTGGTGTGCTCGAAATTTCAAAATGATGTCCTTTTGATGTGGCTTTCAAAATACCATTTTAGCCCCTTTTTAAATTTTAGTGGGTATTTGACCCCCAAATGTTAATATTAACTTTGTATTTGAAATCTATACTAAATTTTCTTCAATTTGGTATCTAGAGCTCTGCGTTTGGGCCAAAGCACACGAACTTGAGGAATCTCTAAACAACATCGTGAGGAGCTAACGAGATAGTTTATAGATAGGTAATAGGAGTTTATTATTTGGTTATAGTTTTGATACCATAGTTAGGGGTCAGGGAGCCCAATTATGGAGATATATGTCTGTCCTTGTTGTGTGCTGATTTTCAAGAAAATTTATGTTTTAAACTAATGTGATGCGATATATCTATCATTGATGTATGCTTGTTCCTATTGTGTGCTCATTTTCAAGAAAAATTGCATTTTTAACTAATGGGATGCGATGAATTTGTTATTGATGGATAAAACTATGAATGATGTTGTTGTTGTGATGATTGGATTTTTGGGAAAAGTCTTAATTACAAAGGAGACTCTGCCCAAAATTTTATAATATGTTTTCCTATTTAATTCTTTATTAAATTTTTAAATGGGCATAAGAGTGTGTTTTATATATTGTAGTCCTCCTCTTTAATTTAGAATTTTCCTAAAAATATCAGTCTTGTGGTATGATGAATTGTGAATGTATGAAATTTGGGTTGTCTGAAGACCTAGGGAATGTAAATCTCAGGCATATGTATTATGTATAGATGTAAAATACGATTGCTTGTGATGTCGTTGATGATATTGAGATTGAGATTCCATTGATGTTGACGATGTTGAAATGAGATAATGTTGATGTGGTTGATGATGTTGAAATGAGAGAATGTTGATATGGTCGATGATGTTGAATGAGACAATGTTGATGTGGTTGATAATGTTGAAATGGGATGATATTGATGTTTTATGATGATGATGTTGATAATGACATTGATGAGAGATAATATTGATGTGGACAATGTCATTGTATGATGTGGATATACATGGATACCCATGGGAGTGCATGAATGGTTACCCTTGCGAGGTAGGATTTGTTCCTAGCCATAGTTATGCATTGATGGTGCCCATGGTTGTATACTGTGTATGTACATGTGGGGTGCAGTGATCGGTTGGTTACCCTTGCGAGGAAGGATTTATTCCTAGCCACAGTCCCATCTTAAAGCAAATTTGTTCAAAATGCAATCCAAAATCAGAAAGCTATTGTTTAAGCCATAGAATATGTGCACAAGAACTCCCTGCAACAATGTAATCAACCTCGGCCATAGATAAGGCAACACATGCTTGCTTCTTTCTATTTCAAGATACTAGGCCACAAAATAGTTCCTTGAAATACTTGGTTTGATGGAGAAAAGTTCCATGGCTCATTTTCTTCACTTGTAGACCAAAGAAATAGTTCAACTTTCCCATCATTTATATTTCAAAATACCCCTTGCATCTTATGCACAAAATCTTCATAGAGAGATTTATTAGTTGAACCAAATATGATGTCATCTACATAATCCTGCACAATTGGAAAGAATCAATAGCTGATGATTTTGAAACTTGCTTTTGATTTGGATCATAATACAACAAAGTGATTTTTGGAAACATTCGCAATGAAAAACAATTAATGAATTTCCCAAAATTTTGCATGGACTTGATAAATGACAACTTTCAAAACACTGATTTGATTTGAACATGGAAACAAGCCTTAAGCCATAGTGACTGTATGCAACCACAAATTTTACATTTAGTGTTCTTATTGATATGTTCTACAATTGATTTTGCATGAATTTCTAATTGTCATAACAATGGTGCATTGATATGATTTAGTCATTCTTTCTTTCTTATACATTTTAAGCCACTAGCCAAAAAGCTATCCCAATGTATATTGTTTTACCATTTGCAAGCCCTTTGAGCCAAACACTTGATATTTTGTTGGAACACTAACCTAGGATAAAAGATTCCTACCTTACCTTAGGTTAGGAGAGCAAAGGTGTTTTGTTGGGGATTCTATCATTTGGTGGCTAATGTGATGTAAATACTTTGTATTTAAATGTTTTTATTTAGGTAAATTAAATATTTAATTATAGTATATAAAAAAGGAAATAAACAAAAAAGAAAAGGGAAACAAGTTCTTTGTTAATAATAAATGTATGAATTATGTACATTATGTTCTAAACTGTACAAAGTTGTTATAAATTTTATAAGTTGGGATTTTGGTATAGGAAGTATTGATAACTTGGTTGAAAAGGGAATAGATAGAAAGTAATGATTCATTTGAGTTGCTAGCTTGTTTTTATTTTTGCTCTCCTATTCTCAAGGTATTTTTGAATATCCAAAAAAATAACCATGATTTTTTTCAAGCCAGGCCAAACCCTAAAAGTCCTAATGATTCATGATGATTATGTACTTTATCTTTGATTTGATAGAAAGTGAATTACAAAATTTATTTATGACGTATCAGTGTTGGAATTGACATGAAACAATTTCTTGTGTGAGAACTATACACTTTTGAGAGGTTTCCCTTTGTTTTAGTGAATCAGGTGTTTTCTCTTATGTTCTTTAGAAACAAAATGTGAAATGATCTTAATCTCATTTGGTTCTATTATTTCATCTTTGTGCTTTCATTTCTCATTGTTAAGTGTTTGAAAAATGTTGTTCTGATCAATTTGCAGGTTGATTCTTTGCAAATCATGTTCATAGTTTTTGGTGTACAAATATTGAAGCATTTTTATATCACACTTATACTATTGTTATTCGTAGTTTTCTTTCTAAACTTTGCTTGAGGACAACCAAATTCTAGGTTTCAGGGAGTTGATAATTTTAGTTATTTTTGGGATTAGAATGTTAGGACTTATCTTTTGATTTTAATAGTTTTCTTATAAACTTCCTTTAATTCTAGGTTTTTTTTTATATATTGTACATTTCTCTAGTTAAGTGTATACTCAGATATTTAATTGGAACTTCTAACCTTGGTCTTTTGTTCAAAAGAAAAGAAAGTTTTAGGCTCACAAGCTATTGCGATGCAGACTCTGGTGATAAAGTCGAAAGAAAAAGTACAAGCGAAAGTTGCCACTTGATTGAAGGCAACTTAGTCAGATGGATATGCAAGAAGTAGGGCTCAATTGCATTATCCACTGTTAAAGCAGAATACATGTTAGCAGCAAGTTGTTGTGCCCAACTTCTATGGATAAAGAATCAACTTGAAGACTATAGTGTCTATGAGAGTAAAATTCCTATTTTCTGTGATAATAGACCTACTATAAGTCTTTCGAAAAACCCAACATTGCATTCTCGAGAAAAGAATATAGAAATTAAACATCATTTTATAACAGATCATGTTCAAAATGGTACAATGGAGTTATAGTTTGTACCCACTGATGAACAACTTGCTAATATTTTTACAAAACCATTAACTAAAGAAAGGTTGAGTCTATTAAGGAGTCAACTTAAAATGATCTTTATTAATAATTTATTTAATACTCATATGTCATCCACTAATGCATCCAAGGACACTCACAATGTTCAATATATGGACCATATGTCATGCATGAAAACAATGAATATACTGCAAATAAACCAAGAGGGGCGGGGGGGTGAATTGGTTCAAAACTGATATTTAAAATTTTTCTAAAACAAATTGCAGCCTTTTGGAAATCCAGAAATCCTTCTTCAACCAAGATCAAACCTTGATATATATGTAATGATAGAAGTTGTTTCTTTGAAGATAATATTTGATTTCACAAAGATAGGTAATGAAATATATACAGAATTCTAAACAAGAGACAAGGAAATTTATACTAGTTCACCTCTCAACTATGGAGGCTACATCCAGTTACTTCCAACCAACACTAGGTTAGAGTTTTCACTATATCAAAGAATCTTTACAAGAAATTTTACAATGATCACCTTTATCCACACTAGATAAAGAAACATAAATCTAAACCCTATAGACCTCAAATGATCAAGACCCAGAGAACCCTACTCTGTTCTTACCTCTAGAGAACCCTACTCTAGGAAACCACTTTGAAGAATCAAAGATATATCAACAGAATTTTTAATACACAGAAAAATTCTGAAGAAAGATTCAAGAGATACAACCTGTGATCCTTCAAATGAATGAATGAAAGTTACCAATCAATCAGGTTGAATGAAAATCAAAGCTCAGAATAAGAACTCTTGAAATCTCTTATTTTCTTTAACAACTCAGCTCAAAGATTTTACTCTCTTGATCTCATGAGAGATTTTTCACTCTTAGAACCAATCAGTATTTTGGCTCTTGAAACAGCTTTCTAACTTTTTTATGATTCACACAAAAATTCAATGTTTTCTGAAACAATTCGCTCTAAGTCTATTTATAAAGACAAGTTAAGCAAAGTTTTTATAAAACAGATTTAACTGACAATAATCGATTAAAACGACAAGGTAATCGATTATTTAATCATATGTAATCGATTAAATTTTCACATAATCGATTAATATGTTTTTGAGCTTCCTGGAAATGTTTTTATGAACAAGATAATCGATTAAATCGATACTTAATCGATTAAAGCAGTCTAAGAAATTTTTGAAGCATTAAGAAATAATCGATTACATGAGACTGGTAATCGATTAAACTAGTAAAGCTCAAACATGAAAAACACGAACTCGGCCTGTGTAATCGATTACTGAAAATGGTAATCGATTATTCCAGTAAGGTGATGGAGTGCCTTTAGTTAAATATTTTTCTATTATTCTTAGCTTATTTGACTTCTCTTGGACTTTTATTTTCCCATTCTAATTCAGCTTTTGTCTTAGGCAAGTTGGGCTTAATTGCTAATTGTTGCATATTTTCGAATTTTATGCTCACTTGATGTATCTGCCTTGTATAGGACCTACAGAGCTCTATGGAACTCTGAATTGAGTGTTCTTGTAGTCCTTGGAAATATAACAAAAAGATCTACAAGTTTGCCACAAATAAGCCAAGGCCAATTCTGCCATTTGGGGGTCATTTTAGGCTTTGAAGTCAGAACCACTGCAATTGTATTTTAGGCTGCGAGTAGGACTTTTATTGGTGTAAATAGCATAAGTAATTAGAATTGATGGGTTGTTCATGGCCCATTCTTTTCTTTAGACTTAGTCACTATATATTAGTGACATTAGGAGGAATTAATACTTTACATTTCATTTTTCAAAAACAATTTTACATTTCTCTTTTTAAGTTTTTAGAATCAAAACCCTTTATCTTATTTTCTCTCAACTGTTCTTCCTTGTTCTTCATTTTTGTTTTCCCTTCTTCCATTTTCGTGCACTTATTTCATGGGGCTTTCATTGATGATGATCATGGAAGGCTAAATAATCAATCAATCCAAGGATCCAACCCAAGCAAGAGAAGAATTTGAGTTCTGGTTTGGTATTTCGAATTCTGTGTGAATGTTCACTTTCTTCTTCAATTGCTATTCTGTTTTCATGATTATGAATGCGTTTAGGATTGAAAGCGGATTAGGTTATGGATTCATTTTCTAATTTTGAATATAAATCACATATTAATTGGATGATATTTCAATTAGGGTTGTGGTTTCAATTAATTTAGGGGTTAATTCGATTGAACTGCTTTTAATGAAATTGAATGAACTTTCACAATAGGATAAATTTCTGAGAACGATGATGATTCGAATAGCTTGGTTTGGTGAATTGGATTGATGCTCTTTAATCTATTTTACATTACTTGTTATCAATTTTTTTAGTTTTTGCATTGATCTTTAATCGTAGTTTGTGTTTTTGCAATTTTTACTTCGCGCCTGCAAACTGTTCGACAAAAATCCCCTTTATTGTTAGTAGTGAATTGAAGATAGAACCATATTGATAGTGTCTTGGAGTCGACCTAGGTTAATTCTGTGCTATAGAATTAGCATAGTTTAATTATTTTGAAGCGACACGACAAACGTTTATCATAAGGCACTATGACAAACAAGTTAAGATAATCAATTACATAACAGAATAATCGATTATTCCAGTGATGCATGTTTTTCAAATATAACTATGTAATCGATTACAAGAAGCTGGTAATCGATTAAATAGTTCTTCAAGGCTTTTCCAGAAATAGTGAATGTATTTAATCGATTAAAATAGTAAGTTTTTCATTTTTGAAAAACTTAGGCATGAGAACTTTTCTTATGAAATCATTGGATTGCTTTGAGTTTTTAATCAAAAACTATGTATGCATGATAATGAAAATGAAAATGCAAATAAAAGATCACAAGGCAAACCACTTGAACCACTTAGACAAATTACAAATGCCTTCAAATGATTGGGCATGTAAAAAGATAAAACTTCAAGCCTTCATCCTTGCTTCAATCTTCTTGCAGCTTTCCTTAGAATCAACAATCTTCTTCTCAGAATCAACAATGCACTTTATAAAATGCAGTGTTTTCCTTCACGAAGCGTTGTAACGCTTTATGCCAAGTCAGTTTTGAAAAGAGGGCTTAATGATTGTTTTTGGAAAAGCCAAAAAGCCCACTATAAAAACCTTCTACATTGAAACTCTTGGGATTACACTCTCCTTGAAAACACTTCAACTTCACCCACTGATAATGAGCCTTCCATTCATGTAGAACACTTTTTCGACATTCAAGAACTCAAAAAGTGGGTCTAAAGTTTAATGAAACCTTGTTGTTTTGTTGATGGAGGTCCATTGCAAGCTAAAGGTCTAGAAGGAGAGCTTGAAGCACTTCCTTTGGTGAGCTTTAAAGGGCCAATGACAAGAGCTAGAACTCAAGCACTTCAAGACCACATCCAAGCCAAGTTGGACAAGCATGACGAAGCACACCAACTCAAGAATAATAAGGGCTGGATTTTGTATTCCAAATTTGAATTTAATTCCATTAATTCTAACACTTGTTAGTGACAAAATTAGTTGTAATAAAAAGGCTTTTAGTGCATTAGTGTAAAGTTTGTAAGTGCACTTGTGTGTGAATTGTGGGCTGCACCTATAAGCTGAAAACTGCACCTTAAGGCTCAAAATACTGCACCTTGGCACGAGTTTGGACCAGCCAAGAGTCCTTAGGGAAGCTTGCATTACAAACCTCATTTAGCTTGCATTTAGTTTCTTATATTGCACTTCATTTCATTTGTGTTTCATGTGCATTTAAGCTTTGTAATTTCATGCATATAAGTTGTCCCAAAAACTGTTGTAAACAACTTTGATGTCATTGAATACAATTCTGAAAATTGTTGTGAGAGTTTCTCTCAAGTTCTTGTGCAACAACCTCCTGTTTCTTATCAATGGCTTCATGCTATTGTGACGATTCTTCCTAGGCTTATTGGAAGGCTTTTCCATGGTGCCAACCACCTTCGTCCCTTACCTTTCTTCCACCTTCCATTGTTGAATTTAAAACTAACAAGCAACCATACATTTTCATGAAAATTGGACAGCTTTGTGTCCTTGAGAAAAGCGTAAAGTTTGGGTTTCAATGCAGGGTAAATTTGGGAAATTCATGGCTAATGGGTTCAGCCATACATCATTTGTGGTGCAAGACATTTCTTCAATGAACTCCAAACCATCTACCTAGAGTGGATAAGAACATTCTGGAGACATGTTGAGTTTGTCAACAAGAAGACCATAGCCTCCAAGATTTTAGGATGAAGGTCGTACTGTCAAGCGACATCATAGCTAAGGAACAGGGTGTCTGGGCGAGGGTAGTACCTACCAAGAAGGTTGGGAGAAGAACTACGACTCCCATATTTCTAGAGCTCTCTATTGTGACAATGTAGAGAAGGATGGTGATCAGAAGAACATCATCTACAACTTCATGTGCGAGAAGGTGAAAATATGGGCCAACATTCTAAAAAAGGGTGTACTTCACAAGGTCAACTCCAAGACAACCCTCTCTGACCTCCACAAGTTCGTGTTGTTTCACTTGATGGAGAACCTTTCATTTCACCTTCCACACACCATATATATCAAAATTATGAGGAACCTCAAGGGCTTAGGTGGCTTGGACAACATCTACTATGCAACCCTCATCAACGAGCTTTTATGGGATCAAGAAGTCTATCATGTGTTTAACAAGATGGATGAGGACTCCAAGCATACCTTAATAGTTAAGGGTTTAGTAGTTGTTAAACAACAAAAGTTTAGAAAAACTAAACCGAAAGCTATGAAGGTGGCCTTGGAACAAACCTTGAAGGAGACTCCAAAAGTAGACGAGGAAGCCATCAACAAGAGAAAACAAAAGAGACTGGGCAAGTCCATTGCTAACGAAGACCTTGGTCTGCACAACTTTGGTATTACAAAAAGTCAAGAATATCATGGCTGAACAACAGAGGAAGAAATCTAGGAAACAATTCCAAAAGAATGAAGAAGAGATGTTGGCAAAGGAGCACCGGACCAAAAGAAGGCATGAGTCTACCGTGTTCGCTCCTGCTCGTCCACCAGTAGTAAACCCATTCGCACAAATGTTGAAAGAACTATGTAAGATCGATGATAATTGTAACGCCTCATCTTACTCTCTCGTTTTTGGTTGATTTTAGGTGAAATTTCGTTTCCTCTTTATATTAGAATTCTCTTTGTTATAATTTCATGAAAAATTTTTCGCTTTGCTTGCAAGTTCTCCTAGTCGTCCATATCATAAATGAATACGCTCTCTCCACGGTATTAATTATAAGAATAAAGCACAGTCCAGCAATACAGTCCAAGGTATATTTCATTATACATTCCAAATTCATGCCTGCATAGAATACAACCAATCTAAATCTAATACAATTCATCAATACATCTTCATCCTCTTCACTTCATAGTCAGTCACTGCTTTACTGTTTCTCTGCTCGCCCAAATAAATTGGGGTCATCACAGGTGTCAACCACAGACACAAAATAGGGTAAGTCTATGACAAACAAAGTTTGAATAAAAACATATATAACAGAATACATACGTAGATATTTATAAAATAACAACACAGAGGATTTGTCCACAGATGAAATTACCTCATCTACTCATTACACAAATTAAGTCATACAATTTATTTATCAACAGATATTCCACATACTCATCATGTAATGTATAGAATGCATGCTCATCTTTTTATATGATGCATGACTGAGATCTCAGGTTATTTCTTTTATCAGTGGCCACAGTCAAGATAGCTCAACATGGAATTAGATCGATCGAGTCGGGATATGGCAGTGTTGCAATAGGATGAACACCCACACTACATGTGATCATCATGGGTAGGTGGTCTCCCCACTGGCATTATCCCCCAGTTCATAGAACGCTCGTCTCAATTCAGCTATTTGACAACAACAACAACAACAACAACAACAACAACAACACGGTCTAGCCCCCGCCAGGCATGTGCATATGAAAATGCATGAATGATTCTTTTTATTATTATTATTCTTCACCTTTCATCTCATACAATTTCAACATCTTCAACAACTTATGGCTTATGCTTATTTAATCCACACATAAAGCTTTTCCAACCAACACATAAAGCTTTATACAACACCTAAGCACATAGCCATGGTTTAACTTTACAACTTTCTTAAAAAGAAGTCTTACATTTTCATCACTTATTAAATCATACGACTTTTTAATCATCTTTAGCACAACTTTAAAAGAATATCTTAACATCACATCACACTTATCAATATCAACATAATACACAACTTAATTTATTTCTCATACACCATACATCATACAACCACTTAAAGTTCATCAATCTTCAAGAATCCTCAAGCTACACATGTTTACAAGCAAAACTTTATAAAACTATACAACAACTACAAGGATTTCATCACCTAGACCCATTTTATTTCTTTGAAACCTTTTATCAACCACTTGGTAAACAAGCTTGATTTTATAAAATACTTGGAAGAAAGGTAAGGCTTCTTTATAAATTTTTTTTGTAAAGATTAATATAATAGATATGTTTCTAGTCTAATTTTTAGCAACAAGATTATTGTACATGTTCAAGGAATTCTAGGAGATTTTGGCCCAACATACTATTTGTAGCAAAATAGTTTATTAGAAAGTTATAATTCTAAACCATCATTTTCTACCAATAGTCATAAAATAGATAGTTATAAACTACTTTAAATTTCATTGATTAGATTACATTTTAAGTTGTCCATTCAACCCTTATTTACTAAACTAAAATCAAGTCACTTGTTTAATTTTCTCATTGAATCAATCTTGCTCTCTTTGAAACCTCTCATCAAACACCTACATCCAAAGCTTAATTCCACATAAAAATCTAACCATAATTCATATTCAAACTTAGCTTATCATAAACTTCCCATACCTTGTTTTCCTTCATCAAAATTGAATAGCCTTGCTCCTTGGATTCCTTGTTCTTCACGTGGCTTCCAAAGTGGGTGGGTTTTTGTTCTGTTTTGGATAAAATATATTATTGAAAGAAATGGAAGTAGGTTGGAGTGGAGATTGCACCTAGCTTTTTCTTTTTAATATTTGATAGCCTTGCTTCCTAATTCTCCTAGGTGTTCACGTGGAAGGTTAAGGATGAAAGCCTTGGTTTTGCTTTGTATGAAAGTATGGTATTGGAAGTGTTTTTGGGATAGAATGGCACGTTGGAAACTCCTTTAAGGGCAGCCAAATTTTTTGTTCCCACACCCTTTTATATGCTTGTTGAATCAAATATCTCCAAGGCTTATTATTACCTAGCTTTCCATTTGGTTTCCTTTTATTGGTTAGTATTTCCTAAACCTACAAGTGTCCATTTTCAAGAGAATTCTACATCATTCTCTTTTCTTCTCCATGTACACGTGAATGCTAGGCTTAGAAGGCAAGTCTTATTTGTACATTGATTATGCAAGCTTGTAGAAGAAAATATCATCTTAACTTTCCACTAATGCAAATCCTATTGGCTATTATTTTTCCACCTTCCAAGTGTCCAATTTTCTTTATTCCTCTTAATTCTCACGTGAATGGCTAGCTTCTAGGGAAATCTTTACTAAGTTTCCCTTCTTTTTCGTGGAATAGCCAAAACTTAGAGAAGTCTTGTGCTTTTCTTTTATTCCAAAACCCGTTTCTGTAAAATAACATTTCCGGATTCATTAACCGTTGGATCTTCTTGAAATTTTAAAGGTATACTCCTATCTCATATACCTAACTTCTGACCGTTGGGATCTTTGAAATAATGCTTAGAACTTCCCACGTGTTCTTCCTAAGGAAACAAGATAAAATTAATTTTTCACCATACAAGTGGACCAATGGCAAGTTTTCAAGCTTCTTAAACATCCATGTGTTTATTCTTGAAGTTTCTTAAAGCTTTCTCCATTGATCCTTCATCATACGGTCAAGACTTAATTTAGAAATCTAAATCAATCCAATTTTTCCTTTATTACTTATAATGGCTAGATTCTAATTTCTTATTGGTCCATTTTGCCTTAAATGATTAAATTTACTAAACTAACTCTTTTAGGAACCCTATTCCTCTCATAATTAAGAGAAAACTCCATAAATTGTATCTATTGTTTTCCTGAGGTTTTCTGATACCTGAGGTAGTTTATATTAAGCTCTTTTCAAAATATTTACCAAAATTCCTAGAAATTTAATTTATTGATTTCTTGTCACCTTCTAGGTTAATATTTAGTTATCTACAAGTATTTCATCCATTTTTTAGGTCTCCACAAAATTTCTAAAGTCATCTGGTCATTTTTACCTAAAGGGCGTTTTGGTAATTTACCATCCTCGGGACGTGATGGTAATTATTCCATTTGTTCAAGGATATTTAGGTAATTTTTCCTAAAATATCTTACTAAAATATCTAAGGGTATTTTGGTTATTCTCAAAAATATCCAGGGCAAAATTGTCATTTTCATCCTAGGGGCATCTTCGTCATTTCCAAAATTGTTCAGGGGCGTTTTGGTAAATATCTTCCTAGGGGTATTCTTGTAATTTCTATTTTATGGGAAGGGTGATATGGTCATTTTCTTCAAACAGGTTTATAATGTCTCTAATTAATCTTTTACCCAAATAATTCGATCATAAACCATTACTTTTTCCATAATCTAGGACTTGCATAAATATTATAGTTATGAAATTTTGGGGTGTTACAATAATGGTGAAGGAGTAGTACAGGTTGCCCTCCAATACTAGAAAGTTGTTGCTTCTGACGTACCTGCTCCTAAGAAAGCAAAGAAGACTCAACCTGCAGCTAAACCCTGAGCGTCCGTTCTACCATCGTCCATTCCCCAACAAGTCAAGAGAAGGGCTACCAAAGCCAACCCAAGATTGGTGACAAAGAATGGGCAGTCTCCTTCACAAGAAACAAGGAAGATCCAACCTCTTCCTCATCAGAAATCCACTAATAATACTCCTGTCATGCCACTCCGTAAGTCAGCACCAATCCCACAACCTTGTCCACCTCACTCTATATTACACCTTGATAGGTTTAGAAGGGCAGCTCCAAAGGAGCCATTGACGAATGAACAATGCTTTCCTTTGGCCTACATTCACAATAAATTAGTGGTAAGGGAAACCATATATGTTGAAGCACTCATTTGGACGTGTTTCAACTATGAGCAAACTTCATTTGAAGCCTTTAAGGCCTTCCCATCAGATGCTATAGTCCAATTGCCTTCTCTAACTTGGATTTGTCCAGTTCAGTCCTATATTGTCAAGATGCCTCCTCATTGGTTGGCACCTGGCACTCAATAATCGATTCGACCCTCCATTGAGGTGACTCATTCACGAGCTTGGTGAAGAAGAACAAAGATCAAAAGAGCTCCCAAGGTAGTACCTCTCAGGAACTGTTTAGCAAACACAACAAGGATATTTCGCAAGAAGTGAAACCTCCCAAGGTTATATTTGAAAAGAAGTTGCACATGTTGACTCATTTTATGAAAACAATACGAATACACTCAAATACCAAGAAGGGGGGTGAATTGGTATTTTCTTGACCTTTTAAAATTCTTTATGAAATCAGAGTTTAAGGATCTTTATCATTTTTAAAACCAATAAGACTTCAATTTAATCAAACCACGCAGTCCAATGACAAAAACCTGCACTTGTTGAGTAATGAACAAATCACAATTGTTACGCTTCAACTAGGTTATTCTATTCCACCTCTTAGAAAGAAAAAAACTCAAATAAAAAAGAGGTCAAGATAGCAAGAGATATAACAATATGGATCAACAAAAGCACATATATTGGTTCACTTCTCAAGAGAAGCTACGTCCATTTCTTCTAATCAAACTAGATTAGAGTTCTACTAATTCAAATGTGTTCTTTACAAACAATTACAAGTGATCTTCTTTATCAACCCTAGACAAAGAATCATAATTCTAACACCCTATTAGAAATCAAATCACATAGACTCTGAGAACCCTACTCAGATCTTTCCCTAGAGAACACTACTCTAGAAAGCTTGAAAGAACCTTTTTGAACTCAGTCTTACTAAAGAAATTTGAAACACAAAACAATCTATAAGAAAGATTCAAGAGTGACACAACTTGTGGTCCTCAATGGATGAATGAATGCACGAATGAAGTTACCAATCAATTCCAGATTGCAAGAGTGTTAAAGCACAAAATCAGCTCTCTTGAACTTATTTTCTAATCTTGTCTTGACTACAACTATGAAGCAAAATGATCATTTCATTTTAAGCAAGAAATTTATTACTCAGAAAATTGTTTCCTGAACCTATGAGAGCTTAGCTTGTGTTGGGTATTTTGTATTCTCTGATAGAATGAAGTATATGATGTATATAAAATGACAGACCCAAGCAGCTTTAAATAGAAAACAATTTTAACAGACTGTAATCGATTAAAACGTATGTGTAATTGATTATTTTATGATATGTAATCGATTATTATCCAAGTAATTGACTAAAATGTTCTTGGCACCATTTGGAAAATTTTCACGAACAAAGTAATCGATTATACCGTGAAGTAATCGATTAAAGCAGTTGATAAGTGCCCTATTTCAGTTAAATTCATGTTTCAATAAAGGCACTTATATTTTGATTTCAGTAAACTTGGCTTATAAACTTGCCCTAAACCTAGATAAATAGACTCTAATACTTAAATAAATGTTGTTTCTCATATTTTGGAAGATTAATCCAATCATGTTTTGCATTTTGATAGGTTCCAAGGCTTTCGAAAAAGCAAGAAAGCAAAAAGTGCTTAACAAGCAAACTTGGGAGGTGTTACAAGCAAAACAGGCCCAAAACCCATCCAAGCCCAAAGCTTTCTTCAAGGCTAAGCTTCTAACTCACCCAGGCGACCAATTCTAGTGTATTTGGCTCGCCCAGGCGAGCTCAAGTTCCTAGAAGATAAGGGTTAACTCGCCCAGGCGAGTAAACATAGGCAAAAACACTCGCCTGGGCGAGTGAAGCTAGCAGGAGGTAAAATGCTATAAATAGGGGACGATTGGAGGAGAAAACATTCCATTCTTCATTCTTTTGGTTCCTAAAGCTTTTTCTTTAGTTTAGGAACTTAAATGCTAGTAGTAAGTAGGTTAGGAAGTGAGAGAAGTGAGATTTAGTGTGGAGACTCTGCCGAAAAGAAGCGGTGATGGGGCCCTTCATCAATTCTTCCCTTGAGGAAGTTCTCTCCACAATGAGTAACTAGCTTCTCTGAGGATTGGATGTGATCTTCTATCCCTATGTATCTCTTTTAATATTTATCTAAGCATTAATCTTTTCTATTCCTTGTTGGTAATTTCATTATGTGCTTAATGCATGATTCAAGCAAAAAGGGCTTAACAAGCAAACTTGGGAGCAAAACAGGCCCAAAACGCATCCAAGCCCAAAGCTTTCTTCAAGGGTAAGCTTCTAACTCACCCAGGCGACCAATTCCAGTGTATTTGGCTCACCCAGGAGAGCTCAAGTTCCTAGAAGATAAGGGTTAACTCGCCCAGGCGAGTAAACATAGGGAAAAACACTCGCCTGGGCGAGTGAAGCTGGCAGGAGGCAAAATGCTATAAATAGGGGACGAATTTGGAGGAGAAAACATTCCATTCTTCATTCTTTTGCTTCCTAAAGCTTGTTCTTTAGTTTAGGAGCTTAAATACTAGTAGTAAGTAGGTTAGGAAGTGAGATAAGTGAGATTTAGTGTCGAGACTCTGCCGAAAAGAAGCGATGATAAGGCCCTTCATCAATTCTTCCCTTGAGGAGGTTCTCTCCACAATGAGTAACTATCTTCTCTGAGGATTAGATATAATCTTCTATCCCTATGTATCTCTTTTAATATTTATCTATGCATTAATCTTTTCTATTCCTTGTTGGTAATTTCATTTTGTGCTTAATGCTTGATTCTAATTGATCACTAGTTTCATGAATTAAAATCCTAAGCTTGACTAGAAAGTGCCCTTAGGGTTTGAACTGAATGATTTTACTCATTACGTTACGTTGCTAAGAATAGGGCATAACGTTGTGATTGCACAAAGCACGCGATTATGATTATAATGCTGGGGTATTGACTTCATATGCGAGGGATCAATATTCAGTAATTATCCTTAGGATTCTCGAATGAGAGATTGATTTGGGGTGAAATATTGTGTGCATCAATAAGGATAGACAATGATTTATACATGGTAAACGTTAATCGAATGCTAAGGATAAGAATGATGAAACCCAATCCCACTTCCCCATAAATATATTTCATTTTACGAATTTAGTAATTTTCTGTTACTTTCTTAAACAAATGAAATTCCGCTCATCCTATTTGTACATAACTATTAAACTGTTGAATTCTATTTAAATTAATTGAGAAGCTCAAGTCCCTGTGGAGATGATCTTATAAATTTTGTAACTTACAACGACAAATCGGTGCACTTGCCGAGATTCCGTATCAGCAGTCAGTCTCAATAATGCAAGAAGCCTTGGTAATCGATTAAAGCAGTCATGTGCAATTTTCAGAATAAGCCTAGGTATGGTAATCAATTAATACATAGTGGTATATTTATGAATGTCTTGTGTAATTGATTACAATAGAGTAGTAATCAATTAAAGAAGATAGTCATGATTTTCATTTTGTACTATGTAATCGTTTATGATTAGCTTGTAATCGATTAAAGTGCTCTACATGGCTTTTCCAGAAATTAAACAGAAGCTGCTAATCGATTATATCCTTGTGTAATCGATTAAAGCAGTGTAAAATGAATTTTTCAAAAAAAACTAAGCCATGGAATGTTTCTTTTCAAATGCAAGCATAAAACCTTAAGTTCTTTTCTTTAAAACATGTATGCATGAATATGTTTATGCTTTATGCAATGCAAGGATCACAGATAAGCCTCTTAAACCATTTTACACATTACAAATGTCTTCAATTGAATGGCATGTAAAAAGCTAACTAAAAGTATATGTTTTATGTATTTGTTGTATTATTTGATTGTTTGATTAATTTAGAATTGGTTGAGTTGTTGTGCATTTTATCTTGGTGCAATTATTTGATATGAATGTTAAGTTATGCCAACTTTGTTTGATTTATGGTTGAGGTGATAGTGATAGTTTGGCTCATAACCCGCTTCAGTAAAACTACCATCCTGGATTTGTTAACCATTGGATCGCCTTAAAATTTTGACAGTAGCTTCCCAACACATCTCTACATCTTTTGACGTTGGGATCTTCAAGATGATGATTTTTGGATGTCTCACTAAGCGAGAAAATGGCCCGCTAAGCCCAATTCCAAAATTTCCTGACAGACAGGAAATCGAGCTGAACGAGTAAGTGCGCGCTGAGTGAGCAAGTGCGAGCTAAGTGAGCCTGTCGGGTCATAAATACGCACCAGATGTGCATAAACGCATTTTTCACGATTTTCTCTCCCTTTCTCTCTCTAAACTCACCAAAAACCTTAAAACCACCCCTTCCACCACCCTAGACCACCATCAACCACCAAGGGCCACCGTAGCTTGCCACGGAACCTCGACACTGAGAGGAACCTCGTAATCGGAGTGGAATATTTGAAAAATCTCTCAAAGCTTTGGTAGAGGAAAGAGCTTCTAAATCCTTCCTTCTGGGTTTCCTTGAGGTAATCTTAGTTCCCTTTGTCTTCCCTTAACTAGTTTAAGCCTTTCTTAGTGTCTCTTGAGTTTGGATACCGTTGTTGGGAGTTTTACATATCCTTTGAAAAACCCTTTGAAAATGAGATGTTGTAAAAGTCTCCTTTTTATGAAATTGATATCATTTGTATGATCCTTGTTGAGTCCTGGTCACATTGGTGTGATCAGAATTTCAAACTGATGACTTTTGATGTGAACTCCCAAAAACACCGTTTACCCCTTTTTTGATTTGAGTGGGTATTTGACCCCAACCGTTAACTTTGATCTTTCCTTTAGATTCTATACTAAATTGTCTTCAATTTGGTATGCAGAAATCTGTGTTCGGACAAGCACCTGTTTTGAAGGATTGTGAAACAACACCGCTAGGCTGTAATTTAGATACCATAGTTGGGGGCCAGGGAGTCCAACTATGAAGATATCTACCTGTCCCTGCTGTGTGCTGATTTTTTAAGAGAAACTAAGTTTTTAACTAATGAGATGTAATATAATTATGATTGATTGTGTGTTTGTACATGTGTGTGCTCATTTTCAAATTAAGAGATGTTTTTAACAAATGAGATGCGGTGTAATTATTTTTGATGTTGCTGATGATAGTGAAGTTGAGATATCATGGAAATGATTAATGATGTTTATGTGGTTTGTAATGATTTAGAATAGATGATGCTTATGTGATTGGTAATGTTTAAATGAAATGATGTTCAAATGAGATATATGTTTATTGGGTTGATGATGTTTAAATGAAATGATGATGAAATGGTTGTTGATGTTGAAATGAGATAAAGTTGATGTTTATGAGGATAATGTTGAAATAATATCAATTTAATATGTATGATGATGATGTTAGATTATGTGATGTGGATGTTGATAATGACATTGATGAGAGATAATGTTGATGTGAACCATGTCATTGTGTGGTATGTATATATATATATATATATATATATATATATATATATTGATATCCATGGGGGGTGCATGACGGGTTACCCTTGCGAGGAAGGATTTGTTCCTAGTTGGGTTATGCATTAATGGTGTCCATGGTTATCATTATGTGATGTGGATATACATGGATACACATGGGGGTGTATGATGGGTTACCCTTGCGAGGAAGGATTTGTTCCTAGCTAGGTCATACATCGATGGTGCCCATGGTTGTAGGCTGTGTATATACTCGTGGAATGTAGTGACCGGTTGGTTACCCTTGCGAGGATGGATTTGTACCTAGCCACGGTCGGTGCATCAGTGAACCCACATTGGTGTGTTATGTATGTACATGGGGGTGCATGACGGATTACCTTTGTGAGGAAGGATTTGTTCCTAGCCGGGTCATGCATTGATGATGCCCATGTTTCATACTTCATATACATGGATGGAAATAGAATGAAGGCACCCACGTACCTATGGGTTTCAGTGGGCTGAGAACGCAGGTACTAACGGGTCATTAGGTTTGGAATTCCCTAGCGTCGTTGGCTGATCACCGGGGGGGAATAACCAGTGCACGACAGAGTGGCCCTGATAGGTGGTGAATCATTTTTCCTGTGAGAGGCTATTTCTGGGATATGGTACCACATTGCATGCTGATAGATGAGTTAGGTGCATGCATCATTCTAAGTATGATTGTTTGAGTTGCGGAATGCATTGGATAACTATTTTTGTTGAATGTGTAATGGAATGATGGGTTTTGTGATAATAATTGTGGTGATTTGGGTTGTCCTTTTTCCAACTGCTGTTATCTGATACTTGTTGGTTTTACATAATAAAATCATCCTCGTTTTGTTGTACCGTGTGGTTGGTACCTGTGATGATCACGAACCTTGGTTCATGTGAGCAGATGAGCAGTAGTAGGTGACTCTGGAGGAGGATTCTTTTTGGTTGGAGCCGCCAAGCTGACGTAATGATGTTGGATTTCTTTTTGGGAAAGAGTTATGTTTTGTTAACCAACTCTTTCTTAGTTAGTTCTTTGACTTTTTTTGTTACAAATATAATATTAGTTATATATACACGTAAAACTAAAGGAAGTTTTAATGTGTGGATGACATGTACTGATTTAATATATATGTACATATGTAATTAATTATGTAATTGTAATATGTGTATGATAATTGTATTATCGCGGAAAACAAATTATCATCATTTTCATAATCAAATTAATGAAGTTTTCATCAAAAGTTAAATCTTGTGCGGTAAGGGTTGATGATATGTAGCGACGGGGTGGATCATTACATTGATCATGCCAAATATAAATTGAACATTTATTGCTTTGTTAAGTACATGAGAGAGATAAGTGATAGGAGCTTCATCCTTGACCTGAAATTAATTCAGCCTTTTGCCAATATCAAGTGTTAAGTAGCCTTGCATAAGCATAGATAACTTCTTAGATTGCTCCCCTTCTTTTAGGTAATATTTCTTAAGTTGCAGAAGATTAGATTCAAAGAGCAATAAGATTCAATTTTTGTTCAATTATTTACTCCCCCTAGTTGGCTTATCAAAGACAAAAATTACTATAGGATCAGAATAAGCAAAGAAGGAAGATATGAAACTTTTTATTGAATGATGAAAACTAGAATTTAGAAAACATTATATTGATCAGAAAGAGAATGAAAACACTATAAAAAATAGATCATAAGATGAAATAGAAAGCACACTCAAGCAGCCTAATCTAGAGTTTGTAAAACTCATCAAGAACAATCCTAGCTTTTATATTTTCGATCCTAGATTTCATTTCTTCCAAATATGAGTTTGTCTTAGCCCTATGTTTATGATACAAAGATAACAGAGCATCCATCTTCTGAATCATAAGAGATTCAAAGGGGTGATAATCGATGTCGTATCACTTCAAAACAATTAAACTATGCTAATTCTGTAGCACAGGATTAACCTAGGTCGATTCAGAGACACAATCAATATGGTTCCAACTTGAATTCACTAGTAAATAATAGGGGGATTTTTATCAAACAGTTTGCATGCGATAAATGAGAATTGTGTAGGTCGATTCAGAGACACAATCAATATGGTTCCATAAGTGTGTAGTTTCTCTGACTCTTTATGTGTTTGAAATTGTCAATTCCTTTCTCTTTTCCCAGTTTTTCATTGAGAATTGTGCGGAACTGTTTATTTTACGGTGTGTCTTCGTATCTTTGTGTTTTCTTTTTATCTATTTTATTTCTTTCTATTGTGTCACTTTCTTTAATGTCTTTAGAATTGTTCCTTGCTCTACTTTTGGATTTTGCCCAGGAGTGCA
>CM023957.1:20587546-20622168 GCA_013407115.1 Glycine latifolia
CCCCCCCCTTTACACGTTTAATCCCTTAACACAGACAATTGATCCTTGAGAGACGACCTAGGAGTCACTTCCTAGTACTGCATTTAGTTGTATTAATTTGACTGAGTACGACCTCGATCAATGTGGTTTTGTCAAACTTTGTATCTTTCGAAAAGTTTTGAGATTTATCTAACATACTATTCAACCCCACTTCTAAGGTGATATTTATTATTTCAAACTGAACATAGCAAAATAAAAACTTGATAAGAAATGGGCCACAAAAATTAGCTTATATCAAGGAAGCTTGATATCCAATAAAATCATAAAAAAGCAATAAAAGACACATGACAAATATCCCCATACCCTTGAGTACTGGCCTAAACCCATCCCGACTTTGACGAGGAATGCCTGTTTTGACCGAGTATGGGTACAGGTGTTGGATATAGGGGGAGCAACTTGAAGTTTGAAGATTAGGACTTGGAAGAATGTTTTGAGCTTTTCACATGCCTTAAAGAATGTAATTCAAATTGAAGTGTATGAAGAGGCCAATCTGTTGATCTTTGCATTGCATGCACTTAATCATTTACATGCTTAAATGTTTTCATCAAAGAATTAAAGCAATTTTTGAAAAAGAACTAAATAGGCAATGTTTTTGGAAAAATGCAAAACTCACTGTTTTAATCGATTACACTACGATTTAATCGATTATTTGCTTTGATTTTAAATCTAGAAAAGCATTGAAGAACAATTTAATCATTACCATTGCTTGTAATCAATTACATAGTGTTAAAAGGGAAAACATGCTTCACTGCTTTAATCGATTACCATTTCTTGTAATCGATTACATAAGGTTTTTAGAAAAGCTTGTTTCACTGATTTAATCGATTACCATTTCTTGTAATCGATTATACAAGGCTTTTCAGTAATACATGGTTTACTGCTTTAGTCGATTACAACTGTTTAATCGATTATTTTGTTCGTTGTTCAAACCCAGAAATCAGCATGAACACTTTAATTGGTTAAGTGACAATTTAATCGATTACACAAGGCTTTTTAATCGATTATTTGGCGCATTTAATGGATTATAGTTAGTTACAAAAGTCTGTTATAAATAGGAGTGAGGCTTGGCTTGAAATTAAACTTGAATACTTTAAATTTTCTGAATACACACAAGCCTTCACAAAGTTAGAAAGTGATTTTCTAGGTTAACTAACTTCTTGCCCCACTCTTTAATCTTCATGGGTATTGAATGATTTCTTGGGCAAGAGTTTTCAAAGAAGAATAGGAGAGCATGTTCTGAAATTCATTTTGTTCATTCAACTCTGATTGGTAACACACATGCATTCATATTCATTGGATCATCAGGTTGTTTCTCTTCATTCTCTTTGGTTGTAAATTTGTTTTTGCAATTTTTGTTATTTGGTGCTATTGTAAATTGTTCTTTGAAGCTTGTACTAGAGTAGTGTTCTCTAGGGTAGAACATAGTAGTGTTCTCTAGTTCTTGTTCTCTAGAAGTCTAATAGGGTTTTAGATTTCTTTTCTTTATCTAGAGTTGATAAAGAGTGTTTGTAATAAAGCTTGTAAGAACTGAAATTTATAATAGTGGAACTCTAATCTAGTGTTGATTAGAAGAAACTGGATGTAGCTTCTCTTGAGAAGTGAACCAGTATAAATTATTGTGTTAATTCTCTCTTTCAATCTCTATTAGTCATCTTGTTCATTTGTTCTTGGTATTTTTATCATTACTCAACAAGTTCTGTTTTGAGCTATTGATTTATTAAGCTGAGTGATTTGATTGATTAAAAGCATTCTTGGTCTTAAAAGTGATTAAGATCCTTACTCTGATTTTATAAAGAAATTTTAAAAGACCAAGTATTAACCAATTCAGCCCCCTCTTGGTTATTGTGGGTATTCCTATTGTTTTCAACAGATATTATGCAACCTTTTTAAGCATGGATGAGGATGGGGATGAGGATCAAATTATACTCATACATGTACTTGCCACCATTACATTTTTTTATAATTTTTTAAATATTTAAATAATAAAATTAAAAATATACATTTAACTAAAAAATATAATTGAATTCTTATTTTTTATCTTTAATTTCTTTTTTATTCATTATATTTATATATTGTTTGAATTAAAATATAATTAAAAACAATATATATATATATATATATATATAATATTTATTTAAAACATTTAAGTAAATTAAATTATAAAAAAGAGTGTAGTTGGTTTACTCAAACCTAATAAAACCTAACGAGGCTATGGATGGGTACTAAAATTTAAAACCCACTTCTTTTTTACATGAACCTATACCTGTTCCTTCTTTTGTGAGGACGGAGAGAGCCATATCTGTCCTCGACCCGCCTTTTGCTTTAATAACTTCCTTCGACTTAACGGCTTCCTTAGTCCATTAGAAAGTTTTTTTGAAGAAATATCTTCTTTCATAGTAACATAATAAGATTTATCTCGATTGTAGTGTCTAAAACTCTAATAAAGGGAAAAACGAGGTTGAATAATTCGGTCTTCATCCTTGTTGAAAAGAATATCATGTGTTGCTTTAGTAGGACGATGGAAGATGTAACTTATTTTAAAATATTTGTACGAATTGTCGAAGGGATTATGTTAGTATGTAGGTGTCCTTGAGACAATTTGTTTCATCAGATGAGCACCTCTTGCTATTTAGTATTTCATGGTTAATAAATTTGAGTAAACTTTATCTTTATCATATTTATGTTTCGCTTATATTTTATGGTATTGCGTTTAAAGATAAAGGCCCTAGGAATAGAACAGGTGTTCTCTTGAGGATCAATGATAGGGATTATGATTGTGAGAACTCGAGGACACTAAATGTCTATTACCTAAAATGAGTTCCTAGTCTTGAATCACCAAGAAAGGGCATTGGTGATCTCAAAAAGGACTAGTACGACATTTTCTACTTGTATAGAGATACAAGGTAGGGACCTCATGGAATGCAGGCATGGTGATGCCTTAATTGAAGTCGTGGGTGGATATGTTGGAGACCAGATGGCGTCGAACTGACCCACTGATAGACTCCACAAGGATACTTTAAAGTATCATTGGATTTGTAAAGTCTCTCATCGTTTGGTAGTGCAGATCATCCTAGATTTGGCATGTCACCGAACACTATGTCCTATGGTTATACTTTGACTATACAACTCTATCCACCTGAAACAAACAGTGTACTCTTGGGTATTACTTGAATACATGAGTAAAGATAGACATGCCAAAAGGACTCATAGGCCCTACAAGGGATTAGTCGTTCACAAGATTGGTAGGGCTTGGATGACTTCTAGTTTACTTGGGAATCTATGCATAGTAGGCGATCATGAGGAGTCATGATCTGTCTTAGAGTCAATAGAAGAAGATTCTTAGTTTTATGAAAAACTATATTTAGTCAACTAAGAGAGATGATACTCTATCATTTCTCTCGACTAAATGTGAATGACGATATGAGGGATGGTGCCATCACGATATCCAAATCAAAATGGTAGATCCCTTGATCAAGTCAACTAGTTTTGGCTCATCAGAGCATTGCTAGTGTCTTATGTGGTCATTAAATGAATTGGGCCTGTAACGACCTGCCTTTTCACTATTGTATCACACTCTTAATCATTTTTTTAATCACGATTTATAATTAAAAATCCCTTTAAGTTGATTATAAAAATAGTAGTAATTTTTTTTGCGTGAACATAATCAATATCAAGAATTAAAACACAAATATTTAATGATGAAATACCTCGTAATATATTTATATAAGAACATAACTTGGTGGTGATTACAAATAACCATGTCTGAAGGGTACAAAATTCTCAAAAGAAACAAATGATTAACTAACTAAGAATGAGTTGTCACGGTACAACTCGTGGCCGGGATCTGGTCCAATGCCCTCTCGGCATCAAAATACATCTATAGGCCGGGATCTAATCTAACATTATCCCGACTACTTGGCAGCTCCAACAAAAGAAAGTATCTCTGCTTGTTACTACCCGTCTGCTCACACGAACACGGTTCGTGATCATCACAGGTACCAAAAACACATGGCACAACAAAGGTGAGTTCATCATGTAAAATAATAAATAGTAGATGACATCAGCTAAGAGAAGACAATACGGTCATTGCAATGATACAACAATATTTAAGTATTTCTGCACACAATCAATCATGGACAACCCATCCAACAACATATCACAGTACATCTTATAAGAACTAGTCATGATACATGCCCCTAACTTTTCTCTCAGCATGCAATGTGGTACCATATCTGGAAATAGGCCAAATCCATGGTCCAAATGATAGATGTAGTTGACGTCAGGGTCACTCTGTTATGCATAGGACTCATCCCCTCCATGGTGATCAACCAGTAATGGGTGTTATAAGGATATCCCTACAGACGTGGCCCCCAGTACTTCTTGTACTATTACAGTCAATCATCCTATTTTCGTCATACAAATGAAATATATTACATAGGCACCATCAATGTATGACCCGGCCTGGGATCAACTCGTTTTGGCTAGGATAATGTCCTACACCCTCTATGTACATACATATGTCTCATGGGCACCATCAATGTATGGCCCAGCCCGAGATCATCTGGTCTTGGCTAGGATAATGCCATACACCCCCCATGTACATATACACTGACCCATTCATGGGCCCACTGATGCACTGACCGTGGTCTTTGTAAGGTTAACCACCCGGTCTCGACATCTCACATCTATACATAGAATATCACCATGACATCATCAATGTATGGCCTTGCCTAGAATCAACTCGTCCTGGCTTGGATAATGTCATACACCTCTGTGGGGTATTTATGTATATCCAAATGCATTTAATATCTCAAGCCATCACATAGGCTAACCTCAACGTAATCACATTTGTCATTCACAAACATTACAAACAAGTGAATAAGTGTGAAGTATTAAGTGTTCGGGTTGGGACTTGGATATATTATCCTAAGGTAAGAATCCGAACAAGGTCAGACTTAGCACTATGTAATCGATTACATAAGCGTTATAATCGATTATAATAGATAGCGCTTGCACAACTCGGGTTTGAATCATCACTAACCTACACTAGGTTGTCTGAGTAAGAGAACCAGGTAGCTTACAAAGAAAAGGTATGAGCTTTGCCGAGTAACGAACCCGGTAGCTTACAAAGAAAGGGTGCGAGCTCTGCCGAGTTTGGAAACCCAATGGCTCTTTTCCCCAGAAAGCATGAGCTCATCTGAGTTAGGGAACCCGATTCATCTAAACAAAAGGAAGCGAGCCCTAACAGCTCTAAGGGAACAACCCCGAGTAAGGAACCCTGTATACAGACATCCGCCAACAAGGGCTAAGTTACGTCCTGCATGCATACATGCATGCTACGTAAACCGCTCAACTCGGCCAACCCATCTCGGTAGCCGACATCACAAACAAAGGTTTGACACATATATGGAACTCAGTCAACCCTTCCCGGTAGCCAACATCACAAACAAAGGTTTGACACATATATGGAACTCGGCTAACCCTTTCCGATAGCCGACATCACAAACAAAGGTTTGACATATATATGGAACTCGCCCAGCCTGACTTACCCAATCTGGTAGTCGTCTTCTTCACAAATACATCACATAAAAACATCATCAATTTATTTCACACAAAACATCAAAACATATATACATACTGCATCTCAACCATGATATCTAAAACCATTATTAACATAATAAACTCCCCTTACCTGGGCAATAATTCCTCTCTTTCAAACTAATGTGAGTTTCGTTCGAACACAAATTCTCACAGCAATCAAGAATGAAAGGGATTAAGCTTCATTCACGAGTTCCTCTTAATGTAGAGGTTTTTTCACTGCAACTACGGTGGTTCTTGAGAGTTAAAGGTGGTATAGAGGGTTGATGAAGAGAGGTTTCTAGGTGCAAGAGAGTTTAGAGAGAAAAGAAGAGAAACACGCACAGAGGTGAGAAGAACATGCTTCATACGCTGCTACATATAGGAGGAGATACTAAGGCAAGTTGCCAACATGCGTGAACGGAAAGCTACCATAGCCACCATAGTTGCCAATCTTGAGTGTATGGACAACTATCTTAGCAACAAATTTTGACTTACATTCGTCAAGCACAATTACCAATGAAAAACACTTTATAGCAAATTTGCAAGAATTACTACATCCTTCAAGCACAAATATCAATGCACAACCATTTGCAAGAATTATTTTAAATAATTTAAGCAACATGAAATATATATTAACATGTAAATTTTCAGGGTGTTACAAGGCCCGTTAAAGGAGTTTGATTGGTCCAAGTTCATTTATGTCCGTGACTAATTGGGCCTAATAGGTCACACTGATTGAGTATTTTTAGTTTAATATTTTTCTATTTTTCTTAGCTTATTTGACTTCTCTTTGACTTTTATTTTCTCACTCCAACTCAGTTTTTGTCTCAGGCAAACAAGTGGGTTTAATTGATAATTGTTGCTTATTTTTGAATTTTTTGCTTACTTGACCTATCTTCCTTGTGCAGGACCTAGAGATTTCTACATAACTCCAAATGATGCATATGAGTAGTCCTTAGAAAGATAAGGAAAATATATAAAATTTTGTCAGAGACAAGTCATGGCCAATTCTATCATTTTGAGGGTTATTTTAGGCTTGGAAGTCAGAACCTCCGCACTTGCGTTTTGGGCTGTGAAGTGGTGTAATTAGTAATTATTAGATTAGATGGGCCTAATCATGTTCCATCCTTTCCTATTGACTCAGTCACTATACATTAGTACAATTAGTTAGTGGATTTTTACACTTCATTTTTAGCACAAACAAATTTTGTAGTTTCTTTTAGAAGTTTGCAGAATTAAAATCTTTTCTCTCATTTTCTCTCAACTATTCTTCAATTTTCTTCTTTATTTCATTTCTATTCTTCCATTTTCTTGCACTAATTTCATGGGTCTTCCATTGATGATGATCATGGAAGGCTAAACAATCAATCAATCCCAGGATCTAGTCCAAGCAAAGAGAATTTGAGTTTTTCTTTGGTATTTCAATTTCTGTGTGAATGTTCATTTTCTTCTTCAATCCTTTATTTGATTTTCATGATTATGAATGTTTTTAGGATTGAAAACAGATTAGGTTATGGATTCATTTCCTAATTTAGAATTTTAATCACAAATTGTTTGGATGATATTTCAATTAGGTTTGTGGTTTCAATTAATGTAGGAGTTAATTTGATTGAATTGCTTTTAATGAAATTGAATAAACTTTCATAACAAGATCATTATCTGAGAACTATGATAATTCGCATTGCTTGGTTTGGTGAATTGGATTGATATTCTTTAATCTGTTTTACAATACCTCTTATTAATTATGTCAGTTTCTACATTTTTCTTCAATTGTAGTTTATGTTTTCACAATCTTTATTCATTGCTTACAAACTGTTTGATAAAAATCTCCTTGCTGTTTATTAGTGAATTGAAGTTGGAACCAAATTGATCGTATCTCTGAGTCGGCCTAGGTTAATCAAGTGCTATAGAATTAGTGTAGTTTATTTGTTTTGAAGCGATGCGACAATTGGTTATCACACACACCAAAGGTTGTTTTTGATTGCTTATAACTAGCAAGTTTTGACCAATAATAGTTACTGGGTTTTTTCAAGACTAAAGGTGTAATTGGGTTGGAGTTGGACTCCAAGTCCAATTAAAGCATGCACCCCATTTGGGATATTAGTGAGAAATTAGTTTCTACACTAATAGGCCCAAATGTGTTAAAAAGGCCCAATAGGGTATTAGGCCATAAGTCTTAGTAAGCCAAGAAGTTGATTTGACCAAAATGAGTTTTGGGCAAATTCGAAATTTGAATTTGAATTTTGAATTTTGAAATTTTGAAATTTTGAAATTTTGAAATTTGAAATTTGAAATTTTGAAATTTTGAATTTTGAATTCATATTCAAATTCAAATTATGAACTAGGATAAAGATTGAATTTAAATTTTTAGTTTGAAATTTAAATTTGAATTTTGAATTCAAGAGGTTAGGTTGTAAGTGAAAACACAATGAACACTCTTCAAATAAACAAAGAGGGGGGGTGAATTGGTTTAAAACAGGTATTTAAAAATTTTCTTGAAATATTTTGCAGAATTAGAAATCTGGATCGTATCACATAAACCTTTTTTAAACCATAACTTTTCTTTCAACCAAGATCAACCTTGTTATGCATGTAATGACAGAAACTTTGTTTTGTTGATTATATCTTGATTATCCAAACACAAGCAATGAGAGATATATAGAATTAGAATAAGAAACACACCAATTTATACTGGTTCACCTCACACACTTGGAGGCTACATCCAGTGTCTTCCAACCAACACTAGGTTAGAGTTTTTACTAAATCAAAATATTCTTTACAAGCAATTTACAAGTGATTATCTTTATCAACACTAGATAAAAAATCTGAATTCTAAAACCCTATTAGAATACAAATCACAAAGATCCTAAGAACCCTACTCAGATCTTTCACCTAAAGAAACCCTACTCTAGAAAGCTTGACAGAATCAAATTGATTTATCAAAATACAACAAAAAATATTAGAAAATCTAAAAAGAAAGATTCAAGATAAACACAGCCTGCGATCCTTCATGTATGAATGAATGAAATGAATTGAGATTACCACACAATCCAGGTTGTAAGAACTCTAATGCTTAGAATCACTATCTTGAAACACTTTTTTTCTTTAACACATCTTCAAAAAACTCAGAAATCATGATCTTCACACAATGTGTTTTTCACTCAAAAATCACTCTTAGAAAGTTGTGTCTTTTGGGTAAGTCACTCATGTATATTGAATGATTCGTTCAATATATATTTATAGAAAACAGACTCACAAAGCTTTATATAAAACTGATTTAACTAACAATAATCAATTAATCCGCTGGTGTAATCGATTATTTTGTCATATGTAATAGATTAAAACAACTAAATAATCAATTAAATTGTTCCTCATCTTTCTGGAAAATGTTTATGAATAGAATAATCGATTAATACGCAGTGTAATCGATTAAAACAGTCTACATTTATGTGAAACAATGCATAATAATTGATTACATAATACTGGCAATCAATTAAACCAGTAAATCTCAAAATATGAAAATAGCCTGTGTAATCGATTACGAATAATGGTAATCGATTATACCAGTAATGCATGATTTTCATATTGCACTATGTAATTGATGACAAGAAGCCTATAATTGATTAATCTATTTTTCAAGGCTTTTCTAGGTTTAGAACAAAGACATTTAATCTATTAAAACACTGTGTAATCGATTAAAGCAATAAGTTTTAATTTTTCCAAAAACTTAGCCATGAGAACTTGAATTCTTGTAAAATCATTTGAGCAACTTTAGTTCATCAATCAAAAACATGTATGCATGAGGATGAGAATGCAAATGCAATGAAAGATCAAAAGGTAATGCACTTGAGCCACTTAGACAAATTACAAATGCCTTCAACCTTGATTGGGCATGTAAAAAGAAAAAACCCCAAGTCATCCTTGCTTCAATCTTCTTGCAGCTTCCTTTAAATCCAACAATCTCCCCCTTTTTGGCTTTGAGCATGCCAAATATCAGTTGTCCATTTGTCTATCTTTTGATTGCATTTGAGGGATGAAGGATAGGAAAATTATACTTGATATCCTGAAATCAAAATCAATTTTTTACAAGAACAATCATAAGCACAAGTCATTCCTAAAAAATGCTCCCCCTGACTTGGGTAGATTTAAGAAACATATTAACAACAGAGCATACATTAAACTAAGAATTAATTTCTAAGTATTTCTCCCCTACAATTATTACAATTATTTCTCCCCATTTAAACAAACAGAGTTATTTCTCATTTCTCTCACTATGATAATTACAATTATTTCTCCCCCTATTTGGCTTATCAAAGACAAAAATAATGTTTATAGAAAGAATAAGGAGAGAATAGTGCTTGTATTAATGGAAATAAGCAAGCAGTACATTAATCAAATGAAATACAAAACCAAGTAAACAAAGCATAACATAATCAACAAATAGAAAGAAAACACAAGCAACTTAAGCTAGTTTATCAAAGTCATCAAGGACAAGCCTAGCCTCTATGTTTTCTAGTCTAGATTTCATCTCTTCCATAGATGAATTAGTCTCAGCCCTGTGCTCATGGTGTAGAGACAATAAATCATCCATCTTTTGAATCATGAGTGACTCAAAAGGACTGTAAGATGGTTGAGCAGAGCCTTCAGCTTCCTCTTCATCACCAACAGGAGGGATTTGTTGTCCAACCATCTACCATCCATAGGGGGTCTTGACCATCCCAAGCTTGCTAAGATGTTTCTCTTTAATGAGGCTATTGCTGGAGTTTGTGTTGTCAACAACCTCATTAGACACATCTATATTGAAGTAGTCAATGAATCTGGACACTAAAACAACATATGGAAATGGATAATTCATCAATCTTTTGGCTTTAAGCATAGTTTCCTCAATAATGAGGATCCAGTTCATCTGAATGGAATTCTTCATACCATACACAATCTGTATGTCATCATATGTGGCTTGTGCATGATTTGTGGACCTAGGAGTCAAGATGTAGGTGATGATATAATGAAGAAGTATATCTTTATGAGTCATAGGTCCAGTACTAAGCCTCAGCTTCAGCCTCATTTGAGGGTCAAGAAGCACCCCTCTATAGGTTTCTACCCTATTGTAACCCTCAGCCTCCTCCCCAAATTTCCTTTCACCTTCAAAGAAAATGCCATCAACTTCTTGCCAAACCTCAGGAGTGATTTCCATTGCCACCCCATTAACTTGAGACAAGATTGTCCCATCAATAGAAGCTTTGGCCCAGGTGTAAAACACCTTTACTAATTCAAGATAAAAAGTACCCTTCATCTCAACAAATTTCTTCAATCCTTGGGCTTCAATCATAGCAAGGAATTGAAAACCTTCTCTAGTAAACCATGCAAGGTCAAAGTTTTTAGGAGGGCAAATGAGTTTAGTGGCATTAAACTATAGGTAGATCATTTTCTCACGCTTACTAGGAAACCAATGATCTAACCTATTCACTACAGGGTTAGAGGTTTCAGCACTCTTTCTATTAGAAGTTTTTGATCTCTTAGGAGTAGACATGATGAATACAGAGGTAGGAATACAAAGAGCAGGATATCTAGATTCAGAAGAAGAGAAATAGAGAAATACAGCAAAGCTTAAGGTTGAAGAAGAGAATGGTGTGATTTATCTCTTTAGCAAAGTTGTATTTATAGATGGTTTTGGGCTCCAATGTTTGAAATTTGAAAGTATAACTGTCATTTCGAATTAACCCACTAACATAAAAGCTCAGAAGATTCAAATTTTTGAATTTAGTGGCAGTTGGGCAGTTACAATTTCCAAGAAATCTTGCAGATTTTGCACTAACTCCATGAATAATTGATTACGAGCTTATGTAATTGATTAATTCATAAGCAAAATTTGTTTCTGCAAAGAGATTTAATCGATTAACACGAGGCGTAATCAATTAAACCACTGAGTGATTCATGTCCGAAATATGAACTGTAATGGTTACAATATGTGGTAATCGATTATTCCAATGAAATGTAATGTTTTAAAAGATTTTCAGCTTGTGTAATCGATTAATTCGATGACGTAATCAATTATTTCAGTGAATGTTATTTTCTGAAATCATTTTAAATGAAGAATAATCGATTATTTCTTCTCTGTAATCGATTACATATGCACAAAATTCATTCTAAAAAGCTTTTAAAGTCCATTTAATCGATTATTTCGAGTCTTAATCGATTATAACAATCAATTTATCAGTATGAACAGTAATGATGCAGCATATTTCAAATTTGTATCATTTGAGATGAATGGCCAATAAATGATGCAATTTCATGTAGATGAGCACATAAATAGCCCGCTAACACACACTAGATTCATCTAGAATTCCTAGCATGTTTCTAATTGTGAAGAATCTATCTTTACCCAAAAGGTTTTGTGAAAATATCAGCTAATTGATTTTCAGTTTCAACAAACTCAATTTTGATGTTACCCTTTTGGATATGTTCTCTGATAAAATGATGTCTGATCTCAATGTGTTTGGTCCTTGAGTGCATAATAGGATTTTTGGATATGTTGATGGCACTAGTATTATCACACAGCAAGGGTATCTCCTGTATCTCAACACCAAAGTCTTGAAGTTGTTGCTTTAAACAAAGACTTTGTGCACAACAGCTTCCAGCAGAAATGTATTCAGCTTCAGTAGTAGATAAGGCAACACATGAGTGCTTCTTGCAGTGCCAAGAAATCAAAGAGCTTTCTAACAAGTGACATGTACCACTGGTACTCTTCCTATAATGACCCTATGATAAATCCGGGTTCGTATAACCGAGTTGTCACATAAAGGGGGGAGTGTTTTGGAACTCGGATAAGGGAGGGGTGTAGATAGCACCTTTTCAAATCCGGGATCGTGTGGTGATCTCGAATGTGTTATCAGGTTGTGATCTCGGATGAAATCATGTGATCTTGGTTGAGCAATCGGGTAATGATCTCGGTTGAGCTCAGATGAGCTCGGAGGAGCTCGTATTTTGTTGACTTGTAAGAGCTACCGGGTAGAGAGACCGGAAGAGCTCGTAACCCCTTTGGATAGAGTTACCGGGTTAGTGATCCCGGAAGCAGTTGGGAGGAACCTTGGACTTTTGAAGTACCAAGGTAGGAACTCAGCTTAGGTCGGATGAGGTTGGAGTAGGTTGGATGAGGTCGGATGGGATTGGATTAGGTCGGATGAGGTCGGAGGAGGAGGAAACATTAGACATACTATAGTACCAAGGACAGGTTCTTATGAAATCGATTACATTTGTAGCGATTAAAACAAACAGTAATTGTTATTTAACTCGACCTTAGCCTCGTGACACGGGTTGACTCCCTATTGGTTGTTTTGACGCGGGAAGGCTCTCCTGCTATTTTATGACGCGTGTTAACTTACAGACTACATAAGTTATGCACAAGTGAGATATTTCAGTAGTAAATTTATTTCCACCATCTTTGCTAAAGCACTTTCTCTCTCTTATTCCATATTTCCTCCATTGTTATAGTGAGAAAAAGCTTCATAGATAGGTCCTTGACCTAAACACCTTCACATCTGTAACACCCCAAATTTTGGAATCACAGTCAAATCTTGGGATAAAATGTTAACTAGAGACAGTACAGAGAAATTTAAGAAAAATGACCAAATTACCCCTAGGTATTTTAACAAGATATCTTAAGAAGGAAATTTCATAAGCACTCTGGGATGCTTGAAAAATGATCTAAGCACCTTTGGGGTGACAATTACAGAGTTTTCCCGAACATTTTTGGAAATAACGATTTTACCCCTAGAGGGAGAGGTAAAATTACCAAAATGCCCTTGGGACAAAACTGATCAAGATGACTTTAGAAAATTGTGGGAACCTGAGTATGGGATAGAATACCTTTAGCTAACACATTATTAACATGATTGGGGTCAGAAAACCCTAAACAATAATTTCTAGGAATTTTGGAAAATATTTTGAAAAGAGCTCAATATATACTACCTCAGGTATCAGAAAACCTCAAGAAAATAATGAATATAATCTATGAAGTTTTCTCTTAATTATGGGAGGAATAAGTTTCCTAAATAAGTTAGTTTAGTAACTTTATTAATTAGGAACAAAGTGGACCAATAAGAATTCAAATAAAGTTATTACATGAACTTAAGAACAAGAATTGGTTGATGGGGAATTCTAAATTAAGTCTTGACCATATGATGCAAAATCAATGGAGGAAAACTTGTAGAAAAATCAAGAATGGTCAAATAAGGAGCCTAGCTATACCATTAAAATTTTAAGAAGATTTTTAAAGAAAAACTTCCTCTTGACTTTTTGGACACGGAGGAAATTCTAGGAATTATCTCGAAAATCCCAACGGTCAAAAGCTAGACATTTAAGTTAGGAATATGCCTTTAAAATTATATGAAGATCCAACGGTGAACCAATTCAGGATAAGTATTTTAGTAATACGAGTTTGGAGAAAAATCAATAAAAAGGAAGTTGCTAGACTTTAAGAACATTAAGCTTAATGAAAAACAAAAACTGATTGGCTATTTGCTTCAACAAGTTACGGTGGGATGAATGAAAAATCAATTTAGGATGGCAAATTATGAAGGAGGGACCACATGAAGAATTATAAGCAAATAAGGAAGCTTAAAGTCAAGCATGCATCCAATGGAAATTTAGACCATGAAGACTTAGTCAATAAAGGTGGGACAAGGGGAATAAGTTTTAAATGAAGGGAATCTCACTTAAGAGAGAGATATGCACGGATGGGGGAATGAAATGGAAAGTTTGGTCTCACAAAAATATCAAAACCGTAAGCTTGAAAGGAAAACAAGTGGAAAAATCTATTTGGTTGTGATTGGTGGATCAAAAAATTTGAAAAGTCTTCCTTGCATCCTATTGGTTACCCTTATGACTTTAATTGATCAAAGCAATTAGCAAAGAAGAAAAAGCTACGGATGGCTTTACAATAGAAGCAAAAACCGTGAGGAATTAGGGGACAAGGAAATTAAATGCTTAGTACTTAATAGTACTTGCAAAGCTTGGGTGGAAGGAGTTAATTGGATGAGCAATTAATAAAGCCTTAGGTGATAAGCTTGCAATTAATGAGGATGACATAAGGTGGAGGCTTATATAAAGGACCGGTGGTGAAGAAAAAGGCTACGGTGCACATCAAAGTGGCCAAATTATGTCAATTTCCAATTAAAACAAACATTCTTTTTAAACTCCACTACAAATAGAATTTCAACAAAGCTATTTGGAGGAGGGTACGTGGAGAAGAGAAGAAATCCAAGGCCAACTTAAGTTTAGAAATCCAACTAAGGTAAGGGAAGTTTTGGTAGATTAAATTTAAATATATGCAAGAGATATTATTAAAATGATTTAAGATGGTGAAATGGAATTTAGGAATTAAGAAGTTGTTAATTAATAAAAGGATTATGATAGTAAGCTTAGAAGATAATGGTTAAATCAAGTCAATACAAATTACAAGGTTCTAAGAGTAATTAAAGAACTTAGTTTATTTTACATAGATTAGTTGATGGTATACAATTTACATGTTGTTATATTTCATAAATTATGATGTTTATATTTCATGAATTAGGCTAATTATGATATATATATATATATATATATATATATATATATATATATATATATATTCTTTAACCAAGATTGTGTCAAATATGTTTTTCAATCTTAACTTATGTTACCTTTATGTTATTGTTAACTGTCATTGCTAACTGTGGATTGTGGACTACATAACATAACCTACTAATCTTGTTATTAGTACAAGATTTTAATGAGATTGAGTAATAAGACCTCTAATGAAATTAAGTAATAAAGACTATATGGAATTACTTGGACCTGATGACCACCCTATGATATTGTTAGACTGTGTTGGTGACTCTGTGACGATGAGATGTTGTGATAAGACGATGATGATATAATGATGACCCTATGATGTGTGATGAGATTGTAATGATATGATGAGGTTGTGATGAGTCGGGGATGAAGGCCCTGTAAGAATGACTCTGTGATGTTATGATGAAAATAAAAGAATAATTTACAAGATGAAAAATGAATCATTCATGCATTTCATGTGCATCTACCCGGTGGGGTAGAATTTGATGATGATGATGATGATGATGAGACGTTACTCATAAAGAGGTGATCCTCGTAAAGAGGTGTATGTGTCAGATAACTAAACTGAGTCCATATAACTTGGGGGTAGAAACAGTGAGGACCACACCACCATGATGATCACATGGATGGGAGATGATAATCCTAAGCGCCACTAAGCTACCCCGACCGTGTGGATAAGTTCGTACCACTGAGTGGAGGGTGGGGTTATCTGACAGTGGCCACAAATTTTAAGATGTTGCTGAGATCTCAGTCATGCATCATATAATAAGATGAGCATGCATTTTCTTACGTGTGGTGTGTGGAAAAGAAATGATTTAATTCATGTGCGGAGTAAAAATATAATTAACTTTTAATGACTGTTATAATATGTCCTCTGTATTATATTTAACTAGTACGTATATTTAATATTTCGGTATCTCATATTTTGTATATATTTAAATTGGGTTTATCATGACTTACCCTCTTTTGTGTCGTGTGGTTGGCACCTGTGATGACCCCAAATTATTTGGGCGAGCAGAGGAACAGTGAAGTGGACGATGTGGTACTAGAAGATGTAGCTGTTATGATTCTCTGCTTGTGATGATCTATATTTAGTTCTGTATCATGGACTATTTCTATATGGGACTGTAGATTTGTAATGGACTGTATATTATGGACATGTGATATATGTCTGTGTGGATGGATGTTATGGATTATGTTAGGTAATTATGCGTAAACTTCTACACGTCTTAAAAAGCTGTTTTAAAACTTAACCAATCTAATTTAGATTTTATTTTTTCGAAAATTTTAGAAAAAAAAAAAAGAGAAGTTTTCAGTCACAAATTAAGAAATCAAAAGCGGTCGTCTTTAAAAGAATACGTAATAGAAGCAGTGGTTACAACATCCAACATGAGGATTGAAGAGAATCACCTTATAAACTAGTTTCACCCTTCGTTAGTTATAGAAAACCATCAGGCGAGGAGATCATTTCTCCAAAGGAAGTGCAAAGTTTCAACCTTTAAGAGTTAAGAGGCACTTTAAGGACACTCAAGCTTTTAGAAGTTGTCCATAAACCTTCCTTGACGTTTTTAAGGTAAGACACGTGAGTTTTACTATTTCTTTTGAGTTTGGTTTTAAGAGGAAAAATGACCCATATGAGTTAGGTTTGGTTTTGGGGAATGGTTCTTTGGAAAAGTATGCTCAGGAGGTTGTTGTGATGAAGGTTAAACCTTGAATGTTAACTTTTCTGGGTTTTGGGTATTTTGTTGTGCAGGATAGATCTTTATGGGGTTTACAAGTCACTTGTTGGTGGTTTATGTCTGAGATCTGGAAAAGAACTGGGTTCTTTGCTTGAAATGGTTGAGAACCGTTCTTGATATCTTTTCTTGCCTGGTGTAGGGCTTGATAAAGAAGATATCGGTGGTCGGAAACCCGAGGCTAAGGTAGTCGGTGCTAGAATCAGAGAAGGTAAGCTCTCTGTTCTTGGGAGTTGGTTCCCTTGATTGTGTTCCACCATACTCCTGGGGAGTGATGGTTGTTGGATGACATGGTGCGTGTATTTACATTGTGTGTTATTGCTTTTGATTGGAAAACATACATGTAATGGAGATGTGCACTAGTTGTCTAATTTGTATAACTGGGTATACAATTGTGTACGTGGAGTGCACTGGTTGGCTAAGTTGTATATCTGGTTATACATTTGTGCATGTCTTTGAGGGAATTCACGTCGAGTCTGGGGTCTGGGACCTCAGGCGGAGATACGTGATGTGTACGTAGAGTACACTAGAAGATATACAAGAGTGCACTTTGTGTACTGGCTGTCTAACTTGTATATCTTACACTGGCTGGCTAAATTGCATATGGGTGATGGAATAGTATGTTGGTGTGGTTATGTACATGTATTATTTTATTGAAATGCCGGGTTAACCATATTCTTTGTAATGCCAATATAAATGCTATGAGCTATGAAAGTGAACCGGGGAATGTGAGACTCAGAGTTTACTAAGATTGTATCTCACCCCGATTGGGGATTATATTTGATTGCAGGTGATAGCCACAAAGCGGAGGACGAAGTCTGAGGTAAAAGACCCGAGTAGGGGTTGCTCGGTGGATCTCAATTGAGAGGCCGTGTTGGTCGAGGTCGGGTTGGCCACTAATTGAGGATCCCGGACAAGAAGTCGAGACCAATTGAGGAAGCAGATTTGGAAGGCGGTCCTTTTTGGAGAGTGTGCTGCCTCAATTTCATAGTACTTTTGTAACCCGGTATGGGTTGGTTTTGTATGATGTATCTTATGTAACAGAACCCAGGTGCCGGGATGTATATCAATTCCATACATAATGTTTTAGTTGTATTGTATGACGTAAGATGACGTCTTGTTTATTTTAATGCTTATGTGTTTACTTAATTACGTTAAGTATTGCTGCGCTTAAGACCATATTATAATGTTAATGAACCGGATGCATATGGGGTCGTTACACTTCCTACCTAATTTGCACCCTGCAAAGTCAGAATCTGAATATCCAATCAAGCTGATAAATGAACCTTTTGGATGCCACAATCCTACTCTTGGTGTGGACTTGAGATATTTTAGGATTCTTTTGACTGCTAATAGATGAGATTCTTTGGGATTTTCTTGATATCTAGCACACAAGCATACACTTAACATAATGCCAGGTCTACTTGCAGTTAAGTATAGCAAAAAACCAATCTTTCTTCTATATTTGGACTCATCAACATTTTTTCCTTTGTCATCTGAATCAAGATAGGTAGATGTTGCCATTGGTGTTGTAGCATCCTTGCAATTTTCCATTTCAAATTTCTTGATCATTTCCAGACAATACTTGGCTTGACTAAGGAAGGTTCCATCTTTATTTGCTTGACTTGTAATCCTAGAAAGAATGTAAGCTCCCCCATCATTAACATCTCAAATTCACTCTGCATTGAGACAGAAAATTCTTTGCACATAGATTGATTAGTTGAACCAAATATAATGTCATCCACATAAATTTGAACCAGCAAGATATCATTTCCTCTTTTGTTGATGAACAAAGTTTTGTCAACCTATCTTCTTATGAAAGATTGTTCAAGCAAAAATTTGCTTAAGCTTTAATACCAAGACCTTGGTGCTTGTTTCAAACCATATAAAGCTTTTCTTAATTTGAAAACATGGTTAGGATGTTTGTAATAATGAATCCAGGAGGCTGGTCTACATATATTTCTTCTTCAATGTAACCATTTAAAAATGCACTTTTAACATCCATTTGAAACAATTTAAAGTTCATCAAACAAGAATATGCAAGTAACAACCTAATGACTTCTAATCTAGCAACTGGAATATAAGTTTCATCATAGTCTATGCCTTCCTCTTGGTTGTATCCTTTAGCAACCAATCTAGCCATGTTCCTTACTATGATGTCACTTTCATCTAGCTTGTTTCGAAAAACCCATTTTGTGCCAATAGGAATATGAGTAGATGGTCTAGGAACTAATTCTCAAACTTGGTTTCTTTTGAATTGATTTAACTCATCATGCATAGCCATTAACCAATGTTCATCTAGCAAGGCTTGATCAATACCTTTTGGTTCAATTTGTGAAACAAATGCCATATTACAACAAAGATTTTTTTAAAGAGGATCTAGCAAAAACTCCCTTGGAAACTTCCCCTATTATATTGTCAAGAGAAAGATCTTTAGTAGTTCTCCAATCCTCGTGCTTTTGTAAAGGAGTTGACTATTCTAGTACATCATTTTGTTCAGCTTTTTCTTTTTCATTCAGATCATTAAGTTGCAGAAATTCTTCCATTGGTTCTGCATCAATATCACACTCCAAATTCTCTTTGGAAGGGTTAGTCTCATCACATATAACATGGACAGATTCCTCGACACACAATGTTATTTTATTAAAGATCCTATAAGCTTTACTTTGCAAATAGTAACCAAGAAAAATTTCTTCATCAGCTTTAGAATCAAATTTGCCAAGAGAATCTTTACCATTATTTAACACAAAACACTTGCAACCAAATTCTCTAAAATGAGATATGTTTGGTTTCCTTCCTTTGTATAGTTCATAAGGGGTTTTCTTCAAAATAGGCCTTATGAAAATCCTATTCAAAGTATAACAAATCGTACTTACAGCATCAACCCAAAAGTGCTTAGGCAATTTTGTTTCATTTAGAAGTGTTCTTGCACCTTTCTCAAGTGATCTATTTTTCCTCTCCACAACATCATTTTGTTGGGGTGTTCTTGAGGCTGAAAAATTGTGATTAATTCCAAATTTTTCACAAAACTTTTCAAAGTATTCATTTTGGAATTCTCCACCATGATCGCTTCTAATTGAAACAATATTGCAAGCTTTTTCATTTTGTATTATCTTGGCTAACTTTCTAAATGCTGTGAATGCATCACTCTTGGATCTTATGAATAAAGTCCATGTGTATCTTGACTAATCATCTACAATTACAAGCCCATAGAAATTACCCCCCAAGCTCATGGTTCTTGAAGGACCAAATAAATCCATATGAAGCAACTCAAGAGGTCTAGAAGTAGAAACAACATTTTTACTTTGAAAAGAATTCTTTGTTTGTTTCCCTCTTTGACAAGCTTCACATATTTTATCCTTCTCAAACTTAAGCTCAGGCAAACCTATTACCAAATCCTTTCTTACAAGCTTGTTCATATGATGCATGTTTATATGACTTGCTCTTCTATGCCATAACCATGTTTCATTAGTTTTACTTACAAGGCAGCTAGTATTATGGATGAATGCATGGTCAATGGATAGAACATAAATGTTACCCTTTGTCTTACCAAGATGGATAACTTCACCATTTTGACTGTCACAAATCAAACAGCAGTTGTTGTTGAAAGAAACTTAGGAGATTATGTTTTAAGCCATCAACATACAAAACATTTCTGATCATAGTCTTAAGGTTGTCTCCTATGTTTCCTTCTCCAATTATCTTCCCTTTGTTATTATCGTCGTAATTGACAAATCCTCCATCTTTTAGTATGACATTTGCAAGCATGGATATGTCACCTATCATGTGCCTAGAGCAGTCACTATTAAGATACCATAGTGATGATCTTGCTCTTAGACACACCTGTAAAATTCAAATTAAGTAACAAGGAAAGGTACCCAATTGAGGTTGGGTCCATAGGGGTTAGCTATTTTCTTTTTCTTTTGCACCCAAACACATTCTCCATTAGGCACATAATATTTCCTAGCATAGCATTTAAAAGATGTATGTCCTTTCTTCATGCAATAGTTACAAGTTACAGCTCTTGATGATCTTTCAAAGCAAGCATTTTGATTAAACTTTGATTTATAAAAGTTCCTTCGTAAGATTTTGAACCATGTTTGTAACCCAAACCAGAAGTATCTCCAGCATATTTTTGCACACTTAACATTTCAACCAAGTTGCATTTTCCTCTATAAAGTCTTTTCAAACGATCAACCAAATAGTTATTTTCTGAAAGAAGTAACATATACTTTTCTCCTTGACTTCTTTTGAAAGCATCAAACTCTTCTTGTAACAATTTGCATTTTTCTGCCTTAGAAGAGGAAGAGGGACATATACACCCATTGGCCTTGTAACTTGAAAGAAATCTTTCATTTTCTTCTTTCAACTTACGAAGTTCACTTTGCATTTCTGCAAGTTTGGTGATGTGCCATCTTAGATCTCCTTTCAACTTATTATTTGACTTTGCGAGCCTTTGAGCCTCATCATGCATTTCATGGAAAGCATCAACTATATTATCATATTTAGAACTTACCTCAGATTCAGCACTTGAGTAATCATCATCACTCAATGTAGATGTTAAACAAACATTAGCTTCTTTATTCTCACTTAAAGATTTAGAGGTTGTTGATTCATTATCTTCCCAAGCAATACATGCTTTCTTTTCTGCATCTTCTGCATTTGTTAGTTGTGACATTTCAAGTTCATACTCAAGTAGCTTACCAAACAGTGCCGCCATGGACATTTTGGACAAATCTTTGGATTCCTTGATTGCTATTACTTTTGATTGCCATGGTCTTGTTAGACACTTCAGTATTTTGATATTTAATTCTTCAGCATCAAATTTTTTTCCAAGACCAAGAAGATGGTTGACAATGTTAGTGAATCTTGTTTGCAACTGAGATATGTTTTCAGTATTGCTCATTTTGAACATCTCATATTCATGAATCAAGGCATGCTTCCTTGATCTCTTTACTTCATCTGCTCCCTCATGAGTTACCTACAACATTTCCCACATTTCTTTTGCGCTTCTGCATCTCACAGTTCTCAAGAATTCATCAAAAGAAAGAGCAAATGTAATCATGTTTTTATCTTTAAAATCATATTGCACAACCTTTTTTTCAGCATGTCATTTCATCCCATTCTTTGGGAATCAAATTATTATCAATACTTTTCATTGGAACCAAATGACCTTTTTCAATAGCATTCCATGCACCGGGATCATTGGATTGAATAAAGATCTGCATACGATTTTTCCAAAAACTAAAATGGTCACCCTCAAACATTGGTGGACGATTGCGAGAAGCTCCCTCTCTAAAAGTTATTTGAGTAGTATTCATTTTCTTTGAAAAGAAAGTGATCTTGAATAACTTTCAAGAACCATTTCTTGATACCAATTGAAAACACGATGAACACTCTTCATATAAACCAAGAGGGGGGTGAATTGGTTTAAAATAGGCATTCAAAAATTTTCTTAAAACAATTTGCAGAATTTGAAATCTGGATCGTATCACATAAACCTTTCTCAAACCATAACTTTTCTTTCAACCAAGATCAACCTTGTTATGCATGTAATGACAAAAATGTTTTTTTGTTGATTATATCTTGATTACCCAAACACAAATAATGAGAGATATACAGAATTAGAATCAGAAACACAGCAATTTATACTGGTTCACCTCACACACTTGGAGGCTACATCCAATGTTTTCCAACCAACACTAGATTAGAGTTTTTACTAAATCAAAATATTCTTTACAAGCAATTTACAAGTGATTATCTTTATCAACAATAGATAAAGAATCTGAATTCTAAAACCCTATTAGAATACAATCACAAAGATCCTGAGAACCCTACTCAGATCTTTCGCCTAGAGAACCCTACTCTAGAAAGCTTGACAAAATCAAATTGATTTATTCACAATACAACAAAAAATATTAGAAAATCTAAAAAGAAAGATTCAAGATAAACACGACCTGTGATCCTTCATGTATGAATGAATGAAATGAATTAAGATTACCACACAATCCAGGTTGTAAGAAATCTAATGCTCAGAATCACTATCTTGAAACACTTCTTTTCTTTAACACATCTTCAAAAAAAACATAGAAATCATGATCTTCACACGATGTGTTTTTCACTCAGAAATCAGTCTCTTGAACTCTTAGAAAGTTTTGTGTCTTTTGGGTAAGTCACTCATGTATATTGAATGATTCGTTCAATATATATTTATAGAAAACAGACTTACAAAGCTTTATATAAAACTGATTTAACTGACAATAATTGATTAATCCGCTGGTGTAATTGATTATTTTTCCATATGTAATCGATTGTAACAAATAAATAATCGATTAAATTGTTCCTCATCTTTCTGGAAAATGTTTATGAATAGAATAATCGATTAATACACAATATAATCGATTAAAATAGTCTATATGTATGTGAAACAATGCATAATAATCGATTACATAATACTGGTAATTGATTAAACCAGTAAAGCTCAAAATATGAAAATAGCCTGTGTAATCGATTATGAATAATGGTAATCGATTATACCAATAATGCATGATTTTCATATTGCACTATGTAATCGATTACAAGAAACATGAAAATCAATTAATCTGTTCTTCAAGGCTTTTCCAGGTTTAGAACAAAGACATTTAATCGATTAAAACATTGTGTAATCGATTAAAGCAGTAAGTTTTAATTTTTCCAAAAACTTAGCCATGAGAACTTGAATTCTTGTAAAATCATTTGAGCAGCTTTAGTTCATCAATCAAAAACATGTATGAATGAGGATGAGAATGCAAATGCAATGAAAGATCACAACGTAAATGCACTTGAGCCACTTAGACAAATTACAAATGCCTTCAAACTTGATTTGGCATGTAAAAAGCAAAAACTCTAAGCCATCTTTGCTTCAATCTTCTTGCAACTTCCTTTAAATCCAACAGTAAGGATAATTGTGAATTATCCAAAACTATATCCAATAAAGATTGGATAATGTTTCTTACAACAACTTTTTTATTTGAATTACTAATTTAAATAAAATAGATAAAACAACAACCAAAGGGATATGATGATGAAAGGTTGAATTTCGAATTTATAAATCCTTGGGCTGATTTTGAGTGATTGAGTTAGGATCTAATCCTAATAAGATTACAATATAATAGGCTCCTGGGATAAATAGCATTTCACTCTTATGTTATGTGCTAATGCTTTTTTAAGAACCAAAGTTCTTGTTTTGTACTTCTTTCTTCTTCATCATCTTCTCTCTTCCATTGTTGCAACCTTACCTAACCTTAAGACACCATCTTTTCCCTTGAGAAATAAACCAAACACTTAAAGCCTCCACCTTGCCATTGTCTAGCAAGCAACCAAGTGAAGGAGGATCAAGAAAGAGAGAAGGAGTTATCACAAGCATTCAAGGTACAATCGTGTGGATCACCATTGGAGGACATCATCCTTTTGAAGCCTATCAAGCGATCAAAAGGGTATTTCTAAAACCCTTAACGTTTTAATGAGTAGATTGTAAACAAGTTTCATAAGGACCGTAAGGAGTTAAGGGATCCGCATTGAATAAAAAAATAAAAAAATTAGTTTTTTACCCTCATGAACATGTTTCATGAACGTCATGGAACAAGCATACTTACTTTCAGATTAAACAACAACTCATTGTGAGAACTAGAGCTGTCAAAACGAGTTGCCCAGACCCGTTAGGCTCGACCCATACCTTAAACAAGACAGTCCAACCCGGCTCACTTACAATATATTCCAGCAAAAAGTGGCCCAACCCGACCCACCACAAGTTGTTGGTTAAACAGGTTGACCCACCAACCCACCTAAAATTTCAAAAAAACAAAACAATTTTTTTTAAGAAATTTTGTTTTGAATAAATTAAAAAAAACATATTAGTTAAACTAAATCTTTCACTATCCACACACAACAACACAACCATACATATTATGATTTATCACAAGCTAGAAGCCTAGAACTATAACAAGACATATTAATGTTGAACAATATTACAAAATTCTAAAAGTTTATTTTAGGTGAGTTTTACTCTATTGCTAGTTAAATGAATAAAAAAATTTCAAGTATTAATTTTATTTTCACAAAATATTAATAGTGTAGAATTACAACTACAACTACAAGTCTTAAAGTCTTTAAAGCAATATTACAAAACTCAAGTTCATCTCTTCATTCTCTTAGAGTCCTTGTCCATTGACATTAAACTTGATTGGAGCCTTGAATGGATAAATCTAAAGTAATTTCTTGTGGTTTAAAATTTTGTCTTCATCTACAATTAAAAACCAAAGTTATTTATTTAATAATGAACAATTAAGTAGTAAGAAAAAATAATAACAAAGTAGCGATTAAGTTATAAAAATTACCCGATTCTTCAAAATCATGCAACCAATTTTGGGTTAGAATGAGCAATTCAACATTATAAGGAAGAATGGAACAATGATACTTGGTTAGCACATGAAAGCGGACTCACTAGCAACAGTAGTGATTGGAATGCTCAAGACATTACAAGCCATTTGAGATAGGTTTGGAAAACGGTCTCGATGATCCCTCCAATAACCCAACAAATCCAATTTATCAAAAAAGTTTGGATCAAGATTCCCTTCCTCCAAATAAAGTTCCAATTCATACTTTCCATTGTCATTCGCATGTTGGCTCAAATAATCAACATATTCCTAAGACATTACAAGAGAAATGAAATACAATAGTGAATAACAAATATTAAATAAAAGTGAAATTAAATAAAATAAATAAAGTACTTTAAACAATTTAGTTAACTTAAATCAAATGCATCACTCTCTTGTTCTTGTTCATCACCCATATAAGAAACTTGTTGTGATGAAGGTGAAATTTGTTGAGAAGTTGAAGCATTTGAGTTTGACTCACTTGATTTTGCTTTCACATATTCGTCAAACAATTTTAAATCTTTTTCCTTAAATTGATAATCTTTTCTTTGCAAGTAGAAGGATCAATCTGAGTATGAGCAAACCGAATAACTTTAAACTTCAACCATGGGTCAAGAATGGCTCCAATAGCAAGAATCTCAGAATACTCATGCCAATACTTGGTAAACTTGGCAAACATTTTCAAAGCCATCGCTTTAATCACTGGATCATGACTCACAACATATTAACACAACAAATATTCAATTTTCCGTACTTGCATAAAGTAGCGATTAGATGTTGGATAAGATGAGCCTAAAATCAAATTAGTCATAACATAAAAGGGCTTCAAGAACTCACTTGATGCCCTTTTCCATTCATCACTTGATGGACAAATGAACATAGTTTCTATCTCGAATAGCCAAACAACCAAAAGCACGTTGGTACTTAGTTTCACTTTAAAGCATAACTGGAATTCCATCTAGTGGCTACATCCATTCTCAAACCCACCATAGCATCAATGCCCCTTACTCGAAGAACACACTCTTTGAATGCAAGCTTTCTTGCCTCCGATGCTCTCGCATATTTATTCTATCTCTTATCTTTTTCAAAGCACTACCAACCACCTCTAGCCCTCTTGAACAATAAGATTCAATACATGCGCACTACACCTCACATGAAAGTACTCACCATTACAAATCAAATTGTGTGCAAATTAAATTGTTTTTCATAATATCTACCATTGTATTATTGGCACTAGCATTGTCCAAAGTTATGGAAAAAATCTTCCTATCAATTCCCCAATCAAGCAAGACTTCAAAAACAATTCTACTATTTCATGGCCACCATGTGGAGGGTTCAATTTTGAAAAAGCAATAATCTTACTGTTCAACTTACAGTTAACATAAAAAAATGAGATGTCACACAAATATACCCTTCTTGATTTATGCAAGTCCAACAATCAGTCGTCAAACAAATCCTACTATGAGCTCTACGTGTTACAAGTTTCACTTTTTTCTTTTTCATCATCACAAATTTTCCAAAGGTTAGACACAGTTGTATTCCTACTACGAATTTTTAACCATGGATGTAAATAGAAAAACAATTCCTTAATCCACTTATACTCAATAAAACTAAATGACAACCCATGTTGAATGACATCTCTTGAAAACAAATCTTCTAGATGTTTTTTATCTATTTCCCTAAATCTTATTCTCCCTGCTTAATCAATTATCATATTTCCCAAATCTGCATTCTTCTTCTTTTGATTCAACACGTCACAACTTGGAAAATGACGAATCATGGATGAAGTCCTTACTTTTATACCCCCACAAACATATTATTGTCCACAATGATTGCATTTAGTTTTTTCTTTACCATCTATAATCCCAATTTTATAAAAATGACCCCAGACTTTGGATGTAATTGCCCTAGGCCTTTTACTTGTTCTATCATTATTGTCATTCTCATTATTAGACTCTCCTGGAATATGAGACATGTGTTCATCTAATTCATCAACAGTTGCAGATTCCATTCTGTTATCATATGCTTCAAAATTTATATTAGAATTCACAACTAGTCACTACTCACTACACTTACATAGTTACACAACATCAAATTGCTACACTATCACTCACAATTTACACAACTCGTAAGTCACAACACAACCAACATTAAGAGCAAATTACTACCTAATTAAACAACAACTAGTCACTATGCAATCACTTATCAGATAACAACCAATCACTAATACAAGTCTACAGTCAAATGGTAAAGCATTGGGATGATCAAATTACCTGATAAATGTCCACTTCTTATCTACCTAATTCTTTCAATGACCACCAAATTAAAAGTAGTAAAAAAGAGAACAAATTATTTAAAATATTTATAACAATTAGTGACCAATTTAACCACTTTAACCAATTTAAGATACTTTTAATTTAAATGAACCAATTTAACCACTTTTATTAGTCTTATGAACTAGATATTTGTTTCTTAGCATCAGAATATCTAATATGATTATAATATAGATTAATTAAAATGAACCAATTTCACCACTTTTATTAGTCTTATGAATTAGATATTTGTTTCTTAGCATCAGAATATCGAATATGATATAATATAGAACAAATCTCCCCATAACTAGCTTTTATCATTGACTTATATATTCTTTTTTATTTGTATTTATATTAATCTTAACATTATATATACATAATATATTATTATTATCTTTAGAAAAAAGGAATTATTATTAGAGTTATTTTAAAATCAATATAATTATGAAATAATCAACTAGATGCATATATACTTTACTTAATTAGGAACAATCAATATCATGATCTACATTTAAATAAAATTTTAAATAAGATAAATTAGAATTTACTGTTATTCATTGTGTTATATGCATGAAATGTGGAACTGTCATGTTAGCATACGAGGAAATTATTGATAGTAAAGTACCATTTTGACAGCTCTAGTAGATCATAGAACCAAGAAGAGTGTGAATTTAGAGTGTAAGACTATCATGGCTCCTAACTTGGCAATCAAAAGATTCAAAACATATTAGGTGTCAAACAAGTCCCACCTTCTTGGTATGATTTCAATAGGAAGGGACAACCATATGAATACTGCAACAAGCCATCTAAACAATTCTCATTTCTATTTCTATGGTAGGTGGTAAAATAGCAAGGCATATAAAACTATATGTGAAATAAAGTGATTGATTAAGGATGTAGATAATTTCAGGATGTCCATTGGTTTGTGAGGATTGATTTTCAAACCATCCAACAACCATACTAATATACTAAGTTTAACAAACTAAATAGTAGATTAAGCTTATGGATATGGCTAACATGAAACTGAACCAAAAGCTTTCAAGAATTGGCATAGTAGCATATGTTCGTTCAATTTACCATTTCTTTTTATCTAAACATAAAATTAGCAAACGGAACAGGTTCCTTTCAATTTCCCTGCCTCTATTTTCCTGATCATTAATCACTCAAAATCAAACATAGATTTTAAGATATTCAAATACACTTTGATTCAAGAATATATGGCTAACATGAACTCCTCTTTCTTAATCTGTAAATTCAGACATAATGAAAAGGATATTAAACTCAGTCCATCCTAATAAATGCATAACATAACATGTGAACAATCAAGATCTATAGGAACTAGGAAGTAGAAACATTCAACATAACACATGTATAAACATGCTTAATTTTTTTTTCCAGAATGAATTCCATACCAATTCTTGTTTAAGACTTCTGTTTTGCTCAATAACAAAATTCCTCTCCTCAATTACCTTTGAAATGTGAGCTCTTGCCTAAAACAAAAATAAGTTCAGAATGAGCACCATTTTTCTTTAATTAATTAATATTAGTGTATCACTAAGAGTGATCCTGAGCTCTTCTTTGAAGTAGTTGAGACAACCACTTCAATCGGATTACCAGTAAATTTCTTCCAATAATAGAATTTTCAATGCAAATGAATGACTCGAATCAATCCACTTGAAATAGTTTATCATCAAGAGCATTTCCAAACAACATGCTTAAATAGAAAACAAAAGAAACCATAGTACATCAAGGCTATGAAGAAAAGATTACTAACAAAAGGCCAAAATAGTAATATAAATCAATGCATAGATTTGAAAGATTAGAATCTATTCGTTTAAAAAAAACACTTGAAAGGTAATTAAATTAGAGTTATCATGATATTTGAATTGTCTACAATGACATGCAAGCTGGTTCTTGTGGATTGGGGTCAAGAGGAGATGTTATTACATGTAGGGGTGGGAATGGATTAGATTTTTAAGAATCCAATCCATATCTATTTAAATGAAATGGATTTTAAATCTATATCCATATTTTTTTAAAATAATTTAGATTCAAGATCCAATCCATTTAAGTGGATATGGATTTGGTCATATCCAATTTATATTCACTTATATGTTATAAGGATTTTGTTTTACAAATTTTAGTAATTAAATGCTAAAAAGTGAAAACTTAGTACCTGTCCATTTAAGAGCTATTTTCAACAAACCTTGGTCAAGACTATTTTTGATAGATCTTGATTAGTGTATTTTTGGCCTACCTCAATCAGGGCAATTTTGGCAGACATCGGTCCATATATTTTTAGATCAACAATCAATCATGACTATTTTTTGGCTAGCATCAGTTAGTGGATTTTCGGTACACATTGGTCAAGGATGTTTTTGGTTGATCTTAGGTAAGGTTACTTTTTAGTTGAGGTCGTCTAGGATTTTTAGTCAATGTTGGTCAATGATATTTTTTGGCCGAGATTGACTAAGGGTTTTTCGATCAGCATTGACCGTGACTAGTTTTTGGTCAAGGTTGGCTAGGATTTTTGTTGCGAACACCGGTAAGTTTTTTTTGGTGATGTCAGTCATTGATATTTCTTGGTCAACATTCATTAAAGCTATTTTTTGGTCGACGTTGGCTAGGTTTTTTTGCTAAAGCTAGTTGAAACTATATTTTTGTTGGCCAACATTAACCATGACTATTTCTTTTAGTCGGTGTTAGCTACAGATATTTTTTGTTGACATCAACTAGGATTTTTTTGATCGGCGTCAATTAGGGGAATATTTTGGCCAACGCAGCTAGGTATTTTTGTCCAATGTCATTCAATGATGTTTTTCATTCGATGTCAATCAATGATATTTTTCAGCCGATGTCGGCCAAAAAATAGTATCGTCTGACGTCGAGCAAAAAAATCCTAGTCAATGTCGAGCAAAAAGCCTGCTTTACATCGATAAAAAAATAATCTTGATAGGCATCGACAAAAAAAACCCTAGCTGACATCGACCAAAAAATAGTCTCGAATCATGTTAGTCAAAAAGACTTTGGAAGACATCAGCCAAAAAATAGTCCCGACCAACACTGGTAGAAAAAACCTTACCAACATTAATTGAAAAATAGTCTCAATCAATGACAGCTTAAAAATATCATCAGTTGATGTCGACCAAAATAACTCTAGACAACATCGACAAAAAAATGACTCCTAGCGAAGTTAGCCAAAAAAACCTAGCTGTCATTGTCCAAAAAATTGAATTGGATTTAAAAATCCAAATAAATATCCAATCCATATCCAATTAATTGGATTGGATTTAAAATCCAAAAAACTGGATTTGGATGTGAAACTAATCCATTTAAATGGATTTAAAGTGGATTAGATATGGATTGGTTTTATGGATTTAGATTTTTTTGCATAGCCTTAATTACATGCATGCTTGGGTTGGGGCCATAAGGGTATAGAAGAAGAAGAAGCATACTTTGTTCTGCCATGGTAGTGCAGGGGTGGCGTCGTTTGTGGCAGTTTAGACTATAGAGGATAGCATCGAGCAGAGGTGCTATGGTGGTGGTGCAGCAGCATGGATACGATAGAGATCGTGATGGCTAGTGGGTCGAGTGTGCAGCGGTAACATTCGTAGAAGTGTACATTGTAGAGGGTGGAGCTAAGTAAAGTTACCACATTGGTGGTGTGGAATTTATGGATGCAACCAAGATCACTGTGGGGCAAAGGCATGGTCGTGTGGCTGAGTGGTCTCGTGGACAGGTGAAAGAAGACTGGGAGTCAGGAGAGCGACTGAGTGAGTGACAACAATGACGTGGATGTGTTGGTCTGGTGATGGTGATTCAAGTTTTTGAGTGAAGTGGAAGGGTCGCGTTCATTCACATTGGTTTGTGGGTTAGAGGCTACCTTTGTGATTTAAAGGGTTAAAGTTAGTCACTTAGTCACTTAGGTATTTTTACATGGGTTAAGTGTGCCAACTCGGCCCACCACATGTTCAGCTCGGATGGGCTAGGTTGTAGGTGGATCAGGTTTATATTTTCATCTAATTGCATTTTTTGTAGGTTTTTTGGGCTTAGCCAGACTCAAACCCATGGTGGATCGATTTGACCCATGGGTTTGAGCCCGTTTTGACATCTCTAGTGACGACTACGAAGAACAATTGCAACCTTTGTTGACTATTCAAAAGATGGGATGTGAAACAATAGCAAAAAATTTCTAGGTTGAGGTCCAATCATTTCCAATAACAAAAATCGTTCAAAGGCAATCATATAGGCCCAAAAGTTAGGGTGCAATTTTGATGGACAACCATCAAGGAATTTTAAGATGGACACTTGAAAGTTGGTCAAAGGAAAGGGTGGGCCTAAATGCTCGAAAATAGTAGTATACATGGGAAAGAAATCACTGTAGACATAATCACTCTTCCCATTGTTAGTAACTTATTTTCCAATTTGCTTAGTAAATAATTGTTTGGAAATTCGACCATCATCTCTTGGAGAACAAATCTTCCAACCATCATGACCACCATTTATATTGATGTGATAAGGAGTTTTCTGTAACTTGGTCATAGTAGCTTCATCGATAATATATCAAGTACCAAGGATCTTGGGGTTAATCCACTATACAAATTCTTACTTAGGGGACTGGTTGAGCATTTTTAGTTTAATATTTTTCTATTCTTGTTAGTTTATTTGACTTTTATTTTCTCACTCTAGTTCAGTTTTTGTTTTAGAGAATCAATTGAGCTTAATTAATAATTGTTTCTTATTTTCATATTTTTTTCTTACTTGACGTATAAGTAATCCTTGGAAAGATAAGGAAAATATTTACAATTTTGTCAGAGATAAGTTGAGGCCAATTCTGCATTTTGAGGGTCATTTTAGGCTTGGAAGTCAGAACCTCAACACTTGAGTTTTGGGCTGTGAATTGGTTTAATTATTAATTACTTAGATTAGATGGGCCTAATCATGGCCCATCCTTTCCTGCTGACTCAGTCACTATATATTAGTGCAATTAGTTAGTTAGAAAATAGAATTTCATTTGGTACAAATAGAATTTGTAGTCTTTTTACAAGTTTTCAGAATTAAAATATTTTCTATCTTTTTCTTATGTATGGTTGAACCCATCAACCATTAGTTTTCCTAAATCTAGCTTGCAATGAAACTCAATCTTCAAGAATCTTTCAAGAACTCTAAGCTTTCAGCACTTTCACCGAAATGGGTTGTTTAGAAGTTTTTGTTTTCAGCAATGAAAGATGGAAAAGGTAAGGGATGAAGATGGATGGCACCATGGAAAAGCTTTCCAATAAGCCTAGGAAGAATCGCCACAATAGCATTGAGAAACCATTGATAAGACCCAATAGGTTCTTGCACAAGAACATAGATGTTTGATATATTTCTTGTATTATTTGATTAGTCTATATTAGTTGAAATATTATGTGAATTATCCACGTGAAATTTTTTTGTGTAGATGTTAAGTTATATGGAGTTTGTTTCAGTTGCGTTGTAATTGAATGATTCTGAATTTGACCCGTAACCTATTTTAGTAAAATTACCATTCGGGATTGGTTAACCGTTGGATCTTCTTTAAATTTTGAAGGTAGGGTCCTAACCCATATATGTAACTTTTAACCGTTGAGATTAAAGCAATAACATCTGAAGCATGAGAAATTAATTTTTCACAAAAGCAAAAATTTTAAAATTGGATCAACTAGCCTAGGCGGATTTTGACAGGCATTTTGGCTCGCTTGGGTGATAGCAGCATCTAGACCATGAAATTTGGTCTTCTTCCTCCCCCAAACATCTCCCAAGCTCCCCATCATCCTCCTCCACCACCCATAGCCATTGGAGACCACCACAAGGCACTGCCGCTTGCCGTTGGACCACCGCACGAAGAGGAACACTTTAATCGGAGTAGAATATTCAAAATTCAACTCGAGGATTCGGTAGAGAATGGATCCTCCAATCCTCCTTTCTTGTTTTCTTTGAGGTAACCATGGTTTCCTTGTCTTCTCTTAGCTAGTTTGAAGTCTCTCTTGATATCTCTTGTGTTTTGGGTATTGTTGTTGGGAGGTCTACACTTCCTTTGTAAACCCTGTGAAAATAAGATGTTTTAAAGGTCTCCTTTTTATGAAATAGATGTCATTTATGTGATCTTTGTTGAGCCCCGATCACATTGGTGTGATCGAAATTTCAGAATGATGTCTTTTGATGTGGACTTCCAAAACACCATTTTAGCCCCTTTTTAAATTTGAGTAGGCATTTGACCCCGAATGCAAATGTTAGCCTTGTTTTTGAAATCTATACTAAATTATCTTCACTTTGGTATATAGAGCTCTGCGTTTCGGCCAAAGCACATGAACTTGAGAGATTCCAAAATGACGTTTCAAGGAGCTAACAAAGGGATATAGTAGGTAAGGGGAGTTTATTATTTAGTTATAGTTTTAGTACCATAGTTTGGGGCCAGGGAGTCCAACTATGAGGATATCTGCCTATCCCTGTTATGTGCTGGTTTTCAAGAAAAGTTATGTTTTAAACTAATGGGATGCGATATATTTATTATTGATGTATGTTTATTCCTGTTGTGTGCTCATTTTCAAGAAAAATTGTGTTTTTTAACTAATGGGATGCGATGAATTTGCTTGTTGATGGATAAAATTGTGACTGATGTTGTTGTTGTAATGATTGGATTTTGGGAAAAGTCTTAATTACAGAGGAGACTCTACCCAAAATTTTATAATGCATCCTCCTATTTAATTCTTTATTAAATTTTTAAATAGGCATAAGAGTGTGTTTTCTATATTGTGGTCCTCCTCTTTAATTTAGAATTTTCCTAAAATACCAGTCTCGTGGTAATATGGATTATGAATGAATGAGATAATGTTGAAATGGGATAATGTGATTGGGTTGATGATGATGTAATGAGATAATGTTGATATAGTTGATGATGTTGAATA
>CM023957.1:20631628-20753851 GCA_013407115.1 Glycine latifolia
TGAATGATGTGAATGCAATGCACTTGGATCACCAGAAATGCTTCTTCCTTTTACATTTAATCACAAATTAATCTTCAAGGCTTTAAGGCATGTTGAAAGTTCAAAACTAAGCTTGATTCTTTGTCCATTCTTCAAGTGACTCCTTTGAAACCAACAACAAGAACTCTCAATTCGGAGTTCCGTAGAGCTCTGTAGGTCCTGTACAAGGCAGATACGTCAAGTGAGCATAAAATCTGAAAATACGCAACAATTAGCAATTAAGCCCACTAACTTGCCAAAGATAAAAACTGAATTAGAATGGGAAAATAAAAGTCCAAGAGAAGTCAAATAAGCTAAGAATGATAGAAAAATATTTAACTAAAGGCACTCCATCACTTCTAGGCAGCTTAAAACGCATGAAAGAAACTACCCTACCCATGATTTGGAACTAGCCGTTGTGGTATTTGCCCTTAAGATATGGAGACATTATCTTTTTGGATCTAAATTCGAGGTATTTAGTGATCATAAAAGCCTTAAGTATTTGTTTAGCCAAAAATAATTAAACATGTGCCAAAGAAGATGGTTAGAATTTCTTAAGGATTACGATTTTGAGTTAAGATATCATCCCGGCAAGGCCAATGTGGTGGCTGATGCGTTAAGTAAAAAATCTTTGCATATGTCCTCATTAATGGTTAGGGAATTGGATCTTTTGGAGCAATTTAGAGACCTTAGTCTAGCATGTGAGTTCACCCCTAATAGTGTAAGATTAGGAGCCTTACAGATTAGAAGTGGGCTGCTAGAAGAGATCCGGGAAGGACAAAAGTCTGATCTTTTCCTGATCACTCAGTTAGAGTCCATAGCATCAGGGAATGCTAGTAGTTTTCATGTGGGACCGGATGGAGCTTTAAGACTTCAAGGAAGAATTTGTGTTCCCAACGTACCCGGGCTTAGGAAGGTGATTCTAGAAGAGAGGCATAGAAGTAACTTAAGTATTCACCCTGGTGCCACCAAGATGTACCAAGATCTTAAGACTATGTTTTGGTGGCCAAACATGAAGAAAGAAGTTAATGAGTTCGTATATGTTTGATTTGTTAGAAAGCTAAGGTAGAACACCTGAGACCATTAGGTAAGTTACAACCCTTAGAGATACTCCAATGGAAATGGGATAGTATTTCCATGGACTTTGTTGTGAGTTTACTAAGGACCCGGGCTGGATTGGATTCAATCTGGGTTATTGTGGACAGATTGACTAAGTCTGCTCACTTTATTCCTATCAATATACGATTTTCCTTAGAAAAGTTGACTTCCCTGTACATTAGCGAGATTATCCGATTGCACGGTGTACCCTCTAGTATAGTGTCTGATCGGGATCCAAGGTTCACATCGAGATTTTGGGAAAGTTTGAACAAAGCCTTGGGAACCTGGCTTTGGCTGAGTTCGGCCTATCATCCTCAAACTGATGGTCAGACAAAACGGACCATTCAATCTTTAGAAGACCTTTTGAGGGCATGTGTTCTAGAACAAGGAAGTAGCTGGGATAGTTTCCTACCCTTGATAGAGTTCACCTATAACAATAATTTTCACTCCACCATTGGCATGGCTCCTTATGAAGCCCTGTATGGTAGAAGGTGTAAAACTCCCTTTTGTTGGGTAGAACCAGGTGAAGGTCTTGTGTTAGGGCCCGAGGTGATTCAACAAATGACTAAGAAGGTCAAGTTGATCCAGGATAGGATGAGAACGGCCCAAAGTAGACAGAAAAGCTATCACGATAAGAGGAGGAAAAACCTAGAGTTTGAAGTCGATGATCATGTATTTTTGAAAGTTACCCCTTGGGCCGGGGTTGGCCGAGCATTAAAAACCCAGAAACTCACACCACGATTTGTTGGTCCCTTCCAAATTCTAAAGAGAGTCGGCCCTGTTGCATACCAAATTGCCTTACCCTTGTCTCTTTGTAATCTTTATGATGTATTTCATGTGTCCCAACTTCGTAAATATATACATGACCCTTCTCATGTAGTCAGATTGGATGATATTCAAGTAAAAGAAAACCTGACTTATGAAACACTACCTTTGAGGATTGAGGATAGACGGATAGAGCACCTAAGAGGGAAAAAAATTCTTTGGTTAAGGTAATCTGGGGAGGTCCAGCAGGAGAAGATGCAACATGGGAACTGGAGAGTCAAATGCAGGAAGCATATCCGGCACTGTTTACAACAGGTAAATTTTGGGGACGAAATTTCAAAAAGGGAGGGAGAGTTGTAACACCCTGAAATTTTACAAGTAGAAAGATATTTGTGTTGATTAATTGTTTAATATAAATCTTGAAATCTGTTAAAGTTTTCTACATGGGTGTTTGTGCGTAAAATGTGAAAGTCAAATTTTGTGGCTGAGATAAGTTATCCGTACACGCATAGTAAAAATGGTGGTGGCCATGGTGGTTGTTCGGTCATGGAAGTGGGCAACTATGGTGGCTGTGATAGCTGGCTGAATCAAGCAATTGGCAACTTGCCTCAATGCTTCGTCTATAAATAGCAGTGCATGAAGCAGAAGCACGATTCACTCTCTCACTCCTATGCGTGTTTCTCTTCTTTTCTCTCTCTAAACTCTTTGCACCCAGAAATCTCTCTTCTTCCACCATACCACCTTTAACTCTCAAGAACCACCATAGTTGCAGAGGAAACACCCCTACGTTAAGAAGAATTGGTGAACGAAGCATAATCCTTTCATTCCTCGTTGCTGAGAGAACTCATGTTCGAACAAAAACTCACGTTAAGTGTAAAAGAAAAGAATCCTTGTTGAGGTAAGGGGAGTTTATTGTGTTAATAATGATTTTTGATATCATGGTTGGGTTAAAAGTGTGTATCTATTATTCGATATGCTGCATAAAATATATTGATGACGTCTGTAAATGGTGTGAGGAAGATGACTACCGGGTTGGGTAAGTCGAGTGAAGTATGTTATATGTATATTAAAATATTGTTGTGTTGTGATGATGACTACCTGGATGGGTAGGCCAAGTTATATATCCCTTGTGATATGATGTCAGCTGCTGAGAAGGGTTAACCGAGTTACATATATGTCAATCCCTTGTAATGTGATGTCGGCTACCGGGATGGGAATGCCTAGTTGAACGATTTACGTACCATGCATGTGTGCATAAACGACGTAACTTAGTCTTTGTTAGCGGACGCTTATATACTGGGTTCCTTACTTGGGGTGGCCCATTAGAACTACCAAGCTCAAGTTACTTCATGAGAGGAAGAGAAAGAGCCACCGGGTTCGTTACTCGATAGAGCTCGTATCTTCTCGGGAATAGAGCCATCGGGTTACTTACTCGGCAGAGCCCGTACCTTTTCTTTAAAAGCTACCGAGTTCCTTACTCGGCAGAGCTCGTATCTCCTCGAGAAAAGAGGTACCGGGTTCCTACTTGGCAGAGCTCGTACTTTTCTTTAAAGAATTACCAGGCTTCCTTACCCGGACAACCTTGTGCCCTCATATGACCTTTCGGATTCTTACATCATTTGTATGGTTAGGTGCCAACCCGCATGCCTAATACTTCACTCCTATTCACTCGTTTGTAATGTTTGTGAATGACGCATGTGATTACGTTGAAGTTGGCCATTGTATTGGCTTGAGTTATTAAATGCATTGATACCATGGGGAGGGGTGTATGGCATTATGCTAGTCGGGACGAGTTAAACCCGGACACGGCCATACTCTGAAAAAGTTGATTCATTACAAAGCATGTTCATATTTAAAGTATCTTTTTGTTATGTTACTTTGCTTGAGGACAACCAAGATTCTAGGTTGGGGGGAGTTGATAAGTGCCATATGTTAGTAAAAATAGGACTACAATGAAGGCATTTATCTTTGGCTTTCACTAAATTTATCTATGAAATTGCCCTAAAACCTAGTTAGTTTGTAATTAGTACATTTGATGAATGTTGTTTTCATATTTTGGAAGATTAATCCAATCATGTTTTGTACTTTGACAGGTTCCGAGGCTTCCGAAAAAGCAAAGCAAGCAAAAAGGGCTTAACAAGCAAACTTGGGAGGTGTTACAAGCAAAACAGGCCCAAAACCCATCCAAGCCCAAAGCTTTCTTCAAGACTAAGCTTCTAACTTGCCCAGGCGACCAATTCCAGTGTATTTGGCTCGCCCAAGCAAGCTCAAGTTCCAAGAAGATAACGGTTAACTCGCCCAGGCGAGTAAACATAGGAAAAAACGCTTGCCTGGGCGAGTGAAGCTGGCAAGAGGCACAAAGCAATAAATAGGCCACGAATTTGAGAGGAATGGTATGAAAATTTTCATTTATTTTGCTTCCTAAAGCTTGTTCTTTAGTTTAGGAGTTTAAATAATAGTAGTAAGTAGGTTAGGAAAGTGAGAGAAGTGAGATTTAGTGTGGAGACTCTGCCGGAAAGAAGCGGTGATGGAGCCCTTCATCAATTCTTTCCTTGAGGAGGTTCTCTCCACAATGAGTAACTAGCTGTTGCGCGATTTATGCGAATATGTTTACGGCAAGTGCACCGATCGTTTAACAAGTAATAAAGTGTAAGTAAAGTATCGTCTCCTCAGGGATTGGAAAGATTCACAATAATTATAAAAGTTGTGAATAAACAAGAACAGTAGAATACGCAAGAGTTTGTTGGATGATTTATATTGAATTAAGTAAGGAAATTAAACTAAAACAGTAAATTAAAATCGAAGATTACCAAATGAGAAGTGATTGTGGTCAGGCGCAATCCCTTATAAGTATTACCTCCTTCAATTGACTGATGGTTTATCTTTTAAGATTACATAAGACAAGTCTCTCCTAATTTCGTCAATCCTAGACTCTTAAGAGCATTAACTAGCGATTTCACCCTTTAATTCGATCGAGAACCCTAACCTTCTAGCGATTCTGTCAAACTAAGAAGTCAAAGAACAAATCTTATGGGTTCGTGTTATGTTTATTCGGAGAATAAGTCTTTCCTATTTTTAGCTAATCCCTAATATCTTAGTGAATTAACCCTTTGAACTGATTTCATAACCTAATGTCTTAGTGAAACTAGTCAATTCAAGAAATCAAAGAACATATTATACCTCCGCACTTACGCATCCCTATGTCTAGGCGAAGAACAAGTGTTAATCTTAACAAGTCTGATATTATAATTCCAACGTGTCCATTGCGAATTATAACTCTCTACACCTATTCAGAGTGATCAATTCTAAATAAGATTATGGTTAAGCACAGAAAAGAAATAAAACAACATAACATATGCATTAATACCAGTCAATTTACAGAGAAAAACTCATAAGTTCATGGCCTTTCCACAACTAGGAGGTTAGCTAGCCATAGGTCTCAAGAACACCAAAGCAATTGGATGAAACATGATTCTGCAGAATTGGCTTCAATCTTGATTCCTAGAGTTTGCTGTCAAAGATTCAATCTATCCCCGTGTCTAATTGTGTAAGTGTTCTCCCTTTTTAAAGTTCAGAAAACACCCTTATTTATCGAGTGTTTTAATTACAGTAACTTGTCAACAGCTTGGGCCTAATTTCAAAACAGATATTCTTTAATTCAGGAAGGAAATTCAGTGTCACGCGACTCGCGCGCGACACCACGCGACTCGCGTGGCATGGCAGTAGAGAATAGCGCGAAGCGCGTGACCTGTGAAGTGGATCGCGTGACTTTCCAGAGTTGAATGGCTTATTCCTTTAAGTACTCACGCGACTCGCGTGAGTTCCCAAGTAGGTTGCATGAGAGATCAGAGCTGGATTGGCTTTATTCTTAGGTTTGTCACGCGACTCACGTGAAACATGGCGCGAGTCGCGTGATACATTCTGGACGTCCAAGTGGGTCGCGTGGATGTGGCGCGACGCGCGTGATATAACAGCTCTTGTTTTCTCCTTTATTTGCTCTTAATTTCCCTTGTTTTGGCCTGCAAACATTCAATTGGTATTAAAATGCTTTAAAAGTGCAAATTACTAATGATTACTAATTCTTATACTATTTTCTAACTAATTATTACAATTATGACCTAAAACTAATGCTAAAATCAAGATGTGTTTACAACACATCACTAGCTTCTCTGAGGATTGTATGTAATCTTCTATCCCTATGTATCTCTTTTAATATTTATCTGTGCATTAATCTTTTCTATTCCTTGTTGGTAATTTCATTTTATGCTTAATGCTTCATTCTACTTGATCACTAGTTTCATGAATTAAAATCCTAAGCTTGACTGGAAAGTGCCCTTAGGGTTTAAAGTGAATGATTTTACTCATTATGTTATATTGCTAGGAATAGGGCATACCGTTTTGATTGCATAAAGCACACGATTATAATTCTTAATGATGGGGTATTTACTTCATATGCGAGGGATTGATATTCGGTAGATATCCTTAGGATTCTCGAATGCGAGGGATCGATTCGGGGTGAAATACTGTATGCATCAATAAGGATAGATAATGATTTATACATGGTAATATTAATTGGATAAAAAAGGATATGAATGATGAAACCCAATCCCACTTTCCCATAAATATATTTCATTTTACGAATTTAGTAATTTTCCGTTACTTTCTTAAACAAATGAAATTCCGCTCATCCTACTTGTACATAACTATTAAACTATTGAATTCTATTTGGATTAACTGAGAAGCTTAAGTCCTTGTGGAGACGATCTTATAAATTTTGTAACTTACAACGACAAATCGGTGCACTTACCGAGATTCCGTATCATGCTGCAGGCCAAATTTCAAGTAGAAGTGAGTTATTTAAGAAACTTAGAGAAAAAGAATATGCATCTACTTCATAACTGATCAAAATCCTATGTTTTGCAATTCCAAAAACTGGTTAATCGATCGGTAATCGATTAATTCATTTCAATTTGAGAATATGATTCCTTTTGTGCTGAATGGATAATTGATTACATGTCCAGTAATTGATTATAGATTCCAAGTAGAAGTGAGTTCTTTAAGAAACTTAGAGAAAAAGAATATTCATCTACTTCATAACTGATCACACTCAAAGGCATGAAAGAGATGAAAAAACTAAAGCTCTTGAAAATGATATGAATACTTCACACTTAACCAAGAGGGGGGGTGAATTGGTTAGACCTTGGTAAATCAAAATTCTTTAATTCAAATCAGAGTTTCTAAAAGGATCTTTATCACATTTTAAAACCAAGAAACTTTATTCAATCAATCAACTCAGCCCCTTAGGATTCAATGGATCAAAACTGATTTTTCAATACAAGTAAATGAATCAAGATACAATCAATATTAGAAGAATAGATTCAGAAACAACACACAAGCAATTTATACTGGTTCACTTCAAACACTATGAAGCTACATCCAGTTTCTTCCACTCAACACTAGAGTGAAGTTCTACTATTTAATTTCTGTTCTTACAAGCAATCACAATGTCTCCCTTTATCAACCCTAGATAAAGCACAGAAATCTAAAACCCTATTAGATTACAAGAGACAAGAACCTGAGAACACTACTCAGTTCTTCCACCTAGAGAACCCCATTCTCTAGTTGCAAGCAAGAACTCAATTACAATAGCAAAATACAAAACAATTTTACAAAATGAAATTTACATCCAGATTAAGGAGAGAGACAACCTGATGATCCAAGGTATGAAATGCAAATGAGTTTACCAGAACAGGTTGAATCTTTAAAACACAAGAAACATAGCTTTCCTCAATCTTGAAATGGTTGTATGCTTCAAGAATGACTTATTTTCACATTATCAATGCAACATGAAGCATGACTGAATCAAACTCTCAGAAAAAATGTTGTGAAAGCTCAGAAGACTATTTTTGCTCAGAAATATCGAATGGGTATATTCCACACAAGTTACAAAAACAGCTGAGCATGGGTTCTATTTATAACAGATTTTTTAACCGCAAGTAATCGATTAAAATGCACTAATAATCGATTAAAGTGATTGTGTAATCGATTACATTTATATTATAATCGATTAAAACGTTCATAGCTTTTCTGGGTTTGAATCATGAGCAATATAATCGGTTATCTCAATCTGTAATCGATTATTCCAGTCTTAGCATATTTTTCTCAAAGCTTATTTAATCGATTACAGTTCCTGGTAATCGATTAAACCAGTTCTAACATATTTTAAAAAAGCTTAGATAATCGATTACTAACCCTGGTAATCGATTAAGCCAGTGCAGCATAGTTTTTCAAAACAGAAGTATAATCAATTACGAACACATGTAATCAATTAAGGCAGTGCAATGTTTAAAACAGATATAAGCATGTAATCGATTACGGTTTTAAAAGAATCGATTAAACCAGTTCAACTATGCAGTTCATTTAAAACAGAAGTCAAATAATCGATTAAAACGATATGGTAATCAATTAAAGTGTTCCTAAAATGTTTTCCAGTTTCAACGAAGAACAAAATAATCGATTATGTGCTTACTGTAATCGATTATTACAGTGAAAATCACTTTTACTTAAAAACTTTGAATTGTTTTAAAGTTCTTGGTTGATTTGATAATACTTATTGATTTTAGTTGACTTAATTAGTTGATTATGCAATGAATGAATGGTATGCACTTGGATCACCATGATTGCTTTTCTCTTACACAATTTTAATACTCAATTTGTCTTCAAGTTGTCCCTTGCATGTTGAAAGCTCAAAACCAATTTTTCCTTAAGCAGCTCCCCCTAAATCCAACAGCTCTCACATGCCTAGACTAAAAAAATCAATACAAAGGCCTCATCTATCAAAACATGTTAGGCATTGCAAGATTATCAAACCAAAACTAAACTAAGGGCTTCGTGCTCTTCAAGCTTTGTTATATCAAATTAGAGGAATTGTTACCTTGTGGTCCTAACATAGTTTTTAGTAAGTTAGGATTTTCCATACAAGATAAGGCATATTTTGCATCATTGTCAAAAGGTTTTGGTTGGTCTAAAGATGTCAAATGAGAATTACATTATCTCAAAAAGAGTTTTACGAATTTCCCCCCTTTTGTTTCAATGTATTCATCTTGGGGTGTTGTTAGGTTTTATTCCACGTTAGATTCAATTTATAGGTCAAGTGTAACCCAATCATGATGTAGTAAATGAACTATTGTTCAGGTCTTCTCCCAAAGGAATAAAGGAGGAATTTCATGTAATTATTTAACTAAGAACTAGATTTTTGTATTTTTATTTTGTGATTGTCATGAAATAAATAACATAAAATAAATTCCAATAAAAATTGAATGACAATAAAATAGTTAAGTAAAGATAGAAATACTAGACTGGGATGGTGACGTCGATCTTGATGAATGAATGCCTAGGTTTGGACTTGGAATTCGCTCAATCCACTGTAACTTCACAATTCTCTAATGTATTCCACCTGGTGGTAATGATGTTGAATTGTCTAAAAAAAACTAGGATTCCAACAAGTTTGCAATATAGGAATAACATACGTCAACTTAGAGACACAATCCAATTAGGTTCTAACTTCAATTCACTTATAATTCAGAGCAAGAGTTTTCATCAAGCAGTTAGCAAACAATTGAAATGCAGAAACAGAACCACAAAATTAACAAGATTATGAAATAGATTTAATGAGCATCAATCCAATTAACTAAATCCAAGCAATTCAAATTATCACAATTTTCTAAAGATGATGATCCTATTATGAAGGTCGATTCAATCTAATTAAAGGTAATTCAATCGAACTAATCCCTAATTACATTGAGATCACAAATCAAATTGAAGTATCATCCAATTAATATGTAATAAGGATTCAAATTAGGAGATTAATCAATTACCTAATTCATCCAATTTTCTAAACACATTCATAATCATAAATTGGAAAATAGAATTGGAGAAGAGGATGAACATTCACAACAAAATTTGAAATTGTTAATCAGAACTTAAATTCATCATTGCTTGAACTGGATCTTTGGATTGATTAGTTGTTTAGCCTTACATAGTTATCACCAATGGAAGAACAACAAAAATTCAAAAAGAAAAGAGAATAAAAGAGTTGAAAAGATGAAGAAATATGAAGAACAAGTGTGAGAGAAAAATAGAGAAGAGTTTGATCTAAAAATTGCATTAGAATTTTTTGTTAGATACAGGAGGAGCTTGAAGGTGGATCAAGATACATGCTGAAGATGAATGAGTGTTTTAGCTTTGTACATGCCACTCAATTGAAGACATTTGCAAATGCTTTATGTAGGAAAGATTCATCCTGTGATCCTTGCATTGCATAAACATTCATTTACTTACATTCGTGATTTTACAAAAGCACATGGTTTGTGAAAAAGATTTAAGACTTGATGATTGCATCAAGTCAAGGTTTCATGATTTAAGTTTTTGGAAAAATCTTTTTTGAACTGTGTTAATCGATTACCACATATTGGTAATCTATTACTTAAGTAGTGAAGAACATTGTAATCGATTACAACCACTAAGTAATCGATTACTTAACATAAAATACAAAACATGGATTGAATGTGATAATCGATTACCATGTATATTTAATTAATTACTTAGCATAAAATACAGAACATGGATTGATTGTGATAATCAATTACCATGTATATGTAATCGATTACTTAGCTCATTCCTGAATAGAAGCACCCCTATAGTAATCGATTACTTTGTTCATATATTTTTTCCAGAAAACTGAAGAACACTTTAATCGATTAAGTCTATTTTTAATCGATTACATACGAAGATTTAATCGATTACTTATGCAATTTAATCGATTACATTCTATTACAGAAGTTTGTTATAAATAGGTAATGAATTTTCTGAAATCAACAACACAATTCTCTACAAAAATTTTCAAATTTTCACAAGCCTTCTAAAAGTGAGAAAGGATATTCTGAGTTCTAAGGTTCTTGTCCCACAAATTTAAATCCTCATGCTGTTTTGAAAGATTTCTTGGGCAAGATTTTAAAGAAGCTTTTGGAGAGGGAGTTCTAAAACTGGTTTTTCATTTTAACTCTGATTGGTAAATCATATTCATTGGAATCAAGGTTGTCTCTCTCCATTAACCTTGTTTGTAAATTCATTCTTAGATTTTTGGTTGTTTATAACTATTACAATGGGTTCTTCAGACTTTTTCTAGAGTGGGTTTCTCTAGAGGGAAAGAATAGAGAAGGATTCTCTATGTCTTTATCACTAGGAGTCTAATAGGATTTTAGATTTCTGCTCTTTATCTAGGTTTGATAAAGGGTGATTGTTGTAAAGCTTGTAAAAACTGAAATTTGTGAATAGTGGAACTCTAATCTAGTTTTGATTAGAAGAAACTGGATGTAGCTTCTCTTGTTGAGATGTGAACCTGTAACACCCTGAAATTTCGAGTTGCTAATTTGGATGTTTGATGTGTGTTATGTTGCTTGATTATTTGATTTATTTTGGTAATTTCTATTTTGAGTGTTGTTTGCATTGGTATGTGTGTTAGTGGATGTTAGGTTGAGTCAACTTTGCTGGCCTGCGGTTGCTGTGCATGCACGTAAAGTGGACATGTCTTGTCAGTTGTATATATAGGCATCAGAGTGCGCAGCGGAAGCGTGTTTCTTTTCTTCTTCTTTACTCCTTTCTCTCATTTTCTCTCTAAACTTACCCACACCCAGAAACCACTCTTTCTCAACCCCTCTGTGTCACCTTCAACCCCCAAGGACCGCCGTAGCATCCACGGAACCCCCTACGTCAAGAGGAACCTCATGACCGGAACAGAAGTCTTAGACAACCTTTCGTGAAGTTCAAAAATAATGGAGCCCTACTCTTGCGTTCTTGACTTCAGTGGGAGCATTGCGTTCGGATGAGCTCACACTTCAGAGAATAGTATTTCAGCACCGCTAGACTGTAAGAAGAACTCCTGATTAGGTAAGGGGAGTTTATTATGTGGATAACAGCCTTAGATACCATAGTTGGGGGTCAAGGAATCCAACTATAAAGATAACTGTATGTCCCTGTTGTATGTTGTTCTTCTAGAAATCTGTCTTTTAATGAATGGGATGTGGAATATGAATGTTTGTTGGTGTTCTTGTGTGAAGAGTTTGATGGTGTCCTTGTGGGGAGAGTTGATGTTGTAAGAACTCCCGGTGTACGTGTGTGAAGTTAGTATTTTGATGCTATAAACTCCCAAAACACCTTTTTAGTAGTGTTTGTGGAGGTGTCGGATACCGGGTTGGGTATGTCGGGCTGAGCTCATTATGTAGCGTATATATATATATATATATATGCGGGACGTGACTCTTAGTAGTCCTTTGCTGGCAGATGTCAATATCTCGGGTTCCTTACCCAGGGTTGTTTCTTTAGAGCTGTTGAGCTCACTTCCTTTTCTTTAGAAATACAAGGTTCCTTTTGTTTATTTTCTCTTCAAAGCTGCTGAGCTCAAGTTATTTTCTTTGTGAGCTTCCGGGTTCCTTACTCGGTAGCGCTTGTGTCTCTTTTCTTTGTGAGCTACCGGGTTCCTTTCTCGGTAGAGCTCGTTTCCCTTTCTTCGATGAGAGCTACTGGGTTTCCTTACTCGGATAAGCTCGTGTTCTTTCTTTGAGAGAGAGAGCTACTGGGTTCATGGAGAAGTGGTCATTTTATATGGCCCTGGTGCATGGGTCACATGCCAATGGTGCCAGATGTCAATCATTATACACACTTGCTGCTGGGTCTAGAGTACCCACCAAAAGCCTACCGTGTACAACTTGGCATTCGTAACCCGGACAACCTTATGCAGGTTCATGGTATTAATACAACCAAAAGTCTTACCCATGTATCAAGTAGTTGCTGACTGTTTTAATCGATTGCAAATGCTTATGTAATCGATTGCATAGTGCTGGGTCTATCCTTAGTATTTTATAGATCCAAGGTCCAACCTTGTCCGCCTTTGTCCAACCTTGTCTGCCCTTGTCCGACCTTGTCCACCCTTGTTTGGGTTCTTACCCCCATAATCATGTTATTATATCTAGGTGCCAACCCCGAACACCCAATACTTTACACTGGCTCCCTAGTCTACGATGTGTTACTATTGATGTGTATGTGATGAACCTATATGATAATGTTGGAACAGTTAAGGTTGGTTTATGAGATGATGATATGTGCATTGATACCATGGGGGATGCATGACGTGTTACCCTAGCCAGGAAGGATTTGTTCCTAGGCGGGTCATGCATTAATGGTGCCCATGGTTATCGAATGTGAGTGGATATACATAGATACCCACAGGGGTGTATGGAAAGATACCCTAGCCTGGAAGGATTTGTTTCTGGAACGGGCCATACATTGATGGTGCCGTAGTGATATACTATGTATAGACACGTGAGATGTCGGGACCGGGTGGTTAACCTTGCAAGGACCACGGTCAGTGCATCGATGAGCCCATGTTGGGATGGCCCGTGATTGTGGCGATATGTATGTACATGGGGGGTGCATGGCAGGTGCGGAAGGATTTGTTCTTGGCCGGGTCATGCATTAATGGTGCCCATGTGACATACTACATTTGCACGATGGAAATAGGATGATTGGCTGTAGGGTACCGGGATATTGGGGGGCCACGTCTGTTTGGAACACCTTCTGACACCCATGGCTGATCACCACTGGCGGGGAGCAGCCTGTGCATGACAGAGTGGCCCTGACAAGCTACTGCATCATCTGACCACCGAGATGGACTATTTCTATGATGGTACCACATTGCATGCTGAGAGATGAGTCAGGAGCATGCATCACGCTAGGCATTATAAGTTGACTTGTGGAATGTTTTTGGATGACTATCCATGTTGGTTGCATGATGAAATACTTGGATATTGTGGTGATATCGTGATGTTTGGATTGCCTTCCTTAACTGATGTTATTTGTTGCTTGTTGTTTTACATGATGAACTCACCTTTGCTTTGTTGTACCGTGTGGTTTGGTACCTGTGATGATCACGAACCGTGTTCGTGTGAGCAGACGGATAGCAGTAGGTGACTTGGAAGATGACCTGTTTTTGGTTGGAGCCGTCTAGTTGTCGGGATGACAATGGATCAAATCTCGGGCAAGCGTTGTGTTTTGATAGTTTACTCTTCGTTGTTTAATCTCTTGTTTTCTTTTGAAAAGCTTGTACCTTCAGATATTTGTAAACATAACTAAATTACGTTTTTACATGTGAATGATTTGCAATGTTAATTGTACTTTCATCTACGTATGTGCTTCATGGTGTTGATTATGTAGTCGCAAAAAAAAATTACTACCATTTTCATAAGCAAACGTAAGGGATTTTCATTAAAACCTATTATTAGAGTGATTAAGAGTAGTGATATAGTAGCAACGAGGCAGGTCGTTACAGAACCAATATAATTTCTTGTGTTGATTACTTTCTTTCAATCTCTTCAAGTTATCTTCATTTGTGGTTCTTGGTGGATTCTTTATTACTCAACTAGTAATTTTGTAATTATTTTCTTGGACTGAGTGATTTGATTGATTGAAGCATTCTTTGTTTATTTGTGATAAAGATCCTTTAACTCTGATTTTCTAAAGATTTTAAAAAGGCCAAGATTAACCAATTCACGCCTCCCTCTTGATTATTGTGTGTTTTCTCATTGATTTCAGTTTCTAAAAATGTGTTTTGTACAAAAATAACTTTCACTAACTAACTAACTCTGAAATTACACTAAGTAGACCAATATATACTCTAACTAATCATAAGTAATGGATGGGACTTGATTAGGCCCACCTAATCTGTCTAATTAAGCTAGTTACAAAATGCAAAGGCCAAAAATTTGCAGCCCAAAATCCAAGTGTAAAGGCTCTAACTTCGAAGCCCAAAAATGACCCTCAAATGACATAATTGGCCCAATCCCCTATCTTACAAGATTGTAGCTCTTTTCCTTAGCTTTCCAGGAACTACTCATATGCTCTATTTGGAGTTTTGTAGCATCATATTAGGGCTTGCATGAGCAAGATAGGTCAAGTAAGCACAAAGTCTGAAAATAAGCAACAATTATCAATTATGCCCAATTATTTGCCTAAGACCAAAACTGAATTAAAGTGAGAAATAAGAATCAAAGAAAGGTTAAATAAGCTAATTCTAAACTATTTGTCTGGTACCCAATCCCTTAGACATACCGACATAAGCAATTATCGCTAGAGATAATTACAATTAAGTTCTTGATTCATGGTCGGGTTTCAACTAGGCTCGCCAAAGCGTGAGTTAATTCTTGTATTCATCTATAAGATAACCAATCAAATAAAAGCATTAAGTACGAAAACAAATAAAGAACTCAAGTTGAAGCATTGAATTGATAGAATTAAAGCAAAACAAGGTTCATCCTTTCCTCTCCTAAGTGGAAGGAATTGCACTTATAAAAATAATACAATGAAACTTAGAGTGTCTAATGGACTAATGGAAATGCTAGTAGGTGGAAGTCTAAAATATAATTTTAAGAACTGCTTGGGACTTCTATACCATTACAATGAATGTCTAGCCTCCTATTTATAGAATTGTAGCTGGATTTAATTGAGATAATCATAAGAAATTACAAACAAATAATATCTCTAATTAATTCAAGTAATTATCTTCCTTTTCAGCTGAGCTATCCTTGAAAAATACCTTGCTCTTGATTTTCCTAACTTTTTCAATTTTCACAATTTCTCCTTCTAGAACTTTTGTTGATTTTGGGCCTCTGGAGGTCTTACTAGAATAACCTATTTTTACTGAAAAACTATCAAAAATTCATTGAAAATAACTAAAACATAAAATTTTGGCTAAGATAAAGTAAAAACTGAATTAAAAGCTAATTTGATTCAAAACAAGGCTTAAAGTTGACTAAAATGCCAAATAAATGTCGCAAATGCATATGAAAATCTGATAAATTTAACGTTTATCAGGTGTGCTATGGTGTTTATCTTTATCATATCAAACAAGGACATTTTCTTGAGAAAATGAAGTTTCATGCCTTAGTGGCAATCTCCTACCACAAGGGTTATGAGTAGCAACCGTGCAATTTTCGGCATTGTTGCCACTTGTTGGACGACCATGATTCTTAGGTCTATTTCTCCTTGTGTGTTCAGTAGCAACAATGTGATTGTTATGACCACTACCACTTATTTTTCGACAAATATCAGGTCTATTACCCCCTAATGTTGAAAAATACAATGAACACTTATGCAAATAAACCAAAAGGGGGGGTGAATTGGTTTTACCTCAGAGTTTTAAAATTTCCTTTCAAAATTTATAACAGCGGAAGACTTCAAAAGGATCGTATCAATTTAAAACCAATTAGAAATCAATTTACTTCATCAATCAAATTACTCTTGTGTTGTAACCAAGTTTATATGATGAACAAATTCTATACTTCAAGAATTTAATGAAATATAAACTGAAATCTAATGCACACAAGATTTATACTGGTTCACCTCTCAACCCCGGAGGCTACATCCTGTTTTCTTCCAACCAAATCTTGGTTAGAGTTCCACTATAACAAATATTTGTTCTTTACAAGCTTACAAAATGATCTCTCTTACCTTCCCTAGGTAAAATTCAAAATCTACTCCCTATAGACTTTTCAAAAGATTAAGAACCAGAGATTCCCTCTCTGTTCTTCCCTTTAGAAACCCTTTCTAGAAAAAGCTTTAAAGAATCCAAATGTTATATGGAAATACAACACAATTATACAACAAATATTAACTAAACTTAAGCTTTAGGTACAAGAAAGATATCACCTCATAATCCTCAGCTATTAGAATGATATGAATGATTCAATCAACCTGAGATTATATGCAAAAGATGACTACCACACTTTCTTGATTGCTTCTTTATGCACTAGCTTGAATATCTCTTCAAACAATGAGTATCAAGACTCATATCTCTTGTAAATCTCAATGATACTCAACACATATGAGGTTTTCACTCATTTCAGCCTTGGGTACACTTGAAAGCTTTAGAGAATGTGTATTCCAGAAGTATTCACGAGTATCTCTCTTTTTTTTACTTAGTCTCACTCAGACTCAACTTTTCTATTTATAAAAAAAACTATTTTAACTAACTGTAATGGATTATTTCGTCAAGATAATCGATTATTTTAACTATCGTAATTGATTATTTTATCCATATAATCGATTAAACTGTTCATCAGAAATCTGGAAATCTGATACGAACAGAATAATCGATTAAATCACCTTGTAATCGATTAAGCCAGATAAACTAATTTTTATAATGCACACATGTAATCGATTAAGTACCGATTTAATCAATTAACATAGACCATGCCTAAAACTTAACAATGCATATTTAATTGATTACAAACATCTGGTAATCGATTAAACCAAATGAACATGTTGTGTAAGATTATGCAGAAGATTATGTAATCGATTATTTCCCAAGATAATCGATTATCACAGGAAGTTCCTAATTTTGTGTAAAGCTTATTTAATCGATTACGAGCCAGTGGTAATCGATTAAAGTGTTCATAAGGCATTTTCCAGAAAACATACACACGCCTGTAATCGATTTCACCTAAGTAATCGATTAAAGCAGTGAAAAAATGTTTTATACAATTCCTAATTGCCTTTATGAAATTCTATAAGTTTGCTTATTATCACATGGTTAATTCCTATCAAATGAATGTATGAATGCATGAATTATCAATAGCTAATGAGGATTATAAAGCTTTATCTAATGAACCAAGCTTTAAACACAATTACATTGCCATCAAATTGATTGGGCATGTAAAATATCAAAACTCATTTACTTCAATCATCTTTGAATCCTTTGCTTCAGCTTATTTGATTCTAACAAATGTGACTAGAAATATCACCACCCAACCGTGCAAATGTGACTAGAAATGCTTCAGCTTCTTTGACACCTATACGTATAATGGGGATTTTCTTCTTCAAAAATTGAATTAAAATAAAAGTATTGTGCGTAATAAAAGGGAAAATTTTGGAAAACTTACCAGTAGAAAGTGAGAAGTACTAATGCTAAGCAATGAAGAAGGAAGTGCAGTATTCAAAAAAGGCACCACAACAAGAAATCCATAAATGAGAGAAATTAATTACAATGTTTGTCCCCAGAGAGTAGCAAAAAATAATGAGAAAGGAAGGTGGATGTGAAAGGACAAGGAATATTTAAAAAATAATGATTCAAAACAGAAAAATTGAGTAAAATCATAGACATGTTCTAATACACTCGTCAATAGAATTTCAACCGCTAAAGTTTGAAAGTTAAAATGATTATCATGCCCTAAAAAAGATACATGGAAAGTAAGATTCAGAAAGACCTATAAAAAGGACTTTTACCCCACGAATCAAGTGCCTTTTACTCTCACACTTCAAAATAACAAACACACATTCAAAGACAATTTTGGCGGGAACTTACTCCCAACTTTCTTATTGCACCATCATCATGAGTGTCTCATGACAGCACTGAAGTTTGGATTCCGATAGTACTCGAGTTCAAACCACATCATTGCTTATTTATCAAATAGAAATAAAAATTATTTATTCACATCAAAAAGTTGATATTGTTACCTTAATAAATAAAAAAGTGAAAATTGTGGCTATACATTTAACCACTTTTCAGTAATTCAATATTTTTTATATAATAACAATAACTAAACATTTTTACATTATTACCAACAAAATATTTTTGGTTTACCACACGATCAAATAAATAATTTTTAATAATCACACTTAGGGGGCGTTTGGTAGCAGGAAAGTTTTTCATTCCTGGGAATCATAATTCCTGGGAAACTCTTGGGAATCATAAAAATTTGTTGGTTAGTACTAATATGTCTTTTGATAAATAAATTTTTTCATTGGTTACATTATAACTTTCTTTGGTATATAATATGTTTTTACAAAAAGTAACTTTTATTAAAATTATTTTATTAATTTTTAACTCAAATTGTATTATAAATAACAGATTTAGCTAATTTAATTATAAGTTTAAATAAATTATATATTTGATATTATTTTAACTATAAATACGAAAACAAAATAGAACTATAAATATTAATGGAATGATTAGAAACTGAAAAAAATTTAACTGTAAATATTAAAACAAAATAGAAATAATGAAACAAATAGATGGTGCATAATAATAACAAGAACTAATTAATTAGATGGTGCAAAAAATAATGAAGCAAATAAATATGTCAGGCTTTTAGTAAATTAGAAAATTATGGATAAGAAACTACCAAATTCATATTAATTTTAGATTCAATAAATTAGGAAATACATATAATAAAATATACATTCACCATCTTAACCAATTTCATTTAGCAAACTCGCAAATTCAGATTGAGTGACTATTTTAGATTCCAAACAACCTATAAATTTCAACTGGAACATAAAAAATAGTTAATTTAAAAAAATGTAGCTATTAAATAATATATTTAAATGATGCATTTAAATTATTACCGGGCTTTTCAACACTTCATAACCAGCTTCTAGTACACATCAAAGCCTCTAAAGTAGTCCAATGAAGTCGGCTACAATGAGGGCTAGTGTTGAAAGCAAATTCATAAGCAACAATAGAGATAGGAATAGCTAATATATCATTCGCAATTGTTTGAAGTGTTAGGTACTTGACACCATTCAAACTTTGATTTGACAATAATACTTCTTGCTCTGTCTTTTAATCATAATATACCAATCATACACAAATAATGAATAGCTAGAAACTTCATTACCATACACATTTGGAGAAGAATGAGTAAAATCATTATGCATTTTTATTTGATAATCAAAAACCAACTCATAGCACAACTATCGGATCTTCCTATGTAACGACCTAAAATTATTCTAGATGTTATATTTTTATTATGGTTTAATTTTAAGAAGCATATATTAGTAAAAATTCTAAAACGTATAAATTATAGAAGTTGTTAAACTAATATATATTATATGTAGCCACAGTCCTTGTTACAAAAGTCATTATTAAACAAGTACAGGATTTTCCATACACCAGCCTAGTTCATATCTTCATTCCTACACCATCACCAATCCAGGGCATTAAGGAAACTGACCACTGTTGCCATCTAAAAAAAATGAAACAAATCTAGTGAGAAATAAAATTTCTCAGTAGGCAAAACTAAACCACCAAACACGTTAGTACGTTAGTAACTTATCAATATAAATGAATTCATACAATAAATAATTATGCAACTAATGTATGCATGAAATGAATTTTCCCAGGGTGCACATGGCCTTTACTGTATGTAGCTACACCTCGTACTGGATGTAGAAATGTTGTGGCCGTCTTACGCTAGTCACGCATGTCATTCCATGTATTTGCACCTGGTCTCTACATCTCGTACTGGATGTAGTCTCAGATTATGTTTCACAAATCTCGTACTAACTTGGAAACATGAATCAACATATCATCACATCAAAATCCATCATTTTCATCAATAATAAAATCCATGAGTAAATACATATAACCTCATGGAAAATATTTTCATCATAACATCATACGTACCAAAAGTATGGTTAAACTACCATGCCTTATGCAAGCAAAATCATACCAACTTAGGCATGATAATTTATTATCCTCAAGCTACATACAAATCATGTTAGTATTCTAACTAATAAACCACAATATATCTTCCAAATAATTTCTAATTCCTTTAAACCTTCACAAGAAAAGATCATAACCTAGCATGCATCTTAATCTCCTTTCACCTACCACCTTACTACTTCATCCTCAAAATTGAAGCACTCTAGTATTTGAACCATTTAACTACACACCATTCAACCTCTACTTCTAAAAATTAATACAAAAAAGTCCCATAATAAAAATATGAACAAACAGCCCAAATATCATCAAAATCACTTCCAAAGATCACTAAATATACTTCCAAACATCACTAATATTTAAGCCTATTATAAATCATCACCTATCCTATGGTTTAAATCAACATTTCCACATCATAAAATAGCCTTCAGATGACATGAATTTCCAGCCTAAATAATAGCCATAAATCTGTACATATAAGCATGTAAATTAGTCCAAATAAATTCTTAACTAAAGATTGAAGCCTCGCCTACCTCAAGTGAGTTTGATTTTCGAAATGGAATGAAATAAGGGTTGTCTTGCTTGGAAAATCCTCTAAGAAATGGAGTCTTGAAAAAGAAAGTTTGATGGAAGAAATGGTAGAAGAAAGTCACGTATATAAGCAAGCAAAAGAAAGTATGTAGTGAAAAGTTTTGGTGAAATGGAAGCTAGTAGCCATGAAAGTTTTGGAGTGCTGAAACCTTGTGATACTTCAAGCCTTTTATACTAATTAAGCTAGTTAGAATGGAAAGGATTTAGTTAGGTTTCAGCTTTAGTTAGTAGTTAGTTTGGTTAAAATGCAACTAACTAATCATTACTTTAAGAGATATTATCCTAAAATCTTATTTTAGGCACTAGATTTTTCTTTGGTTAAGCTTTGAAATCTTCCTTCATTCTTTGACCCAATTTCATGTGGACCATGGTAGAAGATATTGCTATCTCTTGCCCACTTTTTCCAGCTAATCACATGGCCAAATACACAACATCATACAAATATCATGGTTACACCAATATTTTAATGTTTAAGGAAAGATTCCCTTCATTAATGACCATGTGGTTATGTGGAAAGGTTTGTACAAATGACTAATTTGATTGGTTCCAAAATATTTGGCTGAAACTACATTTTTATTTGCAAGATTCCCTCATTTAATGCTTGCTTTCCACCTTGAAGTCCACCTAGAAAGGTTGGTTCAAAAAGCTTATCTTCATTGACTTACCATTGACTTTGGTTTACCAAACTTTTTCTTCCTATTAGTTCACTTAGCTATGCCTATTCTATGGTTGTTGCACGTGAATCCACTTATGAATAGTCCAAATTTGAGCTGAAGATATGATTCCTTGGGCCAAAATCCAAGAGCTACAAGTTGTGCCCAATCCAAAAGGTCCAAAAGGATAGAAACACTTAACCAGATGAGGTTCGCTCATTGTTTATTCTATACGAATCTACTTGTCCAAAAATGCTCATCTTTCAGTATGTTAAACTATACTTCCTAAGCTTTATAACAAGATACCATATTCCTTATTTGGAGTTATAAAACTCAAGATATAGCATTTTTAATCTAGACTTCCAAAGCTGCCAGCGAATTCAACTTAGGACAATGACATCTCTTAGTATTCTTGTTACTACAAGCAGTACACACTCTATATTTATCTGAAATTTTTATATGTTATAGTTGACATCTATATCTTGAATTCCATATATTCATACACCTAATTTCAATAAGAAATGAGAGAGAAATAAATTTTTCAATACGGGTGGCAAAAACTATTTTTAAGTATGCACAACATTGGACAACTTGTGTTTAATTAAATTCTAGGCATAATTTCATTGCTCAATTTGGTCCTATATTTTAAAATAACATAGAGGACATCCTAAGCTTTAAAATGAGTGGTCAAACACCTCGTTTGGTTAAGTACAAAGGGAGATATAAAATTCTATTATTTCCTTCTTGTATCACACTACGATCATAGGTGTTCCTCATGTGGTTTTAGATATTAATCATAAATTTTCGATTAGTCTAGGTACTCCTAGTTTTCTTGTAATATTTATCTATTTCTAAGGGTTATTTGGTAATTTGTCATCTCAGGGGCATTTTTGTAAATTCTTAAAGTTTCCACAAAAATATCTAAGGCAAAATATTCAAGGGTATTTGGGTTATTTGCCACTCACTCAGGGGTATTATTGTAATTTCCACTTCAAAATATCTAACAAAAAATATCTAAGGATATTATTGTAATTTTCACTTCAAGGACATTTTTGTAATTTTAACTTCAAGGGTACTATGGTAATTCTTACATCAAGGAAAATGGTAATATGGTCATTCTCCTTCAAGCATTTTTTTTATAATATCTCTTTTTATCTCTAATTAACATATTTAGATTTTTAGGATATTACATCCTACGTGTGAAAAACTCTATTGATTAAAGATTTGAAGACTTAGCCAATTAGCCTTAAGCTTTGGATTATGATTTTGCAATATCAAACCTGTTTCAATAAATGTGTCATAGATATTAGTCTAATATTAGTTTATCCATGCTTAGTAAAGTATCAAGTATGATTAAAGATAGATTGATCCATAAGTTTCTTAGAGCAACATGAGTTAAACATAGTGTAATTGATTACAAAATTATTTAACCAATTACAATATGTTAGAAATTTGGCTAAGAATATGGAGATAATTGTTACAATATTTCGTAATTGTGATGAAAACTTAAGGAACTCTCTAGAAGTCAAAATAATCGAATACAAAATATCATAATCGATTACTACTGATTCTCAAAAGTTAATTTTGGTCTTTGTTGAACGAGATACTCCATTACCAAGTTTATGAAAATGCAAAACAAAGGGCATTTGATCAAATTAATTGAGTACATCTTTTGGTAATCAATAAAAATGTTTTGTTAGTTAAAATTATCAATACACTCACTTGTTATTTCCATTAGTGACTATTGTTACGATCTTATCTTTTGAAAACACAATCTAAGAGTCATCTAAGGGATATTTTCTGCATTTCTTCAAGAGAGTCAAGTTGATCAAGGATCATTTATCATTCATCATGAGTTGATCATCTATGGAAGAGCTTGAAGAAGTTTTGATCTGCACATTAAAGGTATACTCAATCCAATTCTGATTTCTTTAGTAGATTTTAATCTTGGTTAGGGTTACCAAGGTATTTTGAGTTGATAGGTTTCAACTCTTGGAATTTCTCTTGTAGGGTGGAAACAATAGGAATAGCTACAATAACCAAGAGGGGGTGAATTGGTTTAAACTTGGCCTTTTAAAATTTATTTTATGAAATCAGAGTTAAAGGATCTTTATCACTTTTAAACCAAGATTGCTTCCAATCAATCAAACCACTCAACCCAAGAAATCAATTGCTTAAAACTGGACTTGTTGAGTAATGATAATAATACCAAGAACCAATGCACAAGATAACTAGTAAATATTGAAATAGAAAATTAACACAAGAATTTATACTAGTTCACTTCTCAAGAGAAGCTACATCCAGTTTCTTCTAATCAACACTAGATTAGAGTTCCACTATTATAAATTTCAGTTCTTTACAAGCTTTACAACAATCACCCTTTATCAAACCTAGATAAAGAATGGAAATCTAAAACCCTATTAGACTCCTAGTGATTAAGAACCAGAGAACACTACTCTGTTCTTCCTCTAGAAAACACTACTCTAGCACAAGCTTCAAAGAATACTTTACAATAGCTTCAAATAACCAAAAATACAAAAACGAATTTACAATCAGAGAAAATGGAGAGAAACAACCTGATGATTCAATGAATGTAGATGCATTTGGTTTACCAATCAGAATTGAATTGCAGAAAAGAATTTCAGAACATGCTCTCCAAAACTTCTTTGAAAATTCTTGCCTAAGAAATCATTCAAAACCCATGAAGATTAAAGAGTGGGACAAGAACTTAGTTAACCCAGAAAATCACTTTCTAACTTTGAGAAGGCTTGTGTATATTTAGAAAATTCAAAGTATTCAAATTTTAAAAAAATAGACAAGCCTTCATTCAATTTATAACAGCTTTTTGTAACAGACTGTAATTGATTACAACGCACCAAATAATCGATTAAATTGTTCATGGCTTCATTCTGGGTTTTACAACAAACAGAATAATCAATCAAACCGAGCTATAATCATTAAAGCAGTGAAGTACATTGTGAAGCAAGCTTGTGTAATCGATTACAATGTTTGGTAATCGATTAAAGCATTGAGGCAAGCTTTTTGTTTTTACTATGTAATAGATTACAAAAATGTAATCGATTAAAGTGTTTATCATGATTTTTCCAGATTTAAAACAAAGAAAATAATCGATTAAAACGTTGTGTAATCGATTAAAGCAATAAGATTACATTTTTCCAAAAACATTAACCATGACTTATTGATTTCTTAAAAACATGAATAGCTTTGATACTTGTAATGAAAATATGTAAGCTTGTTAATGATTATGTGCATGCAATGCAAGCATCAAAAGATTGGCCTCTCAAACACTTAATATAAATTACAATCTTCAAGGCATGTGAAAAGATCAAAACATTCTTCTAAGGCACAAGCTTCATCTTCTTGTTGCTCCCCCTATATCCAACATAAGGTTCAAAGGAAAAGTAGATTGTTAGGGAATTGTTTATGCATAGTGTTTGTATTGTGGTTCTTTAATAGTGGAATGTTTCAAGGGAATTTAGAGCAACTGGATGTAGATCCTCTTGAAGACTGAACCAATATAAATTCTATGTGTGATTCTCTTTTTCTCTAACCTTATTAGGTTTGCGAATTAATCTTGATGGTGAAATTGTAATGTTTGGGCCATAAAACTCTCTCCATCATGCTTCTAAAAGGGACTTGAAAGGCCGGTTGGAGAGTTCCTACAAATATCTAAAAAGCAAGATGTGAAAACAAAGATGAACACACACAATTAACCAAGAGGGGGGTGAATTGGTTAAAATAAGACCTTTAAAATTTCTTTAAAAAACCAGCAGCAAAGTTAAGATTGTATCACAAGTTCTCCCTTAAAAGATATTCAGAAACTTTCAATCAATCAAGATTCATCCTTTACTTCAAACAATTGAAAAAAAATATCAGTTGATATTGAAAGAGATTAACCACAAGATAAGCTAGATTAAGATTATAAGATTAAGAATCAAGAGAACACCAAATCTATACTGGTTCACCCCTCAAAAGAGACACTACATCCAATGTCTTCTAACCAAACCTTGGCTAGAGTTCCACTAAATCAAAATATGTCTTTACAAGCTTTACAAGTGATTACCTTTATCAATCCTAGATAAAGAAACTAAAACCTAAAACCCTATTAGACTTCTAATCACAAAGAATCAGAGATCACTACTTTGTTCTAACCTCTAGAGAACACTACTCCAAAAAAAGCTCTAAAGAAACTCTTTGATCTTAAGACTTACAAGAATTAAAAGAAACAAATCAATTCTAAGTAAGAGTTCAAGAGAGATACAACCTTATGATCCTCAGGAGATGAGTGAAGGAATTTTACCAAACAAACTCAGGTTGAATGGAAGCTATTGTTGAAAACAGCTCTCTTGAAAAATTCTTGAAAAATCTTGTTCAAAGCAACATGATCAATGATGCATGATTCTTGGATTTGAAACAAGATGTGTAAAATCTCAGAAAATCTTTTTCTTAGACTTTAAGAGCTTTGGGTGTGATGGGTAATTCGTAAAAGTCAGTTCTCAATATTATTACAAAAGCACAGACCCAACAACTTTTTATAGAAAATAGATTTAACTATATGTAATTGATTAAAATGTTATTGTAATCAATTGTTTTAACTGATGTAATCGATTAGTATCCAAAATAATCGATTAAAGTGTTCTTGGCACAATCTAGAAAAGATTTAAGAACAATGTAATCGATTAAAATGACCTGTAATTGATTAACGCAGTCAGCCTTAGATTTGAAATAAGCATGTGTAATCAATTTCGATTGAGTGGTAATTGATTAAGGCAGTCAGACATGATTTGAATTTTTGTACTATGTAATTGATTACTAGGGAATGGTAATCAATTAAGGCAGTCAGACATGTGTTTGAGTTTTTGTGCTATGTAATCGATTACGAGTTAATAGTAATCGATTAATATGTTCTTCATGGCTTTTTGTTGCGACACAGCAAGTGCACCGATCGTTCCAAGTAATAAAGTGATAAATAGAGTATCGTTCCCACGAGGATTGAGGCACTAGAATTTAATTGTAATTTAGAATCTTTAAATTGGAAAAGAAAGAATATAATTGAGAGAATATGATTGTGATTTGGATGTAAGAAACTATTAAAATTAAGAAAATTCAAACGTGATGTAAACTTAAGATTATGCAATAATGAGGAAGAATTGTGATTAAAGCACAATCACCTCTGATCCCTACTTTTGTAATTGAAGTGATTATTAACTTTGTTTACTCTAATTATTCAAAGGATATATCTTACGTAATTTAGTTAAACCCTGATTCCTCGGTCATTTAACCCTTTAATCTAATTAAGAATTTTAATTCCTTAGCAATCCCTTCTTAAATTAAGCTTTGAGCTGATATATTTATTTCTTTGCAATTCTACACCCCTATCCCTAGGTAATGTAAAGATTGTTACTCTACCGTTTTCAGAGACTAAAATCCCAATATCCCTATTGTGAATCCTAGTTCTTGGAACCCTAATAGATTGATCAAGTCTATTGAGGCAAAAGTCATTAAAGAACAAGATAAAGCAAAATAATTATTATAAACTGTATCAATACCAATTCAAATTACATAAGAGTTCACATTGGTTTTGGCTTTAACCACAATCAAAGAGGAATTAGCCAGACATGATTATGTTTGGCTTGAATACAATGATGATGAGGTAGAAGAGAAAGAATACAAAGAATGAAGAATAATCAAACCCCTCAATCTTGGCCTTCTTCTTGATCTTCCTCCTTTCTTGATCTCTTCAATGCCTATTTTCTTTGTTTCTACCTCTGTGTTCCTCCTTAAAAAGTCCTACTACTTTCCTATTTATATCTAGGTCATAATAACCCTGATATCTTTTATTTTTATGTTATATTTAAGCTAAATCATATTTCCCAGTGTCGTCCGCGCAGCTGGTGCGAGCTTTGGTGCGACTGGCGCCAGCTTCCAGTAAGTCCCACGCGATCAGTGTGGCCTTGGCGCGGTTGGCGCGAGACTCCAGAAATCTTTAGCTCTTTATTTTGCTCCTTTTCTTCCTTTTCTTGGCTCCTAACATCAAAATTGCATAGAATCAGTGATAAACACAATAATGATGAACTTTGTACTTATTCTAGCATTTATTTGACATTTTATGCTTAGTTTCTTAATAGATTACACAAGTTGGTAATCAATTAAAGTAGCACAAATTGATTTTCCAAAGCATAAGCCATGAGAAACTTCTTTCTAAATGCAAACATTTAACCTTATATGCTTTTCTTAAATCATGTATGCATGTATATGATTATGCTTATGCAATGCAAGGATCACAAGATAAGCCTCTTGAACAATTTAACAAATTACAAATGCCTTCAATTAAATGGCATGTAAAAATCTAAAATCCTTTAAGCAAAGGGCTTCATCCTTGACTTGATCTTTTTTTCAGCTCCCCCTGTATCCAACAAGATGATCCACAATTGATAGGGTATATTCATGCTAATAATTGCAAGGGCAAGCAATCTCTTTGCATTTTCTGGATCATAAATCCACATGCTTAACTCTTGTTTACCTTTACTAACCTTAGGTGTAAGAAAAATTTGTCCTTTTCCTTTCAACCAAAGCTTGTAATACATATAACCGTCCTTATGTTGCCATAAGTGCTTTATTCAATTTTAGGGTTTTCCACCCAAGAGTTTCTTACAATATTTGCACTCAGCCTTGTCTTCTCCATTGATTGAGTTTTGAAAATGCTTCTAGATCTCACTTGTCAATCTGTTTCCTCCTCCATTTGTTGTATTCTTTGTCTCCATGTTAATGTTATTGTAATATTCATCATGTGGAGTTTATGGTAAATCATTGGAGGAGTAGGAGTATCACTACTTGGGGGGAAGGTTAGGAGTTACTTCAGGAGTTGGTTGTTGTACACTCTCCTATGAAATTCCCATCTTTGCCATTGTTTTCTTGTAAAAGAAAAAAAATGTCATTTAGCATTCGCCAAATATTATTAATTAATATGTCATTCAATCCAAATTTAGGATGGCAAATTAAAAGGTAGAAAAGTAGTTCAAAATCTATAATAAAAAGTGGAACAATTAGAAAAAAATGGAAATCCAAAGTATATGCACAACAGTAAACAAACAACAATTGCTTTAATATGCAAAAGCAGTAAACAAACATAAATCTAATAAAAATTGAGTAAAATGAAAAATATTTATCAAACAATGGAGAGCACATTAGAATGCCACAACACCTTAATATGGTGTCCATTGTCCTTTTAGCTTGCTTGTTACTTTAATATCTTCCAAATTCCAATTCAGTTACAACATCACAAAACTTTGAGTGAATGACTTTCAATCAACTAGTATACTAACCTTGAGTCTTTGACTATAATAGTGTTCAATCAACTAGCATACTAAGAAAAGTTGGTGTGAGGAAAGTGAGATGAATCTTAAAAAGCCGTCAAACAAAAAAGGAAGTCTGTTAGAAGATGAAAAAAATATATTAAGAGAAGTAACAACAAAGCATGAAATAAAAGAAAATTTTAAAGCATAAATTTGGAATAAAAGAAAAAATAAATATGGAATACAAGCAAAAATAAGCCGACTATATTCTTTCGTGAAACTAAAAAAACCATGAAACCAAAAAAGGAAGCTCTGAGGTTCGAACACATAAATAGAAATAAAACCTTGATGCTGGAAACTTTGATGAAGGACATTGGGAACGTTGAAACCGAAATAGGAATGCCAGAAAAGGGGACATCAAGAAATCAAGGCTGAGAGGAGATATCGGAAGAGAATGTCAAGTTTTCGAGGTTGAGTAGAGACGACGACAGAGGAAATCGATCATCGAAGCTAAGTCTCTTTGTGAGTCATGACAATGATGACTGAGAGATGATTGGGAAGGGAACTGAGTTTCAGAGTAGACTAAGAAGAAGTGTAAACAGCTAAGTGTGAGAGAAAGCAAAGGATTTAGGTTTAGGCCCTTTGTTTTGTATATAAATAAGGTTATAATAGCAATTTACTTACATTACAATAGCAGCGGGGCGGGGCAGGGATCATATCACCCGACCCAACTTCGAACACGACTTTCTTAATTGTGGAAAACCTGACCCCGACTCCAACCATGGCCAACCCAATTCCCCCCCCCCCCCCAATCAAATTTAGGGTGTGTAACATTAATCATACACAAAGCAAATTATGCACTGTGATTTAATTTATTCTCTGAATAATATTAATCAAAGTTAGGATAGATTTATTAATTTTGGTAAAAAGTGAAAATACCCATTTTTGGCAAATCCTATCGCTTCCATTTTTAGTAGTTTTGCAAAAAGCAAAACTACCTAATTGAAGCATGGCTGGTCATGTTGGAAATGGGCTGATTTCTAATCAATTTCATGTCAATTAATCATTCCAAATTGCACTTAACAAATAGAAAAGATGTCCACATCCAATTTTCTTTTGGTCTAAAGCCATAATCTTATCTTAGAATTGTTTTTAAAAGCCAAAACTTGGTCATTCTCTTCCATTTTGCTCGAGACATATTGAGAGGAAAGAGGACTTATTTTTGTTATTCTTCCAAGAGTCTACATGTGTTCTTGAGCTTGGTAAGTTATTTCATCCTTCTTGCCTTACCCTTGTTCTTTCTTTTTCATCTCTCCTTCTTGCTCATGCATTGAGTTGCCTTTGAAGCATTGAAACTTGAGTCACAAAGAGTGTTCATCTTGGAAATAGCTTGGACATTTAGGGAGTTTTATCAAGAGGTAAAGGGGGTCTCCCTAACTCTTGAACCCTATGTTTGTTGTTCAAATTCCTTAAACATGTCTTGAAATTTTTGTGCTTGCTACTATGTTTTGGATCTGTATGCTGAGCTGTCTTCCTTGAGTTTTTTATTCCAAAAAAGAGTTATTTGCATGTTAAAACATAGATTTAACCTTAAAGTTCACTTAAATCAGAGTTTCCTAGAAAAAGTGATGAATAAAACAAGTTTAAGGACCTCTGTAGAATGAAAACCTGTCTCGAATTTAGACTGAGTGTTACAGCTGTATGAACTATTTTTCTTAGGGTTTTTACCTCAAAAATGGGTTTTTTAGGTTTTGAAAATGTAGGATAACATATAAGATTTATGAAAATCCAATTCTCGGAGCACCTAGAACACTAAAAATAAGCTAGGAGCAAAACTTTGTAAAACTGAGTGATAGAGTGATTTTAGATAGTCTACACATTAACATTGGAATCTATGCCTTTGGGTAAATTACCTAAGAATTATTTATTTATGGAATTTTTGATTTATTTGCTATTATATTGTTGAGATAACTGCAAGATTTGATTATTGATGCATGTTCTGAAATTGTGATCATTCTCTGTTGATAAAATTACTAAAATGCATACACATATATTTATTATTATTGTTGTCGAATATTAAGATCCCAGAGTGTGAACTCCGACAATTATATATGTGGCATTCTAATTTATTTTCTATTATGTGTGTGTGTGTGTGTGTGTGTGTTCATGTTTGCATATTGTCATTCTTATTTGTGTATGCTGTGGTTTGGGTTCCAGAGTGTTCGACTGTCAACAAATTGTTTGTTATGTTTGTTTAGATAGAAATAATGACATTCATTATGTTGTTCGATTGTTTTGTGTGACAAGTGATTTTACCGCTTAAGGGACCAAGATTGGTTCCTTGAGAGTAGAACGTAGACCCGAGCCTCGTCTCTCTTTCTTATTTGTTTGTTTGTTTTTTTGTCTGTTTGTTTGTATGTTTCATTTATGCACATGGCACAACGGCTACGCACGCTGTAACGACTTGCCTCATTGTTTCGATATCACTTCTATAAACATGAAATTTTAATTTTAAATAAAACTTCATTAATTTGATTATGAAAATAATGGTAAATTTTTCGCGATGATACATTCAACAGACAACGCACAAATACATAAATAAATAAATACATATATATAAATTAAACCATTATGTATCATTCATATGCTAGAACATAATTCAGTTTTTTTACATGTATGTAAGCTTGAGATTTACATACCCAATAAAAAAGAATCAAGGAACCAACAAAGAAAGAATTGATAACAAAACACAACTCTCTCCCAAAATAAATTTCAACGTTATCACGTTGGCTTGGCGATTCCAGCCAAAGGATTTCTCTCAACATTATTGATAACCGATGTCATATCGCTTCAAAACAATTAAACTACGCTAATTCTATAGCACAGGATTAACCTAGGTCGACTCAGAGACACAATCAATATGATTCCAACTTCAATTCACTAGTAAATAATAGGGGGATTTTTATCGAACAGTTTGCATGCACTAAACAAAAATTGCAGAAACTAACAGAATTGATTAAAGGTAATGTAAAACAGATTAAAGATCATCAATCCAATTCACCAAACCAAGCAATGCGAATTATCATAGTTCTCAGATAATGATCTTATTATGAAAGTTCATTCAATTTCATTAGAAGTAGTTCAATCGAATTAACCCCTAAATTAATTGAAACCAAAAACTTATTTGAAATATCATCCAAATAATCTGTGATTAAAAGTCAAAATTAGGAAATGAATCCATAACCTAATCCTTTTTCAATCCTAAACACATTTATAATCATGAAAATCGAATAGAGGATTGAAGAAGAAAGTGAACATTCATACAGAAATTGAAATACCAAACCAGAACTCAAATTCTCCTTGCTTGGGCTGGATCCTTGGATTGATTAACTGTTTAGCCTTCCATGATCATCATCAATGGAAGCCCCACGAAATTAGTGCAAGAAAATGGAAGAACATAAATGAAAATGAAGAACAGTGAAGAACAATGAAGAACAGTTGAGAGAAAATAAGAGAAAGGGTTTTAATTCTAAAAACTTATAAAAGTCACAACAAAATATGTTTGTGCTAAAATGAAGTGTGTCCATCCAAATAACTAAAATCACTAAAATATAGTGACTGAGTCAGTAGGAAAGGATGGGCCATAATTAAGCCCAACTAATCTAACTAATTACTAATTACACCAATTTCGCAGCCCAAAATTCAAGTGCAGTGGTTCTGAATTCCAAGCCTAAAGTGACCCTCAAAATGACAGAATTTGCCTTGGCTTATCTCTGACAAAATTGTAGATCTTTTCATTATCTTTCTAGGGACTACTCATATGCACCATTTGAATTTTTGTAGAGCTCTCTAGGTCCTACACAAGGAAGATAGGTCAAGTAAGCAAAAACTCCGAAAATAAGCAACAATTATCAATTAAGCCCACTTGTTTGCCTAAGGCAAAAACTGAATTAGAATGGGAAAATAAAAGTTCAAGAGAAGTCAAATAAGCTAAGAATAATAGAAAAATATTAAACTAAAAATACTTAATCAATCACCTACTGTTGTTCATCTGCTCCCACGAACAAAGATTCACGATCATCACAGGTACCAATCACACAGTACAAAATTGCAAGGGTGAGTTTATTATACAATATCAACAAACACCAGATGACAATTATTAGTAAGAACACAATAATAATAACCACAATCATTCTCAATAATCAATCAGTTTAACATACATTCAACCAACTAGTCATCAACTTTTTCCACAAATCAAATCAATTATGCTCATAATGATGCATGTACCTAACTCAACTCTCAAATGCAATATGGTACCATTCGTCAGGAAATATCTTAAGCGTGTCCACATAACACTCTCACTTAGGAAAACGATGCAGTAACTAGTCGAGGTCACCCTGTCGTGCATAGGCAAATCCCCCCATGGTGATCAGCCTGAGCCTGAGTCTCAAGAGAGTTCCAAACTGAGTGATATGCCCCCAAGAACCCGCATTTTTTCTTATGAAAAACCACATGTACTTATTGCCACCATTTATACTATTTTCATGCAATTATGAAATATGAAACATGGGCACCATCAATGCACTGTGTAACGACCCGCCTCGTCGTTACTGTATCGCTAACTCTTAATCACGCCATTAACACATTTTAATTAAAACAAAACCCCCTTTAATTTGATTATGAAAACGGTAGTAAATTTTTTTCATGGACACATAATATTCATCATTATGAAGCAAATACGTGAATAAGGTACACATGAGACATCTCAAATACATATACATACAAAACGTGGTTTAGTTGTAGGTACAACTAACCATGTCTAAAGTGTATAAGATTTTCAAAAGAAGCAAGAGATTAAACAATGAAGAGTAAACTATCAAAACACAACTCTTGTCCGGGATCTGATCCATCGTCATCCCGACAACTTGGCGGCTCCAACCAAAAAGAGGTCATATTCCAAGTCACCTACTGCTGTCCGTCTGCTCACACGAACACGGTTCGTGATCATCACAGGTACTAAACCACATGGTACGACAAATCAAAGATGAGTTTATCATGTAAAACAACAAGCAATAGATAACATCAGGTAAGGAAGGCAATCCAAACATCACAATATCACCACAATATCCAAGCATTTCATCACGCAACCAACATGGACAGTCATCCAAAAACATTCCACAAGTCAACTTATAATGCCTAGCATGATGAATGCTCCTTACTCCTCTCTCAGCATGCAATGTGGTACCATCCCGGAAATAGTCCATCTCAGTGGTCAGATGATGTAGTAGCTTGTCAGGGTCACTCTGTCGTGCACAGGCTGCTCCCCCCAGTGGTGATCATTCATGGGTGTCAGAAAGAGTTCCAAACAGACGTGGCCCACCAGTATCCCAGTACCCTACAGCCAATCATCCTATTTCTGTTGTGTAGATGTAGTATGTCACATGGGCATCATCAATGCATGACTGATAAGTGCCCTATTTTAGTTAAATTCAAGCTTACAATGTTGGGATTTATCTTTTGATTTCAGTAAACTTGGCTTCTAAACTTGCCCTAAACCTAGATAAATAGTCTCTAGTACTTAAATAAATGTTGTTTCTCATATTTTGGAAGATTTAATCCAATCATGTTTTGTATTTTAATAGGTTTCGAGGCTTTTGAAAAAGCAAAACAAGCAAAAAGGGCTTAACAAGAAAACTTGGGAGGTGTTATAAGCAAAACAGGCCCAGAACTCGTCCAGGCCCATGACCTTTCTTCATCATTAAGTCTTTAACTCGCCCAGCGAGTGGAACTAGTGTTATTTGGTTGCCTAGGTGAGTGAAGGCTTCCAGAAAGTTGTTTTAACTCACCCAGCTGAGTTAAAATAGGCTAAAATGGTCGCCTGGGCAAGTGGCATCAGCAAGTGGCATCAACAAGTGGTATTAAACTTGCCCAGGCGAGTAAAAATAGGCAAAAACACTCGCCTGGGCGAGTGGACTCCAGCAACCACCCTCTCCTATAAATAGGAGACGAATTTGGAGGAGAAGACATCCCATTCTTCATTCTTTTGCTTCCTAAAGCTTATTCTTTAGTTTAAGAGCTTAAATATTAGTAGTAGGTGAAAACAATAGGAATACCCACAATAACCAAGAGGGGGTGAATTGGTTAAAACTTGGTCTTTTAAATTTCTTTACAAAATCAGAGTAAGGATCTTAATCACTTTAAAACCAAGAAAGCTTTTATTCAATCAATTCACTCAGCTCAAGAAATCAATAGCTCAATAATAGAACTTGTGAGTAATGATAAAAATACCAAGAACAAATGAACAAGATAGCTAATAAAGATTAAGGAACAGAAAATAAACACAAGGATTTATACTGGTTCACTTCTCAAGAGAAGCTACATCCAGTTTCTAATCAATACTAGATTAGAGTTCCACTATTGTAAATTTTAGTTCTTACAAACTTTATTACAATCACTCTTTATCAACCCTAGATAAAGACAAGAAATCTAAAACCCTATTAGACTTCAAGCAAACAAGAACCAGAGAACACTACTCTGTTCTTCCTAAAGAACACTACTCTAGACAAGCTTCAAGAACAAATTTACAGCAGCACCCAATTACAAAAATTGCAAAATAAATTTACACCCAAAAAGAATGGAGAGAAATAACCTGATGACCCAATGATTATGAATGCATATGAGTTACCAATCAAAGTTAAATGAACAAATGAAATTCAGAATATGCTCTCCTATTCTTCTTTGAAAACTCTTGCCCAAGAAATCATTCAAAAACTCAAGAAGATTAAGAAGTGGGACAAGAGGTTAGTAAACTCAGAAAAACACTTTCAATCTTAGTGAGGGCTTGTGTGTAATCAGAAATTCGAATTACTCATGTCTTAAAATAAGACAAGCCTCACTTCTATTTATAACAAAACTTTGTAACTAACTATAATCGATTAAACGCGCTTAATAATCGATTAAAACGCCTTGTGTAATCGATTATATTGCCATTTTAATCGATTAAAATGTTCATAGGTTTTCTGGGTTTGAACAACGAGCAAAATAATCGATTAATATGATACGTAATCGATTAAACCAGTAACTTAGTATTTCTGAAAAGCCTTGTGTAATCGATTACAAGAAATGATAATCGATTAAAGCAGTGAAACAAGCTTTTCTAAGAGTCTTATGTAATTGATTACAATAAATGGTAATCGATTAAAGCAGTGAACCATGATTTTCTTTGAACACTAAATAATCGATTACAAGAAATGGTAATCGATTAAATTGTTCTTCAAAACTTTTCCAGATTCAAAGACAAACAAAACAATCGATTAAATAGCAATGTAATCGATTAAACCAGTGGTATTTGAATTTTTCCAAAAACATTGCTTCTTTGGTTCTTTTATCAAACATTGTTTTAATTCTTTGTGAAAAACATTTAGGTATGTAAATGATTAAATGCATGCAATGCAAGGATCAATCAGATTGGCCTCTTTGAACACTTCATTTGATTTACATTCTTCCAAGGCATTCCAAGGCATGTGAAAAGCACAAAACAATCCTTCAAGTCCCAAGCTTCAATGCTTCAAGATGCTCCCCCTATATCCAATAGTAGGGAGGTTAGGGAAGTGAGAGAAGTAAGATTTAGTGTTGAAAGTCTGCCGGAAAGAAGCGGTGATGGGGCCCTTCATCAATTCTTCCCTTGAGGAGGTTCTTTCCACAATGAGTAACTAGCTTCTCTGAGGATTGTATGTAATCTTTTACCCTTAAGTATCTCTTTTAATATTTATTTATGCATAAGTCTTTTCTATTTATTATTGGTAATTTTATTCCGTTCTTAATGCTTGATTCTACTTGATCATTAGTTTCATGAAATTGGATTCTAAGTTTAGATTTGAACTGAATGATTTTACTCTTTACGTTACGTTGCTAGGGATAGAGCATAACATTTAGATTGCAAATAGCACGCGATTATGATTGTAATCCTGTGTTATTTACTTCGTATGCGAGGAATCGATATTCGATAAATATCCTTAGAACTCGATTGCGAGAGATCGATTCGAGGTGAATTAATGTGTGCATCAATAATAATAGAAAATGATTTATACATGGTAATATTAATTGGATACTGAGGGTATGAATGATGAAACTCAATCTTATGTTCTCTTCAATTAATTTCATTTTATTAGTTTTTGTACTTTTTAGTTATTTTTCGTTATTTCTGTAAAACCATCAAAACTTCGACCATACTCATTGTACATAACTATTAAACTATTAAGTTTTATTTGGAAAAACTGAGTAGCTCAAGTCCCTGTGGAGATGAACTTTTATAAATTTTGTAACTTACAACGACAATTGGTACACTTGCCAAAAGTCTAACAATGACTCGGCCAGGAACAAATCCTTCCTCACAAGGGTGACCTGTCATGCACCCCCATGTACATACATACCGCCCCAATCACGGGCCGCCCCAACATGGGCTCATCGATGCACTGACTGTGGTCCTTGCAAGGTTAACCACCCGGTCCCGGCATCTCACGTGTCTATACATAGCATATCACCACGGCACCATCAATGTATGACCCAGCCAGGAACAAATCCTTCCTGGCTAGGGTAACTCGCCATACACCCCGTGGGTATCTATGTATATCCACCCGCATTCGATAACCATGGGCACCATCAATGCATGACCCCGCCAGGAACAAATCCTTCCTGGCTAGGGTAACTCGCCATCCACCCTGCATGGTATCAATGGACATAACATTATCTCATAAACCAGCCTTCACTATTCCAACATTATCATATAGGTTCATTACATACATATAAATAGTAACACAACATAGACTAGAGAGCCGGTGTAAAGTATTGGGTGTCCGGGTTGACACCTAAATGTAATTACTTTATGATTATGAGGTGTTAGACTTTTGGCAAGCATACCAATTGTCATTGTAAGTTATAAAATTTATAAAATTTTATCTCCACAGGGACTTGAGCTACTCAGTTTTTCCAAATTAAACTTAACAGTTTAATAGTTATGTACAACGAGTATGGTCGAAGTTTTGATGGTTTTACGGAAATAACGAAAAATAACTAAAAAGTACGAAAACTAATAAAATGAAATTAATTGAAGAGAACGTAGGATTGGGTTTCATCATTCATACCATCAGTATCCAATTAATATTACCATGTATAAATCATTTATTATTATTATTGATGCACACATTAATTCACCCCAGAATTCTAAGGATATTTACCGAATATCGATCCCTCGCATGCGAAGTAAATAACCCACATTACAATCATAATCGCGTGCTATTTGCAATCTAAACGTTATGCTCTATCCCTAGCAATGTAACGTAAAGAGTAAAATCATTCAGTTCAAATTCTAAGAGTACTTTCCAGTTAAACTTAGAATCCAATTTCATGAAACTAGTGATCAAGTAGAATCAAGCATTATGAACATAATGAAATTACCAATAATAAATAGAAAAGACTTATGCATAAATAAATATTAAAAGAGATACTTAAGGGTAGAAGATTACATCCAATCCTTAAGAGAAGCTAGCCAATCATTGTGGAGAGCACCTCCTTAATGGAAGAATTGATGAAGGGAACCATCACCGCTTCTTTCCGGCAGAGTTTCCACACTAATTCCTCACTTCTCTCACTCTCCCTAAGCTATCCTAAGCTAAAATTACGTTCCTAAGCTTAGAAAATTCGTCCAAGGCTTCCCTTGGCCTTCCAAGCATGCTTCCATCTTCACCTTGCATGCCTATTTATAGGATTTGGTCACCTACTTAAACTCACTCGCCCAGGCGAGCAATTTGGCATTGTTTCACTCGCCTGGGTGAGTTAATACATCTTTCTGGAAGCCTCCACTCGCTTGTGCGAGTTAAAGCCTTAATAGTGAAGAAAGGTCATGGGCCTAGACGAGTTCTTGGCCTTTTTGCTTCTAACACCTCCCAAATTTGATTTTTATGCCCTTTTCGCTTGTTTTGCTTGCTTGGATGCTTCAGATACCATCGGAACCTATCAAAATACAAAATATGATTGGACTAATCTTCCAAAATAAAAAACAACCTTTATATAAGTACTAAATATGTAACACCCCGTGTGCACCCGGTGTATTATCATTATGATTATATCAGATTAGCGCTTAAACTTTTTAATAAAAAACTTGCGGAAGCATAACCGAAAACCATATTTCTTGATTTCATTATGTATGGAACATATAACATCTCATCACAAACAACACAAGCCCCTGCTTATCCAAAATGACAAAACCATAGGCAGATAAACACAATATCTCAACAGATATAACCAGGAGGAAACATCAATAACATATCATAGCTGGTTATGTACATATATACATCAGTATCAAAACCACGCCCGTGGTTATACAAAAGAATGAGCCAACACTGGCCTTGGCCTCAAAGACCACTTCCTCACATGAGGGTATACAAAGCTATAAAGAGCATATACAAATATATCATGTGTGCACACACACACCTTCCCTCTGCAGGGGTACAAAACAATCATCAAACCAAAAAGAGCTACCCAGCTCCTCTTCAGCTGTCCACAGCAAGGCAAACAGTGTCTCTACTGGGGCCTCCCGCCCTGAGACCGCTCCTCTCTGCTAGAAGCGTCACCTGTAACAACATAAACCCCACACGGGGTGAGATATACATCTCAGTAAGCTCAGGGTCCTTGGAGGCGTCTCCTCCACCCTAGCTCACTTCCCATGACACAAACATAGGGCATCACAATCACACCGGCCTCCCGGCCCTCATAATAATACAAGCAAGTCATCTAGCTCTAATGTAAGGTGGATCCAATCAACACCAAACCTCAGTGTGAAACCGGAATTCACACCCGTGCCATCCCATCGGAAGCTACCCCTTACGCATGGACGCACGTATATGGTACCTCCGAGAATAGGCAATCAACCACAACGGGACACACCTATCTCTTGGTCTTAGGGGATCATCATCACCCCGGGATCATCATCACCCAAGAGCAAACCAACTAGGAGGAAACCATCTCCTAGGGAGGTCCATATCTATCTAACTGGCCAGAAGATCTATCAACAGGTATCATACACGTACAAGCATAGATACAAGCATACATATCATTATGAGTAATGCAACAACCATCAATGCATGCATCATGAATGCAACCATCACTCCCTCGGAGTATGGTGGAACACAGCAAGTGAGAAACATCCCCAAGGGACCAAGAACTTACCTGGCAAAGCCGAGCTCTGCAGTTCTTTCCCTGCTCTGTGGTCTACGCCACTGACACCCTCGGTGTCACGCCCTATACAAGGCACATAAGCACATATCACAGCCAATTCAACTACACAAGGCATAAACATACTAAAAAAAAGCATAACTGCTGCATAAAATTCTGCAGATTTTACACCCACTTGGAAAAATCACAAATCCTTGTGGGAAGCTCCTAAAATCACGAGAATTTAGAGGCATCAAGATTTATCTCTTATCTTTTAAACAAAACTGGTTTCATCAAAAACCATGAACCACAGCCTCTGCAGTGAACCAAAAACCAGAACTGTCACGCACTAAAATAGTGCTGACAGCAACATACCAACTCAAACAGCCATCTTTCAATGACAACCCCCACCAGGTTACTCGTCCAAATGAGCTGATATTTTACAGGCATGAAGTTCACATACCCATCTTTCTATAGCCACTGGAATCACTCGATTTGGATCATCCTAGACAGAGTTATGATTTCTGCAAAATTGACCACTGCAGCAGAAAAATCTACTAAAAACAGAGTATAACAGCCTGTTGTACTCTGCACCATAATTTCTAGGAGTCTCCAAAAATAGCACGAAAATTCCAAAATAAACCTAACTCTCTTAGCTTTCAAATGGCACTGGTTTTAGATCATTTGGACACCGATAGCTCCTGCTATGGACAAAATACCAGAACTGCCCAAATAGGTGTTCTTGGCTGTCATGAACATACATGCTTGATTTATGCATGGCACGCCATTTCAACTTAAAATCAACTTCTACACACTCCAAATCATACTTTAAAACTGTTTCACCCTCTTAAAACTCAACATTCATCAATTTCACTCCAACCCTAACCCTAACCTCAAGAATTAAGGAGAAATAGGAGGAGATTTCAAACCTTAGAGTTGAATATACCAAATTAGAGGGTAGACCAGCACTCTAGGGCTTCCAATCACGGTTTAGCGGCGCCGAACGAAAATGGGCAGATTCAAAACCCACTCTTTTCATCAAATCACCAACATCAAGGCTCAAAACAACAAAGAAAACAAAGAAAAGGCTTTCTTCCTTGCTTGCTTTGTGATTCCAGCCACTAAACAAGTGGAAATGGCTTGGGAACAGCTTGAGAAAGAAGAAGAAACCAGAAAAGAAGCAAAAGAGAAGAAGAAATAAGTAGAAAACGTAGAGTGCTGGTTTTAACATGAACCGGGGGTGCGTTCAGCAACTTTACCCTTGATAAAGACCAAAATACCCTTTCGTAAATCCGCGTAATTTCACAAATATCACCCAAAATTACCTTAATTAAATTTAGTGATATTACAAAATACAAATCAACTAGGTTTAGGGCAAGTTTACAAACAAATTTACTGAAGTCAAAAAGATAAGTGTCAGCATTGTAAACCTGATTTTAACTAAAATATGCCACTTATCATGAGGTAAGAACTCGAACAAGGGCGGACCTTGAATTTTATAAAATACCAAGGACGGACCCAACACTATGCAATCGATTACATAAGCGTTTGTAATCTATTAAAATAGACAGCACTTGCTTGACACAACAGGTAAGACTTTTGATTGTATTAGTACCATGAACCTGCACAAGGTTGTCTGGATTACGAATGCTGAGTTGTACAAAATAGGTTTTTGGTGGGTAATCTATACCCGACAGCGAGTGTGTATAATGATTAGCTAATATCTGACATCTGACACTATTGGTGCATGACCCACGCGCCAGGGCCATTTAAATAGATCACTTTTCTACGAACCTGGTAGCTCTCTAAAAGAAAGGAAATGAGCTCATCCGAGTAAGGAAAATCCGGTAGCTCTCAAAGAAAGGAAACAATCTCATTCGAGTAAGGGAAACTCGGTAGCTCTCAATGAAAGGAAGCGAGCTCATCCAAGTAAGGGAAACCCAGTAGCTCTCAAAGAAAGGAAACAAGCTCATCCGAGTAAGGGAAACCCGATAGCTCTCAAAGATAGGAAACGAGCTCATCCGAGTAAGGGAAACCCAGTAGCTCTCAAAGAAAGGAAACGAGCTCATCCGAGTAAGGGAAACCCAATATCTCTCTAAGAAGAACTTGAGCTCAGCAGCTCTAAAGAGAAAATAAACAATTCCAGGTAAGGAACCCGATATCTCTAAAGAAAAGGAAGTGAGCTCAACAGCTCTAAAGAAATAACCCCAGGTAAGGAATCTAAGATATTGACATCCGTCAACAAAGGACTACTGAGAGTCACGTCTCACACACACACACACACACACACACACACACACACACACATATATATATATATATATGCAACATAATGAGCTCAGCCTGGTATACCTAACCCGGTATCTGGCACCTCCACAAACACTACTAAAAGGGTGTTTTGGGAGTTTACAGCATCAAAATACCAACTTCACACACATACACATGGAGTTCTTACGACATCAACTCTCCCCCACAAGAACACCATCAAACTCTTCACACAAGAACACCAACAAACATAAACATTCCACATCCCATTCGTTAAAAGACAGTTTTTCTAGAAGAACAGCACACAATAGGGACATGCAGTTACCTTCATAGTTGGACTCTCTGGCCCCAAACTATGGTATCTAAGGCTGTTATTAACATAATAAACTCCCCTTACCTAACTAGGAGTTCTTCTTATAGTCTAGCGGTGCTGAAACACTATCCTCTGAAGCGTGAGCTTATCCGAACGCAACGTTGCCACTGAAGTCAAGAAAGCAAGACTAGGGCTCTATTCTTTTCGAATTTCATGAAGGGTTGTTTAAGACTTCCACTCTGGTCACGATGTTCCTCTTGACGTAGGGGTTCCATGGCAGCTACGGTAGTCCTTGGGGGTTGAAGGTGACACAGAGGGGTTTCTATGTGTGGGTAAGTTTAGAGACAAAAGGAGAGAAAGGCACAAAAAAGAAGAAAAGAAACACGCTTCTACTGCGCACTTTGATGCCTATATACACAGCGGACAAGACATGTCCACTTTACGTGCATCTACAACAACTGCGGGCTAACAAAGTTGACTTAACCTAACATCCACCAACACACATACCAATACAAAAAGCACTCAAAACAGCAATTACCAAAATAAATCAATTAATCAAGCAACATAACACACATCAAACATCCAACTCAGCAACTCGAAATTTCAGGGTGTTACACACTGGCCATGGATAGTTAAAAATTCTAAGCAATCTCTTTCCCTCTCCAAGGATGCTTAAAATTCTTAAATTAATCATTTTCCCTCTCCAGGGATAGTCAATAGGTCACTGCACCCTCCATGTACATACACAACATACAGTCATCACAAAGACATCGTCAACATCAACATCATTTCTCATCAATGTCATCATCAACATCAACATCATCTCATATCAATGTCATTATCAACATAATCTCATGTCAATATCATCATCAACATCAACATTATCTCATTCAATATCATCAACATCAACATCATCTCATATCAATGTCATCATCAACATCTTCTCATGTTAATATCATCATCAACATCATCTCATTTCAATATTGTCAACATCAATATCATCATCATCATAAGCAATCGCATTCCACATATATACATATAAATTTCTGCCTTAGATTCACATTTTCTAGGTCTTCAGACAACATAAATCTCTTATAATAACAATCCATAATACCACGAAACTGATATTTTAGGAAAATTCTAAATTAAAGAAGAGAACTATAGTATATAAAATAAACTCTTATGTCCATTTAAAATTTAATAAAAAGTAAATAGAAGAAAAAATATAAAATTTTGGGTAGAGTCTCCTCTGTAATTAAGACTTTTTCCAAAATTTTAGTTAGTACAACAACAACATCATTCAAAGTTTTATTTATCAATAACAAATTCATCACATCCCATTAGTTTAAAACACAATTTTATAATATATAAAACAAACTCTTATACCCATTTAAATTTTAATAAAAAGTAAACAGAAAAACAAATATAAAATTTTGGGCAGAGTCTCCTCTGTAATTAAGACTTTTTCCAAAATTCCAATCAGTACAATAACATCATTCATAGTTTTATTCATCAATAAAAATCCATTGCATCCCATTAGTTTAAAACACAATTTTTCTTGAAAACCAGCATGCAATAGGGACAAACATACAAAACCATAATTAGGTTCCCTAACCCCAACTATGCTATCAAAAGCTTTAAACAAACAATAAACTCCCCTCACCTATATATATTCTCTAGTTAGCTCCTCATGGCGTTGTTTTTGAGATCTCTTAGGTTCATATCCATTCGTTTAAACGCAGTTTACATACCAAATCAAAGGCAATTCAATATAGATTCCAAAGACAAGGTTAACATTAACATCTGAGGTCAAATACTCACTCAAATTTAAAAAGGACTAAAAGAGTATTTTTGGAGTCTACATAAAAAATACGTCATTTTGAAATTTCGATCACGCCAATGTGATCGGGGTTCAACGAAGGTCACCAAAATGACATCAACATTACAAAAAGGAAACTTTTACAACATCTTATTTTCAAAAGTCTTTCAAAGGAAGCGTAAAAACATTTAATAACTGTACCTAAAACACAATAGATACTAAGAGAGGCTTAAACTAACTAGGAGAAGACAAGAAAATCATTTTTACCTCAAAGAAACCATGAAAAAAGGATTGGAGGCTTTGTTCTCTACTTAATCCTGAGTTGAGTTTTGAAGATTTTGCTCCGATTAAAGTGTTCCTCTTGGTGCGATGGTCCAGGGGTGAGCAACGGAGGCTCGTGGGTGGTGGAGGAGAATGGTTAGGGCTTTGGGTGAGGGTTTAGAGAAATACAAAAGTTAAAAATTGTATTTTTCACACTAATGGATGTATTTATAGACTACGAATCTTACTTAGCAAGCTCGTCTAGCTAAGCACAATTTTCTCTTTGTCTAGAGTTGCACTTAGCGTACTGGTTGCACTAAGCGAGATATCAAAAGTTGTTATTTTGCAAATCCCAACGGTCAAAACATGAAGAGTTGGGTTATGAACCTACGATTCACATTTTAAGATGATCCACAGGTTAATGAGTCCAAGATCATAGTTTACCAAAATAGGTTTTGGTCAAACTTGAAATCACACATTTTCAACACAATTCAACAAACTCCACAAAACCTAACATCCACACCAAGAAGTTACACAAGGATAACTCACACAACACTTCAACTAATCTAAACTAATCAAATAACCAAATAACACAAGAAATACATTTAAACATCTATTTTTAGTTACAGGTGATGTAGAGGTAACAGTCAAGAGGATTGGATAGAGATTAAGGAACCAATGATTCTATTTCCTTTATTGAGAAGGTGAGGTTAGATTCAAGAAGTGGATAATGGATAAAAATACATTGGGGTATAGTGGGTGGAGAGGTACGAAGAACCTAGGGGAATTAGCGAGTAGTGACTACTTGGCCTTTTGTGCATTCATTTTAGCGTGGGTAACTCATAGGCCTCACTTTGCTACTCCTGATAGGCTTCGAGACTATGCTTTTTGTGTTGGGGGATGGGGGAGCGATGTATGATGTATCGTATGTAGTGATCACTCCCGACTATCATCCATATGATTTTGTAAGACCATCAAGACCTGAGAGGATTTATGGCAGTGATTAGGTCCTATTGTGGATAAGTATGATACTTACGTGTTTAGGACGCGATAGTGTTGTTTGTGTAGATAACCACACACACAGTGGTTACACAATTTGTATGTTTTAGTTTTGTTTTGCTATTGCATATTGTTTATGGTGTTTGAGGAGCAAAGGACTCACCCTTGCAACCACCAATTTCAAAGGGAGATCATAGAGCATCCACAGACGATGTTCGCTTGGATCAGTAGATATCGCTATAATTACAGGGTGTAGGAAGAGGCATTCCTCCACGTGCACTTTGGTTACATCCGACCCCATTTTTGGTTGTTAGATGAGCCTTAGATACTACCGATCACCGTAGAGGCACATGCTACATATCACGTTCCTTTTGAGCGTACTCCTTAGTGTGACATTAACCATGTCATCTCCCACTACACCTACTTTGGAGTTTAGTGACTAGACAACCTATTGCAATTCAAGCGACACTTCTTCGAGCATGATACCAATGGGAAGGCCACTAAATCTACCTTCTGTCAAGATACGACCATCAAAGTCTAGGAGGATGGGGAATATTTCATCGATTATGAGGATTTCACACCTTCTGAGATCGCGTTCTACCGAAGTGTTTACAAGGAAGAGATATCCAAGGAATAGGTGGCTTCATCCGACAGGGAATGAGATTCCTAAGGAGACGAGAGTGACCCTTCTAAGGAGATGACTTCGCCCTACATAGTTTATGGGTCTTGGGTAGTAGCTACTATGAGTGTAGGATTGTTTTCCCTTTTGATGAATATTTGGGGAAGGAAGATTCTATACACAGCGTCATGATATTTTGTTGTGTTAATCTTTATGGTGATACTATCTAATATTTTGAGAGTGGTGAATATTTTATTTTCTTGCTAGCAGTTGTAATGACTTCGATACATCTATGTTTAAATCTTAAGAGCCATTGAGGCTGAATATGTATGATTACATATTCCTTTTAGTTTATCATCTTTTAATTCTGCGCAAGTTAACTTTATTATAACATGGTGTAAAGGTGGAAGAAAATGACAATAACTTTCGAAATGGTTTTTAAATAGAGAATGTTTTTTGACAATACCCTTTATTCATAACCATTTTAATTATATTTAAACAATTTTAAAGCTATATTTCAAAAAAAGAATTTTAGGTGTTATAGGGTGGGTTCAAGTGTGTCCCTAGAGAGGGCGGGTTCAATTGTCATGCCTAGGAGGAATTAAGGATACTCTTTATAACACTCTCTAATACTCTATAATAATTAGTTAAAATTGATGCAAAATCAACATTGGTGGGCTACACTTTTGACTTCTTATTTTATGATTATTTTTCTTTATGTAGACTTGATGATACCTATCAAAATTTGTGATTAGAGAAAGTATCTCATTACAATTGTCGTCTTAAGTTGATTTTCATAGACGAAAAAACTAATAAATTGATAAAGAGAATAATAGTTTACAAAATTAACCTTATCATCATTAATTCATTTTTAATTTTTGTAGCTCATATCATTAATACTTTTTTAAGTGAAAAAAATAATTGTTACATTGAAAAACTAAAATGACAATTATTTTGGGACACTTTTTCTTCTTCTTACATGACGAATGTTATGGGACGGAGGGAGTATCAAATAAAGTATCACAAGAGTATTATATTCACATCTTTTTTTTTTTGTCAATAACTATTGACACAAGTGGTAACGGCCTGTGCCGCTTAACCAAGTGGTATAGGGGTCAATTTTTGGTTGGTCTTTGGGTATATAATAAATTGTGTTTGGAGGGAAGTATTCACATTGTTTGCACTCATGATTCTTGATGAAAATTTGTTGTTGTTTTCAACATAGACAATTTCATATCAATACCATGCTAAAAAAAGATAATGAAAAAAAATATTTTATTGACATATCTTATAGTTTATTTTACAGATTTTTAATTGTTTAAAAAATATTACATCATAAAAAATAGAAAAAAATTTGTGATAAATAATTGGAAGATATAAATATAATTAGGTTATATTTAACAAAATGTTTTAGTTAGTTTTTACTTTTTTTTACTAATTGAAAAACTTGTTTGACTATTTAGTCAACAAATTGTTTTAATAACTTCATAATAACTTATAATATTTTTTGGAATGTTACTTGAAATAATATTTTTAAAAATACTAATTTCTAACTTTTTATTTTTTATTTTATTTTTATCCTCAATATATTTATCCATTTTATTATTATCATTTTAAATAAATCATGACTTTTTCTATTATTTTATAATTTTTAATTATTTCAATAACTAATTTTACATAATACTGAAATTTTAATAAATTAAATTTTCAATTCAGCTATAATTAACTTTTCCGAAGATAGTCTTATTTATTTATTTTTTTTGTCGGGTTGATTAATTTCTGTAAGGCAGGTGGGTCTGCTAGGCTGGCCTATGCAACCTCAGGTGCAGAATCGTTGATTCAAAAGTGGTCAGCAAAAGCAACGGCATCAGGGTGCGAATCGCGCCTCATCGGACACGTGGCACCTTCTCATAAGCTCAGTGCTTATATTCCTCTTTCCTCTTTTCCAACTTCAAACTTCCAATTCTAACCCTATTCGAAACCTTTCCCTCAGCATCGGAATCCACCAAACGCTCGCATCAATCTTCGTTTCTTTAGAGAGAGAGAAAGTGCGCGCAGTGTTGGAATTGTGTTCTCCGATTGCACCGGTGTTTAGGTTTATGGTCGTCGGAGAATCGCCGATCTCGCTGAGAGTTTCGAATCGCACCGGTGACCGGAGGAGATGGTGAATTCCATGGTGGAACGTGCCACGAGCGACATGCTCATAGGGCCCGATTGGGCCATGAACATCGAGATCTGTGACATGCTCAATCATGACCCTGGGTGTGTTTTCCTTTTTTGGCACTCTTTCCTCCAAAACGCTCCGTTTTTCAAATCCGCGAAACGCTAATCATCTTTTTTTGTTTGTTTTTTTTATCGTTTTTTCGCTCTTTGGCGAACCCAAAATTTAAGGTTGAAATTGCGCTAGTTATGGTGGTGTGAATTGATTCCGATCAATGCGTGAGCTGTTGTAGGTTGAATGGAACAGGAAATTGTAACCGTTTACCGTATGATATGTGCGTGTTTCAAAGTTGGTTTGAGTGATAGTGTTCTTGTTGTATAGAGTTTTTTGTGAAACCTTTTGAATTGAGCAACCAGTGATGTTGATGGCTACTGTGGGTTCTCCTCGATTGAGTGTGATTTAGACGTGTGTGCAAATGCTAGGTGGCATCTAATTTGCTTGTGATATTCTATGTGGAGTTATATAAATTATCAGCCTTCAGTGATATTTTTTCCTGCTCTGTTATGATTTTAGTTGATGCTATAAAAGTTGATTCAGAAAGTGGCATCTTGTGTTGCTTTGGTTATGAAAGTTTTCATTTATACAAATTATTGGTCATTCTAGGTATGAAATTGTTTGCTAGTTGACAAAATGGTAGTGTGAACTTGTAAAAAAGTTGACACTTTTGGGGACTCTAACAGTGTTTTATTGTAATTGTTTGTGCCTTAGATGACCCATCCTTATTTACAATGGAGAAATCAGAATCAATATTAATTACATATCAATCAATTACTGATTATCAGGTAATTACATATCAATCAAAATCATAAGTTTCTATGTAATAAAAAATACAAGATAATGTAAAGATAAATGTAATCTAACACTCCCTCTGAAGCTCGAGCATATATGTCACATGAACCGAACTTGTTACAAATTTGTGGTCAATCTGATAGAAACGAAAGACGGTTTGTTGGAGATGGGTCACTCATCGTGTGCATGAACTTCACGTGCTAGGGCCCTGCGTGGGGTCGCATGTGGGGGTGTTTTGAGTTGGTTGTGCACATGGACAGCGTGTCGGTCTTCGACAGTTAGGCGATGGGTGACAATGGTTGAAGGTAAGCGCCGACGAAAAGGCATCGGGAAGTTTGACAAACAAGCCAGAGCAGCCGTGCAATACTGTTTACTGCAAAGAGGGGCTGCGTGAGAAAGTAAAAACAAAGGAAAAACAGATAAAGTGTGAAAAGTAAGGCTCGACAAACAAAATAGTCCCAGAACAACTCAAAGGGACTGGGCTTTGTGCACCTCAGTGTGGGGAGCTTGTCACCAGAAATAAGAGGCTGGAAATGTGGTCGGACAAGCCGTCACATGCTGGTTTGAAGTGCAGACTGGTGGTGTTTGGCGCAGCAAAGATCATACGTGTGGGTGCGCATGAAACACTGGCTGAGGAGGTAGTCACCAGAAACGGACAGATTGGCCTTTGACGAGTTGAATGGTGGGGTCTTTGACTGGAAAGGTCGCTAGAGCTTCGACCACGGATGACGACAGCGGCAGCGGTCGTCGGAAAATGTGGCGAAAAAGTCGCCGAAATGAAAAGCAAATGAAAAGGATTGTCGAAAAAGGAGAAAAGGTCATCATTGAGCAAAAGGGCTCACCAAAATGCTGAAATAGGTCATCGGAAAGCAGAAAGGTCCATCGGATGTGGAAATAGGTTGCTGGATAGGATGACTAGCAGAGAGGTCCAGCTGGGACAGTAGGTTGTGGAGAATAAATTTCGTTATTTCTTTGTCGAGAATAACCTAAGCTCTGATACCATATAACAATGTTTTACTGTAATGTTGTGTGTCTTAGATGACCACATCTCATCTTTATTTGTAATGGAGAAATCAGAATCAATATTGATTACATATCAATCAATTACTGATTATTAGGTAATTACATGTCAATCAGAACCTTAAGTTTCTGTGTAATAATATATACAATATCATGTAAAGATAAATGTAATCTAACAGGGACTAATTATACATTGTTAGGGACCGTAGCAAAATAAATTATCACTTTCATGAATCTGATTATATATTAACTCTTATTGTTTCAAAATTTACACTTCTTTTTTATTTTGTATTTTTTTTAAATTTCAAAATTTTGACCTTGGAAATTGGAATTGGAATTTATATATTTCTAGCAGTTTGAAGTTTATTCCGAGTGATTTCATGTTTGGTTATGGGGAGAATGGGGTGAAGATGTGGAGTGTCTTACATCTTTGGTGTTCTTCAAGCTTGTGTTTACACCGTTTTGCACTGGATAACTTTTTCCTTAATTTCTTTTTTATATATAAGTGTTTAACTGGAATTAGAATATTTGATGTATAATGTTTTGGATTTTCTTTGTTTAAGTATTGAGAACTCTGTTTGGTTATGATTATCAGGCAAGCAAAGGATGTTGTTAAAGGTATAAAGAAGCGGATTGGAAGTAAAAATTCAAAAGTTCAACTTCTTGCACTAACTGTAAGCAAAAGAGTGTTGTAATACAACCTTTTTTCTCTTAAACTCTGTTGTCAGCATAGTTCTATATTCTTTTTGTATTTAAGCATGTTTGCTTCAATTGCACCATTTTGATCTCCTAAACTTTACATTGTTGACTGATTTTTGAATGATGATGGTGTTCACTTTTTTTTTTTTTGGTGAAAGATGATGGTGTTCACTGTAGTAAGTTTTATGAATATTTCTAAGATGCTTGTCTTTCCTTTGTATAATATAAAAGTAGTAAAGTACCATCAAGTATTTTTTTATAGAATAGTATAGAGAAAAGGACAATGCAACTAGGGAGAAGATATCCTCAAAAAACAACAGACCTAAAAATTACAACAAATGTTTATTCTTTCTGCTTGTTTGAAATGGATATTTGGTATAAACTACTGTGAGCTGATAGTGGATAAAAACATAATTCTGTCCCATTTCAAGCTCAAGGTAAAATGGATGCCTTTGAAAATATGGGAATTCCATTCCATCCAAATGTCATCAGATAAATGAAATTTTGTTGGAGGAGAAGGGAACCTAATGTTCGTCTGGGTCTTTGAATTTAAGATTTCCTGGTTGATTGATAAATATGGTGGAAGCTTTTGTCAACTTTTATCTGGGGATGATATAATTGAATTCAAAATAGGTAACTGCGATATTTTACTTATTGAATTATAGTAGTATGCAGTGAACTGTAGGAAAAGGTGTTTCCAAAAGAATGAAGAATATTCAAATTACCTTTGTCTTCCTTATGTTGTTTTCTTCTTGGGAAAGTATCAACTTCTGGATATGTATGCGACTGGCTGGGCTTATACTATTGTTAAAGATGTCCTCCAAATGGGTGAAATCTTCGTTTTATTTTAGAAAATTCTGCTCACTTAAAAATTTCGCTGTCTTCATTGCTATCAATTTTCTAATAATGGACGATGATGTATGATTGATAGATACCCATTAGTTAGTTAGTTAGTTCAGTTTATTGTTTGAAGAAATAAGGTATATTACTATTGCACATGTTGCCTATAAATAAAAAGGGAGTTTAAGAGATATCATTTGAAATATGTGAACAACTGAATATTATTGAGTTTAATTTTGAATATTAAGAAATCTGAACTATAGTGTTTTATGACCATTAAGCCCCTATATTAAAACCCTTAATTGAAAACAAATCCTAATCCTCAGAAAATGTCCAATTCAAGAAGACATATAAAATAGGGTTATTTTCCCTTTTAGTGACTTAAATTTGGACTATGTCCAGTTTTGGCCCCCCAAGTTTTTTTTGAGCCAATTAAGTCCTATTTTTAAAATCAAATGTGGTCCCTTTGTCAATTTTTTTCTATCTAAAACCTTCAAATTCTCATTTTGTAACCATATATTTGGGGGTTTATGATGAACTTAGGATATAAAATGATTTTAAAAGTTTAGAAGTAAAAAAGTTAGTGGGAATTTAATAAATTTGAAGGATCTTATGGGATGTGATCAAAATTAGAGTTTGAAGAGAAAGAATTTTGAGATTTCTCTTTTGGGTGAATTTTGATGTTTTGGTAGGAGAGTTCCGACTAATTTTTTTTTAAACAATTTAATTGATTCAATTTGTGAAGATTTTGGGTAGGAAATGAGAACTTGAGGGTTATAGGTGGAAGTAAATAGAGGGATCAAAGTTGCTTAAGAAGATTAAAAATAGAAGGATTGAATTGGCTCAATAATACTTGGGGGACCAAATTTGCACATAATCCAAACTAAATAAACTAAAATAGCACTTAAATTTATAAAATATTAAATAACATTGCTACAATACATATGATTCAGTAGTTTGAACAGTGGTTAATGCAACATTTGTGTGAATCATTTTCTACAATAGCTGAAAGTTGAAAAGAAACCTGACAATTAAGCATAATTTACCCTTGTCCCACTGCAGTGAATTTCATGTAGAATGTAATGCACATTTGTGCTATTATTGTTTGCTAAGTTGCTTTGTGGCTTTGGGTATTGCTTTCAAATGTAGGATTTCTAAATGAGTGGTTTATTGGAGTCCTTTACAATAGGATGTGATATGGTGTTTGTGAATTTCATTATCAGAAACATTTGAAATAGTAATTTCCATTACAATTGATAGGCTCTAAATGGTTGAATAATTTTGTCTGATTTGACTTGCAAGCAATTTAGACTATGTCTGCAATAAAGAAAAGGATGGAGTGGAATGGTTCTTAAATGGAGTGGTGGATTGGTGTGCAGTAAAAAGGTTTATGTATACAACTCATTATTGGAAGTTTAGGAGGGGGGTTCCTCTCCATTGATTCGAAGTTACAATGTTTATCCGAAAACATAGAATTGGAAGAGGTTTCTCAGAATTTTCATTTTTCAAGCATGAGGCTATTCCCATACCAGTGCCTTACTGCTCTTGGCAAGCTCCACACAGACCGTATAGGGTTCTAATCAAAACCTTGGCATAATTATAGAGGGGATGTTGCTACTGGTTGCTTGAGTTGTTGGGGAGGGGGTCAATTGCTTCTTGAAATTAAAGGTCACTTTTAGTAATCAAATCACATTAGGCTTCTGTTTTCTTTCATGGCTTGAAATAGTATATAATCATATAAAAATAAAGAGGGAGAAGTGTTCCATTCCAATCTCCCAAACAATGGATTGAACACATTACTATGCTAGTCCATTTATTACCACTCTAATCTGTCCATTCAGTCTTAAAATCTCACGTTGTCAACCATTCCTTCTTTTGTATGGTAATGGGCTTCATGAGAAGCCTATCATTACATTTTTGGTGTTCAAATTGAAAGTCTTTTAACTATGCTGGCATGGAACACAAACTAATTTTTGACAGTGATAGGAACTCCTATTAGAGAATTCTGTGATTATGTAACGTAAAATACAATGATAAATATGAGAGCAAAGCTCCCCCAAGTCAGAGAATAAACTCTGGACTCCCAATTCTAGCCAATTTCCTCCGTACCCTCACATTGATCCATCCCCCCTACTAATAACAAAACACTTTCCTACCTTTTCTCTCTCCTCTAACTAACTTCCCTTCCACTACTTCCTAGCAACACTGAGGCTAAACTACTGTTTAGTCCTTCGGTCTTTTTGGCCTAGGGGTAAAGACTTTAAGGGGCCTCCCTCCATTGAATCATTTCTTATCAGAGAGTACCTTGGGTGCCTTTTTAAATGATGCTTGTTCAGCTAAGATGCATTCTCTCTGATCTGCATATAATTTACTTGTCTAGATCATTTGATGATTTGAAAAATTCATGTGTTTTCTGTTGGTCCGTTGTATTAAAGTTGTTGGAGACAATCATAAAGAACTGTGGAGATATTGTTCACATGCATGTTGCAGAAAGAGATGTGCTTCATGAGATGGTGAAAATTGTAAAGAAAAAGGTATACATAATTTCTTGAATATTTTTGCAGTTTTCTGATGTTTCTGTTTTCTTCATGTAAAATATGTTGACGTCATTGGTCTTGCCAATTGTAGCCCGATTTTCATGTCAAAGAAAAGATACTGGTTCTTGTAGATACTTGGCAAGAAGCTTTTGGAGGCCCGAGGGCAAGATATCCACAATATTATGCTGCATACCAGGAACTGTTGGTAATGTTTACTATAAAGTTTTAAACGTTGAGATTTTTGTTGCCAAGTTTTCCTCTTTCCATTTTGAAAATGAAGGAAAGCTGTTCACTAGAGCAATCAATATCTAATTTTTGTTTGGATGCAATGTTCTTATCTGATAGCTTAGGGACCGTTTGGGGTGGTTTAAAGTTTTTGGTTTTCAAATGCAATTTTCAAAACAAAACGCATTTAGCAAAAATGGAGCTCAAATGGTTTTTTAACTCAATTTCAAAACACTTTTATATTCATTTTCAAAACCAAGAAAAAAAGGATGTGAATTTTGTTAGTTTTAAAAAAGAACACTGCCTACATTTGACAATGACCCTTCCCGTTGCCACCACTAGCACCACCACCACTGTCACAGTCGCGTTGCCATCATCGTTGGCACCACGACATCACCACCACTAGCACCACTACTGCTGCCTCCACGACCACCACAGCCACCACCAACATCATCCCCACTACTGTCACCGCCCCCACCACCACTATTGCTACCACCACCGGTGCTGCAATCGTCGCCATCACCGTTACCAGCACTGTTGTTGTCATTGTCATCACTACAAAAACACACCCTTAAACTCATTATACTAAGATTAGAAACTTTCAAAATGAGTTTATTTTGAAACTACAAATTAGAGAAAAAAAAAAAACTACAAAATTTTAAAAAGTGGTTTTTAAAATATTTGAAACTAAAACTAAAAATTGGTTGTTGTTTTTAAAATTTTGAAAATTTACAACTAAAAAATCCACCCCAAACAAGCCCTTATATATAGGTTTTGGCATTTGAGTGTGAATTGTTACACTTCGAACATTTATGCTAACCTTTTAGAATCTAGCTGTTTTTCCATTTAGTTTATTATATAAAGTTTTTGTTTATTTCAGCGTGCTGGGGCAGTATTCCCTCAGAGGTCTGAACAATCTGCACCTGTATTCACACCTCCACAAACACAGCCATTGGCATCATACCCTCAAAATATACGCGACACAGATGTTGGCCAGGACGCAGCTCAGTCCTCTGCAGAGTCCGAGTTTCCAACGCTCAAGTACGGATCTAATTCCTTTTCTTTTATTTTTATATAAAAGGAGGTTAACGTAATTCTTATTGATTCATAAGTTTACTTATGGTTGTGACATAATTTTATACAGTGTGTGTGCATAGTCATAAGTATCACAAGTACATTACCATATCTATAACAATGGCTGAATTTCTTTGCTGTACAGATTATCACATTTGAAACCATGTTCTTTTTTGTGACTGTCCTAGCCATGTTCTGATATAGGAATAGAATGTGGGGAAATGTGTATTCTAGGAGAGCTGCTAGTTAGTAAGTCAGTTAGGATAACTAATAGTTATTAGTTAGTAGTTAGAAGAGAAAATATAAATAGGGTGTTAGGGATGTGTTGTAGGAGGCTTGTGATTCCTCGAAAATCACTGTTCTGTCATTAGGAGTGTAAACTCCCAATCAATAGAAATACTCAATTTTCCTCTATCCAATTTTATCACGTTTTTTTTAATGGATGTTACGTAATCTTTCTACTTATGGAATCAAGCAAAGTTTGGTGGTGTTTGGGGGAACCAATGAAAAGTAAAATGATAAGAATAGAGAAAATGGAACAAAATAGAAAAAGATGAAATAGAAATTTTATATAAGTAAATTGAGATATTTTTTACAACACAGGTTTTCGAGAGCCTGCCTCTCCATAATTCAGACTTATCCTTTATTTTTCCTCCCTCCTTCCGAATCTGGTTTACTTCTATTTATACTGCATCTAACATCTATTCCTAATCGACACAATTGTTCAGAATGGTTGTGACTATTCTCATTTGTAACTGCTCCAGATCTGATGTTGTTTTGGCTCCAAGTGTTGTGCCCTTTCTCCACTAGTTGCACCCTCCTGAGTCGCATTTCCTGGCCCCAAAGGGTGTGTCTCTGCACCAAGGGTCATGTCCCCTTGATTCACATCTCTTGACCTTGCACCCTCCTGAGTCGCACTTCCTGGCCCCAAATGGTGCGTCTCTGCACCAAGGGTCATGTCTCCTTGATTCGCATCTCTTGACCTTGCGTCCCTTAGGTGGATCGTGTCTGTTGGGTGGTTTGCACTCCTTGGGTGGTCCAGAACTGTTACTTCTCTTACTTGCTGCTTGCGGGTGTACACCCTAGTGATGGTTGGCTTACGCTTATCATAAAAGCAATACGCAAAATGTAGCTTAGAGTAGGAATCAAGTTTTGATCTTAGAATCTTTGTCTTTATTCATCAGTGCCTTTTTAATTGTTATGAAATAAACTGTATGAGTTTCCATGGATTTAAATTTCATTCACTTGGTGTGAAGAGCATGTTACATGTAGTATGTACTTGTATTTGTATTATGGTGATGATAGAGTTAAGTTTTGGTACAGATTGTCATATATAGTTATGTAGTATTTTCTTCTAATATCTGATTGATATTTCTTTTCTAGTTTGACTGAAATTCAGAATGCACGTGGCATCATGGATGTTCTTGCAGAAATGCTCAATGCCTTAGACCCTAGTAACAAAGAAGTACGTTACTTAATTCAGATATTCAACTTATGATAAAATAAATGTATAAAAATAATTATTTTGTAATGATTGTGAAGATTATAGGTGTGAAATATTAAATAAAATAAATTCAAATTGTGTTATTGATCTGGTTGAATGTGTATTATATTGTTAATATTGATTTCATATTCACCAAATTCCATTTTTGTTTCTCAAATATTTGTGTTTTTTCTTGGGGTTTCTAAATTCTAAATCCTTAGGCTATGTTTGGATATCTAATGATTGGTGGAATGAAATTGAAATAAAAGGGATGGAATGGAATAACATTATGTTACCAGTGTTTGGATATTTTGTGATGAAATGAATTAATGTTACTATTTTATTGTTTGGGAAGAAAATGGAATCAAAAGTTATCGCTCTATTAGAATAGCTACATCCCATAACCTCTAATTGAGGGAACATGGTAGAAAATACAGGTATTGGATGGAATAAATTTCATTTGGTTCCATTTGGAATAAACAATATAATAAATAGTGGCAACCTATTAAGCGCAGATACAAGAACATGAGTGTTAAAAATTCAGAAACATGATGCGTCACATGGATTAAAAAAACCATATACTTTAAATCCACAATATTTAAAGATAGTGGATGCTGATCACAATTTGCAAGAGCAGTGCTTGTGATTATAACAAAAAGCCATAGTTACAACTTACAACATATCTTTTCATTACCCTTATCAGAATGTATTTCTTCCCCTATTAACATATTACAAAAGTTACATATTTCCCCCCAACCCGTGTTAGCATGTCCCAAAAAGCAGTAGCCCTACCCTATCAATAGAAGTGTTAACTCTACTTAATTGTGTATTATTTACGATATAGCTTTAACCTTTAAGGATAGAGGAAAAGATAGTTTCTATGGTGACATTTGTTTCAAGGAATAATATTGCATTCTCAGAATGACATTCATAGGAATACTATCCAAGAATGCTATTCTTGAGTAAATCTAAAAATATATTTCGGTTAGATTTTAATATTCTTAGGAATATTTTTTAAAATTCAAAATAATTAGAATAAAAACTAAGAGTGAAAATGGAAGTTGCAATTGAGTTAGAAAATAAACTCTCATATTGCTATGGAAATATAACATTCTCACCCCTACTATGAACATAAAAATGAAGTATAACAAGGTATTACTACATTCCCGGGTATGAAGTATGAACAATACTTGGGAGTAGTTTTTTAAAGCTTATAACAAATTTGTTACATTGTAGATTACATTTCCCAGTTCATAGTCGTGGGAATAAATTTTTAAACCTTGAAACAAACACCATGTAATTTAGTCCTATTCAAAGTATCTGAATTATGAACTGTATCCTAAACGTATAAGTCAATAAAATTTTAAAAAAATGGGAGTATACTCCATGTATATGTATCTAAGAGTATCTTACATGTATTAGTATGTGGATGTGGATATGATACTAATAGGAACTGGTTCAGATATGAAAGAAAGAATGAATATTATTGAATACTGGAGTCTAGCTCCTGCTATTACAACAGTGATCTTTCGAGGGAATCACTACCTCACACTCCTCAGAGATCCCTTTTCCTCACTGCCTCACATCTATTTATACCTTCCCTCCATTAGTTAGTTATAACTAACTTAGCCTTAGTTATACTAACTGTTATATTACTATCTAAACCTCCTAGAATAGGTTTGACCCCAACTCCCACTCTTATCAATACCCTCCCCTTGAAGCTGGACCTTGTCCCCAAGGTCCAAATCAGTAAAAACATGCTTCAGTTCCTCAGCCAGCTCCCAACTGTTCTCATGATGAGGCAATCCTTTCCATTTGATCAACACTTCCTGTTTTCCAGCTCCATTTATCCTCTGCTTCAGAACCCTTTCTGGTGTCATTTGAAGTTCCCACTGCTCATCCAGCATTGCTGGTAGTGGTTGACGTGAACAAGTTGCCTTCACCGACTTCTTAAGGAATGAAATATGAAAAACTGGGTGAATTTTACTGCCTGCAGGGAGTTCCAATCTGTAAGCCACTTCTCCAATTTTCTGAATGACTTGATAAGGCCCATAAAATCTAGGACTCAACTTTTCATTGGGTTTTCTTGCCAGTGACTTCATTCTATAAGGCTGTATCTTTAAGAAAACCCAATCCCCAACCTGAAAACTCAGTTCCCTCCTATGCTTATTAGCATGCTTCCTTATCTGATCCTGAGATTTCAGTAAATTACCCCTCAACTCCTGCTACAAAGCATCTCTGTCCTTGCATAACTGATTCACTTCTTCCAGCTTAGAAGGGATATCAGCTCCTCTTATCAACAAAGGAGGTTCCTGTCCATACAATGCTTGAAAAGGAGACATTTTGGCAGACACATTATAATTGGTATTGAACCAAAATTCAGCCCAAGCTAGCTGAGCAGGCCACTGCTTAGGTCTGGTCCCTGTCACACACCTCAAATAAGCCTCCAAACACCTATTTACTACCTCTGTCTGCCCATCTGTTTGTGGGTGATAGGCAGAGCTCATCTTCAATTGGGTGCCTACCTTTTTGAACAATTCCTTCCAAAATAGGCTCATGAATAACCTATCCCTATCAGAAACTATATAGGCAAGGAAACCATGCAGCCTAACTACCTCCTGGATGAACACCTCAGCCACTTCCTTAGCTGTATAAGGATGACCCAATGCCAAGAAATGGGCATACTTAGTCAGCCTATCTACTATTACTAAAATAGTATCTTTACATGATACTTAGTTAGCCTATCTACTATTCATAGACTGATTTAAGCTGGCCTCTTTCAGATAAACCCTTACTCCAAAAAGCTAAAGGTCTGTCCGCCTACAACAGTACAGCTCCTAACCCTGAACCTAAAGCATCAGATTCTAACACAAAGGGTTTAGAAAAATCAGGCACCATCAACACAGGCAGTTCACTCATCACCCCCCTTCAACTTTTCAAATGACTTATCAGCTCCAGGAGTCCATTGAAAAGCATCTTTTTTCAACAAAGCATTAAGTGGTTGTGCCCACCTCCCATAATCCTTCACAAACTTTCTGTAATACCCTGTCAGCCCTAAGAATCCTCTCAAACTTTTATTTCTCCCCACAACTTGAGAGACTTCTTGGTTGTGAACCCTTCAATACTATGCAATGAGAGTTGGTGCAGCTCTTCCCCCTTCTCTTCTTCCACCTCTTCTTGCTCCCCACCATCACTCTCTTCCCCATCTCCCTCCATGATCATTATCCTCAGCTGTTTGTTTTTACAAACATGAGTGGGGTGGTATCTTTCATTACAAGTAAAACACTCCCCCTTCCTCATTTTTTCATTCACCTCCATAGGAGACAGCCTATGGAAAGGTTTCTTTCTATTCCAGGCCTCCCCTCCAGGTTTAGCCACGCCCAAAGGTTCCCCCACCTTACCACCATCCTGCTGCCACTCCCTACCACTTCTTGGACCTAAAAAATTAGGTCTTTGGAAAGATTGACTCAATTTCCCAGTTCTGGGTAAATTGCCCACAATTTTGTTTTTCTCTTCAACCTGTCTTGCCTTCATCATGGTATCAAACAATGACTTGGGTTCATGCACCCTTACTTCTGTCCCAATTTCCTCCTTTAACCCCTTCAAGAATATTTCTTTTAGAAATATCTCATCCAAACCCCTTCTTGCCCCTACATGCTTCTCAAATTGACCAATGTAGGCCTGCACACTATCATCTTGTTTTAATGATAACAAGGACTGAAAAGGGCTTGCCACACTTGCACCTTGAAACCTTTGAACCACGGCCCGCTTGTAACCCTCCCAAGATTGGGAAGTACTCCAAGATTCCCACCACTGGAACCATGCTAATGCCTCACCTTCCATAGCCACCAGAATGGTGTCCAATTTCTCTTCCTCCCTCACAGCTTGGAGACGAAAATACTTCTCTATTTGTGACACCCACCCTACGGGATCCTCCCCCGTGAACATAGGCAACTCAATTTGCCTCCACTGTCGCACAACCTCCTCGCCTCCTTCCTTGCTTCTTCCCTTCGCCCCCTTCTCACGAACCGGTTCCTCCATCTCCGGCCTCTCCAAGGTCGCGGCCAAACACTGCAACACTCCTTCTATCGAACCCAATCAGGTTTCAATCGCAACCCGATTGGTCTCCATCATTTCGCGATTCAGCTGGGTAGCTGCTCGTGTCTCCTCCATCGCGCGTTCTAGAGCCTCCATTCTAGTGTCCATCTTGTTGCTATTCTTCGATCCCATTCACCTCACAAAGCCCCAAGATTGGAGCTCTGATACCAGTTAATAGAACTGGTTCAGATATGAAAGAAAGAATGAATATTATTGAATACTGGAGTCTAGCTCCTGCTGTTACAACAGTGATCTTTCGAGGGAATCACTACCTCCTTACACTCCTCAGAGATCCCTTTTCCTCACTGCCTCACATCTATTTATACCTTACCTCCATTAGTTAGATATAACTAACTCAGCCTTAGTTATACTAACTGTTATATTACTATCTAAACCCCCTAGAATAGGTTTGACCCCACCTCCCATTCTTATCAGATACCAATACTTTGTCCTTTTTGGAGTGTATGGACTTTATAGATGGCAACTAGTGTCATTCCATTTTGTTCCCTTCCATTCCACCCTTTCCATCAAATCAAAACATAGCCTCCCTGTTGCGGTAGATTTATTTTTGCCCTTCTAAACCTGTTGCCTAAGTCTAATATGTTTTTTCATTTCACTCTCTCCATTCCATCCTTTCCATCAAATCCAAACATAGCCTCACTGTAGTAGATTTGATTTTTACATTCTAAACTGTTGCCCTACTTGTGTTTTCAAGTGATCATTGATTAGCATGCTGTAAATAGCAAATACCTACTTGACATCTGATCTCATGGATGACCTTTGTTATTATTTTCAGGGGATTAGACAAGAGGTTATTGTTGATTTGGTGGAGCAGTGTCGAACTTACAAGCAGAGAGTGGTTCACCTTGTCAACTCAACTTCGTAAGGCCTGGAATCCCTTTCCATGATATTTTATAATGATGACTGAGTACAATATGTTTTACTCAATTGTTTCATGTTCATTGTATTTTTAGTAAAATGTATTATTTCTATCCAGACAATTTAGTAGTTATTATTATGGTTTTTTGGGTCTATTTTTCCAGGGATGAATCACTGCTATGCCAAGGACTAGCCCTGAATGATGATCTTCAGCGTGTACTGGCCAAGCATGAATCTATTTCTTTTGGAACTTCTACCAAAAACGGAAATCACACCGAGAATTCGAAACCTGCACTTGCACCTGCTGGAGCTCTTGTAGATATTGATGCTCCTTTGGTTGATACTGGAGATACTAGCAAACAAACTGATGGGAGGTAAACAAGTCTCTTGTTTCTTTCCATTATTGCTTTGCTCATGTATATCATCTGCATTCATTTTAGCATGTTACTAATTACTATTAGTTTTACCGTATTAGAATCCATGCAATTATTGCTCATGTATAAAATATTCCTAATTCTTCATGTAAACAAGTGTACTATTAATAATAATATCTTCCAATAAATGTGGGCTCTAGCAACTTGTTATATTATTTCTATTGGAATGATATCTTTGATATTAGGAATATTTTATAAGATATATAAATTAAAACTGAGTTCAAATTGTTTGCTTTCATTAGAGTTTGATGCTATGCTAAGTTCTTTGCGATTCCTTTTATTTTTGAATAGTTTTAATTTTATTCATTAAATTCACCAAGATAAGTATGGAAGTGTTTTAAGATCTAGGGTATGCCACTTGGGACGTGTTATATTAGACCATCAAAAGTCAATTTTTGTGTGTGTTTAGTTCACTAATCACAATCAATTGATTGAGTTGTCATTCATGAGCTAGGTAATAACCTTTGATTTTGGCTGCAGATCTACATTTGTTACTTTCAAGTTGATCTGAATCATCTGTGCCTTTGGCTACATTGCTCTTATATCTATTTACTCACATGTATGTGCAGATCCTCTTCTAATGTTGCAGCAGGGTCCCAAACATTGAATCAGTTACTACTTTCTGCACCTCCAACTTCTAATGGTTCAACAATTCCTGCCAAGGTTGATCCCAAATGGGACTTGCTCAGTGGCGATGACTATAACTCACCAAAAGCAGATTCATCAAATGCTCTTGTTCCACTTGGAGAACAACCAGCTGCCAGTCCTGTTTCTCAGCAGAATGCCCTTGTTCTTTTTGATATGTTTTCTAATGGAAATAATGCACCTACATCTGTCAATTCCCAGCCACCCCAGCCAGCTAATGTTGCTGACCAAACCAGTCCGTATGCTCCCCAATTTCAACAACAGCAAACAGTCACATCTCAAGGTGGATTTTACCCCAATGGTAATGCCCCAAATGCAGGTTCACCTCAGTATGAGCAATCATTGTATACACAAAATACAGGTGCTGCCTGGAATGGTCAGGTTGCACAACAGCAACAGCAACAGCAACAACCACCTTCGCCTGTTTATGGTGCATTTAATGTTTTTCGTTGGATTTTAAATGTATTTCGATTTGGTTGTAATCCTTCACAATTACATCCTCTTTCTAAAAAATGGTTTTAAATTGGTTCATGGGGAATGTGTCAGTTGCAACATTTTTCTTTACCCACTGACTGACAGTGATATGTTGGGTACTTGGGTTGGTTCCTGGATGGATTGAGAATGTAAATGTATATAGGATTTGTGCCCTCATATTTTGAACTTCATTGCATAACACAATTTTTTTGTTTGACAGGTACACAAAGTGGATCATTGCCACCACCTCCCTGGGAAGCTCAACCAGCAGCAGATAATGGAAGTCCATTAGCTGGCGCTCAGTATCCACACATGCAGAATGCTGGACATCCTATGGGGCCTCAAACAATGGGCACTGACCAGGGTGTTGGTATGTATATGCAGCCAAATGCTAACAGCCATATGTCAGGAATGAATAACCATGTTGGGAGCAATCAAATAGGCTTGCAACCTCAGCATATGCAAGGTGTTACAGGACCCTACATGGGCATGGCTCCACATCAAATGCAGGGTGGTCCTGTGATGTATCCTCAACAGATGTACGGAAACCAATATATGGGATACGGCCATGATCAGCAACAAGGAGTTCCATATATTGAACGGCAAATGTACGGTATGTCTGTTAGAGACGATAGTAGTTTGAGAAACCCTTACCAAGCTTCTACCACATCGTATGCTCCATCTGGGAAGCCTTCCAAGCCAGAGGATAAGTTATTTGGAGACCTTGTTGACATGGCCAAAGTGAAGCCAAAACCCACTCCAGGCCGAGCTGGTAGCATGTAAAAACTATATTACCGGGTTTGCACATTTCAATCCTATTGCTAACTTTTGTCCCCGATTTTCCTTGATTTTTATTTTTTTATTTTTGTTTTTATATTATATATAATTTTTTTGGTTCTTGTTTCATATTGTTTGCTTGTCTGGGAATTCGCATTTGATTATGTACATTCGTTCTAGAGAAAACATTGAGAAGTAGGGGGAAAAGGGCTAAACCATTGTTGGGTTGGATTGTAGTTTGTGGCAATTTTACCTTGTATAACATTCCCTTATGGTTGTAGTTATGGTCTAGAGGTTCTTCAAGCATAAACGCCATCTAAACTATGGAGACGGGATGTCCGACCTATTGAACATCAAGAATTATGGTTTTTAGTAGGTTGTCGAAACGAGCAGGAATATTTGATGAGAAGTGGAGGATATGTTTTTTCACGTACTCTTTTTGTTTTCCTGCTTTGCCTTTCATTATGAACTTGTGTCACTTTCTTTGATATGAAGGGTGAAATAGAGGAAAGATAGAAAAAAAAAAAACAAAAGTGAAAGTGAAATAAAGTATAAAAAAAGTGTTTGAATAAAAAAAAAATTAGAAAGAAAAAAGTAGAGAAATTTTATTAACTTTGAAGAGAAAATGGAAAAAGTTATTCATTGTGTAATTTGTCATAAAATTTTCACTATATTTTTTTAATATGTAATTATTTATTATTTTTATTTATCATGTTTTGAAAAATTATTTAATTTTTTAAACAAATGAAAACAAAAAAGAAAACCTCAACTTTTCCTTATTTAGGGGATTGCTTTTGGTATGTCTAGCATGGTCTATGAAAGTATCTAAAATGCATAGTTAATTCAATGAATTATTTATCTTAATTTTGTAGGTATTTCAATTTAAAAAGTATTCTATATGAAAAATCATTTTAATGCTGAGATTGTTAAAATGAGTTTAATTTATTTTTGTGGATGTTGTAATGCTTGAAAAATATGTTCTTTATTGTATAAATTTTTTAAGCAACGGTTATTTATATAAGTTAAGGTGTTTATATTAATATGTGATATGTTCTATTGAGAAAAAGAAAGAAGTTAAATAATGTTATAAAGGTAAACAACTTGTAAATATCCCCGTTGGAGATACTCTCATTGAGAAAATGAGCATTTGAAACTCATGGATGTGCATTACCCCTGCTGACAAGCTACCCGTGAGAGAAGTGTTAGCACTTACAATGTTGAAGGCTTGATTAATGCCAATACTTACTGACAAATCTAATTTGGTTCCGACAGCGCCAAATACACCAGAACACACTTAAAATGGCAGCAAGGATCGCATCTTTGAGTTGCTTGCTCCACCGATTGGGTTAATTTCTTTCGAATTTTTAATTTCTAATTTATAATTTGTAAGCTAAATCCTATTTTTAATGGGCTAAGAAAGGTCTAACGCACTTTTTTTTTTGTGTTTTATCATACAATTTTTAGGCATTTGCTTCCTACATCAGGTAGTTTTCCAATACATTCAGCACTCTACAGTGGAATTCCAAAAATACCCCTGTTGCTAAGGTTAAATATATTGAAATTGGAAGCGCTCCTTCTTGCTGCACCAGTTTCCGTCTTCTTTTCTTCTACGCACACAATCTTTTCCTTTTTGCTTTTCGATTTGCATTTGGCATTTCTTCTCGCCTGCACCTGCTCCAGTGGACGTGGTGTTGTTTGTGATCTTCATTTGTCTCAGGTGGCAGTGATTGGTGGTGTTGTGTCGCGTTTGAGGTAGGTTTTGATTTATGGTGCTCCACGAATTTGCAATTCCATAAGATTTACACGGATTGCACAATCCGTATGAGACTTACGGATTGGTGAATCCGTAAGATTTATACGGATTGTGCAATCCTTGTAAGTGTTATGGATTTGCAAATCCTTAAGAGGCTCATACAAATTGTGCAATTTGTATATGTTTTTTTTTTAATTTGAATTTTTTTAATATAAGTTATTTTATTAACATATATATTGGTATGTTTTATTTAATTTTTGTAGCTTGAATTCATTATAATGTCATAATTTGTAAGCGAATATATTGATATACCATGATATAGTTTTGTTAATGACTAAAAAAATAAAGACAATAATATGTAGTGTAGTGTTGTACATGTAATTGGGTGGCATTTGCAAATGGATATACATAATACTTAATCTAGATGAGGAAACTCAGCACAAAAAAATAAAATGAAAAAAACTTCCATAGGGAGAAAGGAAAACAGGAAGAACTTTACCTGAGGAAGAGCAAATACAAGAACTAAGTGAATAAGGAATTAACCCTTTAGATAATGAAGAGCAATCCTCTTTGGATGGTCATTTGAGTGATGTATTTAGGGTTTAGAGAAATACTTGTAGTTGTATAATTGTTCAGGTGTTGTTAGTCTTGTATTCATGGATGGATTGTCACCCATTATGTATTAATTGGAGTGAATGGTTAAATTATTTTGTAGGTCCCCCAGTAATTTGTAATTGTTTTTGTTCGATGTTCGACTATTTCTTTGTTTTGTTAATTTAAAAAGGATTAAGATAAAAATACATTTTGTTTATGCTTTGAATTCTTAGACAAAGTATTTTTTAAATTTGTAGATTATGGTTAAAACTAGAGGCTTGCATCGGGCTTTAGGTAGAGTAGTTGACAGAGCATTAGGTAGAGAAATATCAGTTCCTGAGGATGCGCCTGCTGTTGCTAAGGTTGCTCATGAACATCGAAGGCCGACAGCATTGGCACGAAGACAACAAGAAGTTGCAACTGTTTCGGAGGATGCTCCTATTGACGATTCTCGTGAAGAGCCTCACATCCAAGTTATGGCGGATGGTGGGACTTATGTATTAGATTTTCCAGGCGGGCCGGAAGATACATTGGTGTTGATCGGTTATGCTGATCATGTTGCCGCTAGAGTTTGGGCTGGAGAGGTAGTTATGTGTTTAATTAGATAGACATTAATAGTCAACTATTTTTTATTTAATGATTTTAATTCAAAGTTATTTTTTGCATGAGTGGCCTGAGTTGAAGTTGGCATCTCACGGAAGGAAAGTCATGAAATTTGGTAAGCCAGCACCCAAAATTGAAGGGTTAGTTGCTATGACCAGCCTAAGCCCTTTGATTATATGCTCAGTGGAAAGAGGAGACAAAGGACTATTGTCAGCTTTTGTGGAGAGGTGGCATTCAGAAACTAGCAGTTTCCATTTGCCTATAGGGGAGCTGACTATCACATTGGATGATATGGCATCGTTGCTGCATATAACTATTATTGGGGCCTTCCAAAATTATGTTCCAATTGATGTAACTGAGGTGGTGCAATTGTTGGTTGATTTGCTTGATGTGTCTACACAAGAAGCACGAGCTGAGACTGAGCAATGCCACGAGGCATATGTCAGACTTTCTTGGTTGCGGGACATTTACCATGTCAGGTGTGAGGCAAGGCAGTGGATTGTAGCAGCCAGAGCCTATTTGTTTCATCTTGTAGGATGCACGCTCGTTGCACCAACAAGAGTGCGACACATGTGAGTATGGTTTACTTGGATGCATTTCGTGACTTGGAGCAATCTAGGGGGTTTTGCCTGGGAAGCAGCTGCACTTGTCCACATGTATGAGAATTTAAACTATGCATGTCAGCACCACGACAAACATCTTGCCAGTTATATCACTTTGTTGCAGGTGATGATATCACATTGTGGTGTATGTTTGTGTAATTGTAGTGTTGGATTTATGAGCATTTCCTAACTGTTGGCAATGTGATTGCAAATGACGAGTACTAGGAGACTCTACCACGTGTCTGTCGATGGAAGGATGCGAAGTCCTTACCTGTGACCACCTATAGTAAGTGATTGGATACGTTGGCGGCAAATGACGTTTGCTGGACACCTTATGCTAGTCACTGTGGTTCCAGAGAGTTTCAGGTAATATCTCTATTTTCAGGTCAAATTAGATAGGGTTCATACATTGTGTCCCACCAACCCCAGAGGGTGCTTCGACAGTTTGAATATGTTCAGTGGATTCCAAAAGTCAAAGCTCTGTGGCCATATCTACAGAAGACGTTGATCACAAATGGATGCATTTTTCACAGTACCTGGCAACTATTGGAGACTTGGTGACATTTCCTAGTGAGTCTATTGGTGGGTATCTACAGTGGTTTTATCGGATATCTCACCTATTCATGACTCCGCCTACTATTGGGGATACTAGTAGATATCCTCCCTTGGTTGACCTTGTTCCACCTCCGTCTATAGTAGCCTCTAATGATATTGACATCTCACAACATGCAGTGGTATGATAGTCTTGCCATTAACATATTAAAATGTTAAAATAAGTTTGTCTAATATATACAATTAATATATTGATGTTTGAACGACCTTCAGGCTGTGTGCCAAAAGATAGGAGAACGCCTGCAACACATATGGACATAAGGATGGTAAGAACTGGCACAAATGCATACATCATTATAGACCAGTGTATAACATTATAGCTCGCGGTGTTATTGATGACAGAATTGTCTATGTGCGGGCCAGGAGTAGGAGGGATCCACAGGGAACATATGTTGGTGAACGACATTGAGCACGATTTGACATTGACTATTAATGTGTACTATTACCTATTATATATCATTTTCTTTAGCGTTGTATGACTATTAATGAAAAATTATTTTACACAAACTACTATTAGTGTGTTTGGTTTAAATAATGCAAATAGAGAGAATAAAATACAAGTTTTTATTTTTTTTTAAAAAATAAAGTATAATATAACCACAACATGTAAGTCCTACAAAAAAGATATATTTTTTTTCAAATATTATTTATCTTTTAACATATCAAGTGTGATGTGAATGAATGAAATTAAATAATGTTTAGATTAATGAGCATGTACCAAAACATCATTTTATGCCGTGAGAGGAGTATGTTTGGTAACCATTACACATATTCACTTTACAAACATACAAACAATAACCTAAATTGTCAATCATCTTGTAAATTAACATGTGTGTGCAACATCATAAAATTAGTGTACGCTTGTATTCGACTAATATAAGGTGTCGGCCACTGCTTTGCTTGATTGTGGCAATGTCTTGACCATAACAAAACAATTGATGGCATAGGAAATTCATCTCTCAAAAAAACCTGTTACACCAACAATGTCAATATATATAATAATCTGTTACTGGTTTAAATATCTATCATCAAGTACAGTCAAACGGTCATTGTGATACCTGGACAAAATGATTGTTATAGAGATGACCAATACATATAATGTAATGAACACCAGTATCTCTAGGAGGTATGCTTCTAAGGAAAAAAGGTCATGATTTGTTTGAGAGATATAGAAACAATGATCACGTTATACCTTTATGCAACGACATAACCCATATTGGTAATATCCATCCACTTATCCATGGTAACCTGCATGTACCAAGTTGTATGAATAACATAAACAAATAATTATTAAGGAAATTGCATGTGTGTGGTGAAATTAAAATTACCATTGCCAACCTATCAACAAGTAGGGACCGCTTTAACTGCTCATATCTATCTAACCCACCAAATAAGACTATATACTCATCAAATCATTGTGCAAGTTCTTTAAGCAAATGGTAGCGCACCAAGGACCATGATTTTTCATCATAACCTAATAAGGCAACAATTACACGATATCCACAATTACCATCAGCTTTAACATCAACAATGTTTAAAATGAAATCATGCATGTTTGGATGAAATTGATCCAACATTGGCATGTTCCTGTTCGATTTTTGTTTGTTCAAATGATGATGCAGACCATTTTTGTGTTGAGAAACTATTTTGCACAAAATGTAATGCATCCATATACTCAAAGTAAGACGGGTCCCTCTTGGTTGATCTTTGGTGTTTGCTGAGCTGTTTCTTTGGAGCATCTTTTGTTTTCACCTTTTCATTAGGAGGACACATCAACATTTGATCAGGATATGCAAGTTCTTTCAATTTACTCTTCAGAGTCACTTTGCCACACAAGTCAAGAATTTCAAACCGCTTGGATATGGCATTCATCTCTTCCGTTATGTGGACTTCGCACTCATCTAGATCTTGGTCTAAAAAATTTAACCTCCTCCAAAACATATGTACTGTGTTAAGCGGTATACTGCCAACAACATACCCAGCTAGCTCACACGCACAAGGCAGACCATGCGTTGTTCTCATAACACAACCACAACGAGATCTATCAATGCCCGCATATTTAACTCGTGCAAACTCAACAGCAATTTGGTTTAAGGCATACCTTGACAACATGCCGATAAGTTTTTTGTACAAGGTAACCCTAAAAACATGTCCCACCACATGTGTGCTTTGCTCAAATGATGCCTTTATTTCACTGTTTTGCAAGGTGATCATGTTGTTTATAGCATCCCAAACACTACATAGATCTCCAAGGCTATTTCGTAGTAGTCTCTTCAAGGTCTAATGGACCGACTCAACCCTACAGTTTTGCAAACAACACAACTTGTCAATCAACATGTAACATATGTTCTTAAAACCACAAATTTAACGAACATCAGTCTTATAATACCTGTTAGTTGTGGTGTTTCCAAAATGCAACACTTGATTTGTCCACACTATTACAAACCTTTGTCTGTGGGGAGTCAGTCAACCACGTGCCTTTCACATAATCAACAAACACTGGCCATGGTGAACAAACAATTTCAAATTTATTAAGATAATCATCATATTCTTTCTTACTAGCACAATCAACTAGACTCCCCCATGCTTCCATGACATAGTCCCATGGGTTTTTTTGTCGAATAAATGTTTTACATTTTACCTTCAGATTCTTGTTAATGTGAAATTGACACAACAATTTGGTTGAATTAGGCAACACATTTTTCACTACATTCATCAATGTTGAATCTCTATTTGTAACATCAACCTTAGGGAAAAATTCACTTTTAAGAAAAATGCCTCTGAAGCGTTCAAGAGCCCACACAACATTGGTTATACATTCGGCTTCCAAATATGCAAATACAGCTAAAAATGTCATCCCAGTAGGTGTGATGCCAACAATGTCAAGTAAAGGGAGTCTGTATCAAGAATACCATATGACATGCGTTGCACAATTTCACTGAATCCGGATGTGTCCAAAAAAGGTCACATACAACATTTTCATCCTTTAGTCTATGCCAATGGATATGCATATCACGTTCAAGAAGCTTCATCAATTGTTGCATTTCAGTATTACTACCTTTTATAGAAGAAAGATATGCATATCGTGCATTGTACACTTGCTTAATTGTTGTAAAATTATTGGCATTGTACTCCTTCAAAGTTAGAAGAATATTATTTGGTTTCACCATGGACCTTGTCATATCAGCAACAATAGTCTTCTCATCCTTAGTTAGTCGCCCAACATATGGATGTCCAATCAATGACTTAGCCAAAGCATGATTATGAGTCTCATAATATTAACTTGACCATCCACCCTTCACCTCTCGGGACTACACTCGCAGCTTAAAAAGACAACTGCATTTTCTACTACTAGTCATTGTCGTTACTATATCTTTCTTGTATGCTCTATATTTCCCACTCCTTTGACAACCAATTAAAACAAATGATGTTCTTCCTCTTTTTTCAGTTGATGTGTCAGACCTAATTATCACTGTCACAAAACCAATATCATATGCAACAGTACGAGCCCATTTTAATACATCATCACGGGAATGAAACACCTACAGAAACACATAATACATGTTAAATCTTGTACTATCATTCATTCAACAACTTTAACAAAATACAACTAAATTACCTCATAGCTTTTGAAGGCATAAGAACAATCAACTGAACAATTCAGATTTTCAAATGTATCACATTCCTCTCCATTGTCTTCATTCATATTCATTACTTCAGCCATAACACTATTATACATCCACTCATTGTTGTCCACCTTAACAAACCATCCAACAAAATATTCATTACTAACATTAAACTGTTAACAATAATGACAAATTATATCCACATTAAAAAATGTAACATTATAACAATTTCATTTTCCATTTCATTTTAAAATAAATTTAAACCTTAAATATTTGGTGTTTGCTTCCTACATCATTTCACCTTACATTTAATTTTAGTTGGATTGTTACAAATTAATTAAAATATTACATCGCAAAAAAATTAAACATGTTTATTATACCATTATTTTCCTAACAAAATTAAACATGTTTATGCTTAAATAGATAAATAATTATAAAAAAAACCATATTACAAAAAAAAAACTTCATACGAATTAGGTAATCTGTATAAAGCATACAAATTCACCATTTGTTTGCTTTATACGGATTAGCTAATCCGCATGAAACATACAGATTAGCTAATTTGTATACAGCAAATGAATGGTGAATCTGTATGCTTTATACAGATTACCTAATTCGTATGCACAATCCGTATCATTCATACAAATCCATATAATGGATACGGATTACATAATCTGTATGGATAACACGGATGGGTGTAAACAAAGGGTAAAGCGACTTACCTTCTCCAATGACCCCCAAATGTCCGGTGAACGAATAACCACCACTCAAAACGACCTCCACCAACAAATAACGACCAATGCCACAAAAATATGCAAATGAACAACCAACAATGAAGAGAACAAAGGATGCTGTGAAAAAACAAGCACGAGCTGAAGCCAAATGAACAAAGCAATTCACACTAGCAAGTAATAATGATGAAAGTTAATTTTGGGATTAAATAAAAAGCGTTGGGTGTATTGGAAAAGTGAATGGCGTAGTAAGCAAATCCCAAATTTTTAGTACAATAGGAGAGAGTTCAAATAAATGGACGAAGTCTTTAATGTTTGGACATGGAACATGGTGACAATTTGATCAGTAATGAAGAGACACATTTTTAAGTTCTTTCATTTTTGTTGATTATTAATTTGTGGTAATTGAATTCACACTTTACATTCAAGTCATACTATTTATTTAAGATTAAATATTTTTTATTTATAAAATGTAGTATTTCTTTTTTGTGTTTTCATGTCTATTTGATATGTATTTAGCAAACTTTTAGATTTCAATAGCCTATTTAAAGCATGTTAAGTCCTAAGATATTTAAAGTATAATATGTTAAGTGTTGATGTAGCTCCAATATTTTTATGTACCCCAATCTTCTTCAGCTATGTCTCTCTCTATACTTTGTCTTTCCTCTCTTTCTTCCTAATTTTAACTTAACATTTCTTTATTCTTTCTCTTATTCCCTCTTTGTTTTTCCTTGTGCAGATGCAAAAATTGGAGATCCATACCATTTTCCTTCTTTCATTGAGTCATTAAGTGGGGTATTATTATGTACTAGGCAAATGACGCATAAAGAACCTTAAGAGTGGAGGATAGTAAGTAATAAAAAGAAATAACTTCACCAATGCTTAGTAACTTATTAGTGGCAATTAGGAATGATTTTGAAGTGTAGAAGTAGTGAGTGGTATGACATTGAATTAGTAATGTGAAACTTGGTGAGGAGAGAACCACGAATGAAGCATAAGACTTGATGAAACATCTCAAATTTACAGACCTTAAAAATAAATATGTGGAATGTGGGAACCTCTTTTGTGGTGCAATTTTTATTATTAATGGTTAAGCAATACCATAGACATTATTAATGGTAGTTACGTTATAAACAAACATGATTAAGATAAGGAAAGGAAGAAAGGAAAGGCTAGAAAGAAGGAGGACAAGAAAAATGAAAAGAAAGAGGAGTTAAGTTTTAAAGATCTAGTGCCCAGAGACGAGTGATTCTCCTTTGCCCATCCCTATCCCTTTGATTTTGTTGTGTTCACCTTTTTCCCCTTACGAACCCTAAGTTAGGAGATTTGGGGATATTGGTGATTAAGCTTGATTTGGAGGTTGTTTGTGTTGTTTGAGGTTGGAATTTGTAATAGAAGTGATTGTGAGTGATTGATTGTTATCTTCCTCCCTAATTTTTTATTTTTGGGGGAATTGTTGTGGCCATGGATGGCTTTTACAGTTTAACTCTCCCAAGCTTTGAGATTTATGAGTTGTGAGAGATTATGCTTGTAATCCATGAATACTTGGTAGGTCTTAATGTTTAACACTTGTTTAGGATGATTGAATGGGATTAGAATGGGTTGGAGCACCATTGGTGGCATCTTGAATTTGCAGAACATTGTTCAAACTAGTCTGGAATGTGACACGCTAATGGCATGTACCATGAGCTAGTCGTTGTAGATTCTTATGTGAGTTTGAGCCTTCCTAGAATGCGTGGCCCATGGCATTTACCATAAGCTGATTGTGGTGAATTCCGTTGAGGATTAGTAGCTTTCTTATAGTGCATCATGCCTATGGCATTTACCACAAGTTGATTATGGTGCATTTTGGTTGTTTAGTTTTGTCAAGTTCTCACTTTCTTTTGTATTTTCCAAGTTCCTTAACTCCTTCCTTACTTTCATGCTTAGCATGGAAGGGATTGAAAATGTGTCTCGATGGGTTACGAAGTGCTAGGCTAAGTGTAACATCCTCAACTTTTTATTTTGAGATAATGGTCATGTTCAAATTAATTATGGATATGTGATAATAATTTGATACAAGAAGAATAGGATAAAATTTATTTTAACACAAGCTTTTCAAAATTGTCCACACTAAAAAAAACAGCTTCTGCCAACCGTATTAATAAATTTATATCTCTCTCATTTCTTATTAAAATTAGGTGTATGATATGTGGAACTAAAGATCTAGATGTAAAATATAACATATAAAAATTTCAGATAAATATAGATTGTGTACTGCTTGTAGTCACAAAAACACTAAGAGATGTCAGTTTGGAATTTTGAGCTCGCTGGAAGCTTTGGAGTCTAGTTTTAAAAATGCTATAGCTAGAGTTTTAGAAATCCAAATAAGGCATGTGATACCTTGTTAGAAAGCTTAGGAAGTCTAGTTTAACATAATAAAATATTAGAATTTATTGACTGATAGATTGGTACAGAATATACTAAGAACGAACCACATCTGGTTAAGTGTTTCTAGCCATTTGAAAAATCTGGATTGGGCAAAACGTGTAACTCCCAGAATTTTGGCACAAGGAATACAAGCTTCGGCAAAAAAATTGGACCAATCAGAGGTTGCCTCATGCAAGGTTCCTTTCCATGTGCATAAGAGTCATTAAATAAGGGAAATCTTGCACCAAAACAATAAGCTAGAAGCAGAGCTATGAAGTGTAGGCTGCTGTAAAACTGTGAAGGCTGAAGGGAAAATATAATATATGGCCTTGTGCGCATGTGTAATTAAAGGATCCAAGTAAATACATCTCCTCTGCCCAACCATGTTCCACGTAGCATATCCAGCTGCCCAAGTCAATGAATTAGGGAATCTTGACCATGAAAATCTAGTGCAAGATAAGATTTTAGAAGAATATCTCCTAAAGTAATGATGAGTTAGTTAAGTTCTAACTAAACTAACTACTAATTCAGTTATAATCTAACCAAATTCACTTAAAACTTAACTAGTTAAAATTAGTATAAATACCTAATGATGTTGAAAAATTTTGCACGTAGGATTGCTAGCTCCAAAACTCCTTCCACGGCTACTTGTTTTTCCTTGCACCTAGTTTTTCACTTCTTACCTTCTTTTACTACTCACACCCGTGGCTTCATATCTACTATCCTATACATCAAATTTTCTTCTTTTCAAGACTTCATTCCTTACAAGATTTCCAAGAAAAGCAACCAATTAATCAATTGCAAATCCAAATTCATTTGAGGTAGGCTAGGCTTCAATGTCTAGTTAAGAATTTATTTGGACTAACCTATATGTTTAATGGTGCAGATTTATGGTTGATTATTTAGGCTGGAATTTCATATCATTGAAGGTTATTTTATGATGTGATAATGTTGATTTAACAATAGGATAGGTTGATGATTTAAATGCTGAAATTTTAGTAAGAATTGGACTTGATTTTGATGACCTTTTAGACTTGATTTTGATGGAATTTTTGGACTATTTGCTTATATTTATATGTGGGTGTATTTCGAAATAATTTTGAGAAGTAGAGGTTGAATGTATGTGGATAAATGGTTTAAATACTTGAGTGATTCAATTTTGAGGATTAAGTAATAAGGTGGTAGGTAAAAGAAGATTAAGTTTTAGACTAAGTTCTATATTCTTGTGAAGGTAAAAAGGAATTAAGAAATTATTTGAAAGATATTTTGTGGTTTATTAGTTAGAATTCTAACATGATTTGTCTATGGCTTGAGGATATTCAATTGTCATGTCTAAACTGGTATGATTTTGCTTGAATAAGGTATGGTAGTCTAACAATACTTTTGGTACGTATGATGTTGTGATGGAAATATTTTCCATGAGGTTGTATGTATTTGCTCATGGATTTTATTATTGATGAAAATATTGGATTTGATGTCATGATATGTTGATTCATGTATCTGAGTCCAGTACAAGATTTGCGATACAGAATCTAATACTACATCCAATACGAGATGTAGGGACTAGGTGCAAATATATGGAATGACATGCATGACTAGTGTAAGACGGTCGTAGCATTTCTACATCTAGTACAAGATGTAGCTACATACAGTACAATATGTAGAGGCCATGTGCACCTTGAAAATTCATTCATGCATACATATTGGTTGAATGGTTATTTATTGATGTTATTGGAATTATTTGATGAATTACTAATGCACTAACATATTAGGTGGTTTAGTTTTGCTTACTGAGAAATTTTATTTCTCACTAGATTTGTTTCATTTGTTTTATAAATGGCAACAGTGGTCAATTTCCTTGACGCCTTAGACTAGTGGTGGTACAAAGATAAAGAATTGTCTCTACGAGATGGATGATGAAATTGTTTGTAGTATCTCTATGTTTCGTTAAGAATTAGGGTTATGTGTAAACCTCATCATTTGCATGATAACTATGACTTGTGTTTGGTACTATGAGGAGCTTGTAATTTGTATAGCAAAAAGTGACGTTTTATGTAACAGTGATAAGTGGGGTTTAATGAATGATGTTGAAAATTTTAAATTTACAGGTATCCGTAATTTTAAAACAACTATACTAATATACACTTCTTAAAATTAAACCCTAATAAAAATATAACATCTAGAATAATTTTAGGTCGTTACACTAAGTGTAGACCTCCATGATGGGATTTGAAGCTATGTGTGGAGCCTATGCATGTTTACATTATTGCCTTCTATTTATGATTCTTGAATACTTGTTATTGCTTGGTTTCCTTGTTGTACCTTGATGATTCGTGGTGTTGTGTAGGCATCCTTATTGCATTCATATGATTATTGCATATGCCTAGGATTGCATGTAATGATAAACCCTTTTAATAAAAGATACATAAAACACTTAAGACTATACCTATGCCTCTTAGCAACAGGTGGGCAGTTTCCCCTAATATTTCAATGAAGGTTTTCAAGAAAATGTTATCATTTCAAGAAAGGTTTTGTAACACCCTGTATGCATCCAGTATGTTAACATTCAATTACGGACGTTAAGCGCAGCAATTAATTAACGAAAATGAATTAGGAAGCAACTAAAGAAAATGACATCACCACACGTAAATAACAATAAATCATGTACATTATGCATGGCAATATTACACACCGGGTACGTCCACCCCTCCAGGCCGGTTTACAAAACGCAATATACATAGCCAAATATAGAGCCTATATGCTCTCAAAATAAAAACTAAGGTTCGTTCAGAACCCGTCCCGGCTTGGCCTCTGGTCAAGAAACCCTCAGACTGCCTCACTACCCGGGCCTCTTGCCCCGGGATCCGCCATCCTCTCTGTGCTCATCACCTGCAAATATAGATAATCCCCAACCGGGGTGAGACATAAATCTCAGTAAACTCCGGGTCCTTGAAGGCTTCTCCTTCCCCGGGTTCACTTTCACGATACATAGCATCAAACAGGCATTACATAAGCTAGCCATCTCGACTATCATAAAACCCATCACATGTATATAATCACACATATATAAGGAGAGAAGATTATCCAACTCAATGGGCACATTCCCCGTATATCATTGCTTGAGGAAGACCATCCAACTTAATGGGCACATTCCCTCAGGACTTTGGGCAGACACTTGATTGAGTATTTTTAGTTTAATATTTTTCTATTCTTCTTAGATTATTTGAATTCTCTTGGACTTTTATTTTCCCATTCTAATTCAGTTTTTGCCTTAGGCAAACAAGTTGGCTTAATTGATAATTGTTGCTTATTTTCGGAGTTTTTGCTTACTTGACCTATCTTCCTTGTATAGGACCTAGAGATCTCTACAAAAATCCATATGGCACATATGAGTAGTCCCTGGAAATATAAGGAAAATATCTACAAGTTTTTCAGAGATAAGCCAATACCAATTCTGTCATTTTAGGCTTGGAAGTCATAATCACTGCACTTGAATTTTGGGATGCAAAATTGGTGTAATTAGTAATTAGTTAGATTAGTTGGGCTTCATTATGGCCCATCCTTTCTTACTGACTTAGTCACTACATTTTAGCGATTTTAGTTATTTGAATGGACACACTTCATATTAGCAAAAACACATTTTGTAGTGACTTTTAGAAGTTTTTAGAATTAAAACCCTTTTATCTTATTTTCTCTCAACTGTTCTTCATTGTTCTTCACTGTTCTTCATTTTCATTTTTGTTCTTCCATTTTCTTGCACTAATTTCATGGGGCTTTCATTGATGATGATCATGGAAGGCTAAACAATCAATCAATCCAAGGATCCAAGCCCAAGCAAGGAGAATTTGAGTTCTGGTTTGGTATTTCAAATTCTGTGTGAATGTTCACTTTCTTCTTCAATCCACTATTCGATTTTCATGATTATGAATGTGTTTAGGATTGAAAGCGGATTAGGTTATGGATTTATTTCCTAATTTCGAATTTTAATCATAGATTATTTGGATATATTTCAATTAGGTTTGTGGTTTCAATTAATTTAGGGGTTAATTCGATTGAAGTGCTTCTAGTGAAATTGAATGAACTTTCACAGCAAAATCATTATCTGAGAACTATGATAATTCGTATTGCTTGGTTTGGTGAATTGGATTGGTGCTTTTTAATCTATTTTAGAATACCTTTTATCAATTCCGTTAGTTTTTATTTTGCTACTTTTTTCTGCAATTTTTATTCACGCATGCAAACTGTTTGATAAAAATTCCCCTATTATTTACTAGTGAATTGAAGTTGGAACCATATTGATTGTGTCTCTGAGTCGACCTAGGTTAATCCTGTGCCACAGAATTAGCGTAGTTTAATTGTTTTGAAGCGATACAACATCGGTTATCAACACTACCTGAGGAAGATCATCCAACTTAATGGGCACATTCCCTCAGGGTCTTGCTCGGACGTATATGGCTCTTCCAAGAGAGGTCCATCCAACTTAATGGGCATACTCTCTCAGGGTTTTCATATATACTAATTGACCACTTATAGTGTTGATTTTAAGGGAAACTGCAAGAAGATTGAAGCAAGGTTGAAGGCTTGATGATGTTTTAGCTTTTTACATACCCAATCATTTGAAGACATTTGTAATTTGTCTAAGTGGTTCAAGTAAATTGCCTTGTGATCTTTCATTAGCATGTGCATTCTCATGATCATGCATACATGGTTTTCAGTCTCAAAGAAATCAAATGGTTTTATAAGAAATTAAGCCTCAATGGCTAAGTTTCTTAAAAAGCAAAACTTACTGCTTTAATCGATTACACAAGCAGTTTAATCGATTAATGACATTCATACTATTCTAGAAAAGCCTTGAAGAACAGTTTAATCGATTACAGTTTCTTGTAATCAATTACACAATATTTTATGAAAAACCATACATCACTAGAATAATCGATTATCTCATTATGTAATTGATTATCTTAATTCATTTGTCTTGATGTTGTTCTAGTTTAATCGATTACAGTACGATTTAATCGATTATTTTGTTCATAAAACCATTTCCAGAAAGCTGAAGAACATATTAATCGATTATTTAGTTGTTTTAATTGATTACATATGGCAAAATAATTGATTACAACAGTGGATTAATCGATTATTGTCAGTTAATTCTGTTTTATACAAAGCTTTGTGAGTCTATTCTCTATAAATACATATTGAATGAATTGTTCTATACAGATAAGTGATTTACCCAAAAGAAAAAAAGCTTTCTAAGAGTTTCAGAAACTAATTTCTGAGTGAAAAACATTTCTTGTAAGGATCAAGAATTCTGATTTTTTTGTGAAGATGTGTTAAAGAAAAGAAGGTTTTCAAGATAGTGATTCTGAGCTACTATTTTTACAACCTGGAGAGTGTGGTAATCTCATTTTCATTTCATCCATTCATACATGAAAGATCACAGGTTGTGTTTATCTTGAACCTATCTTTTTAGATGTTCTAACATTTTCTATTGAATTGTGATATATCAATTTGTTTCTTTTCAAGCATACTAGAGTAGGGTTCTCTAGGTTTGAGGTTCTGAGTAGGATTCTCAGGATCTTGGTGATTTGTATTCTAATATGGTTTTAGAATTTAGTATCTTTGTCTAGTGTTGATAAAGAGGGTCACTTGTAAACTGCTTGTAAAAGATTCTTTGATATAGTAATTACTCTAACCTAGTCTGGGTTGGAAGCAACTGGATGTAGCCTCCAAGGTTGAGAGGTGAACCAGTATAAGTGCATTGTCTCTTGTTTAAAATTCTGTATGTTTCATAGCTTGTCTTTGTGAAATTAGAATATTATTATCAAAGAAACAAATTTTGTCATTGCATTCTTATCAAAGTTTGATCTTGGGTGAAGAAAGATTTCTGGACTTTACAAAAGGGTGAACAAGTGATACGATCCAAGTTTTAATTCCGCAATTTGTTTCAGAAAGTTTTAAATATCCAGTTTAAACCAATTCACCCCCCCTCTTGGTTCATTTGTAGTGTATTCATTGTATTTTCAATTGGTATCAGAACTGGTTCTTGAAAGTTATTCAAGATCACTTTCTTGTTAAAAGAAAATGAATACTACTCAAATAAATTTTAGAGAGGGAGCTTCTCTCAATCGTCCACCAATGTTTGAGGGTGAGCATTTTAGTTTTTGGAAAAGTCGAATGCAAATCTTTATTCAATCCAATAATCACTGTGCATGGAATGCAATTGAAAAAGGTACTTTGGTTCTTATGAAAACTATTGATAACAAACTGGTTCCCAAAGAATGGGATGAAATGACAGATGCAGAAAAAAGGATTGTGTAATATGATTTTAAAGCCAAAAATATGATAGCATTTGCTTTGTCTTCTGATGAATTTTTTAGAACTATGAGATGCAGGAGTGCAAAAGAAATGTGGGAAATGCTAAAAGTAACTCATGAAGGTACAAAAGAAGCAAGGAGATCAAGGAAGCATGCCTTGATTCATGAGTATGAAATGTTCAAAATGAACAATACAGAAACCATTTCTCAGTTGCAAACAAGATTCACTCATATTGCCAATCATCTTCTTGGCCTTGGAAAGACCTTTGATACTGAAGAATTAAACATCAAAATCTTGAAGTGTCTCACAAGACCATGGCAACCAAATGTTACAGCTATCAAGGAGTCAAAAGATCTATCTAAAATATCCATGGCTGCATTGTTTGGTAAGCTACTTGAATATGAAATTGAAATGTCACAACTAACCAATGCAGAAGATGTAGAAAAGAAAAATAAGAGCATAGCGTTAAAAGCTGCATCATCTAAGGTTGAAATAGAAGAAGATTCAAGTGAAGAAGATGAAGATGACAACATGAATCTTATTGTCAAAAAGTTTAGCAAATTCATGAGAAGGAACAAAAATAGAAAATTCAAAAAGTTCAACAACAACAACAACAAAAAGAATGACAGCAACACCTCCACCAACTTTACATGTTTTGAATGTGGAAAGCCTAGACACATCAAATCTAAATGTCCAATCTTCTTAAAGAAACAATAAGGTGAGAGGAAGATTAAGAAGGAAGGAAAGCCAAAGAAAACCTACATTGCATGGGAGGATAATGAATCAACAAGTTCTGAGTCAAGCAGTGAGAATGATGAAGAAGCAAATGTATGCTTCACTTCAACATTGAGTGATGATGATTACTCAAGTGTTGAATCTGAGGTAAGTTCTCAATATGATAACATTGTTGATGCTTTTCATGAAATGCATGATGAGGCTCAAAGGCTAGCAAAGGAAAATAATAAGCTGAAAGGAGATCTAAGATGGCATAGCACAAAACTTGCAGAAATGCAAAGTGAACTTTGTAAGTTGAAAGAGAAGAATGAAAACTTTCTTTCAAGTTACAAGGCCAATGGTTGTATATGTCCTTCTTCCTCTTCTAAGATAGAAACATGCAAATTGTTACAAGATGAGTTTGATGCTTTTAAAAGAAGCCAAGGAGAAAAGTATATGTTACTTCTTTCAGTAAATAACTATTTGGTTGATCTTTTGAGAAGGCTGTATAGAGGAAAATGTAACTTGGCTGAAATGTTAAGTGTGCAAAAATGTGCTGGAGATACTTCTGGTTTGGGATACAAACATGGTTCAAAATCTTGTGGGAAAACCATATTTATACCACCAAAATAGAAGAATCAAAGGAGCTTTTATAAATCAAAGATTAATCAAAATGCTTACTTTGAAAGATCATCAAGAGCTGTAACTTGCAACTATTGCATGAAAAAGGGACATACACCTTTAAATGCTATGCAAGAAAATATTATGTTCCTAATGGATAATGTGTTTGGGTGCCAAAATGCCTTCTTTATTCGGAGGCGAAACTCTGAGAGTTCTTGGAGAAGACGATATCTCCGTCGGAGGGGTTTTCAGAAGAATCAGAGGTTGTAAGCTAGCTAAGGGATGTTTCCTCTCAGCTTTCTCGTTGTATGCAAAGAGGGTTCTGGGTAAGGGTGAGTGGCTATGAACTTCTCTTACTTGGAAATGGAGAATACGGAGAGAGGAAGAAGCTGACAGTGTGTTCATCGAAAAGAAGAGGAGTGGTCTATTTAAATGACCCTGGCACGTGTGACACGCGCCAATAGTGCCAGATGTCAAAATCTAGCTTAGACATCGTACACGCTCGATGTCGGGTTCATATTGCCCACCAAAAGTCAACCTTGTACAACTCAGCCTTCGTAATCCGAACGCCACCCATGTGTGGACTTATGGTATCCGTACGATCAAAGCCTTAGCTTTTGTATCAGGCAAGCGTTGTCTATTTTTAATTGATTACAAAAGCTTGTGTAATCGATTGCATAGTGCTGGGCCCGTCCTCGTCCAAGGTCCTTACTCGGTACTTTATAAGGTCCAAGGGTCCGCACTCTTTCGACCTTATCCGACCTCATTCGGGTTTCTACCTTGGCACTTCGCAAGTCCAAGGTTTCACCCTCTATCGACCTTACTCAACCTCATCCGACCTTGGCAATCCCAAGTCCAAGGTTTCGTCCTTCTCCAACCTCGTCCGACCTCATCCAACCTCATCTAGCTTCCTACCTTGGCACTTCACAAAGTCCAAGGTTTTGCCATCTTCCGACCTTATCTGACCTCGTTCGGGCTTCTACCTTGGAACTTCCCAAGTCCAAGGTTCGGCCCTCTTCCAACCTTATCCGACCTCGTTTGGGCTCCTACCTTGGCGCTTCCTAAGTCCAAGGTTCCGCCCTCTTCTGACCTCATCCGACCTTATTTGACCTCGGTACCCTTTCCTCCACGTCAGCATCGCCCCATGAAGGCACTGTTATCTTACGAAGTGTCCACCTGGTCACGTTAGTCCGGGTTCCTTGTTGACACTCATATAAGAAGTGGGAACCCAGATTCGCGGTAGGTCGTAATTATCATAACTACCATGTAATTATAATATTAGAATATTAAATTACCATGTGGACACCTGAAACCTTACATTCACCCCACCTTTTAAAGAATTTTGTCCACAAAATTTAAAGAATCTTACCCGTCAAGTAACTCGGGGTACAACTGCACGAGCTCCTGTTCCCGCTCCCAAGTTGTCTCCTCAGGTGTTCTTCCTTTTCATTGTATCTTGACTATAGGGATAGTCTTACTTCAGATCTTTTTCTTCATTTTGTCGAGGATTCGGGCTGGCCGCGTAGGGCACGTCAGGTTTTCTTTAATCTGAACTGTGTCTGGCTCCACCACGTGTGCCGAGTCTGGCACATATTTCCTTAGTTGTGACACATGAAATACATCGTGCAACCCGGACAGTTGGGGAGGCAAGGCTAACCTGTAGGCCACAGGTCCTACTCTTTGGAGAATCTGATAAGGACCAATGAACCTAGGGCTGAGCTTCCTTACTCCCAATGCCCATCCAACCCCGGTGACTGGAGATAGTTTCAGGAACACAGGATCACCCTCATCAAACTGCAGTGGGCAATGCTAGCTATCATAATAGCTATTCTGTCGACTTTAAGCCTACAACAACTTATCTCGGATCATGCGGATTTGCTCAGAAGTGTCCCGTACCATCTCAAGCCCAAGGAGCTGACCCTCCCCTACTTCAGCCCAGCAAGTAGGAGTCTGACACCTTCGATCGTACAAGGCTTCATAGGGTGCCATGCCCAGACTAGCATGGAAGTTGTTATTGTATGAGAACTCCACCAGTGGAAGGTACCTATCCCAACTAGTTCCCTGCTCTCAAGTACAAGCTCTCAACATGTCCTCCAGAGTCTGGATAGTTCTCTCGGTCTGGTCGTCGGTCTGTGGGTGGTAGGTCGTGCTAAGTCTTAACTGGGTCCCGAAATCCTCCTGAAGAGTACCCCAAAACCTAGATGTGAACTTCGGATCTCGGTCGCTAACAATCTTGTCTGGAACACCTGCAACTGGACTATCTCTTTGACGTATAGTTGGGCCAACCTTTCCGTGGTATAGTCAGCCCGTACAGGCAAGAAGTGAGCCGATTTGGTCAACCTATCAACAATCATCCAGATGGAATCGCATCCAGGTTGAGTTCTCAGTAGTCCGACTACAAAGTCCATGGAAATACTATCTCATTTCCATTCCAGGATCGGCAAAGGTTGCAGTAGGCCTGACGGTCTCAGATGCTCAATCTTTACCTTCTAACACACCAGACACTTGGCTACATGCTTGACTATGTCCCTCTTCTTTCCCGACCACCAGAAATTCCCTTTAAGGTCCTGATACATTTTGGTGGCACCGGAATGAATGCTAAACCGGCCTTTATGAGCCTCGGACAGAATTACATCCACCAACTCGCCCTTGGGTACCACAATTCTCCCTTGGTATGATACCAAGTCATGGATCCCTCGAGAAATGTCTTTCTGTCCGATCAGGGATTTCACATCCTCGTAACATTCCTGGGTTTCTCGAATCTTTCGGATTAATTTGTTATTAACTCTGATTACTCTCAACTCGAGACCCCGGTCTCCCTCGGTCACGGTCAAGTGCATATCCCAGAAATCCTCTATCAGCTTGTAGTTCGCCATCATCAAGCAAGTTATGCTCATATGCTTCCTGCTTAGGGCGTCCGCCACCACATTGGCTTTCCCGGGATTGTATTTTAACTCAAAATCATAATCCTTGAGGAATTCCATCCATCTCCTTTGTCTCATATTCAGCTCCTTCTGATCAAATAAATATTCGAGACTCTTGTGGTCACTGAACACCACTAGCTTGGCACCATACAGGTAGTGCGTCCATATTTTCAGAGCAAAGATCACCGCTGCTAGCTCCAAATCATGCCTAGGATAGCTTTCCTCATGTGGCTTCAGCTGCCGGGATGCATAGGCAACCACTCTTTTCTCTTGCATCAGTACACATCCCAGCCCTTGCTCGAAAGCATCAGAATAGACCTCAAAACTTCCTTCAGGTTCAGGAAGGGTCAACACTGGAGAGGTGGTCAACCTTTCCTTCAATAGGTGGAAGCATTTCTCGCATTCATTAGTCCAAACAAAAGGAGTACCCTTCCGGGTAAGGCAAGTTAAAGGTAGCACAATTTGTGAGAATCCCTGAATGAACCTCTGAATCCTGGCCAGTCCAAGGAAACTCCAGATTTCGGCAACACTCTTAGGCCTCTCCCAAGACATCACGGCCTCTATCTTACCGGGGTCCACTGCTACCCCGGCTGCTGAGATCACGTGGCCAAGGAACTTTAGCTCTAATAGCCAAAACTCGCACTTCGAAAGTTTGGCATACAGTTGGTCGTTCCTCAACATCTGAAGAACAATCCGGAGGTGCTCGGCATGTTCCTCCTCACTCTTGTAGTATGTGAGTATATCGTCAATGAATACCACCATGAAAAGATCCAAGTACGGTCTCAACACCCGGTTCATATAGTCCATGAATACGGTCAGGGTGTTCGTGAGACCGAACAGGATGACCTGATACTCATAATGACCATACCGATACCGGAATGCTGTCTTAGGTATGTCCTCAGGCTTAATAGGGATCTGGTGGTACCCGGATCATAGGTCTATCTTAGAGAACACCCAAGCTCCCCTCAACTGATCCAATAGATCATCAATCTAGGGCAAGGGGTAGTTATTCTTTATGGTGACCTTATTCAACTACCGGTAATCCACACATAGTCGCATACTCACGTCCTTCTTTTTCACAAAGATAATTGGTGCTTGCCAAGGCGACACGCTCGGCCTTATGAACCCCTTGGACAACAAGTCCTCGAGCTGTGCCTTCAACTCTTTTAATTCCAAAGGAGCCATACGATAAAGAGCTAAAGTTGTGTGATCTCCTCCAGAAATACATCAACAAACTTGCTTACTACTGGGATCCTTGACAAGTCTAACCCCGGCTTCTCCTCCACTGCACTCAACAGAAGGTAGCCCGGGGATCCGGTCTTCATTTCCTTGCGAACTTGCAAAGCCATACAAAATGAAGTGGAACCCGACTTTACTCCATCCGAAGGTACCATGACCTTTTTATTGCAGCAATCCAACATGATGCCTTATTTGGTCAACTAATCCATCCCAAGAAAAATCTCAAGGGTCAGCATCGCAAGGCAGTACAGGTCAACACTGTACTCCTTGCCCTCATACAGAAACTGCACACCTCGACAGTACATATCAACCTGACACTGCTCCCTAGAAGCGATGGTAACCTCCATAGGAAGGGAAAGTCTGAACATCTGCAAGTTCAGTCCTAATGCAGTACTATCCTTAATGAAGGAGTGGGTAGCTCCTGAATCGAATAGGACTCTCACATCATATTCATTTATCGAAATCGTACCTTGGATCAAGTCGGGAGCTCAGGCCGCCTCTCTGGTATCCATAGTGTAAATACGGCCTGTGGAGGGTGCTGCCGAGATCACAGGAGCAGCTACTGCCCGGCTGTCTGCCTGCGGGCATTCTTTGGCATAGTGGCCCAGCTCGCCACATTTGAAACATATCAACTGGCTCATGGAGCACCTTCCCAATGATTCCTCCCACAAGAGGCACACTTGGGAGGTTGATTCGGTCTTTGTATTGACCCTTTCTGACCGTGCTCCTTCTTGAACCGGTCTACTGGAGAATTTACCCTCAAATCTCGGCCCTTGCCCTTCCCGACTAGGCCTCGACCATTGGACCTCCTATCCTCCTGTCTCACAGAGGAAGTAGACTTGCTTCCACTACGCCTCCGGATCATGTCCTTTACCTGGCGACACTATCTCACCAGGCTACCCAAATCCCAGGATCCGCTACAGCTATCTTTTCCTCAATACTCTCTCTAAGTCTTCTCGGGAACTTAGCCGCAAGGACCTCGACATCTAGTAGAGCCCTTCTGAAATGCACATACTTGGCCAACTCATTGAATTTGACTAAGTATTCATCCACCGACATTCATCCCTGGACGAGGCCCTCAAACTCTGCCTGATCTGTTCCCGGGCGTCCCTAGGAATATACCAATCCAGGAACTGGGCTTCGAAGGTCTGCCAGGTGATAACCTCATCCCAGTCCCTCAACTATTGGGAAGTGTTGACCGACCACTCATGTGCGTCTCCGTGCAGCAGATAGGTAGCATAGAGAAGCCTCTGATGGTCCGGGCACTCCATCACCATAAAAATCTTCTCTAATGCCTGCAGCCATTTGGCGACAACAATGGGGTCATAGCTCCCATGGAAAGCAGGAGGATCATGCTTGCGGAAGGCAATAAGCATCTTCCCTCTAGCCACCGTGTCTTCCTCAGCTTCAACATGGGGAAACCGGTCCCCTCGATGGTGACTAGGCCCACCAAAATGATGGCTACCTCCACCATGGTGGCAACTACCCTCCCCCTTGAAAGCAGGTGGTGAAAGGGGTGCTCAGTCCTCCCTCTGCAGAGACCTCAACTCTGCCATCAAAACCTCGTTGGCCTGCATCAAGCCCTCGTTCACTTGCCGATTCGCAACCATCTCCTGCTGCATAGCTACTAAGGCAACTGTCACCGGGTACGGCTGTGTATTGGCGTAAGCCATCTCGCTATTGTTTCGGGTTCTCACCATGATACTGCATATGTCACACGAAAGGGTGAGTTGATCAGGCCCACACTTAGTGACAACACATGCAATAGTCATAACGGACACCTAAAACAGTTGTGCATCACCCATAATTCACCATGCATAATGCTTCCCAAGGAAACTGCTCTGATACCATTAAATGTAACACCCCGTATGCATCTGGTATGTTAACATTCAATTACGGACGTTAAGCACAACAATTAATTAATGAAAATTAATTAGGAAGCAACTAAAGAAAATGACATCACTGCACGTCAATGACAATAAATCATGTACATTATGCATGGCAATATTACACACCGAGTACGTCCACCCCTCCAGGCTGGTTTACAAAACGCAATATACATAGCCAAATATAGAGCCTATATGCTCTCAAAATAAAAACTAAGGTTCGTTCAGAACCCATCCCGCCTCGGCCTCTGGTCTAGAAACCCTCAGACTGCCTCACTACCCGGGCCTCTTGCCCCGAGATCCGTTGTCCCCTCTGTGCTCATCATCTGCAAATACAAATAATCCCCAACCGGGGTGAGATATAAATCTCAGTAAAATCTAGGTCCTTGGAGGCTTCTCCTTCCCCGAGTTCACTTTCACGATACATAGCATCAAATAGGCATTACATAAGCTAGCCATCCCGGCTATCATAAAACCCATCACATGTATATAATCACACAGATATAACGAGAGAATATCATTCAACTTAATGGGGACATCCCCGTATATCATTGCCTAAGGAAGACATCCAACTTAATGGGCACATTCGCTCAGGACTTTGGGCAGACACTACCTGAGGAAGATCATCCAACTTAATGGGCACATTTCCTCAGGGTCCTGCTCGGACGTATATGGCTCTTCCAAGAAAGGTCCATCCAACTTAATGGGCATACTCTCTCAGGGTTTTCATATATACTAATTGACCACTTAGAGTTGTTCCACATCACTTTGGCTCTAAGGGAAGTCCATATTTAGTCCATTCTACTGGCCAGAGAATCTCATACATCACAACATATCATCAAAGTGCAAATTATATACATGTTCTCAATCAAAAGCAGTAACACACCATTTCAATCCATGCACCATGACATACAATAACCATCACTTCCTCGGAGTATGGTGGAACACGGTCGAGGGAAAAACTCCCAAGAATGAAGAGCTTACCTGCTCTAAGCTCTACACTGGTTCTCTCAGCCTCACGATTCCGAAAACTACTATCCTCTGCGTCATGCCCTACATACATACATGCAAGTGATCAATAGCGGTTCTCAACCGTCGCATGTAAAGAAACACTATTCATTTCTAGGTTATAAGAACTAGTCACCCAACTGGTGGCATGCAGACCTCCAAAGGATCTATCTGGATATAACCCAAATCCTAAAATTCAAAACAGATAGATTTCATGTAACACCCCAATATTTTATACCTTGAGATGATACTAGAATTGTTAGAAATTACATTTTGATAAATTAGTAATTTATTTTAGAAACAAGAATTATTTTTGATTAACCAAATCATAAGAACATTATGTAAGAAGGATAAAACTAATCCTAGGAGTTTTCCCTTAATTTTGGGGTTAAGGAAACTTAGTCATTGGAATGATTTAGTAATTTTATAAATTAAATTAACAAAAGAATAAAATGGTGGCTTAAGCAATGGATGGGCCGAATAGGTGTAGTAAAGGCAAGAAAATTCAGATTTTTCTAAAAATGTTGTTTAAAGCCCTTAGAAATGGCTAGACTTTGAATATGCAGCCCAAGAGAAAAAAAAACTGATTGTAAGCAAAGAACCTTAAGCCATGGTGGGAGAAAGTAAAAATCAATGTAGGAATAGCAATCTATAAGAAGGAGACTTAGTCAATAAAGGAGGGGACAAGGGGAATAAGTAGTAAATGAAGGGAATCTTCATTTAGGAAAGGATATGCACGGTTGGAAGAGAAAAGATTAGAAAGCTTGGCCTTAAGAAGCACCAAACCGTGAGCTAAAGGAGAAAGGAGTGAAAAAATACAATTGGTTGTGATTGGTTGATCAAAGTGGTTGAAAAGTCTTCCTAAGCTTCCATTGGTTCTTCACTTGACTTTAGAAATTGCAAAATGTATTAAGAGAACTAAGGGAAGCTACGGATGGCTTAAGCATGTGCAGAATTTTAGAGACAAAGGAATTAAATGCAAGTACTTGCAAAGCTATGTTGGTGAATGGCCATTGGATGAAGGCTTTAAATGATAAGCTTGCATTATTAGTGTGACATAAGGAAAAAATTATAAAAGGGACCGTGGAGAGTGAGGAAGCTACGGATGCCTCACCAAAATTGGAAAAGCTTTGACATTTTCTCATTTAAGCATTTTGCCAACCAACATTCTCCTTTGTACCCACATAGCCGTGCCACCTTCTTTCTCAATCACCTTGCTTTTCAAATCCTTTTCATAATTCCACCATAAACTAGAATTCAACAAGTCATTTGGAAGAAAGCTACGTGGAGAAAAGGGAAGGGATCCAAGGCCAACTTAAATTAAGATATTAAACTAAGGTAAGGGAAGCTTTGATAGATTAAATTTAACTATATGCCAAAGCTAGTATTATGATGGTTTAAAATTGTTTAAAGGAAGTTAAAGAATTAATAAGTCTTAGAAAAATGATTTATGGTCTAGAAAGTAACTAAATTAATTTAAAACAATTTCTAGGGTTCTAAAGGATAATTTAGAATTTAGTTTATATTCCATGAATTATTTTAATTTACATGTGATTATTTCATAAATTATGTTATTGAATTAGTTTGATATTTAATAAGTGATGTTGAATTAGGTTGATATATATATATATTAACTCTTTATATGTTGTTATATTGCAAAAGTAATATTGAATTAATTGGATATATAGATTAAACACTTTACATGTTGTTATAATTCATAAGTTATATTGTTTATATTTTGTGACTTAAGTTTGGTATATATTCACTAACCAAGTTTATTTGGATTTATGTTTTTTAATTTTAACTTATGATTCTCTGTGGTTCTGTGGTTATGTTATTATTAATAAAGAGGTTGTGGACTATATAATTTTGTGAGTAGTAAAAGACTTCTAATGGAATTAAGTAATGAAGACTATATGGAAATTATCTTAACTTAATGATAATACTGTGATATTATAAGACTGGGATGATAACTCTATGATGTTGATGATTTTGTGATATTGGGGAGTGTGACAAGACTATGATGATGTGATGATGACCCTATGATGTGGTAATGAGACTATAATCTTGACTCTCTGTGTTGTTGTGACAAAACTGTGACAATAAGATGATGACCCCGTGATGTTGTGATAAGACTATGATGATGACCCCGTGATGTTGTGATAAGACTATGATGATGACCCTGTGACATAAAAAGGGGACTTTGTGATGTTGAGACATGATAAAAAATGGAAATAATAATTTATAAGATATGGAATAAACCAGTGATGCATTTTGCATGTGCATGTACCCGGTGGGGTACAAGTTGCTGATGATGTTAAACCTCATGAAGAGAGGTGTCAGATAACTAAACTGAGTCTAGGCGTTCAGTTGTGATGTCTTCTGAACTTGGGGGGAGTTGAGACAGGGAGGACCACACCACCATGATGATCACATAGGTGGAGGTGACATTCCTATGCGCCCCTGGGCTACCCTGACTGTCTAGATAAGTTCGTTCCACTAAGGTGAGGGTGGGGTTATCTGACAGTGGCCACAAATTTTTAGATGTTGCTGAGATCTCAGTCATGCATCATATAAGAAGATAAGCATGCATTTTATTATGTGTTGCGTATATATATATATATATAAATATATGTGCTTAATCCTAATACGTGTCTAATACGTTTTCTGTATTTAATTTACTAAGTGTGTGTTTCTGTATTTAACCATTCTGTATATATTTAAATTTGATTTATCATGACTTACCCTTTTTTGTGTCTGGTGGTTGACACCTGTGATGACCCCAAATAAATTGGGCGAGCAGAGGAACAGTGATGGGCCTAAGGTGTACTAGAAGAAGTAGCTGTCTGTGATGCTGTCTGTGATGATCTATACTTGATTTTGATTCTGTATAATGGACTACTTATATGCGGACTATGAATATGTAGTGGTTTGTATGTCATGGACTGTATATTATAAATATGTGATATATATTTATGGGGACGAACAATATGGTTATACAAGGTAATTCTGTCTAAACTATTATATCATTTAAAACTGTTCCTATACGTTTTACGAATTATTTTAACACTAAAATGACCAAGCTAATTTAAACTCTTGGTTAATATTATTCTCTATGTTTTTCGAAAATTGGTTTAGAAAAACATATATACATAGTAAAGTAATAAATTTTTTTGTCACAAATTAATTGATCAAACGATTATTTTCAAAATTAATCACGAAATAAAAACGGTTGTTTCATTTCAAGGTTAGACCTGTATTTCTTACCTCTAAAATGTTAACGAAGTTAGAGAACAGCTTCTCCAAGCTCGAACGTCCCAAAATGCCTTCTTTCTTCGGAGGCGAAACTCTGAGAGATCTTGGAGAAGACGATATCTCCGTCGGAGGGGTTTTCAGAAGAATCAGAGGTTGTAAGCTAACTAAGGGATGGTTCGTCTCAGCTTTCTCGTTGCATGCAAAGAGGGTTCTGGGTAAGGGTGAGTGGGTATGAACTTCTCTTACTTGGAAATGGAGAATACGAAGAGAGGAAGAAGACGACAGTGTGTTCGTCGAAAAGAAGAGGAGTGGTCTTTTTAAATGACCCTGGCGCGTGTCACATGAGCCAATAGTGCCAGTTGTCAAAATCTAGCTTAGACATCGTACATGCTTGATGTCGGGTTCATATTGCCCACCAAAAGTCAACCTTGTACAACTCGACCTTCGTAATCCGGACACCCATGTGTGAACTTATGGTATCCGTACGATCAAAGCCTTAGCTTTTGTATCGTGCAAGCGTTGTCTGTTTTTAATCGATTACAAAGGCTTGTGTAATCGATTACATAGTGCTGGGCCCGCCCTCGTCCAGGGTCCTTACTCGATACTTTATAAGGTCCAAGGTTTCGCCCTTTTCCGACCTTATCCAACCTCGTTCGGGTTCCTACCTTGGCACTTCGCAAGTCCAAGGTTCCACCCTCTACCGACCTTATCCAACCTCATCTGACCTTGGCGCTTCCCAAGTCCAAGGTTTTGTCCTTCTCCGACCTCATCCAACCTCATCCGGCTTCCTACCTTGGCACTTCACAAAGTCCAAGGTTTCGCCCTCTTCCGACCTTATCCAACCTCATTCGGGTTCCTACCTTGGCACTTCGCAAGTCCAAGGTTCCACCCTCTACCGACCTTATCCGACCTCCTCTAACCTCATCCGACTTTAGCGCTTCCCAAGTCCAAGGTTCTGTCCTTCTCCGACCTCGTCCGACCTCATCCAACCTCATCCGGCTTCCTACCTTGGCATTTCACAAAGTTCAAGGTTCAGCCCTCTTCCGACCTTATCCAACCTCGTTCGGGCTTCTACCTTGGCCCGCCCTCTTCCAACCTTATCCGACCTCGTTCGGGCTCCTACCTTGGCACTTCCCAAGTCCAAGGTTCTGCCCTCTTCCGACCGCATCTGACCTCGGTATCCTTTCCTCCACGTCAGCATCGCCCCATGAAGGCACCATTATCTTACAAAGTGTCCACCTGGTCACGCTAGTCTGAGTTCCTTGTTGACACTCATATAAGAAGCACGAACCTGGATTCGCGGTAGGGTCATAATTATCATAACTACCATGTAATTAAAATATTAGAATATTAAAGTGCCACGTGGGCACCTGAAACCTTACAGGTTTTTATTGAAAGGGTATCCCCTTAGTGACACAAGGTGAAACCTTCCTCGATGTCAATCATGTTTGAGAGTCACATGCTTGATATACCACGGTGTGCAAAGAGCTAAGGATCCCTTAGGTTGCCAAAGAGTGGTGATTTTTCTAAAGGTTTATGAAAAATGAATTTTATGGAAAGATTTTAACAAGAGGAAAGGGAATGAGGTTACAAAAGATGAAAAAGGGATAAAGGAAATGGGGCAACTCAAAGGAGTTGAAAGAGGGAAAAAGGACCCCTAGAGATGACTTGACACTCATGGGAGAAAGTAACCTTTTTCATAAGGAATAAGAAGGGGTCCTTCGTAGATAATGGAAAATCAAGTAGCTCCTCCTCATAATAGAGATGAGTCTTTCCACTTTAAGATGTGGGTTAATAAAAGATCATAGCAAAAGAGATGCCTCTTGTTGGCTATAGTTTGGCCAAGTAATGAAATATGCATTGGAAAATATAACTTAAATAAAGAGATAATACAAAGCACACAATTGTTGAAACAAACTAGGATAAGCTTATGTGCATGATGTACACATGTTTTCTATGTTAAAGCATTTGAAGAGTCATGAGCCTAGTTGTTAGGTGAGTGTTGTAAGATAAGTCTTTACATTAGATGAGGATGTGTGTAGCTGGATAATACCTTTAAAAGTAGGAGAATGGTTATCCCATAAAAAGTTAACATAAGCTACCTTGAGAGGTATGCAAAATGTTATACCTCATAGAGAAGGGTGATATAAGCCCAAGATGGAAAATCAGAGGAAGCAATGTTGTGCACGTTCCCATTCAATGTTATAGTAAGTGAGATCACAATGAGTGGGCAAGAGTAAAAGAATGATATTTAAGTGCCTTAGTGCACTAGTGGCCTTAAATTTGACATAGAAAGCAACTCTAAGTGCCTCAGTAAAGGTTAAGGTTAAGGTATGATATTAGTAAATAGTAGTATTAATGTGTTAGGGTGATAATTATGAATGCGAAGAAAAGAAAATAAAAGCCATAAGAGTTAAGAAGATGATATCTAGAATAAAGAGTCTACCAAGAGTCTTTAGAGCACTCACAGAGACATTATGTTTCATCCTTGTTAGTTTTCATGTTTTTACAGGTTAGCAAGTGGATGCCTTGTGGGAGAAGCTTGGAGCACAGAACTGTTCATTAAGAGGAAAGTGTTATTAGTGTAGCTTTGTATTGCCCTATTTATGGGAGCTAGTTTATGTTTCATGTACCTTGCTTATGTTTTGTAAGGCACATAAGTGCTAAGAGCTTTGTATAATTTTATTTATGTTATGCATCTTTAAGTTTTAGTTTTTGCACAAATAACTCTGATTTTCTTATATGCTAAATTTTCATAATTTAGTAATATAAGAAGGCAAAAGGTAATATCCTCTAGGTGTTACATATGAAATTTCTTTGTGTGTGGAAAAGTACTTGAATTGAAGTTTTTTAAAATGCTTCTAACTTTCAATTTTTTATATTTTATTTCCTTTTTATCATTAAAATATTTATTCAATTTCTTTATTATCCTTTTTAAATATGTCATTTTACATTTTTTAGCTACTTCAACAGCTAATTTTACCAAACACTTATGATTTAATAAGTTAGCTTAAGAGCTTTCAACTACCAGCTTTCAGCTATCAACTAATTTTTTAACTTTCAGTTAACTTTTTAGCTAGTTTTGTTGAACATATAACTTCTAGCATGATGTTTGGTTGGAGGGGATGATGGAAAGAGGAGGGAAAGTGAGGATTTTTTAAAAAACCTTTATTATTTGGTTTAATTTTTAGGGAGGGAAAGGAAGAGAATGGAGGAGAGTAAAATCCTTCTTCATCCAAATTTTGCTCCCCTCCAATGGTGTGGTAATTAAGGGGGGAGGGAAAAGAATTTAAAATTTTCAAGTGTATTGATTAAAATATTTCTAATTATGATTTGAAATCTAAAGTTTATAAGGGCCTAAAAGTAAATTAATTTCTAAAATCTCTTCTCTCCCCTTGGAAACCAAACAAGAAAATGGTGCATTTCCTTCTCTTCCCCTTAACCCAACATGATATCTAATCAAAATCTTTCCCTCCCCTCTATTAAAATTTCTCCCCTCCCTTCCTATAAACCAAATAGTCTGTAAGATATTAATATGTTTTACTTACTATTTATTAAATTTTAAAAAATAACTCACAATTAAAAATATTTTATTTTTATGAAAAATAAATTATATAGAAAATATTCTAGATCAATTCTTACTTCTTTCATTTCAAAACTTAATTGTTTTTGAATTCTAATTAGTATAGGTACCCATGATAAATATTTTTGTTAAAAGTCAAAGAATTTTTTATAATTTGTATGTAACAATATAAGCATATATATATATAATGTATATATACTTAGAAAGATAATAAAAAATCATTATACACATAAATTAATATCACACTAAATACAATATAATTTAGTTAAGTCCAATAATTATCAACTCAAACTCTTAACATTTTCTTATCCAAGAGAAATATTATTATCTTTTCAAAATATTCTATAAAAAAAATCCAAAGAATACCAAACAAAATTATATATCCAATAATAGATTGATACAAAATTCTTACAATGAATTCCACAATTTTAAATATATTTTTGTACAAAATTATAGTGTTGATTCTTTTATTATTTTAATTCATGTCTAGTGCAAATACTTATTAATGTATTTTAAATATTATTATATTTTGATAAAGAAAATTCTTATATGTATAACATACTTAATATTTCTTCTAAAAAAATACTTAATATTTATTCTTCCTTGAACTCTTTGAACATTTGAATTGTCTGAAATAGTTTATGTAGAAGCAAATAACACGAGAAGAGGGGGATGAATTTTTTTAAAATAAAATTAGTTAACCAAAAACACGTTTATCGTTTGATACACGTTTTAAAGAAAACAGATAGAGTTCTAAAGAAAGCTTTATTAGACAATGATTTTCTTATCAGATCAAAATAGATGTAAAGATCTAAAAAGATTTATACTAGTTCACCTCTAACATCGAGACTATGTCCAGTTCTTGACAACCCACCAGGTTTTCACTAACTTATCAAAAGTTACAAGTATTCTTCACTGTCACTTCTGACTCTTACAAAGACTAGTTCTACCCCAACCTTGACTTCAACCTAGTATTCTTTGTCCTACCAATCCATTGCTGCCTCTAGACAAATTAACAAGATTTGTTGGAAGTTTGCACAATGACTAAGATATGAACGTCTTACAGAAGAATGTATCATTCAACACTTTTAGTCTTTTCTCTCAAGGTAAACAAGGTGTTTTGAGAGCTTTGTATCTATAGAGAATTTATAGAAAGCTTTACAAGAAAGAATGAAAAAATGTTTTCACTCAAGTTTATTCATATATTGTTCATTCAAATCTTCCTCTATATATAGTCTTCATCTTGTATTTGTTGTCTCTTAATAGATGGATTCTTCACTCTGATTCTTCATTAGATGTCTTGTTGCCATCTGGAGCATTTAGTACTTGCATTAAATGCATGTCCCCTTTTCATGCAGAGTCCTTGCTGATAGGTTGGCGTGTCTCATACTTCAGTAGAATGTCACTTCTTTAATCAAAGTAGGTTTACATTGGTAGAGTGCACCTTTTGATAAAGATCAACACTCCTAGACTTGAACTTCATTTATTCTTCATAGGACTTTGATAGTGAAAATACAATGAATATCTAATCCAATAAACCAAGAGGGGAGGGGTGAATTGGTTTATAAAACTTTTTGACTTTTCTTGAAATTCAAACTCAGCGGAAGATAAACAATGGATCGTATCTTTAAACCAAACACTTTTAATAAGCAATATTCTCTTTTCCAATCACTTAACTCATGTGCTGAAACAAAATCAGAATTGATTCACAACCCAATACCACAAGCAATTGAATGTAATGTAAATCAAAACACAATTACACACAAGTTTATACTGGTTCACCTCTAACCACTTGAGGCTACATCCAGTTGTCTTCTAATCCAAACCAGATTAGAGTTCCACTAACAAGATTCTGTTCTTTACAAGCAATCAACCAAGTCTCTTTCACCCACCCTAGGCAAAATTCTAAATCTAACACTAAGATTTATCTAAAGACTTTAGAACCTGAGCACACCACTCAGTTCTACCCACTAGAAACCCTATCTAGTTTTGCTTTAAAGAATTCTAACTTGTTACATGGAAAATTACAACACAAACAGTAAAATACAGAATTAAATCTCATAAAGAGTTAAGCATAAGGTTCAAGAAGGATATCACCTAAACTTCCATTTGCAGCTGAAAGGATTTCAAACGAAATTGATAACCTGGTGATGAATGCAATGCCTTCTTGAATGATCTTGAAAAAGATTAATGCATGAATGATCACTAATCACTTTCTTCTTCTATGCAACCTTCATGTTTTACACTTCTAAGAACAACAAGACTTTAAAAGACTCTCTTTTATGCTTTTTATCACTCAGAGAACAATAGAACTTTTGTATGTAATGAGTGCTTTCGAAATCTATATCTTGTGGTCAGAGTCACTGCATGCCTATTTATAAAAAAAACAGATTTAACAGACTGTAATCGATTATTTCACAAATGTAATCGATTAATTTAACTAATGTAATCGATTAATTCGACCATTTAATCGATTAAAGTGTTCATAGCAGTTCTGGAAAATAAGCATGATCAAAGTAATCGATTATTTTACCGTTTAATCGATTATTCCAGTGAGCTTCACTTTTGCCTCTAGCATGTTTAATCGATTACAATCAATTGGTAATCGATTAAATCACCTTCTATACTACACAGAATTAGATAGAGTGCTTATGTAATCGATTATTTACCTGTGTAATCGATTATTGCAGTCTTAAAACATTTTATGCATATTTAAAACACATCAATGTATTCTTAATCAAATGCATATGTTATTTCTTTTTACCTAAGCATGAATGCATGTTGGATTGATTTTATTAGTAGCTGCAAATGATTATTTAGGTTATTCCTTTTAATGAACCAAACTTAACAAACAAAATAAAAGTTACAAAGCATGAATCAAATATCAAAACTTGTCTTCTTCAGATTCTTCAATCACTTGAATCTAACAGATAGATCCTAGGAAAATGTCTTCTGCAAGAGAGAATCTTAGATACAAAGTGAAAGCAATAGGAATACCCACAATAACCAAGAAGGGGGGTGAATTGGTTAAAACTTGGTCTTTTTAAAAAATTTCTTTATAAAATCAGAGTAAGGATCTTAATCACTTTTAAACCAAGAATGCTTTAATCAATCACATCACTCAGCTCAAGAAATCTATAGCCCAAAACAGAACTTGTTGAGTAATGATAAAAATACCAAGAACAATTGAACAAGATGACTAATAGAGATTGAGAAAGAGAATTAACACTAGAATTTATACTGGTTCACTTCTCAAGAGAAGCTACATCCAGTTTCTTCTAATCAACACTAGATTAGAGTCTCACTATTATAAATTCTAGTTCTTACAAGCTTTATTACAAACACTCTTTATCAACTCTAGACAAAGAAAAGAAATCTAAAACCCTATTAGACTTCTAGTGACCAAGAACCAGAGAACACTACTATGTTCTTCCCTAGAGAACACTACTCTAGTACAAGCTTCAAAGAACAATTTACAATAGCACCAAACAACAAAAATTGCAAAAACAAATTTACAACCAAAGAGAATGGAGAGAAACAACCTGATGATCCAATGAATATGAATGCATGTGGTTTATCAATCAAAGTTGAATAAACAAAATGAATTTCAGAACATGCTCTCTTATTGTTCTTTGAAAACTCTTAACCAAGAAATCATTCAATACCCATGAAGATTAAAGAGTGGGACAAGAGGTTAGTTAACCCAGAAAATCACTTTCTAACTTTGTGAATGCTTGTGTGTATTTAGAAAATTCAAAGTATTCAAGTTAAATCTCAAGCCAAGCCTCACTCCTATTTATAACAGCTTTTTGTAACTAACTCTAATCGATTAAACGTGCCAAATAATCGATTAAAAAGCCTTGTGTAATCGATTAAATTGCCACTTAATCGATTAAAGTGGTCATGCAGATTTCTGGGTTTGAACAACGATCAGAATAATCGATTAAACTGAGCGGTAATCGATTAAAGCAGTGAAGAAATGTTACAGAAGTAGCTTGTGTAATCGATTACAAATCATGATAATCGATTAAAGCAGTAAACCATGTTTTTCTAAAAAGCCTTGTGTAATCGATTACAAGAACTGATAATCGATTAAAGCAGTAATGCATGTTTTTTCTTTTAACACTATGTAATCGATTACAAGAAATGGTAATAGATTAAATTGTTCTTCAATGCTTTTCCAGATTTAAATTTAAAGCAAATAATCGATTAAACCGTAGTGTAATCGATTAAAACAGTAAGATTTGCATTTTTCCAAAAACATTGCTTATTTAGTTCTTTTCAAAAATTGCTTTAATTCTTTGATGAAGACATTTAAGCATGTAAATGATTAAGTGCATGCAATGCAATGATCAACAGATTGGCCTCTTCATACACTTCAATTTGAATTACATTCTTGAAGGCATGTGAAAAGCTCAAAACATTCTTCCAAGTCCTAAACTTCAAACTTCAAGCTGCTCCCCCTATATCCAACATAAAGTATTGAATGAAAGGTCTTAAATACACTACTTAATACTATGCTAGATCATCTTAGATGGATGTATTGTCTAAAATATCAGACACAAAGATACAAACCATGATCTGATAACACATCAGACACAACTTTTATCATTTATATTTATTTGCATCTCATCAAAATAATTAGAAGTCTTAATTTGTCTTTAAGACATAAATGTCTTTGACTTAACAATCTCCCCCTTTTTATGTGTAAAACAAATACAAATGTTAAAGTTGAAGACATATATATGATATATGGTATGACAATTAAGTGCAATGTCAGTCTTATCAAATGCGGCAAAATAATTATAAAACACAATATGCATCATAAGACTTTAAGATAAAATCCTTTCAATAAAAACACTTATTTTATTCATCGAAGATAAATTACATAAAGAAAAGAGATGAATAAGAGTTTAAATATTTTAGGGAGATATCCCACTTGAATAATGTGTTCCCCCTTAGCTTGTGTATCTTCTACTTTTGCTACTTTCTTTTCATTTTACTTCTTCTCCCCCTTTTGTTTGGCAACTTCTTTTTCCTCGTCAATCTTGTGAAAGAAATCATCTCCAAAGTCATCGTCAAAGGAAATTTCTACTGGGGTTTCAGTATACTTCCTAAATATGCAATCTCTAAAGAGTACCCGCCTCTTGGTTTCTCTTTCAGCATGAGCTTGGTCATGAAGAGCTTCAGCAAGCGCCTCCCGAGTCTTGAGCAATGCTTCTTCAAGTAAACGCCCATATTCCCCAGATGAAGGGGAGGGACATCACAAACTTCTATGGCCATATCTTTAGTAGTAGTAGGGATCTCATCATCAAATTTCACCTCTTCAATGATTGGCTTGACATTATGAATGAAGATGAATGTGAAGTGTGGAAGATCAACAAAGAATGAGAAGCTGTGATTGATGGTTTGATAGCAGTGTCCAGTTTTATGCTGAAATCCATTTTATGATGGCTTATCTTTAGGTTCTAGACCAGAGTAGTGGGCTCCCAATTTGTAATATCTTTTAAGAGCTTGTTAATCCCAACTTGATAACTCTTTCTTTTATTTCAAAGCAGCCACTTCATGTTTGAAGAGTCTGCCTGACATTGCCTTTACATAGCGAGTAAGGGGTGCATCTTCATCATCTTCAATGAGAATCTCATTGCCCTTGTAGCTGTTTGCTTTGGGAATCAGAACTAGCTTGTCCACTGCTAACTGAACTTAGTTTTAGAGTGTGCAAGACATAGAAACTGATACCATAGCATAAAGGGCAAATGGACATTCAATCGTTGTAACCATCTGAATGAAGGTTGCCTTGCCCTGGTTTCTTTGTTGTACTAGTTCAGGCACAAGCGTAACTATGATCCATAATATGAGAATTCCTACTCTAAGAAGGTTGGGCTCTTGTTAGGATCTTCAAGGTAGATTTTTTCTATATGGAAGGATACAACCTTATATGACTAGTTCTTCCAAGCTAGTTGGCAAGAGCATGGACTTCTTCTTCTTCAAGAGTCTCTTGATCAGGATAAGAGAAAGGTTAAGTATAAGGATAAGAGAAATTTTGTATCCCTTGAAACCATGATAAAGTGTAATGTTTCCGTTTTGAGCAGGCACTAGTTTAGGTTAAGTTTAAGGTTGAGGTTTTGAGGGAAACAACCAATCAGTTAAGTCTTTGTCTAGTCTATTTAGACATTGATGCAATTCGTGAAAGATATCAAATAGAAGTTTAGGTGCAACTACAATGTCAACTTTTTTCCTTATTTGCAATCTGATGTTCGTTGCATCAAATGGTACAGACTCAGTGACTCCATAGATGCTTTCTAGTCTTGGGTTCTTTGCGAATGACAACATTTTTGTTCCCGTTCTGTTATCATTTTTGGGTATTTACTTGTGGGGCTCACATCTCAATATCGTGTGCGGTGGAGAGACAGAGAGGTAGTCAGAGAAGGTGGAGAGCTTAGCCAGAGAAGGTGTGACTACTTGGTGGGTGGGAGGGAGAGGGACAAAATGGTAAAATAAGAAAAAAATGAAAAAATCTTAACATTTAATTAAAAAAATAATATATCTAATGATTTCAGAAAACTTTTGCACTTGTCTTGCGCATATAATACTTATTTTGGTCTTGCATGCTAGAATTTGGCTTCTATCTAACTCCATATTCATATAATACTTATTTTGGTCTTGCATGCTAGAATTTGGCTTCTATCTAACTCCATATTCTTATCTGATTGTAGCTGGTTTTTATCTCATTTATTTATTTTTTAAGTTAGCTTACGCAAAAATATTTTCCATCTAATAAATTAAAACTACGTGTAATCCAATTATTCTAATTTTCAGTTTCTAATGATAAGACGCTATGATAATGTCAAATATTTTATACTAATTTATCATCATAAAAATAAGCTAATGCAATAGAAAATAAGACAGACATGCACAATATTAAACTAAATTAAATATACACACAAATGGATAATAATATTATTGTTCTGTTTGTGTGGAGGCGAATTTTATTGCGCTAAAAATAATTACTATGTAATATATCAATCATATTGTTTATTTCTTTGTACTACTATAGTAGAATTACGAAAAAAAACATTACAAGTACACAAATTTAAATATATAGCATCCATTAATATTCAAAAAGCATATTAAACTAAGATTATATATACATGGCTTAATTGTATTTTTTATCCTCAATTTTTTAATTTTTGGAGAATTTTACTCCAATAAATTAATTTGACATATTTTACTCCAATTTTTAAGAAATTTATGAATTTTATCTTTTGTCATTTTACTTTTAATATGATTGTACTTTTACCATAATTTTATTCTTTTGACAAATTTTTAAAACCAAATTTTTATTTTGACTAATTTTATTCCCAATTATTTTTTTTTACAAATTTTTACCCCAATTTTTATGTTTATTATTTATTAATGAAAAAAATGACTGGAGTAAAATTTATATGTTTTTAAAAGTTGAGGTAAAAAATACCAAATTAAAAAGTTGAGAGTAAAATTACACAATCAGCAAAACGATTTAAATGGGACAAGTTTTTTTTTTTTTTTTTTATCAAAATTACTAAATGGGGATAAAATTTAAATTATACCTCAAAGATGGTAACTTGTAGGGTTCTGAATTGAATGTTATAAACTTTTATGACTTTTTTTTCTTTTTGCATTGAAGTTGTAAAAATTTTTATGACTTCAATTTTTTTTTCACGATTTTAAAGTCATAAAGTATTTTTTAAAAATCATAAATAATTTTTTATTTTAATTATTTAATGAATTAATATATGTTTTATTTTTAAATTTTATTTAATATATTTTATATTGTTTTATTTAATATATTTTTTTATATATTTTTACTAATGTTAAAGATTATTTTTTATTTTATAAATTAAAAAATAATGTAAAAGACTTAAATTTAAATAAAAATATTAAAATGTACTTTGTTTAACAAAAATATTAAAATATTTTGTTATTAAATTAACAAATAATATTAACTTATAATTTATAAAATAATATTAATCTTTTTTACACAAATTTCATTAATTAATTAAAACCAAATAAAAAACAAGATGGTGTCATGTGCTACAACTTCTTTGCACCAAATAAAAAGCATAAAATCTAGCCATGTGCTATGATTTCTTTTGCACCAATTAAGATCAAATAAAAATATTTTAATATTTTTATTAAATAAAACACATTTTAATGTGGCATTGAAAAAAATTGAAGTTATAAAATATTTTATGACTTCAATATAAAAAAAACTACTTCTAAATCATGTTAAAAACAAAATTGAAATTGTAATATTTTTACAATTTTAATAAAAAAAATTGTAACATAATTATTCACTTTCAATTCAGAATTCATATATTATTAACCTTTTTGGGATATTAATTTAAATTCTAACGATTTAGTAATTTTGAAAAAAAAATTCCAGCGTTTCGCCTTGCACAATCTCTTATAAGAGACCCTTGGCCTTGTGGACTCACGAGGGAGTAACAACCAGAGGGAGAGAGTAGAGTGCATAAATTGAATTGAAAGCACGATTGGCCTTAGCTAGGGGAAACGAAGGAAGAATGGCGCAGCAACTTGGAGTTCCATTCAAGTTATCATGCAAACCCTCTCACATTTACACTCTTAAACCCTTTCACTCTCTCCATCCCCTTCGCACCTTCACCACTAAATCTTCTCTTTATGCCCAATCCCATCATCATCATTATCCTTTATTAACGCTTCTTCGTTGCCGCCGCACTCTCGCACCCTGCTGCAACTCCAACAAACCAGGTACTTCTACTTCCTCATTTAACTTTGGCTTCGGCATTTTCTCAAACACCTTGCCGTATATTATTTATGACTTGGAACATCGAACGTCATCCTGCGTTGTTGTTCTTCTTCTCGCGTCGTTTCCGTGCTTCTATGTTAGTTATAATGTCGCAATTGGAGCTTGGGAAACCGGAGCAAAAGGGGAAACCGGAGAAGCGAGTAAATGGCATATTCTGGATCATTCTCCTCAACATTGCCATATTCGTCGCTGACCACTTTTTTCAGGTAACTTTCTTGTTTTCTCTATTTACTGATTGGATAAATAAAATGCACTGGTTTCAGTTTGCTCACATTAAATTTAAAAAAGTGGCATTAAACTTATTGTTTAGAAAAACTCTTATTTTAATAAAATAAACACTTTTCTGTTTGTTTTTTTTAGTGTGTTTATCTAAAGCGCTTCTGCTTAAAAAAAGTTATGCTTATTTCAAAAGCAAATCCGTCATTTATTTCCTTATGTCTTCTCAAACCCTTGAAGCTAGGTTCCAGTTTGACACCGTCCCAAAAAAAAAAAGAAGTAAATCCTACCTTTTTTAAAAAAAAAAACGTTTATATAAAAAGCACTTCTTTTAAAGTTGTTTTTTAAAGTTTAAACAAACTCACCTTATATTAGAGAAATTCTACAAATTAACTTATGCGTAAGTTAATTTCTGTTAGGGTTCTAGCAGTGTTCCAAGGGCATTAGTAAAGAAACGAATATATATTGAAAGTTTTTACTAAAAATTACATTGAAATTGTATGGGGAAGGACACTGTTATGGTTTCTAATAAATAAAAAAAATCTATATTTGATTCTTTAACAACTGCCCTAAGAACATTAATTAGTATTTTCCTTTCTATTAAGTTGTTACTTTTTTGCATCAATGGTATTAATTTTTGCTAATGTAGCAAATACCTCATTTGTTGCAACATCTTTCATAATTTGCCGCATGTCAATTTAGTATATGGTAAAGTGACGAAGAACCAATTTAGCTTAAAAGACACACTTTAACATATCAAAGTGAAACTTTTTAAACTTACGAGACCAAAAAACAAAATATATATATATATATATGAGAAATCAAAGGTGTATTGTTTAGCCTTGCTATTATGAAATCACATCACAATCTCTCTCACTTTTTGCTCTTTTGTCCTCATTTTCTTTTTTACTTACATGTTATAATGGAAAAAGAATACATTTTTTTTTGGGCTGTGAAATGAATTCAAAAGAAAGTAGGTGTGAGAAAGTCAAAATGTTATACAGGGCAAAAGAGGAGCTCTTTTCAAGGAGTGTCAAAAAGTGACATGGCTTAAACAGTGCTTCTTGTATGATGTATGGTTTTATATCATTTCTGCAAGGTTAATGGGATCAAGGCTTTTTACTTGTACCACAATTGGCCTGCTTGGTACCAGTTTGTCACAGCTACATTTTGTCATGCTAATTGGTGAGTGTACACCTCTCTAGTTTCTTTTTTGAAATGTTATTTTTCTTTTATAGAAGGATACACCTTAGATACAATTCTTTAGATGATGCTTTTGTTATTTTTCTCTAATCATAAGTCAGCATAGGTTACCAAGGTGGAAATCCTGTTTCGTTGGAGAATAACACCAAAAGTACTTGAACAATTGCATCTAAGTTTTGTCCTTTCTTGATTTTCATTGTGCACTAGCAAGGAAGCATGGACACTTCTTAACAGTCCAGTCATGTCTTCTGTGTCTCAGACACTTTAAATACTCTTAGCTGTATTTTATGATTTTGTTTTGTTTTGTGTAGTATAAGAGCTTTTTCACTGATCCCAATTAACTTGGGTTAAAGGTGTTTTTGATGTTGTAGTATAAGAGCTTTTACCACAGAAACCTCTAGTGGAAAGCTGAAAAGCTTTTTTATTTATTTATTTATGTGAACTACTTTCTCATTATCTCATGTTACGATATGACTAATGCCTTAACATGTTCAGGAAGCATCTTTCTAGCAACCTTTTCTTCTTGTACATTTTTGGTAAGGCTGTAACATGATCACTTTTCTTTCTGGTAAGTGAGTTGTTATGGTATTGATGCCGGAGTGTTTGTTATTTTGTTGTTCCACGACAGGAAAGCTTGTTGAAGAAGAGGAAGGGAACTTTGCTTTGTGGCTTTCTTACATTCTTACTGGTGTAGGAGCCAACCTTGTTTCATGGTTGGTTTTACCAAGAAATACGGTTTCTGTTGGAGCTTCTGGTGCTGTTTTCGGGTTATTTACTATCAGTGTCCTTGTAAAGGTACCTGGAATTGTATTCTGGAGTTCGTATACTGTTTGTGGTATTCCAAGTTTTTATGGTTTTACTTTTACTTGATACAGATGTCCTGGGATTGGAGGAAGATCCTTGAAGTGCTTATATTGGGTCAGTTTGTTATAGAGAAGGTGGGGGCATGAGCAACAAATGATTACACAGCTTATTTTCCAAAACTTGCTATTGCTATAATGAATTGAAAACCTTTTCTAGATTTATACCATTATCTGTCAGAAATTAAAGACATTGGAACTAACATCATGTTGTTACTTTTGCAATGTACATCCATTATCATGATGAGTCGTGCTTCATAGATGGTTTCCTATGTATATTGATGTCTTCCATATTTTTTTATCGATAATTTTTTTATCTGTTTTGAAAAGATAAAGCACTCATCATTTGGATTCATTATTTGCTATTTGGGTTATGCCTGAACAACTAGTAATATCAACTAGTAATTGATATGTTGGTTGAGTGTCTTTAGGTCATGGAAGCAGCCCAAGCTTCAACATCATTATCAGGCCGAGGAGGCTACGTATTGCAAAGTGTAAATCACATTGCACATCTTTCTGGTGCTCTTGTTGGTGTGCTTTTGGTTTGGCTCCTTAGTAAAGTTCCTTCAGATCCTTCTGACCAATAATCCACGAAGCTCAACAAAACAGGCCAAACTCCTAAGCAAAGTTCCTTCAGATCGTTCACAAATGTCATTTGTTTTGCTATTTCTGTTACTGTTGTTGAAACTAAGCGTCAAAATAACAGTAATATAATATGTCAATGGTAGGGGTATTGCCTTGCTAAGAACTTACTATAGGCTTTGTTGTCACAGAAAGCTTTGTATCGAGAAGGATTCTGTTTAAACCCAAAAGTTTATTGAATGTCTATGGAATTGTATATAGCGAGGAATAATGTTACATAAATTTTATTGCTCATTGTTTATGCTATTTTATATTTTAAAAGCTAAATGTAATCTCCATTAAAGTTTTTGGGCAATTGCATGATGGAAAATAAACTTAAATATATTTTTGGTGCTTGTAATTTAATGCTTTTTTCACTTTCGTTTATGTAATTTTTGGTTTTTATTTTTATTTTTGTAAAATGTGTTTGATTTGTTTTTCATTTTTAAAGTGTTTTAAATAATACTTTAAACAGTAAAAAAATAGTATCTAAAACACTTTAATAAAAAAAAATTATTGTCCATCCACATGTAATGAGGCTCAAACGTCACCAATAAAATAGAGCAATAGAAAAGAACTAACACCACTTATCTTCTGTCACCTCTTAGTCAACCAAAAAAAGTAATCAACATCATGTAATACCCATCAAATAAATATTGCTTTTGTTTCTTTTTACCTGTCATAATTTTATTTAGTTATTTGGCATTTTAAAATTTTAGTATTCAACCTAACTGAATGAAATCATACAATTCATGCAGTCGATCCAACTTAATAAGATAACATTTTACTGTGTTATCGTTGTTATTTTAAAATTTCAAGATAACATAAATTATTATTATTTTTAATTATATATACTTATAAGAAAGAAAAAATAGTATATAAAATGTTACAAGAATAAATAAATCAATAAGACATAAATGTCATATTAAGAAATTACTAATAATTTTAATGAAAGCGAAGAAAACAACGACTTTTCTTAATGCATATATTATAACTTTAAACAACCGATAAAACGATTGATGGAAGGAATATTCAATGACCATATATTTTATAGTTTGATCTTGTCTTTATTTGTTTTCTGAAGGTTAATTTTCAACATAAGGCATAATCTGACTAGTGCATAGTCCATATTTGTAGTACTATTTATTTGATGCAAACTAGAGAGAACCGAAATTACTTGGGACAAAAATAAAAAGGGAGAGTAGAAGTTACAGCATAAAAAACAAGCCTTTAGATTTTTTATTACATGTAAATTATCAGGAGTATTTTCTTAACAAAAATGAACAGTTTGTACTGACATAAGTAATTACATCCGAAAGATACCGCCCAAACCCTTTTAGTGTAAGAACACTGCTGTACATGAATTTGCAAGTTGGTATGTACCATGCTGTCCTTGAAACTGTTTGCACATAATGGAAAATCCTTCACCATATTTACAAATTTGAGAATGACACTTGAATTTTGTTGTGAGCAATGGAGTCTCCACATCAATCTCTAAGGAGCCTCCTATTTCTTCTAGATGTTAAAGCTGAACCATTCTGGTCAGTGGAAGATATAGATGGAATCTGTAAGAGACTACAAAAAGGAGCATTAGTATGTGGCTTTTGGTAAATTTTCTGACATTTTAGCAGGTATCAGCCTTTTCCATTTTGTAGTCTCCTGAAGGAGCCTCGTATTTCTTCTCAGTTTTTACAGTAATCAGTAGTGTCTTTGCCTCTTCTTTCAATCCAGCAAAACACCAAGCTTCTACAACAAGCAAAATGGTCGATTTCTTGGGTTGAACATGAAACTCTTACATTATTTGGAGCATTCCTTCCGCTTTCCAGGGTTGTTTTGCTTCTGCATATCCCCAGATTAGTGTCTCAAAAGTCTTCAAATTTGGAGAAACCCCAAATTCACCCATCTTGTCAAAAACCCTCATGGCATCGTCCATTCTGCCAACACTGCACCATCCACTTATCACAGTTGTAAATATAACAACATTTGGGTGGATACCTGATTTAGTCATGACAGTAAGCAGTTCTTCAGCCTTTTCCATTTCTTGTCCTCGCACATAACCTTTAGCAAGAATACTATAAGGATGCGCATCTGGCTTCACACCAGATTTTAACATGTTATTGTAGATTTCCTTACATTTTTCCAAGAATCCAGCTTGGCTCCATGCATTCATTATAGTACTATATGTTATCACATTTGGTCGGATGTGAAATTCTTCCATCAACTTTAACACCTAATATGGATGTTCACCACGATGAGTGATAACCGATGTTGTATCGCTTCAAAACAACTAAACTACGCTAATTCTGTAGCACAGGATTAACCTAGGTCGACTCAAAGACACAATCAATATGGTTCCAACTTCAATTCACTAGTAAATAATAGGGAGATTTTTATCGAACAGTTTGCATGCGATAAACGAAAATTGCATAAAAACGTAGCAAAATAGAAACTAACAAAATTGATAATAGGTATTCTAAAACAGATTAAAAAGCATCAATCCAATTCACCAAACCAAGCAATGCGAATTATCACAGTTCTCAAATAATAATCTTGTTATGAAAGTTCATTCAATTTCATTAGAAGTAGTTCAATCGAATTAACCCCTAAATTAATTGAAACCACAAACCTAATTGAAATATCATCCAAATAATCTATGATTAAAATTCAAAATTAGGAATTGAATCCATAACCTAATCCATTTTCAATCTTAAACACATTCACAATCATGAAAATTGAATAGAGGATTGAAGAAGAAAGCGAAAATTCATACAAAATTTGAAATACCAAACCATAACTCAAATTCTCTTTGCTTGGGCTAGATCCTTGGATTGATTGATTGTTTAGCTTTCCATGATCATCAAGTCCCACGAAATTAGTGCAAGAAAATGGAAGAACAGAAATGAAAATGAAGAACAGTGAAGAACAATGAAGAACAGTTGAGAGAAAATAAGAGAAAGAGTTTTAATTCTAAAAACTTCTAAAAGTCACTACAAAATATGTTTTTGCTAAAATGAAGTGTGTCCATCCAAATTACTAAAATCACTAAAATATAGTGACTGAGTCAATAGGAAAGGATGGACCATAATTAAGTCCAACTAATCTAACTAATTACTAATTACACCAATTCGCAGCCCAAAATTCAAGTTCAGTGGTTCTGACTTCCAAGCCTAAAATGACCCTCAAAATGACAGAATTGGCCTCGGCTTATCTATGAAAAACTTGTAGATCTTTTCCCTATCTTTCCAGGGACTACTCAAATGCTCCATTTGGAGTTTAGTAGAGCTCTCTAGGTCCTGCACAAGGAAGATAGCTCAAGTAAGCAAAAACTCCGAAAATAAGCAACAATTATCAATTAAGGCCACTTGTTTGCCTAAGGTAAAAACTGAATTAGAATGGGAAAATAAAAGTCCAAGAGAAGTCAAATAAGCTAAGAAGAATAAAAAATATTAAACTAAAAATAATCAATCAATGAGTAACAAGGTGGGATACATATATTCTTTCAGCCAAAAATTTATAAGATAATTGCATGATACTTGACACAAAAAAACTTGATAAACACCCAACTCAGAACAAGATTTGGGAACCAGAGGCATAAAGCAATAGATCCAAGGCATAAAGCAATAGATCCAAATTATATATTGTCCTTAGTTACAACTTATAACTCCTTTATCATGTAGCAGACTGTAAACAAAAAATGATAAACTGAATGACACATGATTCTAAGTTTCTAACACTGTTTAATCAAGAACCAATGCAATTGCAGCAAGAACTTGGATGCATGGTTGTACATTGTAAATATGGATAAAAGGTTGGTAAGTGGTAAGTTCTAGAAGAGTCTGACACAAAGCTGTAAATTGATTCTTGCTTTATTGTATAATAGTGTATATTAATAATATAATGAATGTGATAGGCCCAACCTTGGAAGACCTACAAAAGGGATAAAAATAGGAAGAAATGGACTTCAAATGTAGAGACGTGGGCCTCAAATGCCAAAAATGTTGATTCAACAGAATTATGTCCACAAAATGACCCAAATGATCCCCATCAGAATGGAGCGAAGGAACACCACATGACCAGAGAAACAGTTAAATAGGTAGTGGAACAAGAGTTAGAGGAGGGAATTTTCTGGAATCTTGAGTTGGGTCTTGGGAGATAGTGGAGCCTCGCATATGTGCTTCACACTATCTGTTCTTCTTTCTTTCTAAAATTAACATTGTTGTTATTGTCAATTTTATAGGAGATTACCGATATTGTAGTAGGAGTTTGCTGATACTGTTAAGTAATTGTCCATTTGCTGAGATACTGTAAATGTAACCGTATTTCTTATTAATATACAATCTTGAGGTATTATTTTCAATAATTTCCCCCATTGAATTGTTGGTCCTTATCAATTGGTATCAGAGCTTTGATCTAGGAGCTCTATGGAATGGTCTTTACCAGAAGTATGGAGAATCATTTGGAGACTGTGGAAGAGGGGTTGCACAAGAACAATGTTCGTCAGGATGAAGTGATTAAAAGATTAGAAGCTACAGAATCGAGAGTGAATGAAATCATCAGGAGGCTGGATGAGATGGCTGGAAGAAGAAGGGGAAACTCTCATGGCGGAGAAGACAAAGCTGATGAAAATACTCCAGGGATCAGACGATTAGAGATACCTGTATTTGCAGGTGATGATACGTTTGAATGGGTAAGCAAAGTATAAAGGTATTTCACCATCAATGGCGTGATGGATGCAGAGAAGGTAGCGACGGTTCTTGTTGTACTTGAGGGTGAAACCTTCCATTGGTATCAATGGTGGGAAGTCAATAATCCAAATGCGACCTAGGCATTGTTTCATCATGAGCTTCTGAGCAGGTTTCAACCCAAGGCACTAGAGAATCCTTACAGGGCCCTGTATTTGCTGAAGCAAACGGGTCAGTGGCAGAATTTTGGTGTGAATTTGAGAAAGTGATTGGGGCTTTACATTTTGAGGATGAAGAACTTCTTAAGGGAGCATGGTTATATGGCATTAAATGCAGCATTAGAGAAGAGTTGTTGATGAACCCCGCCATTAGTCTCATGGAGATGATGAAGTATGAGTTGAAGATTGAAAAGAAGAATATGGCTAGGGTTGAAGAAGGGATTGGGCTATCTGGGAAGGGGCTCACATTGTGGCACAATAAGGGAACCCAAGCTACAAGATACGGGCCAAATGGGGTTAACCAGGTTGTGGGTTACACCAGCCCATCTAATTCGGGTCAAACGGTTCAGAGACTCATTAACGCCAACACTAGTAGTGGGAACCTTAAGGGGCCAACGGAGGAAGCAACGAGAGTTAATGCTTCGAAGGTGATGACGAGTCCCAACATGAACGTTGCCGAAAACAACCGCGGAAATGAGATCCACACAAGCAATAGTTGATGATTAACACAAGAAGAGCTGCGTGAACGACAACAAATGAGTCTTTGCTTCAAATGTGACGAACAATGGAACCATAATCATAAATGTCAGGTTCGTCAACTTCACTTGTTGCTGGTAGAGGAAGACGACAAAGATGTAGGAGACAAAATGTTAATGGAGAAGGACACATCACTTCCCATGGAGAAAGAACTAGAAATAATGCTTCAGCTATCGATGTAGAGTATGTTAGGGCTTTCTTCAAACCAAACTATCAAGGTATGGGGGGAGATTAAAGGCGTGAAGGTGACAGTGATGATAGATTGCGAGGCCTCCAATAACTTCATACAAAAGGAAATAGTCTAACAAGTGAAGTTGAAGGTGAAAGAAATAGAAGCGTATAAGGTGGAAGTAGAGGATGGACATAATATTAGTTGTCAAGGAGTATATGAAGGGGTCGAGATCGCACTTCAAGGAACCCAAATCAAACAAGATTTATATTTGTTTGACTTGGAGGGGTGTAGACGTGGTACTGGGATAGGATTGGCTTACTTAATTGGGTGACATAAAAGCAAATTTCAAGGAGATGACACTCCGATTTGGAAATGAGGGGATGAAATTTTGATCAAGGGAGATCCTGAGTTATCAAGGTCTATTGCATCTCTTAAGTCTATTGTTAAAGCACTACAAAATGAGGGACAAGGCTTTTATCTCAACGTAGATACAAAGTAAGTGGCTGATGAAGGGGAATAGTGGAGTGAGTTGACATCCCTATTGGACGAGTTTGAAGATTTATTCTAGGAGCCCAAAAGCTTGCCACCTAAAAGGATTTGTGACCATGCCATCAACCTTAAACTGGATTGCCAAATTCCCAATTTGCATTCATTAAGGTATCCTCACTATCAAAAGTCTAAGATTGAAAGGTTGGTATCTGAATTACTCAGTAATGGTTTCATTAGACATAGTAATAGTCCCTACTCAAGTTCAGTTATCCTGGTGAAGAAAAAGAATGGCAATTGGCGTGTGTGTGGACTATAGGGCATTAAATAAATTAATTGTCCCGGATGAATTCCCTATTCCAATGGTGGATGAGTTGATAGATGAACTAGGAGGTTCTACTATAGATTCTAAATTAGACTTGAAATCTAGCTATCACCAGATTAGAATGAGGGAGGAAGACATTTCCAAAACTGCTTTCAGAACACATGAAGGGCATTATGAGTATGTAGTAATGACCTTCGGCTAGACTAATGCACCCTCCACTTTCAAGGGCTTATGAATGAAATCCTGCGTCCATTTCTAAGGAAGTTTGCATTAGTATTCTTCGATGATATTTTAATTTACAGCAAGAGCAAAAATGAACATGTGGGACATTTGAAGTGTGTTTTTGAGGTTACGACAAAATTGCTTGGTGGTAGATAGAAAGTAGTGCAGTTTCGGGAGGGAGCAAGTGGAATACTTAGGTCACATAATTTCTGCCAATGGGGTTAGTGTTGACCCGCAGAAATTAAGAGTAATGACTGACTAGCCTATACCCAAAGACATCAAAGCATTACGTGGTTTTCTTGGGTTAACTGGGTACTACTGTAAATTTGTGAAGGATTACAAAAAGCTAGCCAAGCCTGTAACAACCCGCCTCGTTGCTATAATATCACTACTCTAAACGTATAATTTTCAAATTTTAAATAAAAACTCTATTAATTTGATTATGAAAATGAGGGTAAATTTCTCGCAATAATACACTCATAAAAATGCACAAATACGTAAACAAACACACACACACACACACACACACATATATTAAACCGTTACATATCAATCACATGTCAAAACATAATTTAGTTTTTACATATATCTAAGCTTGAGATTACATGCCCGATCATAGAGAAACAAGGAATAAACTAAGAAAGAGTTGATAAAAACACAACTCTCTCCCAAAATAAATTCCAATGTTATCACATCAGCTTGGCGGTTCCAACAAAAGAATTTCCCTCCAACACCACCTACTGTTGCTCATCTGCTCCCACGAACGAAGGTTTGCAATCATCACAGGTACCAACCACACAGTACAAAATTGCAAGGGTGAGTTTATTATACAAGATCAACAAGCACTAAATGACAATGATTTTAAGAAAACAATATTAATAACCACAAACATTCTCAGTAATCAATCAATTCAACATACACTCAACAAAATAGTCATCAACGTTTTTCACAATTCAAATCAATTATGCTTAGAATGATGCATGCATTGACTCAACTCTCAAATGAAAATGTGGTACTATCAGTCAGGAAATAGCCTAAGCATGCCCACATGACACTCCCACTTAGGAAAATGATGCAGTAGTTTGTTGAGGTCACCCTGTCGTGCACAGGCCACTCCCTCTCATGGTGATCTGCCAGAGTCACAAAGGAGTTCCAAACTGAGTGACATGCCCCCTAGTACTCGCATTTTTATCCTTAAAAAACCACAAGTACTTACTGCCACCATTCTATTTCCATGCAATTATGAAGTATGAAACATGGGCCTATCAATGCACTGGCCGTGGATAGTTAAAAATTCTAAGCAATTCCTTTCCCACTCTAGGGATGCTTAAAATTCTTAAACCTATCATCTTCCCTCCCAAGGATATCCAACTGGTCACTACAACCCCATGTACATACACAACATGCATGCATCACGATGACATCATCAACATCAATCTCAATGTCATTATCAACATCAATATCATCTCAATCTCAATGCCATCAACAACATCAACATCATCTCATTTCAATATCATCAACAACATCAACATCATCTCATTTCAATATCATCAACAACATCAACATCATTTCATTTCAACATCATCATTGTCTCATATCAATATTATCATCAACATCACAAGCAATCGCATTCCACATATACATATATAACACATGCCTTGGATTCACATTTCCCAGGTCTTCAGACAACACAAATCTCATACATTCACAATCCATAATACCACGAGACTGATATTTTAGGAAAATTATTAATTAAAGAGGAGAACTATAATATACAAAAAAAACTAATGCCTATTTAAAATTTAATAAAGAAGTAAATAAGAGAATAGATTTATAAAATTTTGGGTAAAGTCTCCTCTATAATTAAGACTTTTCCCAAAAAATCTAATAATTACAGCAACAACATCATTCACAATTTCATTCATCAATAACAAATATATCGCATCCCATTAATTTAAAACACAGTTTTTCTTGAAAATCAACACACAACAGGGATAGACATACATCCCCATAGTTGGGTTCCCTGGCCCCAACTATGGTATCAAAAGCTGTAAATAAATAATAAACTCCCCTCACCTATCTATATCCCTCTGTTAGCTCCTTGTAGCTCATTTTGAGATCTCTTAGATGTTGGAAATAGGGGGAGCATCTTGAAGCTTGAAGCTTAGGAATTGAAGAAATGTTTTGAGCTTTTTCACATGCCTTGGAAGAATGTAAATCCATAAAGTGTGTAGAGTAGTCAATCTGTTGATCCTTGCATTGCATGCATCTAATCATTCATGTGCCTAAATGTTTTCATAAAGAATTGAAGCAACCTTTGATAAAAGAACCAAAGAAGCAATGTTTTTGGAAAAATGTAAATGCCACTGGTTTAATCGATTATACAGTAAGATAATCGATTATTTGCTTCGTTTTCAAATCTGAAAAATCTTTGAAGAACAATTTAATTGATTACCATTTATTGTAATCGATTACATAGTGTTAAAAGAAAGTCATGCTTCACTGCTTTAATCGATTACCACTTATTGTAATCGATTGCACAAGGTTCTTAGAAAAGCTTGTTGCACTGCTTTAATCGATTACTATTTATTGTAATCGATTACACAAGGTTGTTCTAAAATGTTGTGCTACTGGTTTAATCGATTACAAGTCGTATTAATCGATTATTTGCTTCGTGATTCAAACCCAGAAAACTTATGAACATTTTAATAGATTAAAATGGCAATTTAATCAATTACATAAGGTATTTTAATCGATTATTGGGAGCGTTTAATCGATTATAGTTAGTTATAAAGTTTTGTTATAAATAGAAGTGAGGCTTGTTTTGTTTTGTAACCTGTGATATTCGAATTTCTAATTACATACAAGCCTTCACAAAGATTGAAAGTGTTTTTCTGAGTATACAAACCTCTTGTCCCTCTCTTTAATCTTCATGGGTGTTTGAATGATTTCTTGGGCAAGAGTTTCACAAGAAGAATAGGAGAGCATGTTCTGATTTGCTTTTGATCATTCAATCCTGATTGGTAACTCATATGCATTCATTGTTATTGGATCAAATTGTTTCTCTCCATTCTTTTTGGGTATAAATTTGTTTTGTAATTTTTGTTAATTGGAGTTGTTGTAAATTTGTTCTTGAGGCTTGCACTAGAGTAGTGTTCTCTAGGGAAGAACAAAATAATGTTCTCTGGTTCTTGTTGATAAGGTGTCTAATAGTGTTTTAGATTTCCTTTCTTTATCTAGGGTTGATAAAGAGTAAATGTAATCAAGCTTGTAAGAACTAAAATTTATAATAGTGGAACTCTAATCTAGTGTCAATTAGAAGAAACTGGATGTAGCTTCTCTTGAGAAGTGAACCAGTATAAATCCTTGTGTTGATTCTCTGTTCTTTAATCTCTATTGGCTATCTTGTTCATTGGTTCTTGGTATTCTTATCATTACTCAACAAGTTATGTTTTGAACCATTGAGATTCTGAGCTGAGTAAATTGATTGAATAAAAGCTTTCTTGGTTTTAAAGTGATTAAGATCCTAACTCTGATTTTGAAAAAAAAATTTTAAAAGACCAAGTTTTAACCAATTCACCCCCCTCTTGGTTATTGTGGGTATTCCTTTTGTTTTCATCAGATTCATGTCCGTTGGTTAAAACATAGAGCTCTATATACCAAATCGAAGATAATTTAGTATAGATTTTGAAGACAAGGTTAATATTAATATTTGGGGTCAAAATACCCACTCAAATTTAAAAGGGGCTAAAATGGTGTTTTGGGAGTCCACATAAAAAAGACAACATTTTGAAATTTTGATCACACCAATGTGACCAGGGCCTAAAAAAGGTCACAAAAATGACATCAATATTATAAAAAGGTAACTTTTACAACGTCTCATTTTCAAAGGTCTTTCAAAGGAAGTGTAAAAACACCCAATAATGATACCCAAATCACAAAAGATACTAAGAGAGGTTCAAACTAACTAGGAGAAGACAAGGAAACCATGGTAACCTCGAAGAAACCAAAAAAGGAGGAGTGGAGGCTCGATTCTCTACCGAATCTTTGAGTTGAGTTTTGGAGATTCTGCTCCAATTAAAGTGTGTCTCTCTGTGCGGTAGTCCGACAGCACGCAACGGCGGTTCGTGGCGGTCACCTATGGCCGTGGGTAGTGGAGGTGGATTGGAGGCTTGGGTGAGGTTTTAAAGAGAGGGGGATGGAACAATCATTTTCGATGTTGATGGACGTATTTATAAATTGTAGATCTCGCTAAGCGAGCTCTGCTTGCTCAACACAATTTCCTATCTGTCTGGAATTGCGCTTAGCGCTCTGTTCGTGCTTAGAGAGACATAAAAAATTGTTATTTTGCAAATCCCAACGGTCAAAACATGAAGACATAGGTTTTGTAAAGGTATATTCCAAATGCAAAGGCGATCCAACGGTTAACGAGCCCAAGAGCATAGTTTTATCAAAATAGGTTTTGGGTAAAACTTGAAATCATACATTTTGAACACAAATCAAACAAACTCTACATAACCTAACATCCACACCAAGCAGTTGTACAAGGATAATTTACACAACACTTCAACAATCTAAACTAGTCAATTAATCAAATAACACAATAAATACATCAAACATCTATTTTCAATTATCAAAATTTCAGGGCTTTACAAAGCCACTCAAGGATTTATTAAAAAAAGATTGGTTTAAGTGGGACGAGGCCGCTGAACATGCGTTTAATATGCTGAAATAGAAAATGAGTAGTGTGCCAATGTTAGCATTGTCAGATATCTCTAAGATATTTACAGTAGTTATAGATGCATTAGGAAAAGGCATAGGGGCTATTTTAATGAAGAAAATAGACCATTAGCTTATATCAGCCAAGGTTTTTCGAATAGAACCCAGAGGAAGTCAATATATGAGAAGGAATTGATGGCCATAGTGTTTTCCGTACAAAAGTGGCATCACTACTTGATGGGGGAGGCATTTCATTGTTAAAACTGATCAAAAGAGTTTGAAGTTTCCAAATGAATAGAGTATATTGAATGAAACCAGCAAAAATGGGCTGCTAAGTTGATGGGTTTTAGTTTTGAAATTCATTATCATTCGGGGAAGGAGAACTTGGTAGCAGATGCATTGTCTCGATGCAGCTTGCTAGTTTATCATTGCTACAATGGCCTCGTTAGGAAGAGCTGGAGATGGAGATATACAATGATGACAACTTGAAACACATTCTGCAAGATTTACTGGTTGACAAGAATAATCATGAAGGGTTCAAAATATATAGTGGCAAGTTATTTTACAATGATAGAATAGTCTTTCCTAAACATCCTGATTTATTCCCTTACTTTTAAGGAGTTTCATGACTCTAGTATGGGAGGACATTCAGGATATTTCAAAACATGCAAGTGATTGGCAGCATTGGTTTATTAGGAAGGCATGCATAAAAGAATTAAAGACTATGTGGCAGCTTGCTCAATTTTGCCAACAAAGCAAAGTCCTGAATTTATTCCCTACAAGACTAATGCAACCTCCACCTATCCCCTCTAAGGTATGGAATGATATATCCATGGACGTTATTGGTGGATTGCGAAAATCCATGGGTGTAGATACTATTTTTGTGGTAGTGGACAGATTATCCAAGTACCCTCACTTCTTAACCCTCAAGCATCCTTACACAGCGAAGGAGGTGGCTAATTTATTTGTTAAAGAAATAGTTAGACTCCATGAGTTTCCCCTCACCATAGTTTCAGACAGGGACAAGGTATTTATGAGTTCCTTTTGGTCTGAAATTTTTAAAAGTGCTGGGACCACATTATTGTTAGGTATAGGGGGAGCTTGAACAGGATCAACATGCTGAGGCTCTTTGATTTGGATGAGTTTTAGCTTTTACATCCCATTCAATTGAAGACATATGTAATCATTGGATGTATAAAGAGTTTCATCCTGTGATCCATTGTATTGCATAAACATCATTCATTGGCTTGCATTCATGGTTTTAATAAAAGCACATCATGTCTTGTGAAAAAACCTTAAGTTTTCATGATTGCATAACATGGCAAGTGCTCTGATTGAGTAATTTTAATTTAATATTTTTCTATTCTGCTTAGCTTATTTGACTTCTCTTGGAATTTTATTTTCCCATTCTAATTCAGTTTTTGCCTTAGGCAAACAAGTGGGCTTAATTGATAATTATTGCTTATTTTCGGAGTTTTTGCTTACTTGAACTATCTTCCTTATATAGGACCTACAGAGCTCTACAAAACTCTAAATGGCACATATGAGTAGTCCCTAGAAAGATAAGGCAAATATCTACAAGTTTGTCAGAGATAAGCCAAGACCAATTTTATCATTTTGTGAGTCATTTTAGGCTTGGAAGTCAGAACCACTGCATTTGAATTTTGGGCTGTGAAATTGGTGTAATTAATAATTAGTTAGATTAGTTGGGCTTCTCTATGGCCCATCCTTTCCTACTGACTCAGTCACTATATTTTAGTGATTTTAGTTATTTGGGTGGACACACTTCATTTTAGCAAAAACATATTTTGTAGTGACTTTTAGAAGTTTTTAGAATTAAAACCCTTTCTCTTATTTTCTCTCAACTGTTCTTCATTGTTCTTCACTGTTCTTCATTTTCATTTCTGTTCTTCCATTTTCTTGCACTAATTTTGTGGGGCTTTCATTGATGATGATCATGGAAGGCTAGACAATCAATCAA